>OY754331.1:158976682-160176682 GCA_963573305.1 Pyrrhosoma nymphula | reverse complement strand
ATTAACAATATCGTATTATTTCAGAAATTTCTATGTCAGTGCAAATTATTTGATAAAAAAACAGTTGCTCAACCTTGTTTAGGATCAACGCTCCCCTTGCCGTGGAAGGCTCAAAATATGCAGAAAATCTGAAAAACATTTCTGATGTAATATATGTTGATGGTTCAGCTAACACTATTTTGGCTACTTCTGATTATCCTGCTGTGATACAAATTGTATATATATACCGATATCATTATCACCATCAACAGCAGTCACAGACACAATCCGCAGATTGCTTTGCTGGAGCTCTCCACTCCGTACTCCGTTCGGATAATCGCTAAATTCTTCAGAAGTCTTCCTTTTAATGTACAACCTCATAATTTTCCCGAAGTATTGCATCCTTGGTCTTCCTCAGAAATTCTTCCGATTCAATGTACCTTCTAATATTGCTTTAAAGAAGTCATTATTTGGCAAAATATGCCTAATTAACTTGTCTCTTTTCTCGAAGAGTTTTCATTTAAAATCTTTTCCCCCCGACCCTTCACAGTACTTTATCTTCGTCCATTATAGCTTCAAAATTCATCGATAAAACCACATATACATAGCTTTCAACCTTTACTTGCTTACTGCCAGTAAACTCTGGCTAGAATGCCTTCTTCGTTTGGGCTACTTTTCTACTCACCCTTACTTGCTTCTATCCTTTGAGATACACGCCCATCGCGAATCGACCACACGGGGAGCGCATCCTTCGGCCCACGGCCCTTTATCCAAATTCATCTTTTTCCACGCAACTCACGATTTCGCAACATTCTGACCTTTTTCCTTCGTCCCTCAGAAAAAGGCTCCCTCCGCTGCCTTTTTTTATTATTACATCTTTGAAAAAGCGGTAAATATTTAAAATCTGGGAATCCCTCGTCCTCTCGATATTTGGTTAGAGGAAAGTTTTCATGGTGGAAGGACATACATTTACCCTTAAAGGTGATAGGCGATTTTCATTTTTCCACCTTGCCATGCAGCATATTTTCTGCGTGGATTTTTTTCCAATTTTAACTCCACGAGGTAAAATTGCCTATAGATTGGCTATCATGGGTTTTTTCCACCCATAATCCGATTATCTTTGAGAGATGTGATGAAAATCTAACTAATCTGTAAGAGATTATCACCATTTCCAAATTCGTGACTCCCTTCATATCCTTATCCATATTTTTTTTCATAACATGTGACTTATTCGTCACGATATCTCTCTCCCAACCATTCACTACTTTCACGAACAGAATCCTCTTCGGAAAATCCAACAGAATTGTCCGAATTGAGATGCCAAATTCCACTCTCCCATTCGTGACACACGTCACACTTATACCTATATTCGGTCCACATTGATGAGACTAATTCGTCACGATAGCCGTGCACTCACGATTTTACTCTTATCACGGACATTCGATTGGCGCAATACTTGGATCGTTTGAGAGTATGTGATTTTGGAAACTCTTCGGTTCCACATGGTGAATTTATGGACAGAAAAGCAGGTCACCATGAGACCAGCACCACTTCATCCAATAGGACTTCAACGATAAGGCATTAGCTAGCGGCCCAATGAGTACTCGGAGATATTTGCATAACTTGTGAGCAGTGTCATGCCTAAAGTGTGGTCTCGCTAGACGACTTCAAGCTCTTACAACCACGTCCCGCTAAACTAGTCACGAGAAGATGCCTCATTTTCACCAGAAATACCCTTATTATGCCTGTGAAGACATCGTCCAGCTTCGATATCTTTACGGTGCATTTTCAAGAGATGGATAGAAAATATACGTTCTCGGCCCATTAGTTGGAGAGAGTTCCTATCGGTCGTGTATGGCTTCACTGAGCTCTATATATGTCTAACTCCTATATGTCCTATAAATTAATGATGAGGGTCAAAACGAAAAAAAAAGGATCCACATACCGTCGTCGTCATATTATTATTCATCGAAAGCAGCGCGATCAAATAAAAAAATGCGAGATGAAAGAAATTCACCGATAGTGTGTAAACAGAAGTTTACCAAAATTTCCGATGCCAAAAAAATTACAGCAAGCAGATAAAGGCCAGATTCGGGGTATTTATCGACATTATGACGTACGCTGCTCAATATTATGTACGAAAAACTTCCTTATGGTTCACGATTCTGATGCTCCAAACGCAAATAATACGAAAGAAAATTATCAATAATATGCAAGTTTCTAAAATAGTATTCGGAAAATAAATTCATTGCTAATCAAAGTAAACGGCAAATCTGGTAATACTAATTTCATACAGAGTTGGTCAGTTATAGTTGTAAAGGCGATAGCCGTAGTATTTACAAAAAGAAGCCCCCAATAATCATATTTCAACTAGTAAAAAGTTACAGTATATGATCAGGAGCATGTTGGAAACATATTATTGACTTTGATCTGTTTGTTTCGCATCAGTGAAATGTCTTTCTTGCGTTCAAAAACAAAAACTTAAATTGCTCGTCACATTGCCATCAGTAATAAACTCTTTACGACCATTTCAATCTAATCACCATCAGAAAGACGAGAGCTTTGGAGACGTTCACCACATAAGGCAAAGGGAAGAGGAATAAAAAATAAAGAGATTAAAAATTGCAATATTTTACAAGCAGATGAATGAAAACTGCAATGTTAATATTACTAAAAAGAACTTAAATAAAAACAACATTTGATAATTTGGCGGGCGAGGCCTATATCAATTAGTCTTCATTCGGTTAAGCCTCCTCGCCTGCCCCGTTCGCGCGAGATCAATATTCCTTCCGAGCCGCAAAACACAAACACTTTTCATCCCGAAGCAAGTTCTCGCCGCGGCGCGCATGGCGTAAACTTTAATTGATCCCGCGGCATGGGTGACTGATGTTCTTCGCTCCCTCTGACAAAAACCGCCTCCCCCTGGCGAGGAGCGACCCAATTATTCAAGGACGTCGCCCAGTTACGGGATCCATCTCTCGACCCGAAATGGGGTCACCAACGGGAAGCTCCCTCGCCAGTGCGTGTGCATTGGCCCTTTACCGAGCCCTCCCTCCCCCACCACCACGCCTGCCTGCCCTTTGACCTTCCCCTTCATCTCCGTGCTTTTTTTTTTACTGGACCGCGAACTGTGAGTGTGCCCTCAATTCTTTCGCCACTACCACCCATTCGGACAAATGGTTCACATACATATTCCCTCGGAAAAAAATGTCTCCATCTCTTTTGTGACCGAGAAGCTTTCCCAGTCATTTGTGTGTGGCTCTCGAGAGAGAGATGGAGGGTGCATGAAATAAAAAGGGATGTACGGACAAGCAGTTCGGTCGTCCAGTTGGCGTTGTTACATCTCCTCCACATCCACAACCACCTACGTATCCACCAACTGGGCAACCCTTTATAATACACCTGCCGTTGTCGCTCAGGAGAGAGAGGAATAGAGTGGGCGAAAGAGTGTACGAATGTGGGTGGCTGTCTGTTGAAGATATCTCCATTCCCAGGGAAGATGTCGAGGGAATATAAAACGAGGAATGTGGGTCAGTTCTTCTTCGTGCCCTCTGGAAATCACCGCGAAATGAAATTTCTGCCACTCCGACATGTGTGCATTTGTTTCGTGCGGGACAAGCAAGGCATTTTTTCATCGATTTATAGCTGCAAAATCCAGGTATAACCTACATATTCCTTTTTACCAGCCACATCTAGGGCAGATGAGAAAAATGAGTCTTACAATATTAACCATGCCGACTTTTGTAGTGCCCGTTGAGGCAAGGAAAGCCCTTAAATATTCATCTATGTCTGCAAAATAACCTGCAAGCCACCTCAAGGGTGTGTGGCATCTCCACCTCAAGCCACCTCAATTTTTGTGGCATCAATGGAGATATTTCGTTCCCTCTATCCTCCAATTCAATTATAATTATAAGTAAAGTTATACTACAAAGATTTTTTTGAAAAAGTCGCAAATATTATTTTCGAAAATCAATTCTTTTAAATTTACAAAGAGAACTTACATTGAAAGGGGATTTTTTCTTAACTTCCTTTTTAAGGTTAAATTTGAAAAATTCAATAAGCATTTGAATGATAAATATAACAGAATTATTAAAAACACTGGCACCTAAATTCGTATTATTTTTGAATGAAAACATAAAATTAACCTGGAATGACTAAAAAAAAAGTAGTTAAACTATCAATAAGCAACTAATTGAGACTACTCCGTAGCCAAAGTTTTGCTCCACAAAGTTGAATGGTGTTAATTCTTTCGTTAGAATGACATTCACTGTACCCTTAGTAGGCAAACGAAGATAACACCCTTGAATCAAATAAGACTCCTTTTAAGGAAATTACGTAGGGGCGCGTCGGGGAAGAAAACCGGCGGAATAGGATACTGGAAATTTACAAACATATAACAGACCCGCACACGACTCCTAATTTACAAAAAAGAAAAATGGTGGGGATAGAAAAAGAACAGTTTTATCCAAATGGGTTTCGGGGTTTTTGCGACTAAATTACCCAATTATAAAAACGCTTGCATCAGATAACTGTAATTAGCAGTGCACCAATGAGAGGCACATTTAAAGAATGAACACACTTGACGACGAGCAGTCGCTCATTTGTTGCGCGGTGACCTCATTTCCTAAATTACAACTTTCGAAGCCAAATGAAGCTGGAAAATACCTAATTTCGCCAGTATTCTCATTATATATTATTTTTGGCGTTATATTCTGGTTTCGTTATCAGCTATACCTTGGTCGAAGACGAAAATATTTCATGAATTTAATTCGCGCTAGATTCTGGATCCGAGTTAAAATTATGTTCCTCTGCTGAAATCATTCTCGTCCCAAATAACTTCCATGACATGGAGGACATAGTAAGGAGTTTTCAATCATGAACATTTCTTGAAACGTTCACTAATCCTGAATTTTTAAAGAAATTTGCACCAAGCCTGAAGACTATAACCATTGATTGATCGGAATCAGCTCGCTCTAGGTCATTACAAAAGGACTTCTCTATATAAGCTTTCAATGGCAATTTCTTTAGCTCCAGATATTTTTTCTTCTACATGTTGGCCTTCACTATTTGCATTTTTCAGATTGGATTTTCTATTTCCGATAGCTAAGACACTTAATAACATAGTTTTAGGCTTCATTTACGGCAAGTTTAAAGGTAGGTGTAAAAGAAAAATTTTATACTAGTAAAATTTAACGTTAAATCAGTTTCCTTGCGTTTAATCATAAAATTAACGCTTTCATGCCTCTTTGGCAGTTTAAAAATTATTGTGTGTCTGCCAGTAAACCAGCCCTCAGCCCGGCTGAGACGTTCAGCGTATGATTCGTTAGAAATAGGGCAGCAAGAGAGTAATGTATTCACCCTGTACCTCAGTAGGCAATTCCTTTAATATTATAAGTACTAGCGCGGTATTTCCCCATGGCGATACCATATCACACGTTTACGAAACATTCCAGAGTTTTATCCTCGGATTCGTGCATTAAAATCAATTACACAAACCGAACAGAAGGAAATAGTTTAACGGCTTAGAAAAAAAACTTCTCCAGTCAGCTTTTCTTAAGTTTAACCACTTTCCTCCATTTATAGATCGTTTATGCCCAATAACAATTTCGAATATGCATTGAAAAGTGCGGCATTAACAATAAATTCAACGAGGTTAGCATATTTCAAAACTCTTAGGTCCAAACTGCATAAAACTCCATCATAGAGCTTAATAATGGGAAGATAAACTTGGAAAATAAAGGAATGACAAAATAAACTTCGGACTAAATTTGGGTAAAAAATCAAGCGCACAGTAACAATGTGCAGCTGGTGAAAGGCAGAAAGCCACTTCGCAGATATTTTCTCGGAGCTTTAAGGGGCGGTTGGTCTCAAATCCCACCCCACCATTTTAGCACCAATTCCCCCAAAGATGAAGGGCCATGCGAACTGCTCGAAAATTTACAACCGCACCGGGAGCTTTCCGAAATCACGGAGCGGATATTATTTATCCCCGCTTCTCCAACCGAATCGTTCTCCTGACAGTAAAACTCCATAGGGGCTCTCAAGTAGTTGGGTTCCACGCCATGAAAGCTCTCTATTCCCAAAACCCTTTACCCCTTTTTGCATGCAAATCCCTTCCTCTCTCTCTATTTCGCCCTGCACATATAGATCGGAATATATCATATCGCACACACGGAGGAGAAGAAAGAAAAGGATTGCAAAAACAAAATCGGTGAACACATGGAGGTTTGAAGGAATGAACATGTCCGATTCCATGCGAAAACGTTTAGCCTCGGATGTATAGAATACAAAGCTATCCTGCCGACGGAATTACCTTTAGATTCTGTGGGGGTTTTATTTCACAAAATACCTTAATGTATCGTAGAGTTCGGCCAAGAGATGTCACGAGGACCCTGCTTTACCCAACAGATGAGAAATGACGAAAACAAAAGAGAAAAGGAGTTTAACACAGGCATAAAGAAAGCGGTTAATGTAGGGAATAAATAAAGACACATTTATGCTCTATTTTCCATTCCGAAGTTTGTTGTGCGCTATTCCCTGAGAGAGACTGTTTCTTTCTACTCCTTGACGGCTCGTCCGCATTTCTCAACATTATTTTCGTCGCCGGACGGCTATCTTGTCCTCCTGAAAGAATATCGCTCAAAATCTTTCCCTCCTAGCTTGTTTCAGGGCGTAAACTTTAAGGGTGGCCGTTGGGAGGACATTCAGTTCCAAGGGTCCTACATTCCAATTGCCGTGTTCCCGACTTTTCCCTACTATACGACACTTTCGCCCGGGAATGGCCCATATATAAATATTTATGCCCGGATTATGATATACCACTCCGCGATTGTTTAGGTGTCTTTGGTAGGCAGCTGCTTTCTTCATTAAATCTAACCTTCCGATGTCTACTTGAATCCTTAGTAGTTCTGACGCAGAATAGGTACTTGCTAGGCATGGAAAACAAGGATAGAATCATGATAACACCGAGTAAAGTTTCCGAATATCGAGGTGTTCAGAGATTTAAGCTTGGGTCAATCTATTAAATCGTGTTTTTTTAATTTCTTAGAGGATGAGTACATTACTTACAAAAGGAGTACTAGGGGACACAAAATAGCTGTCTTAACGCATGGACTCAACTGGGCATTGCGCAAGAACCCCAAATACATGGAGGCGTAACCAGTTTTTGGGAATCTTTGAGCAGCCAACAGCATAGGTGAATTGGTTATCACATAGATTTCACAGGAACAAGGTTTTTTTTATTTAAGCAGAGCTCGCTTGTGTCCATGTGCTTCAGCCTATGACTACACTTAAGAGTTAGTTTCATTCATGGTTTGAGTCCTTTTTTCTTTGAGTAAGTCTGATCATAGCGTAGCCCACTTATCACATTTACTGGCGACCTTCGATAAATGTTGTCCCAATACATTGCTTTGCTCAGGGGGGCCAGATGCTGTCAAGAAATAATGTAAATGCTCCATGAATTTAATTTAAATGTCGTGGCGTCGTTCAGCACAACGTGATATATTTTAATAGTAACTAATGGGTGGTCGTCTAACATAAAGTAATATACGGTAAAACTACCTTTAGAAAAAATTAAAATGACTGCTTAACTCTTCCATCAAAGAAAACACCAAGTTGCTAAACGTTAAGTTGATGCATCGACATTTTACCTCCATTGCCATTCTCCTCCTCACCCACGTGTCCTCTTTCCATTTCACGCGCTTTTTTCGAGTAGTAGGTCATGATGTCCTTATCTCAAAAGGGTTTTCACCCAAGGGATCCTCGATTTCCACCCACTCTATTGCCGACTGCGATAATATCTCCGAAGTACCCGTCGAGTGCTCCGCGGAAGTCGGCCGCGCACGTCACGGGAGAAAGTGAAATCTGATCTGAGGCAAAGAGGGAACAGAGAGAGATGGGAGGAGGAGGAGAAAAAGAGGAGGATGGAGAGAGCATTATTATCTCAAAGGATATTGTCCTCACCCCGGCGCTCCGTAGTAGCGAGACTGAAACTGGAGAGTCCTCTGTGTGGCTTTCATCTGACTCGCTTAATTATCACGGAATTATAGTTCAACTCTCATCTTTTATGAGTGTCACTTAGTATCTCATTCTATACGTATCTACTAGTGAAGTTGCCCGTTGAATATCAACGGAAAGATTATTATCATGTCCATTGATTGTATTAGTACACCAATCGTATCTTATTTAGTGCAAAGAATCAGTGAGTTAGTGGATGTACTGGGAATATCGACTTAAACAATCAGTCGCCATGGGGACGGTGACTCAAAAACGCTCAAATATTGCAAAAAATCGCTACGTTTTAGCAAAAATTTCGAAATTTCGACCCGAGTACAAAATTCGATCGAAGGAATGAGAATTTTTTTATTTTTTTTTCTCTCTATTGGTCCCAATGACAGAAAACCACTAATTCTAATTTGATTTTGCAAATAAAAAAAGGCCTGCAGCCAAATGAAGATACAGCTTCACGTGTATTTCTAATGTGAAAGTTACTGACATATATGTACGAGTTTTTTCACATCGGTGATTATTGTAGTAGATTGTTAACTAAAGGATAAAAATTCACTGAAATTAGGAAAAGATATTTTATTGCATGAAGACCATACATGCATTACTGGAAAATACCTCTCCAATTTTGAGACGAATGTAACAACGGCTTTCATTAATCATTATGATTAACTCAGATCCGTACAAGGAGGTATATCTATTTAAACGAGTTGTTATTTATCATAACCAGCCTTCACCATTCAAAACGAGGATCGCTTTGTTAAGTACTAAAAATTGGTCCTACTCAGGGTAAAATTGAAACATTCAAAAGATAAAGTCATTTTCCCAAAACACCCTCAATTTCTCCGGAACCAAGCGCAGAATGTTAAGGTTCTTGCCGTAATTTTTATGAATATCAGTCGCCATCTCATTTTTGTAAATTTAGCGTTTAGTTATATGTCTACAGAATAAAAAAATGGACGTGGAATGGACTTTGTAAAAATAGAATTGGTAGTATTAAAAAATATTTTTCTGGTTCAGAGGCCAATGCTTTGCATTCATCAGAGGGAATCAGAACCCAAAACGCACTCCCATTCGGATTTGCTCTATAAAACAGGCAAACCTTAATTAACTTAAATAGCTACTTACATTAAAACATAAATACAGAGCAATTAGCATTATTATCTATGGGCGCCCGGTATAGTTTTTTTCCCAGATTAGCATAAGCCACATCAAGTAATTAATTAAAAATATGAATACATCATGTTTTAAAATTTGATTACTGTATCCTCACAGCCTATCGTTGATGTGTACACTTCAAAATGAAAGACTGATACCCCTATTTATTTGGGATATATTAAAAAGAACATATTAATCAGGACTTTGTTTTATCTCTTCGCAAATAATCTACACGAAAAATTGAAGAATTGATCTCCGAAATATTCAACTCATCTTCCCGACCCACATTTATCCATCCAATCATTTTCTTATTTCTCATCGGCTTGGCACGAGTACGAGAGAACCTATATTAAGGAATAATTACTTCAGATAGGTTGCCTTAAAAATACGAGGCATCTTGACGATCTGAGCAACATCATGGACACATCCAAGCATCGTGTCTTAAACTTACGAGGTGCATCTATTAGAAAATGTAGAAATATACGAATCTTCATTTTAATGGACTGGGTTACTTATTTTTTTCTTCGGAATTTCGCATTCCAGGTAAATCTAAGCAACAGGAACGACGAGAAAGGAGGCCCTTTTGGCGAGGATATCAGATAAACCTTTATAGCCAAGACAGTTGGAACAGCTAAATAAAAAACGTCGCCATTTCTCGCTTTCGGACTACGGGAAAGGCTAGAAAATATCCACGCAGAAATGGCACGTGTTTTATGCATCGCTTGCACGCTGGGAACGCAAAGACATCGTAAAAGAGTGGTGGGGTCAGCGTCGCGAGGAGGAGAAAGGCAATTTCCACGGAACATATATAAAAAGACAAGTCTCACAAACGCCTGCATTCGAGGAATAGTTTGCGAAAAGAACGGGTTCCGGCATGAACGGGAGAAAGATGATATGGGGGGAATAAGAAAGCGGGAGCGGAGAAAAGACGCAAAGTTAGGATGGAGATGCTGCGAGGGGTCAAGGACAAAGGAGAGAACTAGATGGAGGGCGAAAAAGTTAATGGGAATGAATAACTAGCAAAGCAATAAAAGAAAAAAAATCGAAACATTCGACATTCAATGTCGCACTCCATTTTATGCCAACAATCGAATATTCAAATAAGACAGCAACCACTAACTAATGCGGTGCCGTAATGTCGTCGCTCTGGTTCAACTTAACCCAAACGGTCCGAGTTGTGTCCTTTTCAGCTGCGTGACGCACCACATCCTCGAGACGTTTTCCTCGGAAGTAAACATCCTGCTGACACGGCAGGTGGACATCCAGTCCAATGATGCTGTGCGAATGATCGTGCATCTTGAATTCGAACCAACGCCAAATCGCTTCCGGGGAGCTCAAGAGTATAATGTCATTGAAAGATCTAATTTCGTCGTGATGCATAAGATCACCCACGCGGGTCACCATCTCGACCAACGCCCAATCGTAACCCTTGTCAATGTATTATTTGTAAATGTACTTAACGCTCCTCGCCGATGAGCAGATTTCTACTTTGACGTTAGTCTTGTATTTCAGCGAGCACCATCTGTTGTAAAGAAACGATACGTGTCTGTTTTCGACATCGATACCTCGCAATCGTGCCGTTCTAACGAACTGTCTTGCCTCCGATAAGCAGGATATCCGTTGACATCGGTGATGGTTTCCTCGCAGAAAGATTTCGGATAACCTTTAGAACACTTTCCGTTCATCATGCAAATCGCGTTTGGTCGAATCAAACAGCAGCAAGGTCCGTGAAACATACAGGTCGTCGTCTCCGTCTCATACAACACTGGCTGAGTGGTTTCCTCGTAGTCGGGTAGTTCCGCGCTTAGGTCGGTAGGTAGTTAGGAAGACCGCGCTTCTGGAATTATATCGTGTACATCCACGCTATCGGAACTCCAGAGACGCACTTGTCCTTAATGTCCTTCATTAGTTCGACGAATGTCAAGTAAAACACCCTGGCTATAAGATCAGGTCTATAGTCGGATCGCAGCCAAGGTTGCTGGTTCTCCTAATATCTCACCCCAATTTCGATCGCATGTGAAAGTTATGAAGAGATCGGTAACCTTCGCCAAACTTCGTAACGATAGCCATGCCGTGTGTCTCATCGCTCTAAAGTTAATGAACGAAATTGTAATTTTTTTAAAAGAAAATATTACAATTGTTTTCTTTCACTAACGGCACAGCGAAACCGTCCATTAAAAGAATAGTAACATGAAAATAGTCACAATAATAAAAAATGATGAAAACGAAACCACAAATGAACCAGTTAGAACATCGATTCGAATGTAAACAGAATTAAGATTTATGCATTTCACCAGTTATTAATTATGTATTAATAAAATTTAAATTTTATGCTTACGAAACAATGACAAATTAACCAGTAATACAGATTGAAAACCGCAATCAAAATAACTGTAAAATAAAAACAATGTTAATATATTTTCAATCAGTGCACGACCAATAGCGTCTGTACAAGAATGATTTGTTTCGTTCTTTCAAGCAATAAAAAAACTAATTCCACTTTCTTCAACTTCTTCCCCTTCATAAATGCACATTTTGTCCTTTTACCAAAAACGTAAACATATTTACTTAGCAACGTGAACAAATTTACTTAGCAACTCGTTCCCGACGTTAAAAGATAGGGATTATACCCTTGTTTCATGCTTGAATTTTTACACTTTTCGATCGGTCGACAAAAATAAAAATACGCCTAAGCAATGCGCCCATCTGTCCTCTTTGGAACGACACCACTCCCGCTTCCATCTGACCGGTATCTTCGGAGATTACCTCAAATTAATGGACAACCCCGAGCGCTGCAAACATACATAGTTACCGAATACCACGAATTAATATAAGGATACAAAATAGTGAAGTTAGCTAAACCGAATAATTAATGTTAAAAAGTTGATAATATAATACTTCCAACGCAAGTATCCATTAAGGCCTACTTAGCGCCTCGCCGACATCGGAAGGAACACAAGACACAAAGAAAGAAAGGGAGCTTTAGATGCATCTCAAAGTGGAAACTACAGAGGGTACTTAATTGTATGTTTCTCCGGATCTACAACCAGGTTCCATTGTCGAACACCGCCATCTTCAGTGTTCGTCAATCTATGTACCGTCAATTATACGTGGAGCGCCAGTGTTCCTAACAAGCCCCAGAGATGATCCGTGAATAACTTAATTAAACAATGTGCCAGAAAAATTCAAGCAATTCATAAATTAGAGAGGGGTATTCTTCACAGCCAGGGCACAAAAGACCAAAGTATTACAAGAATACTCGCGAGCACATAAGGCTCATGTGGAAAATATGTTTAATCGCCAGCTCTGTATATGTGCCACTGTCATTTCAATAAGGCTGCAAAGTGCTTCATAAAATAGTCCTCAATAAAGATCAATAATATGCAATCCATTAACAACTGGTATAAATCACCTATCACATGAGCTTGTAATCCTTAACCCCTCTACACTGCAAGTGCTGATCATCCTTCAAATTACTGAGAAAAAAAGGCAAAGATATTTCTCTACAATCCAATAAAAAGATTTTTAATTGAATACACACAGATATAGATTCTTCATAAAATGGTTTACGTTTTTAAAAAGGTTACACAATGACGCGCGAGTGGATTAATTTTGTATTTTACATTGAAGATGCTGAACATCTGAGTTGAGAAGGCCTATTAACAAAACCTGAAGATATAATTAACTGCACATCATCAATTAGCGCGGATGGACTGCGACGACCTCTTTACACTAAAAGTTCCGACCATGCCTTAACATATTTTGCGTAACTTGAAAAGAAAATTTCACCGGGATTAGTTTTTAAAAAGTTATTTAAAGCATGGGTGTGGGTTGACGTTTTATGAAAAATTGGAGACCAAATGCATAGTTATTTACGATATACTCTGCAATCCTTTTTTTTTAAGGTTCCATCAAAGGCTTTGCTTGTCGGTAAAAACTCGAACTCCGGAGTTTCAGCGGTATTGGTGGTCAAGCTCATCTCTCCCGGCCGGCTTCCAATTACCCCGCAAGGAGTATTGAAGCCAGAGTGCAGCAAAGAGGAAAACTTCTTTTTCTCACTTGGCCGTTCAGCTGACGGCCTCTAGCACAACACGCTAAGCCTTTGAACTACGCAATAATCTTAGTGCTAGAAAGTTCCCTTCGGACCCATTTCGACCACTTCTTCATAATGGATAGGAGGCAAAATTTTGCTTCGTTGGTGCAAATGCATTAGCACTAATTCCATTATAATGTTACTAAAACTGAGAACTATCGCTAAAACTACTTCACCTGATCAATAAATTGAGTAACGATGCCAGATAATCCTTCCTATATCATTACTATAGGAATACAAGAACCATATATTGCAGTTTGAGCTTTAGGATCAAAGAAATAGCAATATAAAAACAGCAACAAAATAAGTGCCAGTAAAACGGCAGGAAGAGAAGAGAAAAATATGTTTAGAAGCGCAATATTTAACGAAGGCTTCATTCATGAAACCCAGTGTAGGGAAATTAATGTCTCATACTAGAGAAAGTGCTTTTCAGGATAGGTGAAAATCGACATATGCATACAAAACCTCAGGAAAAAGGCAAGCAAGCTTACAGAAAAGCAACTCTGAAAATAAGTCAATAACTGCTATTTACACGCAGCTATTAACCAATAGAAATAAAATATCCCAAGGAGTTACTTAGAAATAGTTTAAAATCAATATATTGCTCTTTTATTTTACTAAAATCCAATATTTTCAACAATAGAGGACGACTGAAGTTTCGTTAATTCACGACCGTAATTCCTGAAATTAATAACTGCAAAAACTGTCAGAAATTATTGAAGTCATTTTCGCATTCTCATGTGGATATTAATTTGAACAGGAATCAAAGTAAACACACAAGTATAAAAAGAAATCCTGAAAACAAGTCTCGATGGAAGAAATAGATGTTGATAAGAAACAAAAGGCAGAATCTTATACGGTACACAAAAATAATATTTACCTCATATCCGTAACATGTCCGAGAGCAGCGAATTTAAGTGGCGTCTCAGATACTGAAGGCATGAACACAATACGCTATGTTTAAAGTAAAAGACATCGCTAAAACAGCGAGGGATATTAGAGAAAGGTGGATGAAAAAAGTTTAAGAAGGCGAAGAAATGTGCTGATCAGTTGCTGTCTGTAGTGATTGTCGTAAGTCAACATAATTAATCACTCTTTTATTTTACCCTCGATCATTTGGCTAAATCATAAAATAGATATCATTACTTTGCTAACTTTGCAAATGTCAAACTTTGCTCATTCGCATTCAGCGTCATTTCTAAGATTTCGAGGAATTTTCACATGTAAGATATCTGTATCAATGTAAATTAAAATAACCCAAAAAGGCCATCGTATCACCACAGTAAGACCGATGATTCCGTTCAAAAATACGGCAGTCATTCAACCAGAAATATTATTCGGTAACTGACGTACCCTACGATGGAAGGTCGAGATAGCTCGATGACCGAGTGCGTCAGCAACGAAAGGTTTCCCAGCGGTTCTTGGTAATTTCTCATCATGTTTCAGCCGCACCGAAATAACAACCATGGGTGGAGCAACACTTAGACGGTCCCAACACCCAATTACGCAGCCACAGTCACATTATTTCCCAAAGGGCATGAAAACAAAAAAGGGAAACGTACATATACATGAATGCTCAAGAGAGTGAGCAGACGAGGAAAGGCAAGGGAAGAAAAAGTGGAAACTAAGAAAGAGAAACTTGAGAAAAGTGAGTGAAAAAAATATCAGAGAAATTCTTCCTGAAGCAATGCAATGTAAACGAGGAAAAAATTCTTCAGTTTGAGAAGTTGAGGGAACATATAATTCTCTGGGAAGTGGAAGGAGAAAGATTCAACATGAGAAGGCTTTCACACAAAAAGGCCGAGAAAAACCCACTGCTGTTTCGCAAAATGCTACAAGGAGAAGAAAGAGGGTGAAAAAATATATAAAAACGATAAACGATGAATAATGGGCCTTGAACAAAAAAGTTTGTGGCTAACTTAACGAAAGTTTGACAGACAAAATAACAGAGGTCTAGTTAAACAAGTGAGAGCGTTTCAGCGAGAATATTTGAAAGCAAAATGAAATACCTTGCTACTGCAAAATATTCGTCCTTCATCGCGAAATTGACAGTTCAAACAAAAAATTCATGTGGTACGATGTTAATGTTCAATCCATTCTGTAGCCAGATCTGACAATCAATTAAGGTTTCTGTCGGAGGGAAGGATTATTTAGGGAATAAAGGGTTAAGTATAGGCTGAGTGACGCTGCGGCGTAGGCTGTAGCCTAGAACTAATAAAAGGCGGCGGAAGGATCCAAACCCTTTACGCACTATTCGATAAACGAAAATACTCAAAATATCATGTAATTCTGGAATTGGGTTTTTCTGGAAAACCTCCATCTCCCGCTTGGATCAGAAATATGGCCTTAAGTGGATAAAAAACCGCTATAATAGCCAGCACATCTGCCCCATCTTATTATAAATTTCTGACGAACTGAATAAACTGTCGACATTAAGAAATCCGAAACTTCTACACTTGATTTTCATATTAACCATGCATATAGATTTAAGTTGATTTGCTGAAGAACATAGCACACTAGGACAAAATTATGCATTCAGACAGGATATACTGCATAAAAACTATCTCAAACAAGCTCTTGGTGGACTGTCTGCGCCGGGTATCCAATGGTTTTAGAGAGGATTTGATGTCTTTGCTATCCATTTAGATGCAAATTATTTTTGCTACACACAGAATGCTGAGAGAATAGCATGAATTTGGATGTGATACACTGCATAATAACTATTATTAAAATTTTCAACCGGATCAAAAACAATTTTAGGAAGCCATAAATAAATTGAAAAAGGTCATGCCAAATGAAAATGACTGTTATTTAATTAGTTTCAAGAGTAAGTTTACATTCTTCGAATTCAAATATAAATCTAGCACATTTCCCCATACATGCAGATGATGTTTTATCTAGATTCCAAATAGGGGCTAATATGATCGAAATTAAACATGCGGCGCAGAGTAAGAAATAAAGTGGACATGCAAATCAGTACAAGGCTAATGAAAAGTACAAGAATTTCAAAGCATCAAAAATCACTTAAAGAAGCCAAAAAGGAATTAAAAAAAGGTCATGCCAAATGAAAATCTCCATTATTTAATTAATTAATAATTGAGTATTGTTAAAAAGCAGCAGATAACTATGACATGATAACTCAACAATTGGAAATTATTAATTCGTGGAGATGAACCCCGCTGCTTTTCGCGAATCTAGCGAGCAACATAACTATATCAAATGTTTATTTATATAAGAAACGGTTTAGGGCGTCACTTTGTCTTTAATTTGAAGGAAAGTTAGATGAATTTACCTGAAGATGATACTCCGTAACGAAACCATGTTCGTGAAAAATAAAACTACATATGGAAAATGCTGTGTAGAAAATGTTAAGTCATATGTAAGTACGTATGCTACAGGCTAACTATCTCCCATGGTAATATTTTTCTTAACTGAAGGGAATACCAAACACACTGTCCAAGTATTGAATCCTAACCGCATACTCAATCGATCCCTACTAATATATCGTTCGATTAATGAATCCAACCTGCAGGCCGAATAAATTCCGTTTCGCAGCTAATTAATAGGCAGAAAATTAGCATGAAATATTAAACGATGCATTAGTGGGAAATGACTCGCCACATAACTAGGTCTCTATGAGAAAGGATTTACTAACTAGGAGCAATTAATCTAAAACAGAGAAATATTTAACGCTTTGGGAGAGAATTTCATGACACACAAGTTTGACGACATTTCGACTCAGCTTTTTCCACATATACTTTAATTTTTCATGACCATGGTTTCGTTAATGTGTAACATCATCAGGTGATGATGTTACCCTGCAACGACCTGATCATGTTACCCTGTAACGACCTGATGATGTTACCCTGTAACGACCTGATGATGTCACTCTTTAACGAATACATGGTCGAGAAAAATAAAATTACATGTGGAAAAAATTGTGCAGTAACTTCGTCAAACTTCCTTAGTATGAAGGACTTCCACAAAGTTACACCCGTAACCGTTTCTTATAATTAAATTTCTATTTATACTACAATGTATGACTTATTTTACTCAGATGACAGTTTTTGTAATAAATTCTTGAAATTCAATGGTAGCTCTTTTATTGTCTTCTTATTCGAAATAACTAAAATGCTCTTTTGAGCTAAAAGAGAAAATTCACATAAATATTGTTATTCTAATCCAAATATAAATCGAACAAATTTCTCTACACATTCTGAAGATGTTCTAATCTGAGATATAACACTAGAACCGCTGGACTTTACGAACCCTCTTAAACCGACAAATATGTCCCATTAGTATTTCGACATGTTCTGGGTCTGTGAATTGCCTTTCTTCAGGAAAGGTCGTATTTGTTGGAAGTAAGTTTTCAATCAAAGGTTAAATTATTTTATTTTAACATCATGCACACTTAAAAAATTATTTGTTTTGATTTTTAAATAAAATATGACCTGAATCTGAACTTAAAATCATTCGCAAAGCATCTTATTTCTAAAATATTTAGTGTAGGTATATTTCTGTTAATTACATCCGAAAGAGAACGTTATTTCACTTTAAACAAGCTCATGCAATTAAGAAAGCTTTACCAAAAAGTAAGTAGTACTATTGTTACATAAGCGTATTGCAATACTGATGAAACTATGCCTATGAATGTAAATACATATGTATATTTAATTCTTTTACAAAAGGCATTACATAGCCTAATTAACATTATTAAAAGAAATATAAATAATAGCATTATGGGTTGGTAATTATGCCCCATGCATGTACTTAGATATTTATTTTTACATTGAGGATTGCTAGGTGCACAGACATAAGAAATTGTGACAACAACTTACTTGCACACTGGTTTAGAGCATGATGCATAATTATTGTGAGAACTTTTTCCTTCTTCACTATATTTGTGTACCGGGATGCGGTGATGCGGACCATCGTCTTTCAATAGATCCACGTTACCGGATAGAACTTTAGTTTCTACTGCTACATCAGTTCCGATATGTACATCAGTATGCAAGGAACTTACTACAATTACTACATTCTAATTTAGTATGCCCTGATACACTGTGAGAGTTATATCGTTGTTCATGAAGCCACGGATTTGTTGAGCCCTATTTATACACTTAGTACACTTCTCTCAAACTTTTTTTGTTGTGCCTAACAAGCTCGCTCTGTTTGCTTATAGATATTTTACTAGCGCAAGGGAGGTGAAAGAGTTGACACAAGCAATGTTTCTTCCTTTATTTAGGTAAGGGACTGCTAGCTTTTTCACTATCAATTCAATTAGACGTTTAGAAGAAGATCGATTTTCATCTTTGCGAAAGTAGGTGAAGGCATACAACATGAATTTAGAATCTTCAACGACGGCCATCCAGTACTTTTGCCCATATTTGTCAGACTTGGAAGACATAAATGGAATGAATCAACATTACATATTGAGGGAAACTACAACTCAAATACAAAAATATCTGGACCAGTTATATACATGCTTTTGCAGTTGTAAATAAATCTATTATTCCTCTGATATCAAGGCAAAATTGTTATCGTTCAAATGTTCCGAGCGGGTTGATTTCACATCAAACCTCAAGAACCACATTATTTACCTGAAGCGATCACATGGAATCTCAGACTTACAAAATAGTAAACCCCATATCTCGGACCTCAGAAGATCCACCTCTATTCTATGTTTGGATGATGATCCACTGGATTGATTGGCACCCCTAAAATACGGAAGACCCAGAAATGCTTCCAACTCTTTCAATGGCATAGACCAATCATCAATTCCCAGCATCCTATGAGCCTCTGTTTCAGTGCATTCCTGTATGTGCTTTGGAGTATATTCATCAAGGAACCAACGACAGTTACTTGATAAAAGACCGGTGATGACATGCCTTTTTACGTAGGGATAAGGACCGTGAACACGCGCGATGGGAATATCTGAATATCTGAAAAAACTATGGATCACTATGGAATAAAATGGTAGAAAACTATGGAAAACAATGGTATCAATATCGGTAAATGTTTCACAAAAAACACATGTGGCAGAAGTCACTCAAAAAGTTTACCCGAGCTCACCGTTTCACGGAGTAATCCTATCTCTTTCCGACATTACGGTTGAAAAGCAACATCGCTTCCGCTTCCGACTGGCATCGCATGAATCCCTTCACATATTCCACAACTTCACGTCTTCGCCATTTGTATTGCAACCTCGTGCAGCAGAGCTTTCATCGACAGACGCAGTCAAGTCCTTACGCCACACCACGCTCACTAGTTCCGTAAGTGAAAGACAAGTACAACGGTGTCGCCATGCTCTTGGCTACCGGAAACCTCTTTCCCATCATTCCCTCCGGAGGAAATCGGTAGCCTAGCCTAAAGCCGGCCATTTAGAATAGCAGTCTAAAAACTCCTGCACTTGAACTTCGGTCAAACTAATGAAACTTTTAGCTTTCACATTCCTTATCAAGTTCTATGGTTATAGTGCGCAAAAATACATCTGCTGACTGGAATACCGTAATTAGGTTGCAATAATAGGGACTCCAGAATGGACCACGCTTCTCCCCACGAGCGGAAGCATAGAATAATTGCCACGGTAAAAACCCAAAGAGTTAGTTTCCTTTTAATTAAACGCGGAGCAGATCCCAACGTTGCACACTATAAGCTCATAGCGCGCAGGGAGAAGCGCAGAGGTAAACATTGTCCGTGTCACATTGGCTTCATGCATTGTGAGAGCGTGTTCCACGAGAAAAGTGATTGAGGGCGACCACCGTCCTCTCCTCGCAGTGATAGCGATTCTTCGGGAGCCCATTGCTGACGTTTCTCAGCGCCTATTCACGAATGCATTCCATATGCTTTGGATCGTATTGACGAACCAAGAATATTGAATTTATCTCCATTTTTATTCAGGAAGGAAGGCTTCCAAGTCTCTATAAGGTTCTTATTGAGAGCTAAAATGTGAAAGCAGGTGGATATGACACTTCTTCCCGATTTCAACTTCCGTGCCCTCCTTTTGGGATGGGAGATATGGAAGTATACTATTTTACATTTCCTTTAAAGTCAGAGCAGGATAAGCCCACCGAAATTCCAGGTTAAATTTGAAGAGATGGATGCTGAAATGAGAATCAAACTAAACGTTACAGATAGGTGGTGCTTGTAGGCTATAAGTAATTTCCTTATATTTCGGGTATAAACCTACGCTGAAGAGAACTATTTTGGGACCATAAAAGAGCACCTAATTTTGATTTCTTAATTCTATTAAAAGTGGCGCGATTACATTTTACCGCATGACAAGTTTTCAGTGCTCCCTTTCGCTTTTCAATGAAAAAACTACCTACTTAAAATATGACAAAAGTTACCAAGTTAGTAATTTTCTTGAATCATGATATCTAAGGTGTTATCAAGATGAATCTTTACAAATATTGCAATAGAAACTAGGAACTTATGAACGCTGCGGAATGCATTTATATGGGTGTTCATATATAGCTCAACATCATCAAAAACATAAACAAAGTCAGGGAAAACATTCAAAGCGAATGAAACAGTGCAACATCGTTACAACGCGGCCCGAGGAGGTTTTACTCTGCTATTTTCACTCTTTCCTTGCGTCTAGCTGCCACCCGAAACTTGACTTCTCGACGTGGTACATATTTAATATCAGCCGGATAATGGGGAACCACGACTCAAACACCGGTGTAGCGTTGGCAAATTGATCCAGAGCAGCACTAAACACGATTGAAACAAAAGTGGTCGACCGGGAGATAAGCGACTAACAAGATACAAGCATGATCTTCAGTTGGCGAGGAGCGGGTGCGGGCCTGCGGCAAATGGCAAACATTTTGGGCTTACGCGAAAATTTCCGTGCAGTGGAGCTCGCGACTCTGATGTGCTGGCGCACAGATTTTGGTACCAAACGAGGTTTTAGTGGATACCTTTCAACGGACTTTGCACATCTTTTGTTCGAGAAAATTCAGAACATAATAAATTTGAAGTAAATTTTCCGATATTAGCGTGTTTCAATCCACACTAAATTCAGGGGTGTTCAGGCGTATCGCGCGTAGCGTGCGCATAGTTAACGCGCGCAACGCACGAAGGGTTCACATTCAAGCGTTAGCGACGTCGTCGTGCTCGACCGTTGAGTCAACTCAGTGCTCATGCTCGACGACTCCTCGTGCCGACATCTATCGGCGATTGAATACAGAATTTAAAAAATGCTGAGCCCCTGCGTGCGCATAGCTTAGTGATATTCATCTTTTTCATGAACGCGCCAGGAGCGTACGAGAGCGACTAGATATGTACGTCTTTCTTTCATATTGAAGAAATGTGAATGACGAAGCTAACGAATCGCGGCGCCCGCGTTGACTTTACATTTTTTTTACTCAGCGATGAGATCCCTCCACTTCTCCACTCATTTTGGTGTTTACTTCTCATTGCCATAATATCCACTTCGCTCGCCGAGACCAAGATTATCGAAAATCGAGATAGAAACATTTTCCTCGTAAGATACTTCAATACTTTTAAAATGCATCGCTGATATCGTGAATTAAAAAATGTTTCAAAACATTTTGTATATTCAGGATATTAGCGATACCTAAAGGTTTAGAAAACTGGGGTAAAAAGTACTACTCACAAATTGAAAAAAACATCCTTCGCATTCATAGTTATGCACGCTACCGACCGGTCTACCACACACCATATATATATATATATATATATATATATATATATATATATATATATATATATGGCCTGAGAATATCTGTCACCTTGGGGTTTTTAGTTTCTTATTGCTCATTATATTCTTCTTGAGGGTCTTATTTGCACTGAAAACAATTGTTAATTCATCAAATTCGATCGGACTTCACATTTTGGGCGGAGACAAGCACGGGAATTGTACATTATGATGAATACTATGATGGTGTCCCACTATCGCCTGGGATATTAATGCAAGTGAATTAGCCCATAAAATTCTTTATTGGCCAACAATACAACACTAACATATCAAGTACTGTGGAAATTATTTACGGAATAGGCATTTCATGTATACATGCTTATATATCCCAGTAAATCTTAAAAGTAAACACGACATGACTCAACGTGTCCGCCATTTGTTCTACGCGTCTTGCGCGTCGAAATTTGAGCCAAACTCAACTTCGGCAACGCGAAGATCGAGGCGAAGCACCTGATTGGCTGCGCGTGAAATGCTTCGCCTCGTTTGCGTGAAACACCTGAATGTGAACCCGCCTTAATGTCCAGTCTACACACACTTATAATTATATTTATGTAATTAAGTTAAATCTATGATTAATTACATGAGTGTGTTCTACATACGGATAATTAAATCGACTACAGAGTCACCAACGCGGAGATCAAGAACTAAGCCTAAGTTAACTATCGGTGAGCGCCAACGGTGAAAATAAGCGTTATGAAATGCTAAATAGAGAACAAATAGCGTGAAACTGGAATTTAAAAAAATGCTAGACCGTCGCTTTTTTGAGAGGGAAAAATAAAAAAGAGCAATGTGACAGAATGAACACAAAAGAAATGGTCAGTCTTGCTTCCGTTAACTATTTTGACATCACGATTACTCAGGACCTGTCTTTGAGTAAGCATACCTACTCAAGAAAAATTTTGTCGGGCAAAAATACAGCATTCAAAGGAAAATAGAAAAAGAGAGATGTTATTCTTCCTAGTTAAGTCCCACCTAGAATACGCGTGTGAAATTTGGAATGACAAACGAATAACTATCTCAGTATGAATCGAAGAAAATTTGAGGCGAGATAGTGGAGATAGCTTCTCCAAATATGCAAAGAAAATACGAAACTCAAATATATATCGATATACTTCCTAAATACATATTACAAGATGTCACGAAAATCATAAAATTTGGTCTTATACACAATGTGTGATGGCTGCTGAGCATTATTACCGCATGAAAAACCGCGAATTTATAATACTCAGGTCCTCGACGATAATACAAATATATGTCGGTAATAAAACCTGAATTCCATTTCTGGGGCTCGACTCGTCTTCCTCATTCTATTCATCAATGAACTCCCCAAACATTTATCATTTCCTATTTTTCACCAATCTAGGTACTATGTGAATGACACCTCTGCGATATCTGTTTTGCTTAAACTAAGCTAGAGCTTAATGGGTGCATACACAGCAAATGAAATTGATAACTGGAGCATTAAGAATGGTCAAATGGTAATGAACAAAAAAAGTCCTTTATTACAATAATGATTTCAGCTTGCTTTTAAAAACCTATCTTTAGGTAGAAAATAACCAGCTAACCTCAAATCAGTTCTTACTCATAACCGTTCATCCCTAAATTCAACTTCTTTGCCGCCAACCACCCCATAGCCACTGCTAAATTATCCTAAAATATTAAACCATCCGCCAAATTCACTTCATTTTACGAACAAAATATGCACGAATGCACAAGGAGTAGAGTTGATGATAGTTAACTATACCCATGGTTACCTAAGTATGACCCATAGGTGCGACCTCTACACGGGAATAGTTAATTATCGGATTTAATCATATAGTTAAATGCTGTGTGTAGACGAGGCATAAGGCATACTCGATATTCCCAAAATTCAGGAAATGACGCCACTATTTCAGCCTTTGGACCGACTTCACGACTGCGGGAGGTCTGGAAAGGGCTATTATGAGAAAAGTCTTACTAACCTACCTCACCGGCCGTACTAATTCATGATGGCGTCTGATATGGCAAGGGTCGTGAACTTCCTAAAAGATCGTGAGGGCAAATTTGAAAGTATCTTTTCAATAAATAGCACAATTTGATTATTATGCCATTATTACGTTACTGGACAGTTATAATATTCCTGCGTGGCCTAATTAACTTCCCTTTGGCGAGTAAAATTTCATTTCTCCTTGATTACTCAAGAATGGTTAGGCGACGGCTGCCGTCCCTTATTTGATTGGCATATTTTTCTACCACATGGACCACATCTACCATACCTAATAAAAGCGCTATTTGTCCGTTCCACTTCGCAAGTGTGGCCCTCGCTTGTACTGAATGCAGTGCATGTTACATAACAAGGGGATATACCTGAGTTGGAACATGGCACGGCATATGCTGCCTGTACTCACAGAAAGACCCAGTGGAAATATAATAAAACACATCTCATATGAAAGGGCCATCCGTAGTATGTTGAGGAACGGATGAGACAATGGCTTCGGGAATGACAATCTTGCTGACAACGATAACACAAGCACCTCAACGGTCGCTATAGCTACCCGCAAACACAGACATATTCACGTAAAACGGCTGGGTCCCGGAAAACGAAGAAGTTATCTTAAAGTAGAAGTAAATAAACGGTAGAAGAAGTAAATAAACGACCGAGTCATACCCGAATTTAAGCTGCAGAAACATGTTTCGGATAGTTTTGAATCAAAGCGTCTTCAAGATGAGAATTGGTATGCGCTTTGGGGCATTGCGCACACTTAATGGGCTTGAATTCTCTACCAATAATTTTAATATAATAAATTCGTACGCATACTTATGGTTGAAGAGAAAACATTAAATCCGTCGTGAAATATTAATATTTTGGCGTTCAAATCTCGTCTCATGTATGAAAATTTGTTCATTTTAGGAATGAATTTATTCGGTGATATGCAACCAAAAACTTCAACAGTAAAAATCCAAATCTATTCCCACGATAACGCGTGAGAACACTGCTTGTAATACTTTCACCTCCATTTTAGTACGTGGGGTAGCCCATGTGGAGTAAAGTGACATCAACCGTCAGTAAACATGAATAATTATGCAGCAGCTGGCATTTTAGGTCTAAAAAAGTCAATTCAAGTGTCAATCTATTATGCAGCGGAAAACTCAAGTTTTCCTATCACCGCATGCCTCCAGCTTCACTACTTTAGATTAAAAAAAATAACATGCCGAAAAGAAACGAGAGACAAGGCATGCTGCTTTCGCTCTCTCTCGTACGGCTTGGAAAGGAGTCCAAGTCCCACCCGGCAGGAGGCATCCCTCATTGCATATTCCACCCACGCGCCAAAAACCATCTCAAAACGTTCATATGGAGGACCGCCGACACTGACTTCCAGACCGTGCTGCAACACCTTTGACAGCGGCGTGAGGAAAGTAAGATAGGGGTCGCCCGGAGAAGAAAAAAGGCGGGCGCCGAAGATGCAGAGGGCTGAGGAGGAAGAAAAAGGGAAAGAAGCAGAGAGGCGGTGCAAGACGGCAATATATATACATGTATCGCGACGGCGGATCGTATCATTCGCTCAAACAGACACCCTCGCGCAAAAAGAGCCACACCGCTGAAACAATACTTTTCCGCTCATCACGTATGCCGTCGCCGCCTCTGTCTCTCGCCTCTTTATACGACACGATCGCGAGCTATAATCCGAGTCAAAAGCACTTCCTTCAAATATGTGGGCCACGTACGGTCCATGCGCATAAATATTTATTTAAGGGTTAGGATGTCGCGCATAAGAAAAAAGGTGATGGGGCGGAACCGGGAGCAAGGATAAAATTCTTTAAATCTCTCCTCCCAAGAGAGCATTAAGTAAACAAGATGATAAAAGTCGGGCAACAATTTCTTCAGCAGGGTTATCTACAGGAAAAAATCCACCCACATGGATTTTGAGCGATTTAATTTCAGAAAATTAACCATAAAACCATACCTCTCTTTCGCTGTATTTTTCAAATAAAATATGAAGTAATGAACTCAAGATCAATTTTGTGATACAGGTTTAGGTAAAGAATTTGTGACGTTTTGCAGCATAATCCGCCGGTCATAAATTAGATTTCCATATATGTCAATATTCCACTGCTTAATTGCACCATAGTATAATGAAAATGGAATTGAGGTATTCGATTTACAAGCACAGATTGAATTGTTTTTGCTAGGTATATAAGGCCAGAGAGAAATTTTAAAAATTATTTCTTTCCTCACGGACAATGGAACAAGTTTTTCATAAATTTCTACGCCTAGATTAATACGAATTTAAATCCTTTTCTGTGAGGAACAAAAACAAAAGCAGCATTAAGACAGTAGGAAAATAGTCTAAGTTTAAAATTTCGAAAAGCTTCGCAGGAACAAGAGTGGTAAAAAAAGAAGAGGACAAATGCTTTTTAAAACTCACATCACATCAGCTGTGCGGTACTTGGCCCAAGGATCCTCCAGATGGAGTACATGTGAGGCCACCACAATGCATTGGGGCTTTTAGGGATTTTCCTGTAAAAAGTCAAGAAAGAACGGTTAACCATGAGTTAATTTAGTTGTCACTACTCTTAAATATTGCCTTGCTTTTAAGTGTCTAATAACATAACACATATCCAAACTACCACCTTAAGATTCCTCCTACGTCAAGTATTCTCTGGTTTCAAGTTGCTACAACCGCTGAGGATGTAACACATCACCTAATGCAAGTCCTTAAAACCTGCACCGCACGATACGTGATCCAACAGATACTATAATATGCACGCTAGAATAGCTTTCTCGTATCGTGTGATACTGAAACCAGCATGATCGCAGCTAACACACATGATCGCTATCACAAGCTGAGCTGCTTGATTTCATCGCTGAGCATTACAAGTTTGCCACTCGCTTCCAGTACGATCTATAGTGGCCCTCGACCAATCACGTTATCCATTTACAGCCGCTGAGTGATCTTCACTTTTTGGAGCCAGTGCCTCATATACCTCCTTTGGGTCATTAGTAATTTTCTGGTGGAGAAATCAGCAATGGGAGTAAATTTTCCAACCGTTATTTTGGTCGTCTGCTAGGTAGGTAATTTAGAATGTTCGAGTTACATCAAAACGACATGCGCTAAGAAATGAATGAAAATGCTTTTTCCTCGCAATCACAAATTTAATGAAACTTTGTGAAACTTTCTAGGACGGCTCCAATCATAGTCCTAGATTCACTTCTGAATATAAAGTACCGGCTGGCATAGGTAGTGATGGATCAAGTATTGCGTGACAAGGGCTTAACACAAAACACAGGATCCTTCTCTGAATAGCACTTCAAGAAGAAAATGAGCACACCCCAGACAATGACGCCCTCACTCCACAGACACAACTCTTTTAACCTTGCTGCTATACCAATTACATTCGCGGTATTTATACTTATGTATGTACCACTAACGAGATTTATCTCGTAGCTGACGATGATATATGTGCGTTGACAAGTGTTGTGCAAAACAGTGAGAGGCGAATCGATGGTGATGACGGTTTTCGAAAAATAAAAGGTGTTGCCATAACATCTCCAACCCCACACGGATTCAGGAAATAGTATCCATTGTTCGCATGAAATACTATTTGACAATGAGAAAACATTTCCACACGCTACCACTCCACCCACTATTTTGATGAACCAGCATTGCCAAATGGAGTCGGAATAATATTAACAGAGAGTTTTCAATTAAATATATACACAATATTAACAATTCATGTCGAATATCCTAAAGAATCAAAATACATTCAGATAAGGAGTCATGACACAGACATTGTAAATTATATATTACCGAGCAAGAGCCCTCCGATGCATCATCATCCCTTACTTGGCGCTGGTTGCGTATATTCTTAAAAATATGTATTTTTATCTAACCTGTCTGCAGAGATATTTGTCTTGATGTCCAGCCTTTTGAGAGCATTGTCCCGTATTTCAGATGAATTCCATATTATTTCCAACATCCATAGCCATATCCATTCTCTTTTAGTCCTCCTTATGAAAATTATATCCAGTGATGCATAAATCCAATTTCGTTTCCATAATTTTCCTTTTAAGCTGCCAACTTGATTTTCAAGCAGGCTAACGATATCCCTTCTAATATTTTAATACCCAAAATTCCAGTTACGCTGTAAAACTAATTATTGGACCACAACATATTATTTGGGATATTGCTAATCTCTCTTCTTTTTATTGGCAAGCTTTCTCAACGTTATTCAGCAAATACAATTATTCCTCTCCCAAGAAGAAAATACAATTTTAATGCATAGAAATGTTTTTTTTTCATTGAAATAAATGCAGCAATTTTCCATACCAATATTAATCAAGGTTCTACTGGTAAGTTTCAATGGATTAGTATGGAACCCTCCGAATGTCCTAGGGGCTCGTAATCTATCCATGGCTGCTTTTGAACAAAATAGGAGGTATATGTTTGGAATTTGTATAGAAACCTAGACAAGGCTGAAAAATGGTTGCATTATACAGGGTGTTTACACATACAAAATGAATATCGGGGTTTTAAGGCTTTTTAGTATTTATACCATTTGACTTACAATTATAAATGATGCATCCAATGAAAGAGCAAGTCAAACAGTGTTTGTTTTATCTGCAAGTGTTCAATGTGAGCACCATTCGTCACACACCCGGTCGATAGGCGAGTTCTTCCCATACCTTGATCAGTGTGTCTGGAGTAATTGGTGCAACAACTGATTCAATCCTGTTTCTTAAGTTGGGTATGTCAGCTGGTGGCGGAGGCACATACACATGATTCTTTATGAACCTCCAAACATAAAAATTGCATGGCGTCATATCGGGTGAACGTGGAGGCCATGCGAAACAAGCCCTGTCATCTGGCGGCCAATCCAGCGGTTGGGTACAACGTCGTTTAACCAATCTTTACTACTAGCGCTTTCTAACGGAAGATAGAGGAAACACTGCATGCGTACAAGTGTACAACGAAACTGTTTGAGTTGCTCCTTCATTTGATGTATAATTTATAATTGTAAGTCAAATGGTATAAATACTACATACTACCCATTTTTAATAAAAAACTTTGTACTTTTCCACACTTTATTTCACAACTGCGACCGGTTTCACCATAATATGGCATCTTCTGGCCATATTATGGTGAAACCGGTCGCAGTTGTGAAATAAGGTGTGGAAAAGTACAAAGTTTTTTTATTAAAAATGGATATCTATCACTTCCACGAAGTCAAGCCTGAAACAATTAAATTTATTACTACATACTACCTTGAAACCCCGATATTCATTTAGAAACCCCCTGTACATCAGCGAAGCGGAAATACATAAATGATACCCTCTAATGCTAGAAAACTACTACCTCAGTCGAGAATATTTTATAGTTCCTACATTAAACCTTAAAATGGAAGAAATTCTATAGCTTCATTGTTGATTTTGTCAAAAGGAGTGATAAAAAATTTAAATGCAAAACTGCCACGATATGCATTCAGATATACCACTCCTCAAAATCTAACCCACCACTCTTGAAACTTCATGCTTATGGTTCTAAATCTGCGAGCGCGCACTCGTGAACATAGGTTTTTACATTCACCAATCCGGGGAAGAGGAACTGCAGAAAGAGGCGCTTGAGTTAAGTGCTGTCTTGCTTCTAGTAAGTATCACAACGATGGCAAATGGCCAGATTCCCACTAAAGATTATGCTGTTGATATTCTTTACTGCTGGGTACTCAATAAGTAGCAATTTGCTCAAAAAAAATCTCCAGTCAAGTCTTCTCGCTCCCCTGGCTCCAAAAGAAAACCTGCCATGATGTTGGACGCCAGCCATATGGCGGCTCCGCTGTAAGGAAATTCTACTTAAGAATCATAATGTGGAGAATTGAGAAGACAATATCGATTTGAGGAGGAAAGTGAGGGGGCTATTAGAGGAACAAACGCTAACGACTTGAGGAGTTATAGCTATGACTTCATACACGAGGACATTTCGCAATGAAATCATGTACGAGGCCACGTAGATTAAGAAACGTAATTATAGAAAAGGCATCTCAATAAAATAAAACTAGAGCATTGTCAAGATATAGCCATACTTAATTGGAACATGGAATGATGAATTATATCAAAATAATACCAAATTAATCAAGTGTATTTAAAATAACGACAACGCATCATCATCATGATAGGTTGTCCGCTCGCGCAGATACGTGGCGCCACCTGTCTTCCGCTTCTCTCTTCATCTTCGCGTAGCCTCCTCTTCCCTCTCATGTCACTCAATATCTTCCTCTTTCTTCTTCCTCTAATGGGTTTCCCCTCCACACTCCTTTCCAACACATCTCGTAGCAAACATTCCCTCCTCAAAACATGCCCAATTCAATTTCGCTTTCGCCCTTGTATGGCATTCCACAGCTGTCTTTCCTCTCACAATCAGTCCAAGACCTCCTCATTCTTCACTCTGTCCGACCGCTTGATATTACGTACTCTCCTCCACATTTCTAGCTCTTCTATCCTCTTTCTTGTATTACCCACGCCTCGCAGCCGTATAGAAAAACGCCCCGCACAAACATTTCACTAGCCTTTTCTTCAACTCCAAGTCCAATTTATTAATTATTAATACTCTTTTTATTGCTGAATGCCTCCTTCGCTAATCCAATCCTTGTTTTTATTTTCGTATTACATTTAAGGTCCTCCCTCACCTCAGTTTAAAGATATTCATAACTTTTAACTTTTTCAAACATTGCTCCTTTTATAGTGATGTTCAAATATTCTTTTTCCCCGACCTTCATTAACTTCGTGTTCTCTCCATTTACCCTCAAACCATACTCTCCTTCGATTTGCCTGACCTGTTCTAACATTTCCATGAGGTCTTCTTAACCCTCTGTGAACAGAACCATGTCATCTGCAAATCTTATGCATTTCACTTTCCGCCCCAGTGCAAGGAGGCTGCCTTTCCTATTTTTACCCCTACGCTGAGAACTTGCCAGGACTCCTGCAACATCTACTCCATGCAGATGTTGAAAAGGGTTGGGGGCAGGCTACATCCTTGCCGCACTCCCCTTCAGATCTCAAACAACTCCGTATTGCTCTTTTCTACTTCATTGCTACCCTCTGGTTGGAATATAATGTGATAATTAATCTTCTTTCCCTCCAATCTACCCCCTTCCTACTCAGTATCTCCCAGTAGCCTGTGCCACAGCGCACATTCAAAAGCCTTCTCGAAATCTACATAGCCAAGGTAAATTTCTCTTCCCTTTTCCCTGTCCCTCTCCCCCACTGACCTTACCACTCCTATAGTGTCTCTAATGCCCACGCCCTTCCTAAAATCGAGCTGTATTTCATCCAAAATCCCCTCCATCACCTTCACCATTCGCAACCTATAACAAAATTAAAGGGCATTATTATCAATGGCCTACTAAGCCAAGAATTGGGACAAAACTTGAGGCTGGGGGCCCTCGCACTGGGGTTTGTTATGTTTTACGCTAAATTAATACGTTAAGGTGGGTCTATACTTCCAAACGGCCTCAATTTAACGGTTGCCGCCTGTGGTCGCCTACTGGGTTGGTAGAAGCCCAACGGGAAGGTGGCGCTGACAAAAATGGAGTGGGGAACGATTATCCTTGGGTGGGGATGGAAAAGGTCTACTCCGTTGTCAATGCAGGCTTGAACGCTTAACATTTCTATAGCTTTAATACGAAAACAGCATCAATGGTTGTTAATTAATTGCGTATATGAAAGACGATTCTTTGATTTAAGTGGGCTGAAAATCCTCATTTCAGAATCTAGCCTTCGCAACGTGCCCCGGAATATTAACAAACGATTTCGTAAAAACCAAAATGTTGCTATTTTTTATTAAAAAACACAACCACTTCATGACAAAGTTACTCCACTTAAATAAACAAATGACTCTTTATCTACATAAGACAAAAATTACAAGTCTCTAGCTGTCATGGAAAAGCCGTTACTGGGTTAGAGGGAAACGTCTGAAACGAGCTTCTTAGCCCCGGTATAGAGCCATCGGTTAAATATTTCATTAATAATAAATGTTTTATCTGTTATGTTTTGTATTGAAAGTTTTTCTAAGATATCCTTTTTTATTTTTCTAATTTTTTTATTAAATAGGCCTTCCTCCACGTTAACGCCCGGGCCTTTTAATTCAAATGGTTGGCCCGCCTTTTATTTCCTGCCTTTGATAAAATACAGAAATAATGAAAATAAAAATTCAAAGGAAAGATATGGGTTTAAAATACTTCAACGACGATCAGTAACTGCTATGTTTCGTGTAGATGACTCAAAAGGAAACTAAGTAATAAGCAAGAAAAAGTTAAAAATTCAGCGCTAAGATCGAGAAGTTACAATTAGAAAAAAAAACAAAATTATAAATAAATAAAAAAAAACAAAAAAATCTGGCCTAATCCTACACTAGGAATTAAGAAGAAATATAAAGACGCAGAACGATCCGAAGGCTTGATTTCGGAAGGTATCGGAGGTGAAACTTAATCACAAAACGGATGAATGGAAAGATGAAGGAAAGCACAAGGGACGGCGATTGATCCGGCATGACGCGTGCGAAAGAACAATCTCCGTCCCCAATATTTTCTTACGTTTCACAACATCAATCATTCGTGCAGGAGATGAAACGCGCTTGCCTTGTCAACTGGAGCTGACCGACCGTTAAAATGGAGCTGTTGGCCGACATTGTTGTTTTTTCCCTTCGCGAAAAAAAAATTCGCGCTACTTCGTAACGTAGGGCTTATTATTATTTTTCGGCGGAAAGAATAGCATTGCGCAAAAGGTATATATATATATAGAGGGAGAGAGAGGGCATCAAATCCCCGGGGGTATTAGTTAACGGAAAATTGGTGAGGATGAGATGGTGAGGGAGAGGATAAATGGGTCCGAGAAGAAGAAAAGGGTCAAGGAAAAACCAATTGAGACTCGAATGAGAAACAGGCTTCATCTCCACGCCGCCATCTTTGAACTACGCACAGGTTTCGGATCGGATCGGTGAGAAGGTTAAAGGAGTACTGGCATCCAATTCCGTCGGTCGTGGTTCGAATCCAGGAAGTAGCAGTATGAGCGAGATATACATCTGTACATAACATTCAAGAACTTCAGACTTATTATGAAGGAAATATCTCATCTTTCTAATCATACCAAAATATCAGTTACTTACTACACATATTTTAAAGATATTTGCCAAAAATAGTGACTACTTATCCATGAGAGTTGGTACTGCTGCGCGCTGCAGAGAGATTTTATTAAAAAATGAGGAAGTTCACACAAATCACAGATCGCTTCAGAAATGTTACGGTGAGAAATTCGTTTTATTTTATTATTAAAAATTAATTTGCTACTTGCCATATTACCTACACATTACTTGCCACATTAGATAGGAAAACATCTCCAGTTATTGAGACGTTTTCAAAACACGGCGTGAGACAAATAAGTTAAGTTAAAACATCAAATTTACACTTTTTATTAATTACTATGAAGTTCAGTCATAAAATTAAGTACGAGTCATATTTTACGTAATTTATGTTATACTATATTCTCTTAATTCTTCTTAAAACTGCTAATATTTTGGAATAAAATTCAAATATGGTCGCTGTTATAGCGCTATGCGTAGATCATATAAGGTATAAAACTCCCTCCGGCAGATGGGACGCCATATTTCAAACCTTAAAGCTATGCCTTCATGCAGCCGTCTTTGCGTTGCCAGAGACGCCATAGTCAATCACAAAGCGTGATCTTCAACGCAGGCTGCGTCGCCGTCGGAGTTTCCCATTTTTAACTTTTGACCTCCGTCGCCGGAGCTGCGAAAGGGAGGGAAGACCGACCAGTTTTGCCTGTCATTAGTTGGCCACGTAATTTTCTCCCGAGGAATCGTGGGTCATCTTCGGATTTTTGACAAAAGTAGAACTGAGGCCGTGCAGCTCTTTGCCAATACTCCTTGTGAGCATTCATTGTTAGATTGTATTTCCGCAATTAACAGGAATAATTTGGAAGACCTAGCGCATCACGGTTTCGTACTGTCTTCTGCTTTTACCTGATGCTGCCAATACCGCGATAACGAGAGATGTGTGAGGCACACAACGCAGCGGCAAATCGACGCATTAAGGGCTGCACGTAAACGTAGCTTATGGCGCGCCTTTCGTTAATTTTGTGATTTCGTTAATGCCGACGCTGAATTTCCCTACGCCCCTCCGCCAACCCTCAATTATTCCTTTCCTTCTTAAAACTACCCCCAATCCTTGATGACGCTAATGACCTCAGTTGCCTGCCCACTCCCCAAAGAACAAAAAATACGAGTCAACGGAACATTTCGAAGGATGAGATAGTGGTAATGGAGAAATAGTGAAAAACCAATTGAGAACAAATGAGAGGTACTCTTGATCTCTTCGCCGAATTCAAACTAGGCTTTGCTTACCTTAAAAGTGGATCTCCAGTTGAATGGTAACATTTCCTACTATTATTCCAAAGGACAATTGAGGGGGAACGGGATGTGTAAGGAAAACTGGAAAAAAGATGAGGCCGAAGATGGGTTGAAGCAGACTGATGACACCTTGCGAAAGGTAAAGGATGCGGAGATGAGAACGAGGAATGGCGCAGAGTAGAAAAAGAGGACAACAGTGTGGCTGATGCAGACAGAAAGGAACCCATCAACTGAAGACTAGAGAGGCATTTATAAGAGGGAATTGCTGAGACCCTGGAGAGAGAACATGTGGGGGAGACGGATATGATAGGATAAAGGTCAGAATGAATAGTGATGGACGGATAAAGGGTGCCAGAGGAGGTCAGTTTCAGAAGTGAGAGCAGGAAACAGGGAAAACTCTTACTGCTTGGACCTTGAACAAAATAGCTTGCCCCTAAAATATTTTCCCATTTTCGGTATATCGAACCGATAAAAACTGATAGCCCTCTCCAAAGCATCTGCTTCAGAGAAAGATCAATTTTCTCCACTCAAATGACCTTAAACACATTCAGAGCACAAATCACGGATGTCACCAAATGATATTATAGCGAGACGAAATTTATGAAAACTTGTAAGCATACGTTTGATGCAGGTGATATGTAAGTACGCCAATGTTTTATGAATACCAAATACTGTATTCAGAAAAAGGAAATGCTACGTAATTAACTCAAGAAACCACTCGAAATTCGTATTGAGAGGTTAATTATTAGTGAATGCATAACTATGAGTTGCGGGTAGTTTTGAATCCTATTTAGTAATATTACAACAGAACAAGGTTCAATTATTGAATACATGAAAATACCTAAGCCGGAAATATACCATTTTTTGTGACAATAAGTTATTATGGACCCCACGAAATTCAAGATACCAATTTATATGCGTCTCAATTCTTAGCATCTAAAATTAAGAAGATGCTTCACGGTCATTACATACGTAACATTACTGCAAAGAAAATGTCTTGATTTGCTGAAAAATTAACGTATCTTAATTTCAACGGTGACTTTCTTTGTTAAGGTGTCATAGTTCTAAGATGTAGTAGTTTAGTAGATATAGTAATTTAATAGTTATGGTTTTCTCTTACTTTGTTTGATTTTCCACACTCTTAACCTACATAATCTACTCTAGCTATTTTTTTAGAGCAAATGGGAAGTCAAAAATAGCGCACGATATAGATGAGGAGATGAAGAAAGACTGGAGGGAGAGCGAGACGAGGAGCCCGTGGGGGGGAAGGGGGGTGGGGGGAGAGAAGAAATGGAGCGGGAAAGAGGGGGGCGGGCGGGGAAGGAGAGGAGGGCGGAGGAGGAAGACGTCAAAGGATTTGCGAACCAAAAGAATTGGCTCGACAGGGCAGGCAGGAACCGTTATGGAGGATGGAATTTGCCCGGCGTCCTTTCCCCCTTAGGGCCCCATCCCAGCACCACCAACACATCCATCCCCCAACCCTTTTCCCCCTTCATCCCCACTCCATCGCCCCCTCAAAATCCTCCACCATCCCCTAGTAAACAAACCCCTTTATAGTTTATACACCTTTCCCTTCGTCGTGTCACCCCTTCTCCAACTCGAGCCACCCTTGTTCAATTATGCATCCATCTTCATTTCCCGACCTACCAAGCCTTTCCCCCAAACTAACTGACCCACCCATCGGCCGGAGAAGGGTAATGTGGACAAGTCCTCGCCCCCTTCCTCCCAGCCATTGTGACTTCCCTAGGATTCCCCCTAGGTGTCACCTCCGGCACATCCCACCATCCTCTCTGTTCCTCCACATTCGACAACTCCACCCTCATTCCGCCGCATCTCTCCCTTCCAACTTACTTCCTCCTCCGGCTACTCCAGACGGTCTACGCCAAGAGACTGTTTCATGCCTAAGTTTGTGGAAGCTAATAATTTTAAATCAATACTATAGCTTCGTATTTTCCACACTAAAATTCATTACCGACCACGGTTTCAGCCATTCATTGCTATTTTCAAGGTAAAATGTTTATAAAGGTAAAGTCCCACGTTAGTATTCATAATTCCATGTTTATTTAGTACTTTTCTCCAGTTTAAATGGAAGAAAAGCAAAGAAAGTATTTTATTTAAATTAGGCATACTAACGTCCAGATTTGTAACTGCTTGAATCATAGTCCGTAATTTACTGTAGTGAGGAAAATACTAATTTATTATTATAATTTACAAAATGTACGGCAAGAAAAGGATACGTGGATCTGGAACTTCATAATTGTGTCTTTCAATCCTAATATCACTTCCATGTTTTGAGGCTGAAATGCGTGATATTCGAGTAAACTGAAATATAAGAACCATGTATATTTCAGCCAAAATGTATTTAGGTACGTACAAATCGAAATAAAATTTTGAGGAAAAGCATAGTGCTTTTATCTCTATGGTCGGTTCATTGAAACCATCCATTCGTCTTTATCAAGTGCTAACACCTTCCCTTACTAATTGTTCTTCTTTAGCAGATCCCACCCCGTTTGAACTAGGTACATGGGTGTGTACCTCGAGGGAATTTTTCCCTCTAGCATGCGTCTAAAAACTCATTGAGCTCCTGGCGATCTAAGACACACCCAGTACACATACACTATCATCAATCTCTCATTCATAAGACTGTCCCTCCATCTTTCCCTATAGCTATACCATGCTATACCCTTTACGTTCGTTTAGTTCTTCTAGATCCCGCTTCGTTCGACGAAAATATACGTCCATTGGTTTTTCACACAAGCACTCTTTTCCCTTCCACTCAGGTATGTTTGGAACAAACTCACTCTGCCTCCTCAGGGACAATGCCCAATTCACCAAACTTTTCCGTCGCTTACATTTTCTCTTTCTTCTTCGGTTCCTTAGGATACCGAATATTTTCTCAATTTGACGTCCATTTGATCTTTAGCATTCCATAGAGTGCCACAGCTCACTGGAAGTGTTTTTACGCACATGCTGATTTCTCGTTTTCAGTTGTGTGTTCTTTGAGCATAGTAGCTACCTCTGTATCATGAACGCCTCCTTTGCTAGACCTATCATAAAGACTGTACTTCTTCCACCACACGTCGCATAGTTTACAAGGTAGGTAGTCAACGTGCTCCAAACATGAAAGACTTGGGCGTAACTTCCCGGAATCTTGTCAAAATCACCATATTGAGGAATGAAAAAAACTTTGTCCTATTCCACACACTTTTATGCTACCGACCAATTCTTTGTGCATAGAAAATAAGGTAGTAAGCCAAATAGGATTTTGTTCTTTCCCTGCGAATGATGCTTGTAAAATGTTCTCGGGAATTCCATCGCGTTAAATCGGTAAACAGCACCGACGTTTCAACGAACGGCTCGTCCATCGTCATCAAGGTGAGTGATGTCGATGAGGGATTGGGTTAAATTGGTAAACATCAACGACGTTTCAACGGACGGACTCGTCGATCGTCATCAGGGTGTGACCACTCGTCCCTCATCGACATCACTCACCCTGATGACGATGGACGAGTCGAAACGTCTGTGCTGTTTACCGATTTAACCCGATGGAATTCCCGGTGAAATGTTTACACGCAGTAAGCCGTTTAAATCAATCGGCAGAATAAAAAAGTGTATGGAATATTGAAAATAACACCTATTGCTCATTAGGAGCTAATATTACCTATATTTGATGTAGAACTGTCTAGGGATATTTTACATGATTCCAAACGGAAAGCCATGAGAATATAGCCATTCATTCAATAACATTCCAACCGCATAAACAAGATAGCTCATCTTCACTGCTATTACATATATACTGAATTTCTGTATGTCAGCGTTTATATTAGCATGATGTACAACTTAATCTCCGACTGTCCCTCCGTCATCCCCTTCACCCTGACCAGCTCGCCCTAGTGCTACTTGCTCCTCTGTCACTCTCCAGAGGAAGATATTTCATTTCTAACTTCAATCTCCGTCTCCACGCATCCCTTTGTCCTTCACCTCTGAACCCTCTTCCTCCTTTCTCTTCCATCTCACTTTCACCCTTTTTGCGCCGCCTATCCTTTGCCTGAAGGGATGAAAGGGGTGAGACGTAGGGTGGGGGGGACGGTTGAATTAAACTTCTGGGAACGCCTTACCGGGAGGAGGTCCTGGGAGAGGAGTCGGGTATAAACGTGCCATTCCCTCCCATTTCTTTGTGTTAGGGATAGCGTCAAACTAGAATATGTCATCCGCCATTCACAGGATGTATATACAAGAGGGAGCGTTTTGCGTCGCATAAGAGACTCATCCCTTTCCCATAAGCTTCTATTCTTCCTACTTCTCGCAATCAGAGACACCACCATGCATAAGTGTCTCCGCTCCCTGGATGTTGGTCTCCAGCCAGGGTAAATCTCCATCGAGAACGAATTCCTTTCCATGCACCCTTTTTGCGACGGAACAGGGCACACCGACCAACCCCGGGCCCTATTATCTGCTCTTTCCTTATTTTGTCCATCGGTTTTCCCAGAGTAGAAGTCCCGCGATGCCACACCTGCTATAAAATGCTACTGAGTGATACGGAAAACGGATCGGAGGGGAACCATTGCGACGCGACATGAACCAGGATAAATTTCGAGCAAGAATAAAATGGAAAACGGGAAGTCTCTCTGTATTTTTTTAGTTCCTCGTATGTTGGGATGCTATAGTGGAAGGCTCCGGATGAAATGCATGCCGCAGGTGATGGAAGACCAAGTGGAGGATGTGTACTAAGATAAAGCGGTTACCACATATATATAAAGTAGTCCTATTGAAAGCCAATAAAAGTAATGGCAAATAAAAAACAAATGGAATTAAAGATTTAGTTGAATTCGTAGAACTGGTTGACATATTTATAAAATGGCACACTTCTCCTGGCGAGGTGACAACTTTAATTCCTGTAACCTTTTTTCCAAATTACCAAATAGTATTACTCGCATTAAATGTCTTTAGTTTTCTCCAACAGACCTCTTTAATGCCTGCACCACCCGGAGTATATTTTAATTATGCATTAATATTAAACAGTGTAATTTTGACAATGCACAACACTTTTTTCCTCCCCACTATTACCTCATTCCACCCAGATGATGTATATTATCACGAAAAAACAATGGGCTAATGATAGCAAAATAAAACTAAAAATTACCATTTTCCATTTTTAAACGGTACTTCCTCACTTTCACTGGCCACGTAAAATGCTCGGACATCGGCAATATTCCCGCAATCGGCAATATTCCCGCAAACACCACCGTCACGGACACAACAGAGCGCAATACTTCGTTTCTTCTTTCTTCGTTTGATTACCATTCCGAGTCCCCAACGTGCACGTATTATTTTTCGCCATGGATACTCGAGAGGGGTCGTTTAGATTAGCACTTGGTCACATGTCGGCAAGGCGACGGACAAATCATCATGAAATTGCTATCTCGTGTCTCATTAAGGGACTTGCAAATCACAGCACTGCTCTCATTCGAGTGTTACTCAACCTTGTCGGCTTAAGCACATGCTTGGAGCCGATCGTTTCACAAGATTCGCGATTTGACCCCGAGAACTAAATATTCATATCGTCTCCGACTCGGGAGATACGGAAATAGACGAATAGACGAATGCACGGGGGCCTTGGAGAGGGTACTTCTTTAGAGTGGTCCCACGTGAGAAATAGTGAGCGAGAATTTTTTTGGATATTCTTATGTTAGGAGTACGAAGGGTGTCGATTTAAATTAAATATATAATCATGCACACCAATATGGACGGCTGCAAGTTAAAACCAATTTAGATACAGGCACGAAACCCAAAGGCAGTAAGTAACCAGTGAATAATATGAGAAATACAGTCGGGAAACGGCCAAACCACAATAGTAACACCGGTTGCCACTGAGTCACCGAAGGTAAGCATCGTCGGGCTCGGTGCCAATTCCAAGGGATAAACGTGTGCACTATTGTTCCCTAGTGCTGTTGCCCTTGTTAGCAAAAAGCAGACAGTAGTAACGAACTGACCATGACCGTCGCAGCACGTTCCGATCAAGTACTGCGACTGCAACGAAAAATGTACAGCAGAAAAATGTATAACAATGTTGTATTGCACATCCCAGTTTCAACTAATTTGCGATATAAGTTTGCACACTCAAGACTGATTATAAACAACTGTGTGCATCCTTATTTTCAATTTCTCTCTGTAAATACTAATTTCAACCATCCTTCATACTTTGCCGAAACTTTATGTTTTCAAATCTGCGAATACATAGTTCTTTCTTCGCAAGTTCCTTTTAAAAGTTTCTCAAGATATTTTTCCAGCAAAATACGTTCACGCCGTAAAATGTTTCCGATCAGATTTCTCTATTATATTGCGTTTTTAGGCCTCGTTTTCATATGGATCTTCAGATACACGTGCCGTCGTCCCGCCTGAGTCGTCGATTCAACACGCTGAAAAAATCGTACCTAAGTAGTTTCTGAGAGGTTCTTATTTTTAATGACTTTTAATGTAGACTTATTTTTAAAGTGCATTAGCTATAAAATTAATTCTTATGCAATTAAACATGAATTGAGTACACTCTTTGCTATGTTAAGAAAACAGTTCATGATATTTTTTCACCTTTTGAAATTTACTTCATGCATAATTAGATTGTTCTTATTCCAATACGTGAATGGACTGGCAGATTATAGCATTTACTCAATTTGATTAATTCAGCAATCTACACAAAGAGATAGTTATGTCATGGCCAAGTCGACATTTAGAATGAAAAAAATATCGAAAAAATGGGAAAAAGTAAGATCGCTAGAGCAGACAAGACCGCAAACATAGGCGCAATCTCATGACGGAGGATATCAGAGTAACAATGATGTATTAAGCTTTTAAGGGAGCACGGCGTCATTACAATTTAATCAAAAGAAGTTAAAGTTAAGGGTACTTCAGCATTTTTTCCCTTCTTATCCCGCTTACTGATGATATGAGTGCAATTTCGGCATGAACAGTATCCTACGCATTAAAACTTGCATTTAATACGCGTACCCTCACCACCAATTGAAACTTTTAGACCTCAGCTAAGTCTTTAAGCAAAAGTGTGATCCTTTTTGCCCCACTTCTCTTAATGGAATCTAAAATGGTTAATCGAAAAGGTAGGTAACATGGGAGGGAGGAGCAGGAAATATGATGAACAATCCAACCGGAAAGAACGACGATGATATTATTGAAAGATAAGACAAAAACCGGCACATGTGTGCACCATTTCAGGATGTCTGAGGATCGAAACGGATGAAAGGGGACGTGTGGTGGCACCGTGGGACACAACTAACCCCTATATTCCTTTATTATGCCGCCAACGCTTCATCACTCCTCCCCTCTGTCCCGCCTGCTCCAAATTTTCCACCGCTTCAACCCCCGTTTCCCCCACCGTGCACCCTTGTCTTTCATCCCGCCGCATTCTTCACATGTGGATAAAAACAAAAAAGAAACGGCCACCGTGTTCCTTGTCGAAACACACATCCCCCGCTTTCAACCCAAACTGCCCCCTTCCCTCCAACTTCGCGACCCACCGACGTTGAAAAAATGTTGCCCTCCTCGTCGCTTATCTAGGTCAAACATTGTATGTGTCCCCCCCCAACATCCCACCTCTGTCTCTCTCTACCCTCCACACATGCAAAACTAACCTCTCCCATCCCTCCTGACCGCGGAAGAAAAAAACGCCGTCTCATCCCATTGTTGCTCTTTAAAAACTCTCCCCCGACCCACCATTTGTGAGCCGACCCGTCTACCGCCTCCCCAATCATCAGCGATACCTCCTCGTCACTCATTTTCTTCCTTTTCTGAATGGCCGACGGAGGAGAGGCTGGAAGAGGGAAGTACAGCTACAGCCCTCGCAAAATCACATGGTAGATTTAGGGACTTCAGGTTGTTTGAGTGAGATATAACTTCACGTCAAATTCAATAAACTTGGACTCATTACAAAGAAAAATATCTAATAGCTTTAATGGTACCAAAATATCAACCACTTAACTTTCCGCAATAATTTTGCAGATATTTGCCAAACAGTAGAAGCTCTTTTCCATGGGATATCGCATGGCTGTGCGGCCCGGAGAACATTATTTAAAAAAATGATGAATTTATAATGCATAAATCGCGTCAGAAATGTAAAGGTATTTAGTATGTTTTCTCAGTTAATTAAAAAATAAACCTTTCCACCAGGTTAACTCCCTTCGTGACGTAGTATTCCGTACATCCATCGGTTATAAGCTTTTGCGATAGCTTTACTTACAACAAAACTGTAAATTACAGTGAAGACCATATTTTACAGGGAATTGAAAACTTCCTAATGACATCAAATCGTGGAGTGCCGCGACATATGACTTTATTGCTTGAAGGCCAACCGAAATATTTAAGAACAGAGTACACATAACGTCATGACGAAAGAGGTGCCTGTTTTTTGCAGAAAAGTATCCACTTACCATGGATAACGTGCAATATTTACCCTGTATTATCTGCTAGATCAGCGATGACGATGTAATTTGACGAGAGAAGCAGAGGAGAGAAGAAGCTTAGTGAAAAATCCGCCCAAAATAAGAAAGAAACTTATTGAGCTCATTCAGAGACATTGGTCACCTGAAAATAATAATCGAAAGCGCTACGAAGAATTTCCGAGGAAGACCAAGGATTGTACACATTAAGCAAATAATGATGTATGCCATAAAGAGGAAGTTGAGATGAAAATGGAGTGGATAACTTTGGAAGACCAAAGGATTGATATCAGATGATAATGATGATGTCAGATAACGGGCTGTGCTTTTGGTAAATTATTTTCGTTTTGCTTGCGTTTTATAAAAATAATTAAGGCACCGTGACAATTTCACAACTAACACCTCTGCTTTTGGCGTGTCAATTTTACAAATTCAATAAGGCTGGATTGCGCATTTTAATGTCTTTAATATTCCCCTGAGCTATCGTACCGTGTAACTCCATCTATTCGCTTCTTTAATGCATGTAACGGACCCAAGCGGTGGCAATTCGAGTTAAGAACGGTGAGATTGAGAAATCATGAGACAGATAGTTCATAATAGTTCACCTTTGGGAAAAGATACGGAGTGGAACTGCTCACATTCAAATAGGCGATCGTAAAATATCCAAGGAAGGCACCTTCCCCCTCCATATAAAACAATCGTTCCAGTCTGCATTGCTTTGGGGATGGCATTTTTTTTCACAAAACTCTCGGGCAGAAGTTTTTAGCAAAATACAGGTACTTATCTCATCTGCAGCCCAACAGGGATCGGGTCGAATCGCTCGGAAGGTAGCTCTGTGAAATGGGTTATATTGATTCGGTAGGATTTCTTGTGAGTAGCTTCATAAGAAGGGCAAAACGGGTCGAAGGGAAACGGGGTGGGCGATATGGTATGTGGGCCACAGGGCAATGGAGAGAAAGAGAAAGATGGGCGTCTACGCTCACTCGTCAGAAGGGCGCGCGGCAGAGGGTGTTCGGACAAGTCTTTGTCTCATTGTGAATAAAAAGAGTAGATGGATTATACGGGATAGAAGCAAACATCAGAGTTCATTTGCGCGATAGGAATAGATGAATAGGCAGAACAGGCTAGGTTGTTAGAAGATAGAGTGCAAAGAAACTCGAGCCTTGGCAGAAATAGGTGCTTTGTGTGGACAAAGCACCTATTTCAGCAGCGCGTTAGTGATCTCGAGCGAGCTTTTGAAAACTTTACTCTTTTTTTAAAACAGCCCAATCCAATCCGAATACCGACGCCGGTACCCCTAAGCATCTATCCTCAATAAATAGCGCAAATCAAGGTATTCAGTAAACTTTCCAAACGGGTTCAAATGCTAGCGTCTACGTCACGCACAAGCATGCTTATGGCAAGCAAGCTCTGGAATTCGACCACAGCTTCGGCGTCAGCATTTGCCTGCCTTTCGCGAAAGCCGCCAAAAAGTTCACGGCGTAACGTCCTGTCTGATGTACGGAACACTTCTGTGGATGAAGTGCTCTCCCAATGGCACCAAAATAAGGATTCCAACGAAATGTCTCCACCACTGCTGGGAGTCGAACCCAAACCCTCGCGATGGGAAGACTATATTCAAGTCCCCTTCATCAACCCCATTTCCGTCTCTCCAATTGGCGAACCGCATTGATAAGGGACGTACGCGAAGAGCTCTCCTGAGACGGTGTTGTAAAAGGTCTTGAGACATAAGATGGAGGGAGGGAGGCCCTGTTCCATTTCCAGTCCACATGCTCCGACGCCCCTGATTCGCCGACACAGGGCCGCCACCTGAGAGGGCGCTTTGGGCGGAGAGGGGTCGCCGGCGACTATAGGAAGACGGCGCTATAGTGTATAGACCCCCGCCGCTCTTTATTCGGCTCCTGTCCTTCGTCCACTCACCCTCCGCTCCAATCCCTTTTAACCCACCCGTTAGTTAACCCAACCTCTCCACTTCCCCACTCTGCTCCATGTCATGATCGGACTCTCCTTTGCTCCGCTCGCTCGCTCCTCATCTGGATCGTGCCCCGAACGCACCAACAGCTCACCCGTTCCCTCAGACAGGGACGACGAGGTAGTTAAAAGCATCTATCGTAACGAGCGGTGTATATAGATGAGGATCGCACGGCAACAAGAATTTCTCTTCCGCAACATGCTAGCGTCATGATACTCTAAGAGTAATTGGCGAAAGTGATTTGATATAGTCCTGCATTTTCTAAAAAAAAGGCAAATACAAAGGAAAGCCGCATGCTTCACTGAAATCTACCACGAGTGAATAGTGAATGTAACACAGCTGATAGAAGGATTAGGTTGACAGCCGATAGAGTCGGAGGCTACACGCCAGGGTTATATTTTTAAAAATTCTGTTCAGGTGAGTATCAGGAAGAAAAAATTAATATTATTTTAACCAAGAACTATTATTCTAGAAATAATAGAAGTGACAAAATATGAGAAATAATCTGTCGTACTGAAGGATTCAAACATTCCATCTTTCATCGCTCCATTAATGATTACAACACAAACAAAGCGAGGCACTAAGCCATTTAGTTCACTTTCGTCCTTTCTCTATTCCTATTAATTTTCCCTATTCCGTCCCCTTTTCGTGGCCGGTGTCCCAACAACCCCTCCCACACGCCCCCTGTCCTAACAACCCCTACCACACGCCCCCCTGATCGCTCGCAGGGTAGTATGCTAAAATGTAGATTAGAATTTTGCGGAGGATTGCGTTGCAAAGGACCGTTCAAGTATTACGTAAGACGATTTATGCCATTTTTGACACCCCCCCCTCCCCTTATGAAAGACAATGTAAGGTTTTCCCAACTCCCCCCCCCTCCCTCTCAGTCTTACGTAAGACGTTAGATATTTGCATCTACTCGACGTTAAATGCTCGGTTTCTGCAGTTTCATCTTCCCATAGAAGTCATCGTACAGCTTTGAGCACCTGATATCATAAGATGATAAGTGTTGGAGTATCACATACAAATTGAGCATGGAGGTGTAATGTAGCTAGGCAGTCAGGCGACAGAATAGGAGCATTGGTGTAGCGGTGAGATTGCGGAAAATACGCCATTAACGAGCGGATGCTCCATGTCACTACGCTAAATTTCATTCGGAAACGATAGATGCAATGTTTCAAGACGGACGAAAATCTTACGTAAATTGGTTCCAGACCCTTGCCCTCCCCCCTAAATAAGACAATGTAAGATGATCCCAACCCTCCCCCCCCAAAAAAAACGTCTTACGTAATACTTGAATGACCCCCAAGACATTTTTCAACATAAGACCCGAAAGACAGCCAAAATGGAACTTTTAACACTAAACAAAGTTTGCGAATTACAATCAGGGCTACAAATGTAATCAACTTGGTAACTTTTCATAACTCGCTTACATTTTCTACTAGAAGGTGTTGATATTTATTTACTCATACATGGAGAGAGCCTAAATACCCTCCTAAATAAAGTGCTAGAAATTTGGATCAGTGTTTTCCAACAAAAATACAACCAGAATAAGGTGAACAGGGAAGTAGGGAACGGAATGCCGAAAAAGATACAAAACAAAGACTGGGTTTTCATACTAGTAATGCAGTTCCGTTGGAAATAGAATTTAAACTATAAAAATATAGGGTTCTCAGAGAATTATTCAATTCGCATTGATATTCCCTTAGCCATTCGTTTTGCTGTCACCAATAAAGCTATACAGTTACCTGTTAACTATCCTAGACACTGGTTATCGTCTTGGGTTTCATATGGATACCAATTATTTCCGCATTCTATCACCTCTTTTGTAAAAATATTCTGAACAAATGTCATATTTTTATATCGGATTCCTCAGATCAAAGAGAGTCTTTGACGGAGAGTTTCGAGGACCATATTATTTCAAATATTTCTTCCCTTCACTATTCAGCTACACATATTCCTAACCACACTTCGTCCCTATAGACACAGCAAAAGACTGATTTTAGTAAGGAGGGGTTTTGAAAAGAAAAGGGCGCAGAAAAGCGGCTTCAAAGCTAGGTATAAGATGAATGACCTTTACTATGTATGGAATGGCTTTGACCTCTTATTTGACGATACAAACTAGAGGAATTTGTCAACATGATTCGCTGGGGAGGATGGAAGAAGAAGCAGTAGCAAATGCCAGAAAGTAAAAGAAACGTTTGTGGAAGCTACACTGAACTTGGTAATAAAACTGGAGTGCGACGGCGACAGCTACATTTTCTTTCCCATTTCACATCCCGTAGTTTCTCCTTCTTTCAGATACCTGACGACTTATCACTCCGTGCTATACGCCACTACGCTGGTTGTCGGGAAAAATCGCACATTTATTTTCCATCGAATATTCATATGCTTTGCGCACATTTTAATGTCTTTCCTCAATCACGTTCTTAAGCTTCCGTAATGGCTTAAACGAAAAGACCCAAGTTAGGGGCTTATGGAATTGTTCGAAATTACTTTATTTCGGAATTATTCTTCGAGTTTAATGATTTAATACACCATCACCTCATGTCTAATCACGCAATTAGATTAATCCTTGCTAAAAAGAAAGGGGGAAAGAAAATATTAGACAATCTGAGGCACAAAAGCCTCTCGAAAACAATCATGTAATGAAAAAAGAATGGGTAGAACTACTGAGGACCATGTTGGTACTTCCAGAAAATTAATAGGGATGTTAATGCAAATTAAATACGAAGAAATTATGCGGTTGCCTAAAATGAGAACGGAGGTGAAGAGCTATAGTAAACTAATCTTCGGACTGATGACTGCTGAAGGGTTTTGAGTATGGGATGCGGTTGGGAGTTTCGAATTAAGTTCTGCCCACCTAGCGTTCATCGATGGCAATAATGGCAAATGAAATCTGCCAAAACGGCCTCTCTGTCAAGGGCTCAATGACGTGGCAGTCACGTCAGGAATTGCCATGCAAGGAAGTCCATTCAGAAATGGAAAATGAAATATATTAATTAATAACTCCATTTCGTTTAATAAATTAATACCTCCATTAAGAGAGGTAGTCAAACGCGCAGCATTGCTTCCTCATTCTTAACCTGCTGTATACTCAAATATCCATGAAATCAATCGCAAAGAGGAAATAAATATCAATGAAATAAATTAAGCTATGGAACTAATAATACCTTGAATCAAACCGAGATAACAACTAAAACACTAGCTATATTCCTTCGTGGAATCATTCAATGTTTTGTATTCACGTCTATAAACCGGATAGTGTGTCACACCCCTCTTCCTTTAGATTACTTACCAAAGTGACGTAGTGTTCTGCGTATCCGTCCGCTTTGACTTTTTGGAGAGCTGTAACAGAAAAGCATTTTTAAACTTTGACCTTTCCATAGTTAGGACTAATATATATGTTTTAAAGATTCCTTCCGAGCAATAGCACATTACAATGGCAAATGGCAAAATTTTTATTTAGTGGACGTTTTCATAAAATACAACATTGGGACGCAATGAATTTTAAACGAATTATGCAAGCTAAAAGAGGTCATATGTGATTGTTTCCAAAACACCGGTGCTGCTTTTTATTTGTTTAGGAATCAAACGGCATTCGTGGCATAATATTTTGCCATCGGCTGCACACTCAGAGACTTCGCCAAATTAACATTAACATTTTTTAACTGTTATATTTCACTTATTAGAAAATTCCTAGTTAAAGGTAATTAAACTAAGGTGGTAGATCAAATAATAAAATCTGAACGCATAAGAATGAATGGTTGAATCTGATAATAATACTTAAACGGTACCACTTCCATCCCGAAAAACTGGCAAGACTATTTTGGTAGATTTTGAATTTTTTAGTTTTCAAATATTGCCTCAAAATATTTGCTTGTGAAATTAACGAGTTTGTTACATGTCAAGCAATCAAGAGTGAAAATATGTTTCCGAAAATAAGTGATCTTCACTCTGAAGTTAAATTGATACAATTTTCAAATTATATCAAAATTACCAACGATTGTATTTAATTTAAAAACGGTATGACAAAGCTAAGAGACCAAGGGAATAAAAAAATGTGTCCATGGTCTAAAAAAGTTTTGTCATATAATATTATAATAGTTTCTACACATCATGTAACAAAATCAACTTGATAAAAAGAGAAAGACGAGGACATAAAATGATAGGTCTTCTGAAAGAAAAGATTTCCTATGAATTGCATAGGCGAGAAGACAAGGCGAACAGAAAGTTTGCAGGGATCATGTTCTGTACAACTTGGGGCAATTTAGGTTCTGGAAATCCTTCATTGGTGGCAAATAATTTCTTGCTAATCAATAAGCAGCATCATGTGGAAACGAAAGAGCATTTTCATGCATAATTCAGTACGTTATGATTACAACATTAGAGGCTTATAGTGTCAATGGAGGCAGGCGAGGCGATTAGAGGCTTAGTACTCCGTAGCTGTCCGAAAAAGATCAAAGTTGAGGAAAACTCTCAGTAAGTACTCTTGTGAGGGTATTATAGCGAGGCCTCACCCCTGGTGAAGTATTGAAGGGTTTTGACAACAAACTCAAAGAGATCCTTATAACAGACTGCAAATAGGTACACGGGAGCCAACATCAATGCAATGGAAATGAGAGAGGAGTAATCACAATAAATCCACAAGCAGACAAGTGTCCACGGAAGAGGAAAAAACATAAAAAAGAATGGAATGTCCACAAATATTTACACGTACGATTCAAATAAATGCGAAAAATATATGGCATGAAAGTCGATTTGGCGGAATATTCTGGCCATAAAACAGTTTTCAAGGTTCACATTTCTCACGCATTAAATAGTAATTCAATCAATAAATAAATATAGACAAATAATGCCGAAGTTGATGCAAGCATGGTTGCGGGTATGAGCATATTTTGAAGTCGATAAATATAAAGTATAGATTGTAGGCATCAGAAACTGCAATCAATTACAAGAAAAGAATAGAGATTCCAGGGACAACGTATATTTATCTTACCTTGTTCTCAAACGAATTTGGGAAATGAAACCAATTAGTAAAAATAGATAAAATAATAAGTAAATATGAAGTATCACCATTTATAATATGAGCGAGTTTTGACGATTTCCCAAAAGGATCATAAGTTAATTCACTAAATCTCATCAAAAGGATTAGGATTACTTTTTAATTGAAAATTACAACCGAAAAGCCAAGAAAACTTGCGGATGCATTGTCTTTTAAAAGATATGGACGATTCATGAACTTCGGGTTATGAATGGTACCTGCATACTTTCAACACGCGAGGGATGAGAGAAAACAGATTAGCTTGGGAAAGGGATAAATATATCATGGAGGCGCAGTGATAAAAACGTGATTAACATTAATTAATGATATATATCACTAATAATTCTCTGGAAAGGTGATCATTACTTGCACTTTTTATTTGCAACATAGATGGATGCGCTACGGCAACGTGCGAAATTACGCTTTCACAGTCAACCACGGTTTAAATGTTCCAAATACTTTCTTCGGTCAGTTAATCACGAGTTCCATGGTATCCAGTAAAACCACGTCGATGAAAGAACGCGGAATGCCTTTACAGCCCCAATGGGGAAACTGAGCCAACAACAACAATAACACGTTTTGCCATTGGTATTGATCAAAGTGTATTCAGCAAACTCAGTATAGGTCGAATACAACAATTTGGGTTAACCTTAATCCAATAAAAGCACATCCAAATAAGTATTTAACAAGGTCCAATAAAATCCTTTTTAATTAGTTATTTGGATGTACTTTTATTGGATTGCACTTCATATATATTATAGTAAATTATAAAAGCATTTACTGACATAACGGTATTCAATCTCAATGTAGAAGGCTAAGAAAAATAAAATTGTACTACTACGGGTAGTGAAGACAATTGGTTGATTACAAGATTGGTGAAAGAAAGTAGGTACGGGAAAGGTTTTTTTTCCCGGTAGGAGGATTAGGTTATTGTATTTCATCCTCTGAAATTTAGCATCTCCCCAAATAAAATTAAATAAAAAGACCAATTTCTAAATGTAAATGGAAGAATATTTTCGCAAAGTCATTTTCTATACCTTGTACATGCCCGTGAGTGTGATTTCACACAATAGTTCTAGCATTTTTCTATGCGTTATTTCTCAAACCCAGTTCCGAATAGATACCCCGTAATACGATCTCCCCATCCATTTCCTATTTCCCGGGTGTCCATTGCCTTAAACCTCATAAATATTTTTTTCAGTCCTCTTTACCAGCATAAACGCCTGCCCTAGATTTCCTTCCCTCACCTTCAGACGTTCCACAAACCTAACTTACATCTCGAATAAAACCGCCAAAACCCTTCCAAATCACGTAGTTAATCCAGACCTTACCTATTCCCGGCATTCCCGCGAGATTTTAAATCAGTTCCTGTCCCCTGGCACACTTTTTTCTAATATTCAAAATGTTATCAGGATGGTGCGCATATTTCCCTCTCACTCCTGCCTCGCCATTTAAATTTCAAACCCTAGAACAGACCGACATTTCACTTTTCAAAGAATTTAATCCCTTGGGCCTGAATAAGGCTCTAATGTTGAGATGTGTATTTCATTAGACTATCAATTATAGCTAGATTACAATATACACAATCAAGACTATCATCAAATTACGAAGGTATAAGAGAAAATACATTTCCTGGAGCGGAACAGTCATTAGGTTATATGAAAACGATTGGCTATCAAGAGTAGCGTTGAATGCACTGATACCGAGCAATATTCTGCTTTTACAAAAAAAAAGATTAACTACGGCTATAAAATTGCATTTATCCATAAATGCGTGGGCATAAATGAAGAGAAGCCAAATTCAAGGAATAGGGAAATCAGCGAGATCTTACTCAACACACTTACTAAGCACTCACTCGCCCAAGTAGTTGACAAGCCTACGAGAGGAAATAAAATATTAGACCTTTTTGCAGTAAGCCATCCTAGGTTGATAATACAACTCGATATTATTGATGGCATAAGTGATCACAGAGTAATTTTTGCAGCCTTAAAACTTGAAGTAGAGTCAGCTGTAAAACCGAAACGCAATATTTATTTATTTGATAAATGCAACTTCATAAAATTTGGTGAGATGCTTAATGATTCGTACACTGACTTCGTAGCTAAAACAGAGGACAAAAGCACTGATGCATCATGGAAATATTTCTTAGAAATTCTACGCCAGGGAATCAACGAATATATTCCGCGAAAATTGAAATGTGATAGTAAAGAACCTCGCTGGTATAACAATGATGTTAGGAGGGACCTTAAGAGACAGAGAAAACTGTACAACTTATTCAAAAAGTCCATTACGTTAGGTGACAAATCGAAGGAACTTGAAGCAAAAGAAAGTTACGCTGCACAACGCTCAAAAACCAAGAAATCAATGCGTACTGCATTGCGAAATTTCAAGAAAAAAGTACTTGGTGAATTACTCGAAGAAAATCCGAAATCTTTTTGGTCATATGCGAGAGAGCTTCAGGGAAAATCTTCAACCGTAGATTCGTTATTTGATAAAGATGGCAAACTTGTCACCGATAATATTGACAAAGCTAACACGTTAAATTCCCACTTCGAAAGTGTATACACTACAGACGATACTCCATGTTATTTCGACATTTCATTCACTGAGGAACCGATGAAATAAATCACTATTCAATGTGATGGGATAACTAAACAGCTACAGTCGATCAAAAATAGTAAATCTCCGGGTCCGGAGGGAATACCCGCGCGTGTCCTCAAGGAATTAGCGCCACAGATCGCACCGTTCTTAGACATAATATTCAAGAAGTCATTGTCTGAAGGAAAGATACCAATAGACTGGAAAATTGCAAACGTTACACCGATATTCAAAAAGGGAAACAGACATGACCCAGGGAACTATCGACCAATTTCATTAACGTCTATTATAGGCAAGATACTCGAACATATCGTCGTTAGCAATATCATGACGTTCCTGGACAGTCGTAACTTCCTTCATGGCTGTCAGCACGGCTTTCGGAAAGGTAGATCATGTGAAACACAGCTCGCGCTCTTTCTTCATGACGTTCTCAAATCTGGTGAATCGAAAACACAAGTGGACGCATTATTCCTAGATTTTAAGAAAGCTTTCGACACGGTACCTCACAACAAACTTTTATACAAATTACAGTCATGCGGCCTAAACGAAACAGTAGTAAACTGGATACGCGACTTTCTGAGTGATCGTAAGCAAAAAGTAGTTCTTGACGGAATTAGCTCTGATGCAGTTAAAGTGACATCAGGTGTCCCACAAGGAAGCGTAATCGGCCCCCTTTTGTTCATTATATACATAAATGATCTATGCTCTCGAATTAGCAGTAAAATACGTTTATTTGCTGACGACGCTGTCATCTATCGCGAAATTAATGATCTCTCTGACTTTGAAATTCTATCATCGGATTTAAACAACGTTCATGTGTGGAGCCAAGAGTGGGGACTCGAACTTAATCTCAGCAAATGTGCGGCGGTACATTTCTTGCGGAGGACGTCCAACTATCCCCGTGTATATGCTGTGGATGGCGTTAAGATAAAGGCGACAGATGAAGTTAAGTATCTGGGAGTTACGATAACCTCAAACCTATCGTGGGGAACACATATAAGAAATATTTGTGGCAGAGCTCTGAAGAAGCTAGGATTCGTCAAGCGTATTGTGGGAAGATTCTCAGATGAAAAAGTAAAAGAGAGGTGCTATTTCGCACTCGTCCGGCCACACCTTGAATATGCAGCAAGCATATGGGATCCGGTGCAGAAAGAATTAATTCGGGAACTTAATAAAATACAAAGGAAAGCTGCGCGATTCGTCAAAAACTGCTACGGGCGTACAGACAGCGTTACGCAGATGTTAAACGAATTAGGCTGGGAGCCGCTAGAGACACGGAGGCTGCGCGCTAGGCTTAGATTACTTGAGCAATTGAGAATAGATATCTTTCAGAGCGACAATAAGGGACTTTAATAAATGCAAGGCGTAATTTCATAGAGCGTTTCCTTTTTATATGTAAACGGCTGGTGTCCTAACACCCCCCGCCACACGCCTATTGAGGCGGCTTGCGGGGTAGTATGTAGATGTAGATGTAGAACTTTTAACGGTATGGAAAAAGATTTAGAAGCCGCCATATATCCTTTTTGCCTACTAAGCTCTTTCCAACGAGCCAGGCTCTGAACTTTCCTAGGGCGGAATTTTAGGAAGACACATCAGGCACACCAAAATAAAAACATCAGGGACATGACGCTTTTAGTCGATAGGTGCAGCGAATGTAAATCATTACAGATTTTATGAAATATTAGTAATCAATCCTAGATGAAATATGATGTTAGCCTGTGTCCGCAGTTAGAAGATAATTTTCTCTTAAATAGATTTGGCAAGACTTATTCTACTGCCCCCTGCCCTCAAAAAGGTGGATTAACTATAATATAATGATATTCAGAGTTCCACGCTACATGTTCACGGAGAGGTGTTAAAAGTTTCATATCTAACATAAAAACTTTATCAGAAACTGCATACTATCTAAAGATTAGAAACATTTTACACAAACTATTTTCTAAATACTGACCCCTGGATAGGAAAAAGGAATAGATATTGCAAAGTCAAGATCATATTCAAGAATAATACCAGTATCTCTTTAATACTAACAGAGTTTGGTTCAAAATATAATCTGGTAATAATTAGATATGCGATAGATTTTCAGTACCATAAAAAGTGGCGTTCTGACTCCAGGCTGACTACGATTTAAGTTAACTTGTCGAACTGGACACAGACATAATGCAAAAAAACTTACTCCTCTGTGACCAATTAAATATTACACTTGCTTAGTCACAGAAATATGTACAGCATCAAAAAAACATAGAAAATGAAAAAAATAAGAACGAAAATAATTAAAAAAATAATATTTACATACCGCATTTAAAGGTATACAACGTGCACATTCTCTCACTCACACAAACAGAGAACAAGAATGATCAGGAGAGCTTTATTCACGAGGATGTGTGTGAAAGATAGTTATTCCGGGCGCCAAGCTCCATAGTGTATAACATATGCAATATTTCGATTATTGTACAAAAATAAACAGACAGTCCACAAAAGCTACTCACGTTGGTGCCTTATTCCAACATCGACGGCATCCTATGTAATTACAATGCGTGGGAAACAATTTTCCGCGATATGTTTTGTAAAATTACGGAGCATGTCTTACGCGTGGTACACGCGTAAAATAGATATGCTACCAATGACACACGTCTCAATTAGTTGAACATTTGTTAATTGGCATATTTAACCATATAGACCGAGAGGAGTTTTGGCGTTAACATGCATTTCTCGAGCAATTTAATCTCAGCTAAATTATTGAGCTCCACACAATTTCACCAGGTGATAATAGCACTGAGCAGCAGTTCATTGCGGTTCCTGAATTATCCAATCAAACAAATCTTCTACCACCATGATGCCTAAAATCATCAGCACAAAATGACCACAACTTAGCATTTTAAACTATTTAAATTTCTTATATTTCACTCTCCTTTCCTTACATTGTTCATAAATATTCTTGCATGTAGCTACTATGTCACTTTCGCTTGTTTCATATCACCTCCCTTTTTTTTAGCTGCTAGTTTTTCAATCCAACGCTGGCACTCCAGCATTATCTAAAAAACGTACATGTAACAACATCCATTTGTTTCCGATCTTTTTCATCATGCAATTTTCAGCCACAAAAATATGACATCAGCATATACTATGCATATATACCATCACGCCATTTCTTTTCGGAGCAGGCACCGTCAGCGACCGTAGTTATTGTAGTTGGGCCAAGAACACTGGCTACCTTTGAGCAATTTCCTCCATAATGGCTTATGCTTGCCTCATATGCTTCTGTTATGTTAAGTGACCGCTTCATACATATCCTTGTTCTAAATAACCCTAATATTCCTCCTCATAAGAAGAATTTCCAAGAAATGATTACAGACTACTTCGGTGCATTCCTCTTTTATACTAGCTACAACTTCCAAGAATGAAACTTTCAGCATCTCTCCGAATAATACATTTTTTTTCAAGCATGGAAACTTTTCATATTGGTTTTCTTATGGGCTCTTCTGTTGTTTTCAAGGTCGCAAAAATTACTTTATGTACACTTTTGCCTTCCAGGATATCATCATATTTAATTCTCAGCTTCATAATGCCTGGTAAAATGTCAAATGAATAGCATTTGCATAACTGTGATGTTAGCTGCAAGCTTGTATTTTGTAAATAATATTAGACTGTCGGTTGGATAACGTGAATGTTATAAATGGGAAGGCATGTCCACAGAAAATGTTTAATTAGGGATTTAAAAAATAGGTTAAGAGAAAACATAGCTGCAGTGGGTACCGGGTATGGCGCTGGAGGTTAAAATCTGATTCCCACGGGTAAGAGTAAACGGATGTTCTCAGCGAATACATTCGGCAATCGCCAATCACAGGGAGAGCGGTGCACATCCAGTTGACATGCAATTCAGGGATGATGCGTATCGCTGCGAAGCTGCCTCGCTGGACGCCGACTGAAAAGGCCGCCAACTGACTTTTGCAAAAGTTCGACCCGATGCGATCGAGAGAGAGAGAGAGAGAGCCAACTGGAACCCGCGAGCGATACATATATATCGCTCTCCTGGAAGGCAACGCGCATGTATTTTATAGACCTCGATGGTTCTTCTTCACCTCCCTCGGTTTACTTCTCTTTCAAACACGTCTCTCTCTCTCTCTCTCCCGGCTACCTGTCGACATCAAGGGAAACCGCAATCTCTCGGAGATCTTACCCGAATGGGATATCATGTTCCAAACCCATGATGAATAAAATCTCTCCCATCTCTCCCTCTACTTTAAAAAAAATGGAACGCTAAAAAATGAATAAAAAAATGAAAAGCATCCCCCTTTTTTTAAGCAACCCAACCCGGCAGTGTCTCCACTTGTGCGCCCTAAAGCCTTCTGTTCGCAGCAGCATCTCCTCCGCGAGTTGGGCCTCCTCTTCCCCATATCTTTCTCCTCCTCCCCCGCCTCAACTCCAGCATCTCGAGGAGGCCGACATCCGACCTCATTCGGGACTCGACCCTCTGCGGCGCCGCGTAACCCGGAGAGTCTTTTTACGTCCGCGATGGATAAAAGAAGTCGGATAGGAGAGTTGGAACGAGGACGAGTGGGAGGAGTGTGCATTGCACGTACTTCCGTTTGTCCACTCTACACTGGATCGTTTCTCCTGTCCCCAATGGAGTTCCGAGTTCGGCATCAATTCAATCAGAGTAGATTTAAAAAAAAAACAATTTCTTTGAGGTCAATGTATCAAAATATTCTAAGGTTGAAATCGATAGTTACCTATAGTAGTTTACGGTAGCATGTAGGTTATTTTGGAAGTCGACCGACAAATGAGGTAATTTGCGCCAGCGAGATATGTTATTGGTAGAATTATTTGGCGAATGGCTGAATGGTGGAGAGGAACTCAGGCTCGGCGTGAGCACACCCGTAGTGAAAAGCTCCATGGGAACCATGGTTTAGCGTCCCATGTGACGGACAGAGTACGGTACTTGAAATGCTCTCCACAAAGTACTCAAGTAGAGAACAGATTTTTTCTGAAATTCCCGATCCTCAATGGAGTGGTACGGTGGAACAGTTCCATAATGATTAATAATGAGTTAACAAATCATACAATACTTTTTCCGCTTTGTGATCTGCCCATGCCTTTTTTTGCGATTTTTGGAGCACTATTTCCCCTTATTCCCTCATTACTGTTTTCCGTTTGCCTTTGATAGAGCCAGGAGAACAGATTAAATTTGAGGAAGCCCAGATATTATGCTAGATTAATAATGGAAAGGCACAGAGATCGCCAAATCCATGGTTATCATCAGTGACGATGGATATTACCTGCAAAACACGTGGAAAAGAATACTGCAAAATTTGCGGGGAAGCATGGGTCAATCAGATAGAAGGAACAGCACATGATTGCCTATAAAGGACGGCGAAAACCGTGTTTCCATATCTTTGACGGGCATAAACTAGTAGAAGTACTAGCGAAACTCTTGTCATTCAAGTTAACAAGCGTGGGAGATTACCCAGATCGAAAGCAGATAGACTAAAGAGGCAAACGTACCGCAAAAACCATGTAATCAACAAAGATCTCAGTTTTCCACTTGAATAATCTTTAATTCTAATAACTAGCTTCTATGTTTTACATGATTTGAAGTCGACTTGAGATTAGTTATGAAATTAACTATAATTTTTAGTGTAAAACTACCAACTCAGTATTTAACATACTTTAGTTTGTATTCACATTTTTCTTGAATCAAGTCTAATGTAGGTCTAAAGAAGTTCCGCTGTCACTTTGGTTAAACGAGTTTTCATAACGCCGTTTTAGAGCTAACTGGCTTAAGTCCCGCAAGGTTCATTCCGGTAGAAGGCAAACACAGTTGACATGCTGGTAGGACGGTGAGTACAAAACTCGCAGCAAAACCTCAAACCTCAAAATTTACGCATCCGTCGCGACCATTGATTGAAAGAGAAAATAAATTGTCTGAGGCTGTTTTAGTGAAGAATTTATCCACAGCATTACGTAATTCGTTCAGCAATGCTTCATAAAACACTATATTTTGTAAATTATTTTTGGATAACCCATGTCTAGATGAATAACTTTATAACCTCTATGGCAATTCTTGAACTAAAATTTCAGTTTTCAGCGTATTACATGTGCGACTGGTTGACTAAATATGGCGGATTGGGCATTCAAGTGGCTTCGATATTACCCGTACACTCGTGTTGTAAGGCACCATCTACTGTCGTATTCAACCTATGGTCCTGACAACGTTAGCCATTGGAGAGATTCAAAACCATTATTCAACGCTTAAACTGTGAACCAAACACAAGGTGAAGCCATGTCTCAACTTGAGTTATGTTCAAATCCTAACGAACACCTATGACTAAGCTAAACATTCAAGCCTCTATTTACCCTGGAATCTTAAAAGTTATGCTATCTGCTTATCTTGGAAACTTACGCTTAACTTGGAATCAAAGAAAACAGCTCGTTAAGTTATAAATGAAAATATTAGAATGTTAAACAGGAATTTTTACAAAACCACTACCTACATATTTTAACCCAGCGATTAATCATTTGACTATGGAGAAAAATCACATGGCTGTGACCGAAGAACTACCTCGATAGCTTTTATTGTATCCCGTTTCTTTGTTAAAGCGTGTAGGTCATTGGTCAAAAAATATTAAAGTTTTGACCATACGGAAAAACTTCTGCAATATCTGTAGTAAGAAAGAGTTATAAAAAAGCTTCAGTGAAGAGAATGAAAAGAAGAAGCTTGCACACATTCGGAGGCAAAATAGTTATCTGGACACAGTTGCTAAGGGAAGAGTAAACGGGAAAAGCCACAAAGGAAGACTTCGGAGGAGATACACGACGCAGATAATGACAGACGTCAAAGCGAGAACACGCGAAGACGTAAAGAGGTTAGCAGAGATAAGAATGGAGCGGGGAACTAAAAATAAGTTTAAAAAAATCCCTTTATTGAAGGGCAACAATTTGCCGTTGCTTATAACACGTATCATTTCATATTGCTTTAATTAGCAAATTCTACCATTTTTATCTCTCAGGCCATTCTTATTTCATCGAATGACAAAATTTCGTCCCTCATAAAATTCTTTATTGTTAGCTCTTTTATTAAACTCTACTTATCCATGCACACTTTTTATCGCAGGCATTTGACACTTTTGTTTTTCCAAAGGACATTTCAGTTCTCCCATTCATAGTTTTTTTATTACTTCGTTACCTTAGCTCCTTGCTCTACCAGATCACTTAAACAATCAATGAGTAACCTCAGTCCCAATAATTTTTATTTAAATTTTACCCCTAAAATTGCATTCAAATGCAATCAAGTCGTGGACTTAAAAACGGCTAGCCCTTAACCTGATTTATTTTGGCTGATTAGGAACTTCGTTCACTTCTCTCCCATACACCACTGTTAGGTTTTCCGGAAAACCTATCGCCGGAGTTGAACCTCACCGATTACCGAATCAGGACTAAAATCCATGAGATTTGAGGGTAAGATACAGGTTTAAACAACAGACATTTTCCCAGGAAATCTAAGTTTTCATGTCCAGCCAAATTGAGTGTTAGTTTTCGCAAATTATGTTTAGGAAGCACGAAATCAGTGTCAGCTATATTTCCTTAAATCCAATAGCATTGTTCATAGTGAAGAGAGAATTTATAAATGGCAAGTCTATCACTTTGCAGAATCCATAATATGCTTTTGAATGGCACTCAACTCAAGGATAATTCGGGATTTCCCATTAAAAAAATGAATCAACTACGACGGCAAAATATGATGTCAAAGGAAATAATGTAGGTGGTTTTCTGAATACACGAAATGTGAAGAAAAATACGGGAATCGAATATTGATTCCGCACCTTTTCAATAATGTGAACTTCGTCATTTATCTTTGAGTTGCGTTAAAGTGTAAGTAGACTTGGCCTGCCAGAATCAGTTTATTAATCCAAACCTTGACGCGTCTAAGTAATAAAAACTGTAGTCTATTGCTTGATGGCGCATGCAGAGAACTCATCAAGTCTTTATTAAATTACATTTCATAACATAAGATGACATTCGTCAAGAGTAAATTATAAACATTAATTTGGGCCCCCATATATTAATGATGCCACTCCGATGCTTTCTCCTTATTCCTTGTGAGGGTTAATATTAGAAAATAACGTCAGAAGAGAAAAGTTACTCCATATTTCTCAGTTATTAGTCTGCCCAAATTGGATCGACGCTCTCATTTTTAAATTGCCGGCGAGATTTATTAGTTTTGACCCACTTAACAACGCCTATTGGCGCTCAGCGTCAAAGTTAGCGTGCATTCATCCACTAATCACATTTAGTGCTTTTAAGAGGGAGCATGTTGTTTCTTCCGTTACGACTGCCGTCAAGAAAAAAAGAGCGTTTCTTTTAAATCTCGGCCATCTAAGGAAGAGCTAACCGTAAGAAAGGAGGTTCCCTATGTCATACATGCTGTTAACAGTATTAAACGAACGATACTTACCCTCTTTCCTTGACTGAATGAAATGCCGAGGAGGAGAAGAAGTCACCGTGTGGATTGTAAAAGGAAGGGAAAATGGCTTTCGTCATCTACCTGAAACGAAAGCCCTTCTTGAAAGTACAAGGAAAACAGGTGAATGGTTCTGACGTTTCTTCAGAAAGATTAGTCTTGTAGCTTTTCTTCAGTTGGCCTCTTTATATTGCGTTAGGCACGTTTCAAGGCCACTGAAAACCACTTTGAAAATCTTTATTACTTTATTACCCACGACCTTTGATCATGTTTTCATCACCAGCTTCACGACTTGTACTACCGAGAGAAAAATGTAAAAAAAATTGGTTAGTGAAATAATTCAACCAAGTTTTATTTTCATAATTTCTTTCTCTCGAAAGGTTGTTTTTCACGATGAAGTAAACGAACAAGTCGTCCTCGCGTACACCTAGATATTCTGCAGCATAGCATCAAATGTTACAGCAGATATCAAGATTTGGGAAGGAAGATTTATATCACCTTAAAGAGACGACTACTTTCGAATTGGGAATGGAATGTATCAGGTATTTATTAACATAAACCGAGAGTTTGGTACATGCGCTGGATAATGACAGCGGTCTTCTATAACACAATTTTTACCACGGATAAGGAGATGATACAAGTCTCAAATAGTTCATGCAATTGCATTATAAATTCATTGGAAAACAGACGAGTGTAAAGACCACACATTTTGGACTCATCAACCCTAAGAGTTGTTTAAAAAATAAACAAGTGAAATACGGAGCAGTAGTGTGCATACGAGTCATGAGTTTGATGTTAACGCGAGTGGTGACCATCTAAGAGAATTAGCCGATATGGAAGATTCTTTACAGCAGCCCTGAGCAACGTGGGTTTCGGTTTTCATAAACTTCCTCGATCGATACGGCGACGGTGAAAGAGGAAATTTGAAAGGTTTGAAAATGCGGCGGATGGAAATGGCAAAAGTAGTCCAAGCGGAAGAAGCCCCGAGTAATGAATCCGTATACACTACTGGCACTTTCAGTTGGGGGAGGATGTAACAAGTTCTTAAGGGCTATTCGAAAGTGGTTATTTCATTCCACGTTCTCCCTCAGTCAGCTCAGAAACTTAACCTTTAAATTAACTGTTCATAATTGTCCCACTGTAACTAAGCGTTTTTCTCGTTATTCCACCAATTTGACGCCAGTTTCAACAATTGCAACTGTAGGAGCCCAAAATATGGCCCCTTACGTTAAAAATGCAGTGGAAACAATGCATTTAATTTTCCTAAAACTAAATTTAAGCTAATTTTCAGACAAAAAGGACAATTAACAGTATTTACAGCAACACGCAAGGTTAAAAATCCGGATAAATAATATCAAACACATCCATGTTTACTTTCTCCCTGAAGTTTAACTGTTCAATTGGGTGTAACTGAATTTTTATTACATTAATGAGTTTTTAGGCACGGCTGTAGCATATTTGAACAGCACAAACAATGGACAAAACGGAATGATGAAATAAGGCTTAAAAGTTTAAAAATTTTGTTTTCATTACCATCAATGGTCTGACGGAATTGCGATACCTCGTATGGATTACAACTGGCGCCAATTGTTTCAGGCGAAAGTGGAAAAAATTAGTACGAGTGAAAAAGATTTTATGCTTTAGTAATAAATTTTTCATTGTTTGTGAAAAATGCTGTAATCATTACTTTTGTTGTAAAAAGTTTAATAGCGTCTATTTCAAATCCGACTGGGACCACACGAGGCAACCGTAAGTAAATGAGGAATATGGCCGAGCAAGTACACTGCGAAAACGCCAAAAAAAGAATTATTGCTAAGCAAGCTGGTGCCAGAATTTTTCAGGATGTATAATTGATTATAAAATTACCATTTTAAGTTTTTCCTGAGAAATAAACAGGTTTTTTAATCTGCCAGATATTCAATTACAGAGTAATTGTCTCCCTCTTGCCGCTGACAGCGCCTGACAGCTTGAGTTCTCTCTCCGAAAGGGTGCTATGGGTGTAATTGGAGTAATGTGAGTACAAGCGTTGGAGTAATGTGAGTGTCAGACCCTTGATTACCAACATCAATATACGATGGAAATCATTCCGAGCTCATCTTTATCCCATTGCTCTAATGGCTTCCCTCGTCTACCGCCAGAGGTTGACACAATCTTGGAGGAGTGTGGTGAACAATAATTAACGAGTAAAAAACGCGAAATCGGAGGGTACTTGCTTTTATCTGATTTTTAATAGACCCGATAGTTTGCGTTTCGATCCATTGAACAATGAAGAAGCTGGTTAAACTATCCACATTGAAGTGAAGATGAAAGAGAGATGGTCAGTAAATTTACACCCAAGCTATCATTAACAAATTACTACGCCTATATCTGACGGTTAAGCTGTTTGAGATGTTGCAACGCGTTGATAAATAAACTGTGTAAAATTGCAAAAAGATCGCTAAATACAAACACAACTTATGCGTACCTACTAATCTTTCGGATGTATCCGAGGTTAAATCCTATTTTAAACTAATAATCAATAGAAGCAATTTCCGGAAACTGGTCACAGTGATCTTAAGCGTAATAAATATATAAAAATGTTTTCACTATACCTTTCATTAACATTTATGTTATCATTCAACGCATTTACCTTTTTTAGTTTCCCAATTTTGCCAATTTACAGCGACATATTTAGTACTAGGAAAGAGTACCTTGAGCTAATTGAATTGCTATGCAAGGGGAATAAATATAATGATGGATTTCTAAAACTAAGAATAGCATTCCGAAATGACCACATTTACAAGCAAATACATAGTAATCACAGGCAAACACCCTCTTCAAGGTAAATTTCCACTAATATAGGTACAATATCATTCGATATCCGAAGAACATAATCAAAATGGCAGCAAAGTTGTTCAATTAAATTTCCGTCTAAGGTATGTACCTGTTATGGAATCGAAAAGCGTCAACTGTGTTTGACAGCAATCGAAGTCTTTCCGTAGTAAAATTTGGGGCAAGTGTTCGTTGAACTCCGAAATCCGTAAGAATGAAATTCATTTATCGATTGATTATCGCAACTCGAGTGTATTTTTCTTTCCATACGGAACGTGCACGAATCTTTTAAGCTGGCTTCTGAGTGATCGATATGCGGACCATTCACTCCCTTCATTTAAGTGCTTCCTGATATTTAACTTAAAGCTGACGTCTCACGGACGAATTATTTGACCAAAATATGAACAAACGAGTTTGAGCACATTTGAACGAATTTTAGCAAATTACTCATCGTCAGTGTTCATAAGTCTTTGGTTTTCTAGTGCTCTCCTCGCCATTTCATTTTCACCTAACCTCTTATTTCCATAATACTTCCTTATTTTGAAAACTCTCGCAATTTGATTCATAACTATATTCCAGCCCTCATCTTTTTGGGTCATTCGTTGCACCCTCCCCTTTTGTTTTAAGATGGATTGTAGTTATAAGAATTCGCCGAATAAATTTATAGGTGATTGATTCTCACGGTGCATTTGCACTTCATCATGCACCACATTTCCATTCTCCATCCAATCCTCTCTGTCCTGCTCATGTTATCGGCAAAGTTTCACTGTAATATATTAGCATAACCATTTATTTGAATTAATAACGCACTACCAAGCTTCTGTTACTATTAGTTTAACTATTTTTAGACAGAATTCATTCATTATGGCGAATCTCTTCGCTTTGAATTTATTTATTTTTCCATCACTCTTAATAATATATCTCAAAGACGAAAACTCTTACATTTGTTAGTCATTATGTCCAGGTGTATGGCAAAAAGATTCGTAAAGGGAGGATTACTTACACCCTTACAGTGTTAAATGTGTAGATATGCTTGCTGACTGTAGGCTTCCAATTTCCTTTTCGCTCCTAATATACTCTAATACTCTATGTCAACGTTCCCTTCCTTTATCACACTTGATTTGGTTCATACATCTGTTTCTTGACCCTCCTTACGGGACCTTCCCATCTATTTAGCCCTAAACTAAATATCTAATAAATCCTCGCTGCCTTAGAGTGCGTTTAAGCCGAGTTCATCTGATTCTCCCTTTAAGTGTGCCTTTCCACATGATCCTCTTCTCGTCTGCATTTCGTTACACTCCCTAATACTTGTAGTTACCTATTTTATCCTTCCCACGGATCGTCAGCATTTGCCTTCAGCATCAAGTTTCGAAGGCAACTAATCTTATATGGTATCTTTTTCCAAAGTCCTAGAACCTGATACGCATACGTCTCTCACTTTACACGACTACTTTTAGTAAAAGACAACCGCTTATTAAAAGAAAATCGAGCAAAAGCTATGACCGTGGGACTTAGTCTATACCGGGATCACTAATAGGCATTCCGTACTCATGACCACATTTGGGAGAGAGAATCGTCACTTTTGTTTAAATCTCGGCAAAGTCACAAATTTGATGCAGTAGATGAATATTCAAATGTCTTCCTTAACCCGTAAATACGCACGTCGCATCCTGGAGACAATAAGAGAGAGAAGCAAGCACGAATGTAAAAGAGCTGAAATTCCAGCGACTAGGAGGACAAAGTAACTCCAGCCTGCTCGTCTCGAGGCAAGGCATCCTCGATACTATTCGTTTCTAGCGTTAAGAGCGTTATTGACCAAACATGCACCTCGGGTTACACCAATTCCATTGTCCCAACCACACACCAACCCTCACCCCCCGTCTACCCTTCTGTGGAAACGAAAATTCGAACAAACGCATCCCAATGCTTCCATTTATTATTTTTATTTAGTTCTTTCCGCGCCAGTTGAATTTCTTCGGCTGACGAGACGATTTGCATACCTACTGGAGCGCTGGCCCCTTCGGTCGAGGGCACTCAGTCAATCACTCCACAGTCGTCTGGAGCTGACGGAAGAGAAAGAAGTGGGGAGGAAGGAGGGGTCGTCTGACGGCACCACCCACCCCCGTCTCTTTCAAGTCGATTGTCCTCCTCCCTTGTTCTTAAACTTTCCTCCCAATTTATTTCACCCTATCTTCCTTGGCATATTTTTCTTTAAGAAAAACGCCATAAATTTTGAGGACAGAATTATCATTTCTGGATGGTACTTCATGGTCGAGTGAGGGCTTTCAAACTTTGCAAGCACTTAATTACAAGTGTGGAACCGATTATTACCAGCGATAATCCTCACAAGTTGTTGCATCAAATGCACCAAAAACTATTACCAATATAGGAACGCAAACTATCATTCCGCAGCGTAATGACTATTAACACAAAACAAAACACGAAAATCATTACAGCCTACATTTAAACGGGTGAAGAAAGCAAAGGTTCGTCAGGGAAATGTGAGCGAATAGCTAGCCCTCTATATGGACCCACTTAGCTTTATAGCTTTGGTCCCACTTAAAGTTTAGCTTAGCTAGCGAAAGCCCGGACAAAACAGTGCGTTATCTGCACTAGTAGTTGTCAGTAAATGCGCACAGCAACGTGTTTTTTGGAAAATTGCCAGCAATGTGTAAGGTAAAGGGATTTAAATTTATTTTAAAATGGATCTTCAATGAACTAACACCGAAATCAATCTAAAAAATATCGTTGTCTCCATAAAGAGTCAAGTAAATTTGTAGCAGTGAGAAATAATCAGGTCTCATCAAGTAGATAAATACTATGTCCTACGTACTAGGTTAAGGACAGTAGGCAGGCAGTCCCTGCAAACCATAGATTGCCCGGTAAGATCTCGTATTCTGAAAATCACGCATGCTAGATTGAGATGATGGTACTCCAAAAACCCTCACCCGGGTCCGAACAATTGCCTCCCAGGAGATTAACACGCCCTTCATCGGAGAAATACATCGATTAAGCCACGGAACTTTTATTTCGACCAGTTTCCGAAGTCAAGAAGGCAGGAAAAGCTGCAATGCACTACACGGGATTACGTGAAAGCAAAGGGCTCTTTCCGCCTGGAAAGCTAGATTGGGTTGAAGAAAGGGGTAGGTAAAATTTCGCGCCGAATTCCATGAATCCGTGGACTTAAAGCGAGCTTTTAGTCACACTACGAGTGATCTCCACTCCACATCCTCTCGCCTTCCCGTGTTCATGTTCCGCCGTAAATCCGCCCTTTGTCTCCTCGATTGTGTCCTCACGCCTCACTCGTAACCACGGGAAGTAATATTCCGGGCGAGTACGACGCTCAGGCACTCGCGAGCTCCCGCAGTTCGATGATCCCCAGGACGACGCATCATCGGTGGAATAAAAAGGGAATCGAAAAGGCTGGTGCTTTCTGAGAGGACGGCGGAAGTTTTCAGCGATGACACGTGACAACGCCTTTTGGCAGAGGGGAAGGAAAAAGGGTTGAAGGGTAATCTAGAGGGGAGAGAGCGGGGGGGGGGAGAGGGGAAAATAGGGCGCGGACCTGCGTCAAGGGGGGCGGGAGGTTGGAGAAAAGGGCGGGAGAAGAAAGAGCAGCTCCAGTGACAATAGAGAATCGGAAATCGATTTTTTTAGCATTTTCTACTTCAACCTCCTGGCCCATCCCCTATATATGCGGAGGTCGGAAACTTTCTAGAGAATTGAGGATAAAGTGAGAAGACAAAGATTAGGGGACAAGCCCCCGTTAATCCATTCAACGGTTTTCGGCTCTACCTATAACATTTTCAAAAGTACACAAAAGGTATTTCCTGTGACGATTATTTTTATCGTGCCGACCGTGGTTTCAATGCCTCTGCTCTATCGATAAAATGACGCTTAACTGTAAAACACATACAAATCATGAAAGACATAAAAGACGATCGCGTGGAAGTACTTGCTTTTTTCTTACGTTACTTTAGCAAATTCCCCAAGTAAACTAGTTATGTGAATTAGCACACATATAAATTTCAGCAATTTTATTCGATTAAGGGTTCATCGAAAATAGTTTAAAAATACAATGAATGTCATTACAAAAATCCATACTATAAGCTATAAGAGAGGGGACGAGAACTAGCTTTCCACCCCGAAGACCACGGTTGGCGGAAATGGTGGCGGAGATTTTTCAGCGGAATCTCGGTCCCAATTTGAATGCACAGGGATGTATATCGAGTTTAGGTCAAAAAATAAAATATCACGTATTCCTTGCCAACGTTTCGGAAAGTAATTTATTCCATCTTAAGGGCTAAATAAAAATATATACGACGGTCAAAAATAGCAACACAGCATTTACACCAATTCGTCAATAATTATCCATAACCTAATTACCTTAGAATGCATAAATTGAGTCATTCAGCATCACAGATTTATATCACAGTTTCAGAATTTGTCAGGAATATATAAATTAAAACACATACTTTTTAGCACTATTATTTGTGCATTACCATCAGGTAATTTGTGAAAAACAATTACGCTTAATCGATGATGAGAAAACCACCTTTGTTAACTCCACAAACTTATTTGTGGAATTAACAAAGGTGGTTTTCTCATCATGGATATCCATAATTTCCACGAGGTCAGGCCTGAGATCATCAGTTTTATTACGCTAAATCGTACTGATTCCAGTATATGCATATTAAAATGAAACCATTTACGCTTCAAATCACAAGATTAGTGAGAGACTACACACATCCGCTGATATTTGATGATGTAAAACATGAAATAAATCCTTTTCAACTAATCCAAAGTGCATCATATTGAATCAAGGCTAGAGTTAGGCTAGAAAGCAGCCAATAAATGTATTTTTACGAAGAGGAGGAAATTTCAGAACTTCTTTAGCATGCTGCCGTCATAAACTATACAATTAAATATTTTCAGATAATAAAATAGGGCCAGTAGAGCAAGGCCATGATAGAAAAACAGTCTCCTTCACCTTATACAGTGTCCGAGATATCTATCAATAAATCTGAATATAATATTTTTCGGATCTGGTCATGTAAGGAGTCACCATTGTGACTCACCCGGAGGATGTAGCTTGGAAATGAAAGCAGAAGAGGATCGAAAAAAGACCATGTCAAGGTCATAAAACTTGGTACTACACTATGAAAGATGGGATCTTCTTGGCCAAGAGAGAATACGGTTTATTTTCGAGTAATAGCACGCGTCTGAGAATAATTTTCATCGGCACGAGGGAATCTTTCTGAGATAGAAGATTCTTTCTCTTCCTCGACGACGCACTTAATTTCTTCGACTTCGATTCGCTCGCCCATCTCAAGGCCCCACTCAGTCGATCCTATCATCGAATGCCTGCCATCCCATACTGTCCGTCCTAATTAAATCCAAGATCTCGTTAACGAATTCTTTCCCTCCTAATGCTTTCGGATAACCCTTGGCTGGGGAGAGGGAGGCGATGGGAAGGAAGGCCGAGTGGAGCCGAAGTGGAGATGAAGTGAAGGGCCACTCAACAACCTCTCTTATTCCTATTAACCCTCCACGTGCCGCATCGGCTCCCGAGTATCCGATTAGGACCTTGACACCTTCCTTCTCGATATTTATACGTGGAGAGTTCTCAACCTTTCTTCCAAAGGGAGAGATTATGAGGTGGAATATTATTTCTTTTAGAGATCCGTCCTAGAGAGCATTAAAATGAAGAAAATTCTACAACGATATTTTAACTTGGAAATCCGAGTGAAAGAGGTTTGTACGATGAAAAAAAATACTTTGCTTCTGCGGACAGGTCGCGGACAGGACATTCTAGATAAAAAATATTTGAAAATTAATTTCTTGAAGAGTAAATAAAAATTGTAGGGATAAATATTGTACATAACGCGAGAAAAAAAGTTCATCCAAATTCACCTTAAGAGAAAGGCTTTGTAAATGTATTTATATTAATTTTTTTATGTTTTTACCCGGTACAACTAGTTTCAACGCAAGGGCGTCATTCTAAGGTACTGACTGACACCTATGCTGACAAGAATATGCAAGAGTACTTTGTACCCGAGGATACACCAATGTGTTGAAACTAGTACCAAATTAAAATATTACAGAAAGACAAAACGCTTTAATTTCTGAGAAAGCGTAACTTTGCCAAATTGTTGAGCGTAGGGCCATGAAATGCTTATTTTTGTCATAACCCTCTTATCGCATGGAATTCACCTCGATAAAAATCATTCACCAAAACTGAGAGTATATTTTTCACTGTGAATCTCTTGCTTTTGCGTTCTTTTCAGATCGCGACTCAGCAAACAGCAAAAGATATTTTCGCGTTTGCTCCGCAGTTCCATGAATTTGTGGTAAATAATTCTTTAAATTTAAACATTCTAAATTTCCTAAATTAAATTGTTTGAGTGAAATTTTACTCAAATTTGACTCAAATTTCGAAGAATCCTTTTAGAAAAGGTTTTATAGTACCCTCATTACTTACAGATATTTTGCTGTCTCTAACAGTTTTTCTGCTACATTAACCCTAACGCATAATGCAAGTAAGCGGAAAAGTCCACGAGTCGTTTAGCCCATGAGCGAGATTACTGAACAGAAAGTGTTACATTAGCAGAATGCAGACTAATTTTCTGGTCTTGGAAAAAAGTTTTTCCATTTTCTTTGCAAAGAGCTCACTCAAAAAAAACTGTCACGGTACATCAGAAAACACAAAATGGAAGAAGACGGAGGAAACAGAAAAAATATTATCATAACTGTGGATAAAGCCTAGAAATAAAGTCAGAAGTTTGAAAAGATTGTAAATTTAAGATAATAGGCCCGAAAATAATTAGTCAAAATGCAGCATAGAAACTCTTTATCTTAACTGAGGATGGAAAACATTTGTAAGGCTGTTCCTAAGGTCAAAGAAATTAAACATCACAGCCCTCTGTTTCTTCGATGCTGCAACAGGAAAATTATCCTAAATTATAAGAACCAAAGAGTACCTATATAGTTGAATACTACGTCCTTTATTTCATGTGCAAAAAAAGCTTTACATATCGAAAAGGAATATTTAAAAAAAGCTATGTGCAAAGAAGTTTCAAATGATAATAATAATTTCAAATGGCAATATGACTTTCAATTCTTATCCCCTGAGGTTAAAAAAAATGCCTGCCACATAATCGACTCTTATTTCACAGGTGAACGCCGGATGTGGTGCGGGTGCTATCAACTCTCACAGGCTGGTATCGCTTGACTCCCCAGCCTAAGATGCACATATTTATGGAGGATGTTAAAGCTTGAAAATTCAGGGTACTTATACAGCGGTGTATCCGAGAGGCTTAAAGGTAATAACATGGTACAGGATGTGTGGTCCAAAGACCGAGGAGGATGCGGTCTACGTACCCCTGCGTAACAAAATAGTGGTTGCAAGAAGATGAAAGGAAAGAATGGAGCAGAAACAAATTGGTGGTTGAAATTGGGAATCACGAAGCAACACATCTGATGTCAAACCCTTCCTTGCCCAAGGGGGTATTTCAACTACCCCCAGCCTTTTAATTTTATTATTATTCAGCACGATGAATTAGAAAATGGGAAAGGTCCTAGGTACTTGTTTCTAATACTTAAACGCATATGAATATACTATATACAAGAGCATTTCAATCCAAATATTCCAAATATTTTGTGTTAAACTTCTGGGGTAGGTAGACTACCCCTCTTGGACTACTGCGGATCAAATTTCAATTAAATTTTTGTTCTGCTGTGACCTTTCCTTGGTATAATTTGAGATCCTTCACTTGATCACAAAGTATTTAATTTCATACGGATCTTTGTAATGCTAGCGTGAACCTCGGAAAGAAAAACCACCTAGCTGTAGCTGCGCTAACAGGTCTTTACTTTCGTTGTTGCAAAATGATGAACATATATGGAATTTTCCACTGGATAAATGAATTTATTCCGACCTAGGTTTCCATGCAATACATCGTCATCAGGTACGAGATACAAGACAACTCGAGTATATAATACACTAGCTCGGAGAGGAGGAGGTGGGGTTGGGAGGAGGTTTTGATACACTTCCGAGTAGCATTGAAAGGTAAATATGATATATTTTGCGCTCTCATGAAAATTATCGAAGCTCAAAGAATAAGCATACTGATATCATATCTTACAGCATGGCTTCTCGAGGACTTTCGGATAAAGATACTGAATTACTTCTTTTCGAAGATGAATGCAGCAACTCAGATTTGAGTGAAAATGACGAGAATGAACCTGTGATTGAAAGTGCCTCTGAAATTGAAGATGCTGTGATGAAGAAGAGGAGGAAGATGTTGTGATGAATTTGATGGTGAATATGAATCTCAAGACGAGGGAAGAATTTTAGAAGCTGAGGAAGAATTTTTCACGTCAAAGTCAGGACGAAAATGGAACAGAAACCCGTATCACGTCGGTCGCAGAATGTTAAGAAACAGTGTCAATGCGAAACTAATGAGTAAACGTGAGTAAACTGATAGTAGTTGTGGAATTCAGAGTTTGAAGGAAACTTATTGTTCTTGGCGCCGGATATATCAGAAATCGCGTGTGTTGAGACAAACAGAGAAGCAGCTAGAGCGCACGCGATCATCCTAATCATAATCATCCTAATTGTGAAATGGAATGGAAAAACATGATCCAGACAGAATTACTAGCTTTTTTTGGAATTCTGATTGCTGCCGGAAAATTTCATGGGCGTAAAGGCCCGCGAAGGGCGTAGCCTCAGTGCAGGGCTTTTCAAATTCTTTTCTTTAGTGCTGTAATGTCAAGAGAAAGGGTAAAGAGCATTCTTAGATTTATACGGTTTGACAATAAATCCACTCGAACACAAAGAATGTAAAATTGACGCGACAGTTGTAGGCTATTAGGGCTGTGTGGTCGATATGTTTAGGTCAGCTTGCGAGAAAAACTATTCTCCAAATGTGCATGTGAGAATAGACGAACAGCTAGCAACATTTTGTGGTGAATGTCACTTCTGAGTGTACATAAAATCAAAACCAGGACGTTATGGGTTAAAAAATTTGGGTGTGGGCCGATTCGAAAATTGGTTAAATTTTGAATGCACAAGTCTACTTAGGGAAATGTGGAAATATTCTGGAGGTGAATCAAGGGCAGGGCGTAGTTCTCGACTTAGTGAAACCATATGTTGGAAGTGGAAGAGGGTTCACTGCAGACAACCTTTTTACGTCATTGCCTCTAGCTGAACCTCTTCTGCAAAAGAATTCCGACCCTATTTGGAACAATGAGGTTGAATAAAGCAGATATACCCAAAGAGCTTCTACCAAATAAAATTCGAGCTGAATTTCCCTCTATTTTTGGTTTTACCAAGGATATAACTTTGGTCTCCTACGTACCAAAAGTACGTAAAAGTGTTATTTTACTATGCTCTCAGCTTAATTAAGCGTCAGTTAGTGGACAGCAGGATAGACTGAAACCCGATGTAAAAATGGATTATAACAGCACAAAGGGTGCGGTAGAAACAAGATATAATGACAAGAGAGTACCTACAGTTGCGTACGAGGGACTACGTAGCCACTGAAAATATTTTGTTTAAATAATCGACGTGGGGGCATTAAATTCTTATATAATATAGACTCATAAACATCCAGAATAGAATGTTCACTGCAGGAGTAGAAGAAAACTACTCTTGCAAGAGCTGAACATGGCTCTTGCAGGACCCCATATTGAGGACAGGGCTTCTAGACGAAGCGGCCTGTATTTAACAACTGTTGAATCAATGAAATATTGCGGTATAAATTTTAAGGGCTCTAATGATGAAAATACTAAAGATGACAGCAAGTTATCCTCTCCTCTTAGGTGAGCTTTATGTCATAGGAATAGAAGACAGGAAAACGAGATTCGCATGTGTGAAGTGCAAGGTACCAATGCTCATAGGAAGGATATAAAAGTCATAAAATCCATTAATTGTTTGCAATAGTAAATGTTTATGTCTTATTACAAAACAAGTTCTACGCTCACGATGATTATGTACAATTTTCAAGACTTTCCACCATGAAAAACATTGTCAAATTAATTCTTGAACTTCTATGAAAATCATGTCTGTATGTCACTGAATTTAACTGAACTGAATCAAATGATGCGGATATCAAGAGAAAACCTTGCGGCTATCACGAGAAAAGTAAGAGTTATGAAACATTACATTTAAAAACAACGTTATTTGTAATAAAAAGTCATGTATCGTGCTGATAAATTTTGTTTCTACTTTTTTCTTTCATTTTGACCGCATTATAAAGTCGATTTGGTCCTACTTTAGTTTATAATGGACGCAGGAAGGTATTTGGAATTATTTCCTTTGATTGAACGTAATGAACGCAATAAAATATACCTACCACTTTATCTACGTCATAGTATTAACTAAGGTTTGCTCAATGGAATATAAACTCTCAAATGTGAGCAAATTTTGGACACAGAAGGATGCATAACTTTAATAAAGGTTCGACGTATTACGACGTCAGTTCTATCGTTGCACATCATGGATAGACCAATCACAATCTCTAGAAAGGCACAATTTGAGCACATCACACACATTTAATTTGCGCAGTCCAACTCGAATAAAAATGTACCGGAAACAAAAAATATATAAACTGGGATAGCATTCATTAATGTATCAATAAGAGCTGTTTAATGGGCGCGTTGTAGCAGAATATTAATTCGATCATAGCATAGAATCACGAGTATTTCTGAAAATTCTACAAGGACTCCCTTCAAACTTGGCCTCTCAGCGCGCAAATATTGCACTTAAAGGTTAATTAGAAACCTCTACGAGAAATTTGTATTGGAACATATCCTTTCAATACTAATAGTAATTTTCAATTGCCTGTCAACCGACTATTCTAAATACGTTAAGCACACACAAAGTTTCATAAAAATTCCATACTGTACATGAAGTGGCAAGTGCTATTCAGAAACCACCATTGACGAGATAGTGGAATAACGCCCTCCAAGTGCATCTATATTCATGTTCCTCTTTTACATTAAAACGCACAGTACTTTTAATGTACTCTTTAACAACTTTATACTATTTAAAATTATCCCTACATTTCAACAAATGTAATAAAAACATTTATAAATTAAGGCAAATAATATCAAACTCCAACTACCATGAATAAGATCTTCACTGAAGTGAGTCCATTGGTCCGTTCCTAAAACCACATCCTCAAGACACTGCCGTAACTTTAGTATTCATATGCATGAAAAATGAACCGAATTAACCACCGAATTAGAATTAGAATTTTATTAGTAGTTTTATTAAGGGCTCTACATAAAAGCGACTTCAAGGCTGACTTGTAATTCTTAGAAACTGGCTCCTTACCACGTGGTGACTTCGAAAGACGACCGATAACAGAGGTAATTTGCGTCATTTAGGGTAATGGGTAAGTTGATAAGGGAAGGATTATTTGGGGAAGGAGAAAGGGAAGAGAGGAACCAGGCGTCGGAATTATTTTGACCTTAACGGAAATTGCCAAGGGCTCCATAGTTTAGAGTCCGATCCGACTAAAGGGATACTAAATTGGAAGGGCTCTCAAAATAACACTCATAGACGGATCAAATTCCACTGAAACTTCCGCTTAAAATTTTCCGACACTGCCGGAATTCGAACCCGGGAACTCGGGATGAGAAGCACTCTAGCCACCACACCAACCCTAACCCACCACTCTCGCCGCAAAAATGCTCCCTACACAACAACCTGGGCATTCCCACGAAGCGGCGGATAAAAAAGGTTTACAAACAATTTTTTATTACATTAAATGGAGTCGGAAATTCCATGATTAACATATTCCTGCTTTCCTCAGAAACAAGCTACTCCATTTAATTCACTGTTTTGTTTGGCACTTTTCATCATTCCAGCGATGCGCTACACGATAGAACATTCTCCAATACTAAACAACATGGGCGGGGGGAACCGATAGCATTAAAATAAAAAGAGAGCGAAAGTGTAGGGAAAAAAAGCAGAGGGAGCAGAGGAAAGCGAAAGGGCGTGAGAGTGCAGAAGAGCGACCAGACGTCGTGTCCAAGACGGTTCCGCCGTGGTAAGTAAGTGAAAGAGAAATACGTTTTTAGTCACGTCCGTCTGAAGGAATCGAGACATGGGTGGTTTTGCTCGAAGATACGGAAAAAGGAAAGCAGGGATGACGAATTACAAGTCTTCCGGAGTCTCCTAGGAGTCTGTTTTTCGGCTCCGAGAGGAAAAAATCGATTCGAAGTTGTAGACGGTCAATAATAAGAACTTAGAAGTAACAATTTTCCACTGATAAATATTTGAATTCGACCCGGTTTTTTATGTACTGCATCATCATCAGGAACATAAATTTGGAAATCAAGGTATATATACAAGAGAAGGTGGTATCTTGTATATAAATATACCTTGATTTCCAAATTTATGTACCTGATGATGATACATTGCAACGAAAACCGGGTCGAATTAAAATATTTTTCAGTGGAAAATTGTTACTTCTAAGTTCTTATTATTTTCATATTCCACAACATCTCGCCTGATTCCTCCCTTTTTTTAACGGTCAATAATTGACTATCGAGACGATTTAAATTTTAAATTTCCGTGATATTTAAGTAATAAAATGTATTAGAGTACTATTTTTTGTTCCATCTTTCATTCATTCAGAATATAATAACACACAGGTAGGCTTTTAGAGACTTTGATTGGACGACAAGCTTTTCAAGCAAGTCTTTCACTGGCGAACACACTCTCCCTTTCACATGCCCTTCTTCACTTCTCCATATTTTCTACCTCCCCTTATTCCATTCACATTGGCTTGTACCATATTCCTTCTCCTACGCTAGCTAAAAATAATTTCTTCAATCACGGCTTTCGACAGAACATTTTCATTTATTAACTGCTCCATGCAAAAACTTTGCGTCCACTTAATTACTGCAAGAAACCACATTTCCCTCCCAATCAAGCTCCCAGAACTAATTAGTTATTCTTCCGGTCCATCTTACTAGCACTCCATTTTTAAGCCACATCGCCAATGCCTCAATTATATCCTAAATCCCTCTCTTAGTGTTCAGTATTGAATCAAAATATCATCCTTATTTGGGGCCTTATAAACAGTGAGGTGCACATAGTAAGAATATTTTGTGTCAGAGTTCATGAGAATTTTTTCTCGTGATTGTCCAGCAAAAATACACCACTGTACATATATGGAAATGAATTCCATTAAGGTGGTCCATAGATTACCTTTGATTGAAAGTAAACAAAAAAAGTATAAGCTTTGATTCACCTGCATGAAAATAAATTGTACATACTCCGCCAGCACTGACTTCCCCAGGAATTTTATGCACACATATTCATATGTTCAGCGAACGAAGATACATGTTTTCATTCATTTCCCACGAAGGAAAAAGTTGGGAAGAAGAAGCCAATCAAAATTCCATTCCATCTAACGTGAGTATTTCTCAGCTCCTATTTGGATTCTCGCCCTTATTTTCCGCCCCGAAAGGTGAAGAAACGCTCCCACCAACTCGAATCCAAATAAATAAAATAATAACATCAAAACCTTTTTTGTAACCGGAAGTGGATATGGGAGAGATGTATTTCGGCAAAATCGTGCTCTCCCCCTCCCCCCTCCTCCCCCCGCGCCCGTTAACAATGAGATTCCCATTCGGTATGGAAGGTCGCACCGGGATGATTGCGAAACGGGGACCCCCGTAGTGGGAGTGAAAAGTGAAAGGGACTCATTGGCGGAATAAAGAAGAAGTGCGGGCCGCCCACTTCTTATTCCGAGGGCACGGTCTGGCAGCAGCCGAGAAGGGAGAGTGACGGCAGTGTCACCTAGCGGGAGACGTGAAGGGGGGGGGGGAGGAAAGTGAGGAGGGCCGGGGGAGGGTGTTGTGAAGGAAAGACGTGTAGATAGATTGGGTTGAGTGGCGATTGGAATGACGGACGGGAAACAAAAAGAGAAGAAGGGGGGGGGCATCGAGGGAGGAGGGTGTGGGATTACGCCTCCCCCCGACTCAAGGGAAGGTGACACTCGGCGAAAGGGCAATGAATCGACGACGACGACGGACCCTACTCCCACCCTTCCCCAAGGTACTTTTACTTTTTAATGCCTGGCAGTTCTCCGCTGGAATTGATTGAGGATACGAATGTGATTACGTTCTCCGCTGACAGCTGTGTCTATTTTATTAGGGTATTCGTACTTCGCAACGATGTGAAACAAATACTTTCGGACTTGTAGACCTCAAGCTTCTTTTAATCGAACCTCTGATGATTCGAAAGAAATTTTGAGTAGTTGAAATAAAAAAATAGAAGCTTCAAAATCGTGAAATATCGCCATGATAAATAATGAACGCAAAGGTAGTGACTTCCATCGTTTACTCTTACCAATTTCGACCATTTAACCATCCTAAGGTACACCCTGAATCAGGTGAGTGTACCTATCTGGAGATGGCTTAGAGTCCCACACTGGCTTTAACTTATAAATTTAAGGACTGAAGGCACAAAGCTTGCTTTTATCATTTATTTGAGTTATTGTTTGATGCTTTCAACGTAAATTGCCAGTATTCTCTCTAACTCGAAGCAATTTTCATTATTCGATGCACTTGTAATTAATGGGTTTCGCAAATTGTATATTTTCCCTAGGTCACTATTTTTGTTCCATTGTTTGACAAAATATGCTGACGGTGTACTTGTCTAATAAAAAAGGTCAATTCTATCAAAAATATCGTCAAGCATATAACAAACACTTCAAATCGCAAACGTAAAGGACGACGTTTGCGTATTTCTTTGCGGGCCCTGATGAGATTAGATTTTTAGGTTCATTGTCAGTAGAATATTGCCATTTTTAAACACCGTGATTTGAAGCATCTCCATTTGGAGCTGAGGAACATTTATTGGGAGTCGACGCCTGGTGCTATCAATCTAGAGGGGTCACAGTAAAGGTGTCCTTGGTTGTGGGTTGACTGCACCCTTGTGTGTGAGAGGGAGAAAGAGGGAAAGGGTGGAGCCGAGGAGGACGACACGGTGAAGCGGCGGCGAAGGAGAGAACTATAGGAAGGAAACACGCGCGAGTGGGTCGACTAAAGGGTGCGGTCGGCTGCGGTGGAGAGAGAGAAGAGGAGGAGGTGGATCCGGGGGAGGAAGTCTTTTCGGGTTGATTATCATCGAGGCGTGCGGTGCAACAAGGGAGTGTGGGAGACGACGAAAGCGGCCTTCACGGGGACGGAGCACCCCGCGTTAGTGACGGTGATCAGTTGACGGGGAACGTCGCTTTTCGGATGCCCAAGGAAAAGAAGATGGACATGCACTCCGAAGCCGTGAAGTACGGGAGACCGCTTGGTGGTGGGACACTCAGGACACGGCCGAACCTAATCCAGTTAACTTCATGTATAAGCGAATATACAAATTTATACACGGGTAGTAATGCCAGATTTGCTAAAGGATAGAAAAAGAAAATAGATAAAATATACATTTATCAATTTAAAACAACAAAAGATGAGCACATTTTAAAACGTTTTTATTTGGTTGAGTTCTTTTCTGTCTGTTCGGTACAAATTTGACAATCGATTTTAAACTAACTTCCCGATGACTTGAAACTTTAACCGTAGCTCAGAACTCGATGGCAATTCAATAATATGTAATCATATATTTTATATATGTAATTATATATATATACGAGTAAATGGGTGCTTGCAGTTTGCAAGCAAAAGGGAAAAAAATGTATGATGGTACATTGTAAATCATTTAATACGAAAGCTATAAGGTCTTACTGCTCATGGAAATTATATTATTGAGGTGCATTGGTGACCTAAGAATATAATATTGAGAATCTAGCATTAAAGGAATGGGTTCATGATATATATACTTTGTTTTTGTGTGCATGCAGAAGACGTTGGTGAACTAATTCGTAAATACTCCACGACTGACTTATCCTGAGTATGCAACCTCAGAATGTTTATTGTGTGTTCAAGTGTGAACTATTCATTTGAGACTGTTCATTGATCGTTCGTCTTCTGTCCAAAGGTTAAATTCAATAATGCTCCCCGGATGAACATTTAAAGAACATCTTTAAACCAGCTATATTTAAATTGTCTAACAACAATGTTCATTCTACATTATTGGAATATTCTTGGTGTTTAGTTTACACAAAACTCAAATGGTAGTGACGAAATATTTTCATAGATTTAGTTTGACTTGCATTGCCGGCCTTTGACTTCTGGTGGAGTCAGTTGTATTGTATGTGATCCTGAAATAAGCATGGTGTGTGCGGCGTGTTGCATTTGGGACAGTGGTCTTGTTTCCATATTTACGTATTGCATGGTTTCGAGTGCAATAATGACTTTATACTCATCCTGTGTGGCAACATAGGTTTCAATTAATTAACGTCAGAGAATTATTATCATGAATGGAAGGTATTTTCTCATACTATCACGTTATTAACATTTAAAAATTACTTCTCATAGTTACATTGACGCACGGGAGTGGCCAGGTATACAACACCTACTTCTAGTTTCGTAATTCAAATCATTTGCGAGTATGGGTATGTATTGACATAATATAGGTAGGCATGTGTTAACAGTATTACTCCAATAGTTATGAGAAAATATGATGATTCTATGGTATGGTATGGAGGAGAGTATCAAAGCTACGATAGGTTGCAAGAATAAAGGATTATAAACGGCCAAAAATTATGTATACCATCATAAAACATTTTAAATGTGTAGTTTGAAGGCATAATATCGTTAATAGTTGCTGAAATACGCTCCGAGAAGGTAACATTCCCTTAAATGCAGCCTTTACAGCCAGTATAAGGTACTGGAAGTCTCGGGAACAATGGAAAAATTGCTTAGCAACGAAAATGAAAAAAGATCGAAATTTGCATTAATTTTGCGTTTAAACTTCAAATATTTCAATTTATCGATCGGTAGAGAAAAATCGGATGAAAGAATTAAATGTTTTGCAGTTTTGGCCTCATTTTGGTCAAAGAATGAAACTTTTATCTCAATTATTTCATATTTTAATGAATGAAAGAAAATTACTCTACACGGAATTTATTCTTTTTTCCCATTTAAACCCATTAAAAAAACAAAATACTATCTGGACTTGAAACCAATGAAAAATATTGGGATTTTCGATTTTTTCCTGACTCGACACCAAATTTAAACCCTTTCCTGAAAATTTCAACCTTGTAGCTCGATTAGAAATGCCCAGGAATTCGTGTCAATGAGTGAGTCAGTCAGTCAGTTTTGTAGCTTTATATATATAAACTCGCTGCGCTCGCTAGGGGGCTCCGCCCCCTAGAACCCCTGGATAGGGGGCTTCGCCCCCGAAGGGTGAGGCCATTAAAAAAATTTCAGTTTGGCACCATGTTGCAAAAACACTATAAATTATATAGAGTAAGGCATAAAGTTTTAGTTATCGTCGAGGTCTACTAGAAACTGTAAACAGATTTGAGCTCCGACTTTTAGTTTAGAAGTTACAGAGAAAAAACATGATAATGTTAATTTTGCGCCCTGTTTCAGTGCACTATAAGTGGTAGAGAAGTTATCATGGAAGCTTGTTGGAAGCCTATACGACGGCTCGCTTCGCTCGCCTCTTTTTTTCTAAAGAAAAAAAGAACATTGGCTCGCAAAGCTCGCCAACGTTCTGGGGGCTTCGCCCCCTACACGGACATACAAGAATTCTCACTTAAAGGAATCGAACTCCATTACTTCTACTGATAAAGTTGTCTATATACCAGTACACGAGAGCAAACTGTGTTTATGAGAAAAAGTTTATTTTGCACCATGTTACACGTGCACTATAAGTCATAGAGGGTTAAGATATGCGTAAGGTTGTAGTCCCCCACGAGATCTATAAAACCCCGTAAACAAATTTGAGATCCGACTCATTGTATAGGAGCTATTAAAAAAAATACACCGGGTCTTCGGACCTCTGGTGAGTAAACTACGAAGCGCAGGGCGACAGGGTAAATTGCATCTTTAAGATAAGTAAATTCCTTAGTAAGAATTTTTCTTCAGATGCGATCTTCGACCGACCGTTCAAAAGTTACAGAGCGGGAACCGAGTTGATTTTGGCACCATGTTGCCTGCGAACTATAATAGATAGAAGGTAAGGGTGCATACGAAGTTGTAGGTCTCGTCTAGATCTATAAAACGCCGTCGACAAATAGGATGTCCGATTCTTAGTTTGTTAGCTATCGCCGATTCAAAATAGGCACCATGTAACGTTAGCACTATAAGTTAACGGTCAGTTGCATCTTTTAGATAATTGAAAACCCTTATATGAATTTTTCAACAGATGCGATATCCGACCGACCGTTCGAAAGTTACAGCGCCGGAATTGAGTGGCTTTTGGCACCATGTTGCCTGCGAACTATAATAGATAGAGAGTTATAACAATACAAAGTTGTAGGTCTCGGTAAGATATATAAAACGGCATCGACAGATTGTATGTGCAACTGTTAGTTCATAAGCTATCGCCGATTCAAATTTGGCACCATGTAACGTGAGCACTATACGGGATAGAAAAAAATCAAAAATAGTAGGTCTCATGAAAACATAAAAGTTTTGTAGGAAGTATTTTTCTATCTGGATCTTAGTTTCGGAGATAAAAAATAATTAACGAAAAAAATAGAAATTTTTAACGAAATTTTGTGTTCGAGGACCTCTGGTGGTAAAAGTATTAAACGTAGACCCTTCAGATTTTTTGAGCGTTTAGATCATTCAATTCCCTATTACTAAAATTCAATCAGATCTTAGATCAGACCCATAGTTCGAGAGATATTAAGGATATCCCAAAAGTCTAAATTTCGGAAAGTCGAAAAATCGGCCATTTTGAATTTTTTTGGGTCACTTCCGGTTTGAAATTCCACGTTTTTCCATTTTTTCCTACGATAAATTTCTCCAAAGAAAATTCACAAAAAATTTCAAGTCCGTGGCTCTTCCAGATTCGTCCAAACATTTGTATACGTGAGTGAGTGAGTGAGTGAGTGAGTGACGCAAAGGGCTGTATATAATATAGACTAGTAAATGGGTGCTTGCAGTTTGCAAGCGGAAGGGGTAAAGTGTATGAAAGAACATTGTAAATCATTAACAACGAATGCAATAAGTTCTTACTTCTTATGGAAATGATTTTACCTGGGTCCAATTCTGACTTAAGAATATAATAATGAGAAAGTAGCATAAAACGAATGGCTCCATGACATATGTACTTTGTTCTTCTTAGTAATTGCTATATTTTTTTTCTTTTATTTTCATGCCGTTGATCAATTTTTAAGTAAAATATTTGTAATTAAACATGATTATAATTATTTGGAAATTTGAAATTCAATCAATATCAGCCTAACTAAATACAATGGAATTTCACATTTCAATTTAATTTTTGCTGATCTCAATTATTGTCATAATTTACATATTAAACACATGGTATAGTACTTGAATTCTTAATTACAAAATCCAAGAGATAATGCAGCAGAGAACATTATCATTTTACATGGTTTTGACTTGTAGAATGGCATTTCGAGGTACATTTCAGAAAGGAGGTGCAAGGATTAATGTTTCCTTGAAAAACAGATAGAGGGAAACCCGGAATAAGGTGTAAAGATTGTGTCAGAAGTAAAATGGAGGAATCTGGTGCGATCCTAACGGATTCCGTAGGCATGAGCAAATGGAGAAGTGTCAAAGCTACGAAACAGTTTATATATATCATTATAAAACATTGTAAATCGCATAGGTTGAAGGCATAATATCGTTAAAAGCTATTGAAACACGCTCCGAGAAGGTTGAATTCTCTAAATTCAGCCTTTATAGCCAGTATAAGGTACTGGAAGTCTCGGGAACAATGGAAAAATTGCTTAGCAACGAAAATGAAAAAAGATCGAAATTTGCATGAATTTTGCGTTTAAACTTCAAATATTTCAATTTATCGATCGATAGGCAAAAATCGGTTGCAAGAATTAAACTCTTTGATGTATTGGCCTCATTTCAGTCAAAGAATGAAACTTTTATCTCAATTATTTCATATTTTAATGAATGAAAGAAAATTACTCTACACGGAATTTATTCGTTTTTCCCATTTAAACCCATTAAAAAAACAAAATACTATCTGGACTCGAACCTAATGAAAAATATTGGAGTTTTCGATTTTTTCCTGACTCGACACTAAATTCAAACCCTCCGTTAAAAATTTCAACCTTGTAGCTCGATTATAAATGCCCAGGAATTCGTATCAATGAGTGAGTCAGTGAGTGAGTCAGTTTTGTAGCTTTATATATATAAACTAGTAAATGGGTGCTTGCAGTTTGCAAGCGGAAGGCGTAGAGCATATGATAGTACATTGTAAGTCATTAAAAACGAAAGCAGTTTAGTCTTACTATTCATAGAAATTAAATTATTGAGGTGCATTGGTGCCCTGTGAATATAATTATGAGAATATAGCAGTAAACGAATCGGTACATAATATATATGCTTTTTTCTTCTTGGTAATCGCTAGATTTTTTCTATAATTTACACTCTATTGAGCAATGTTGAAGACATATATTAGTAATTTTATAAAGCCACGCGATAATGCAACATGGTTAATTATTGTTTTACATTTTTTGGACTTATAGAACAGCGTTTCCAGGTATATTTCAGAAAGGAGGTGCTAGGATTTTAGTTAACCGGAAACACAGTGAGAGAGGGAATCCCAGGCAAATGCAATATATTAGCAGGTGTTAATCAATTCATGGCCTCTAACTAATAAATTTTCTAAAAATCCTATTAATTAGAGTGCTCTTCACTTTTTCCTTGATTTTAATGTAATATCAGAGCATTACTACGGTTTATACTTAGATGTGAAAGTGTAATACTATGTCATTTATGAATATATTTTTGATTAATAATTCTATTCCTTTCGCTCATAGTTTGCAAGAATACAATGTTAAAAATTACTGTTTATATATGTATCATCATATAACATTGTAAATCGTGTAGGTCGAAGTCATATTATCGTTAAAAGCTATTGAAATACGCACTAATGCATGCTAAATAGCGAGTATAAGGTACTGCAAGCCTCAGAAACAATGAAAAAATTGCCTAGCAACGAAAATGAAAAAAGATCGAAATTTGCATTAATTTTGCGTTTAAACTTGAAATATTTCAATTTAACGATCGATAGAGAAAATTCGGTTGCAAGAATTAAATTCTTTGGTGTATTAGCCTCATCTCAGTCGAAGAATGAAACTTGTATCTCAATTATTTCATATTTTAATGAATGAATGAAAATTACTCTACACGGAATTTATTCGTTTTTCCCATTTAAACCCGTTAAAAAACAAAATCCCATCTGGACTCGAAACCAATGAAAAATATTGGAGTGTTCAATTTTTTCCTGACTCGACACCAAATTCAAACCCTTCCCTGAAAATTTCAACCTTCTAGCTCGATTAGAAATGCCCAGGAATTCGTGTCAATGAGTGAGTCAGTCAGTCAGTTTTGTAGCTTTATATATATAAATATATATTGCAATATAATATATATTATAAATTCTACATACTATATATACATAATATAACATAATAATTAATTTAAAATTTAAAACGTAAAAAAAAACGTTTTTATCGTTTAAATGTTTTTTCCTTTAAAATTATTCTGCAATGAACCTGAACAAAGAAAGTGACTACCTCAAAACATCAAATCAATCAAAGTCAAATCACACGACCAAGAGTGAGAATGTTTTCATTGACGAGACGAGAGAATCTTTCCACTAATGGTGAGATACGCACGTATACAGAATCAAATTAATTCAAATCATCTGACTAACCTCATCTCCTGTAAAAACGTAGAAACCATTAGAATATAAATTGGATTCAACCAAACAGGTTGTGCAGATTCTTACGCAGAGGAAATGGAACAAAATGAATGAACCAGTGAATTACAATGCTTTACTATATAAACTCATTACGACCAACATTTCCATCATCTTCAGATAAGAGAATGAGGAGACAAGTGCCACCTGTTTGAAACTGAGAGAGCAAGGAGGAGGAGGAGGAGGAGCTGGGGAGTGAGGTAAGATTCAAGGGGGAAGAGGCGAAGCGTGGTTAGAGAAAATGGTCGGGGAGGGTGGGTCAGAGGAATGGCATAATTATATTGAAAATTGGTATCGTTAGCAGACCACGATAGGAGTCCTGCGACAGAGGCGAAATCTATGGATACCACCGAGAGCGCATTCTTTACCCAATGATGATGAAATCAATCGAAACCAAGAATGCAATAAATTTATGCAAGTGGGTCATTGCAATTTGCAGGTTCAACCATTGTATTCTACTGGTTAGGTTTTTGTTGGCCGTTACAACATTGTTTTTTTTACCTTCAAACGTCTCTTTCTTCACACTGCTTCCATATTCAGTGCAAGCGTATCGACAGATAGATAGAAGGAAATACCGACTGCATATTTCAAAGAAAGGAGATCAAAGTCTCCAACGGGATGGCATGAAGTTGGGGAGTCAGCGTCTGTACCCATGGCACGGAGGGACCACCAAAGGAGGACAACGCGTTGCTTTGCGGATGTACAAGATGAAGAAGTCCACCATGTATTCCGGAGTCGAGGACGACGAGACCAATTTCATGTATCTAAGACGTACTGTGCAAGCCACCTCCAGGGTGTGTGGCACGGGGTGATTATTCCACTACATATCTATGCTAATCTACTCCAGATTCATGCCAATATTCATTTCCTCTCGTGGCGGATCATAGATGTCACTGGAGGGAACTGAAATTAAACCTCTGAAAACACGCAGCAAGCATGCCAACAAAATGGACAGAATCCATGACCATCATACGACGTAACTATAACGATGCAAAGCATATCAATGTAATTCTAACAGTAAGGTTTTGCTAGACCGTTTTCAATCTGATCTTCAATTGACCCTTTCCTCGCAGTGTTTCACTCTCCCACTCAAGGCTACAGCAGTTGATGCACTGACCGTGTATTTTAAAGAAAAGAGCTCATGGCCTTCACGGTACCACGACGTGTCACAGAAGACATTTATAAGGAGGTCGAGCATCACCCTTTGACTTCTATAAGTACACAGCGATTAAGCGAACTAAACAGGAAGAGAATGGACGAGTAGCATTAGAATATATATAAAGCATTATTCAAGTTAGGTTTGGCTTCAGTACACCATCACCACTCTGACTTTCCCTATTTACCGAGAGGTTACATCTTCAAACCGTTTCTCTCTTAAGCTTACAGTACTTGCAGTAAATAAGAGCAGGAGAACGTTCGGAGTAACGTGCTAAAAGAAGATAGGATGACAGAAAACAGTTAATACCCCAGTAATGGCAAGTTGGTGTTTTTATAGCAACTCTTTTGTCTTGCTCGGAAGACTAACGATTCTGTCTGGAGATATAAAATTTTAGCATGCCATTGAGAAAAAGGTGAGAGGCCAAACAAGTTTTTACAAAAACACTTTTGCTGATGAGACCACAAGTATACCGAATCAACGCATTCCTGTATGGTAAAAAATGGGTGTATATTTTAGTTTTGCCTAAAAAATCAAAATATGATAGAGATTGAAAACTCCAAAAAAAGTTAGAAAGAAATTACATCATAAAAATACTTAAATGCTTGCCATTCGGATTAATTCAGAAGATTCTGGAGCTTTCGGTATAATTTCATTTAATTCGGTCCCGATATTTACCGCCTCTAGGCAAACTTTCATTTTCGCCCGGATGTATTTCCCACTCACACATTCAGAGAGAACTTTCAATGTTTTTAATCAGCCTCAAGAAATTAGAGAGATTTTCTCAGCCTTTCATACCAATAACTACCATATGGAGAAAGCTGGTGATCTCTTCTTTGTATTCATATGAAAAAGTTCAAAATTGGAGGAATAAAGCAGATTCCAATACTTTTAAGGGAAAATTTTTCGATTAATTGTTATAATGAAAATTATTTTAAAGAAATCTAACAGATCAATGAAAGTGGAAAATCCGCCATCTACGTTGTTTTCCAACAAAATATTCACAAGATTTTTCTAAAAATGTTTAAGGGGCACATATTTCAAAAATAATAATTTGATTTTCGTTTAGATGTATAATGAAGGTCTTTTTTTCTTCATCGTACCAAATTCCTCCACCCATAACTTTGAATTTGGGTTTGCTTCAATCAAAATTTAAATACATAATTTTAAGTGCAAAAGAGATAAGATTCTTTTGACTCAGATGAATCGTTTGAGAGGTACATTTCTATAAGATCATTCGACATGAGGATATGCAATTACTTTTATCGCTAATAATTTTCTTGCGAATTTCTCAAAGTGCAGTTGTGTCAACCAGAAATTCTCGGGGATAATAATATTAAACCAACATAATGCATGGTTTTAAGCACTATTTACTAAGTAACCAGACTTCAGGGGTTAATCTAAGAGGATTTAATTACAAAGGAAGTATGTACGTATTCTGAAGAGAAATGGAATATAGCGAAGCGATAACAGAAGAGATGAAAGTATGCTATGAACCGAAGGAGGGCAAACTGATAGAAAATGAGAAGTTTTTATCATCCTGGGAGTAAAAGGACATCTCCAGTCCCAAATACAAACATTCCGACAAACGACCAGATGGAATTCCATCCCATTACCTCAAGTAAAATGAAAAGAAAAACATGAAAATAAGTAGCTAAGAAGGGAGTAGTGGTATGTCGCAGTTGAATCAACTTGGGATTGATTATCGTGGCCTATAGATAGACGTGGAACTCAAAGCCAATATCAAATAAAGAAACAATATATAGTTTCAAAACCACACTTTGTTGAAGACAAATACATAAAAGTAACTCTGGTGCGGACATTCTACATACAATTTTCTATTTGAACTAAGCGTAATTCTAACGTCAATAAAAATTCATTCGGTGGTCTAAAAATCCGTTAAATGCCTAAAAAAATAAAATTGTAGACGAAAAAAATTCCCCTATTCTCTTTTCTTTAGGGAGAGCTTCTCCAATGGCGAATACCTGACTTTTTACGTCCATTTTCCCTTGGCTTGACTTGACGGGGAGGATTTAGTACCCTTAGACAGCTGGAGTCTCAGAATTAAGTCGTGAACTGAAAAACAAAACAACTGAAACAGCACAAATGTCACATTTTCCCGATGGCTTGCGTGTGATGCCTGATTTTTTTGCCTGGTTTTTTCCAAAAATAAAACTGAAATTGATGCCGAGAGGAGGTAGCTCATGACAAGTAGTACAAGGGAAAAGACCCAGTGTGAACAAAGTCACTGACCCAAATAGATCATTCAGCCTAAGAGTGTAAGAAGAACGATAGTGCACATGACTACGGAATGGCTCAAGTACATACTTCATGTCGGAATCGCTAAATCAAATTCTTTTCTTTCAGATTTCGAGATCAACCTTTTTGAAATGTTAACTTGTATAAAATGTATACTGTCGCTTTCTTAATGCGCACCACGAATAGTTATAATAAGCCACCTAATAATAAGCAAGCCACCTAAGAGCAAATACAGTGTATCCAGAAAAATCACATAGCAGTAGGAGTATCTTGGTTGAACGAGCTCCGATGGCTGTAGTCATTTCGCACATACTGTCTGCCACTTGCAGACAGGTGCAACAGCACTTGGACGAACAGAGAAAATCACAGTTTACGGAAAGACAAATCAAAAATAATTATGGCATTTTATAGCCATGATTAAACGTTCACCAATCAGCTAGTTCAACTACAAGAGTCGATAAGTGTTCCCAAAATTAATCTTTTTCATATTTTTCATGCATTGATTTTTGTGCCTCAAAACATTCACTGGATACTTTCATTTTCCTAGCATTAATTATTGTGCCTCAAAAGAATTTGCTGAGTGCTTACATTGTCGTAGCATTCAGAAGAAGTCAAATATATAAGCTAAATAGGAATGGTACTCACCAGAAACGGTTGTTACAATAAGAATTGACTCTATATCTATCATTTTCTTATGAGAAATGTAACAATGTTTAATACGTGCGATACACAATGAATTATGTAATTTATGCCATGCTATTCGTTAGAGGACTTGACATACGACAGATGAGTGATTATTTCCACAGCAGCGGTAGCAGTGGGTGATTGTGCCAACTCCACGACGTGAGAAATCGTTTAAAAGTGTTGCAACGATTTCCTGTGCACGGGCAAAGTGTTGATCTACATAAATCAACATTCTCTCGGGCGTCGTAGACGGAAAGTTAGCACAGAGACAGACTCGTGGCGGAGAGAACCCTTTTCTTCTATCCATCCATCCTCACACTTATATTCGCGTCAAAACTTCTCCGAGCTTGCTTGCCACAGGAAACCGGGAATAACACGTCAACTCCGTCGCTAGTAACGTCAACAGAGAACAACAACACCCTTCGATGTCTGGAGCACGATGTTCAACACGAAGCCCGAGCAATGACGCGATTTGTGAGTCTGAGAGACGTGTTGCTATTCTTCAATGCGTAGGTATATTTTTTATTGACTTTTCTTCCTTGAGCTAGGATCAGTTGGGGCACGAGAAAAGAAATTGCTGACGCCACAAATGCCGAAGCTGACGGAAAAATATTAAAAAAATACTTTCTAGTTACATTGGTCCACTTTAAATATTGCTAGACTACGAAATATTTTCGAGTCGATAAATTCAATTATTAAATTTGAAACAATCAAGATTGGATAATTCCACTATGTTAAAATAGGATCTATTTTATTTCCTTCGTAAAGGACGACTTACGGCACATACCATTTGGAAGGGCGCCAAATTGGCATTTTATTTCCGATTTTTGGGAATACCTAAGAGTGACTTAGTAGATGTTTCCGTTCATTTCCAAAATAAAAGGAGATAAATTCTGGCGCGGAGAAGGAATAAAAAAAGCATATACTGGAGAGCGCGATTAAGGCCAATCACGAAGATGTTTTGGTTTTTCTGCTGGCGACAACAGTCTTGACTTCCTCTCATCCCACAAGTGAGAGTAATGTAGAGAGTGTGAGAGTGTTTTTGGCAGACACGAGAGGAAGTCAAAGACACGTATTTATTAAAAAAAGAAAGTGCCTGGCTCAGCGCCGAGCAAGAAAATCGAAATGGGCGTGTGGAAAGGGTGCTCGAGTTTTTAAGCGTTGTCGAACTACTGACTGAGTGGACCGGCTTTATGATTCCTTCATGCTCGCTATGATGTTTTCTTTTTTTGAAAGAGAAGCGAAATGGCAGCGAACGAATTAATAATACGGTTCATTGAACCAATCAACGACGGATGACGGTGGGAACTTCGCCGGGAGGTGTGAGCGATGTAGAACGATTAGCGTCGCCGAAACAAACCTCGAGATCATAGCCTCACTTTACGGAACTTTCACTCTCAAAATCGCACATAAACCGCAGCCGACATCAAATCACCAGGATTCAGCAATCGGCTGATTTCTTTCTCGACAATATTGGAGCTAAACATTTAACATACAGCTTTGAATGTAGACAAACATTTTTAGTGAAATGGGCTGCTCCGTCGGAAATTAGACCGCAGCTTACCAGCGCTTGAACAGAACATATATAATCCTGTGCGTAGCATTTCGAGGGATCTCTACGTAGTACATGAAAATGCTAGCCAAAATCAATGAGAAAGTTGTCAATATTCACACCTGACTCAGGAACCATGAATGCTACTTAAATATTTTGACTAACCATGAGTTAAAAGCATCTCAGGATAAGGTTGAAACTACTAGTCAGTCAAATAGACAATCATTAGTCATCATGTTATATTTCCAGGTAAAAACAATTAGTTTTCATTTACACATCGAAGAGTTACCTGTAATAATGGCAGAAACTACTTACCATTTAGTAAAGTAGGAGGGCACAAACTGGAGCAAGTAGAGCAATTAAATTACTTGGATAGTAGGTTTGAATAAAATGGGTGTATAGCAAATAAATTAGCAGCAGAATTGCTCTAGCGAAAGAAGCATCTAGTAATAGGAGGGAGGTGAATACGTGGACCTTGGATAAAGAATAGGCTAGAGTAGAGCTTGATATGGAGGGTAGCATTATAGGGGGCAGAAACATAGACTCATGGAACTGGAGACATGGGCATAAGGAAGGAAGAGGAGAGTAGGGACCAGGCGTTGGAGATGTGGGTGTGAAAGACGATGGAGATGGTGCGGTGGACGGAAAGAAAAACAAACAAGGAAGTGTGTCATATGGTGGGGGAAGAAAGGAAACTTTTGGATGAGATTAGAAAGTGGCAAAGCAGATGGTTGGAGGAAGTACTTTAGGGCGAAGAGTTGCTTAAGACTGTGATAGAGGGGAATTAGTTGGGTAAGCGGGGAAGGGGAAGAAGGAGATTAGGTTTTATGGACAGAATGAAGAAGGGTGGGACGTATGCTGAGATAAAGAAATAAATTGTGTCGGTACATAATGCTCTGAAACCTAACTTAATGTGTAGATAAACTTAATAAATAAAGAAAAATAAATGCTAAAGAGGCTAAAATTTCTCCCCTAAGTAAAGGAATTCATTTGTTAAAAAGTAAAAATATTTATATGATAAATTTAAAAGCGGTTTCGACGCAATAAACGCAGCCCGCAAACATTCGTCTTTTTCCGAATTGCAAAATTTGACAGTGCATGGAGACGGCGAATTATCAGAGAATGACCGGATGTATCCAATTTAAATTGACTCACGAAAATAAATAGATTTAACAGTTCATGGCGTTACACAAACAGGACGCGTACACAGCCCTAATGGCCCCAATTTCAGAACATGTTGTTTCGTAACATTACGCTCGTCACTTCCACCTTTGTTTTCTCATACGATATATTAGTTATCTCGCAAAATAACCTGAATGATTTTGGATAAGTATTTTATGGTTACCTAGGAAAATTTAGATAAACCGATTCTTTATATGTTTGTTACACCACAGGGTATAGTTTTCTGCGTCATTACCTTCGGAAAACCTCAATTTAAATAGGTCCTTCAGTTTTAAGTTTAACAGTTTCGTCTGAAATCGTTAATATTTATGTAACGGGAGGTCACAAAAGTTAATACTTACTGCATGTGCTACATTTACAGAGGAAAAAGGAGACATACATTCTCTTCTTTAGATTCGATGAATAAAACATATTTTCTACGTTTTCCTCCGTTATATCGCCGCAAAATGACAAAAAAGCTGAGAGAAAATCTTCCCACTCTCCGTAAAAGAAAGAACACCAGGCCGGCAAGTGACTTAAACCTATTTTTTTCCAGCCTCTTGGAACCATAAAAAAAGGAGAGGGGCCCCACAAAGCCGAACCCCGCGAAGCCACCCATTCAGAAGGTCCCTTTCAAAGGAGCAGCCACTCCTGAACCCAAACCCTCCCACACGCCGTAAAACCCTCAAAAACTCCTCTCCTCGGATCCCTCACCGCCGAACCAAAAATCCTTTTCTCTCCGACGCGATCTTCATCCTTCGATCCTTAATTCACCCGCCAACCATCGCTCCACCCTTTTCCATCATCGCAAATAACTCCCCACATCCCCACTCTTCCTCGACCACTTCCCACACCGCACTCGTCAATCGAAACTCCATCCAAAAACTCGTATGTAAAAAGCCACTTGACGATTTTCTACCCTCCCATCTTATTCCAGCCAGACAAAAAAAATTACACTCCTTTTTTAATACCTTCACTATCATTCTCCTTATTTTACTACCCGCCTTCTCACTTCTGAGGATTAGGTTGGAGAGGTGTGGCCAGAGAGCATCCATTCTCGAGGGCAATGGGGTCGCCGGATCCTGCTGGTGACGGAGACTTTTCAGAAGAAATTTCGAGCCCTATTTGGGATCTATGAGGAGAGCACTTTCAGTGTAGTACTCCCTTCATAGGATGGGACGGTACACGGAAGTACCCTACACTTTTTTTTGTTAATATAGGTTAACTTTTAGAGGCGAAGGCCGAGAGAAGCGGGTAAATTATGACGGAAACTCCCACTACACTCCAATCCCACCGTCCTATCTACCTATCCCTACTTTAATGGCAGATGACCTCACTTCGTGGTCGGCTCTCCTACTAAATACCCAACCAACGATTTTCCATCATCCCATCTCATTCCACTTCCACAAAAAATTATAGATCCCGCCCTTTCCCCCCTTCTTCCCCCTCGCCCAACTCGTCTTACTATCTCCCACACCACTCGTCGTCATACCTATACGATTCCTCTAATTGACAATTCCCCACCATTCAAACCTCCTGATTTTTTAACATTCCATACCCAGTCCGACTTTCCTTACCCAAACCCACTCGTACCATTCCTCCACTTTACTGGGTAGCGGATATTGGCTTCCATTAGTGGCGGCCTCTCTGGACTTCCAAATAAAAAAGTGGTCTTTACAGAGACGCTTCGGAGTCCCATGAAAATTTTAAACAGAGCCATTGAATACCTACTCCGCGTCCGAATTGAAGTGCTCCATCGAACCTTACTGTCACACCTTATTTTGACACTCAAGATTTAGGATTTTCCGTGGTCCAGATTCCGTGCATTCGTGATCCTCGAGGGTCACGAATGCACGACAAGAAGGATGTCATTTCGGGGCTGATTCGCGCTCGTACACGCTGTCTTTTAAGTGAATTATCGTTGGGTGGATGTAATTGAAAATAAATCTCTTAAAATTAAAAACTCATTACATAGTATTTTTTTCACTATGAGAAATTAAATTTGTTCATTGGCATCAATTAAATAGTGATGAACAGAAACGAAGAAAACTATAAAATCCATTACTCATAGCATAAAAGAGATTTATATTGGAAGGAAACACAAGGCTAAGAAGAAAATACATTTCCATTTGATTTCGGAAGAACATGTAAGATAACGTTACCATCGACGAACATTTCGCCGTTGGAAGAGGAATAATTTCAGTTTACGAGAGTCGGCGTTGGTGTGAAAGGACCTAGTAGCGATGGCGTAGTGGCTATTGCCACTGTTTTTATGTTCCGGTATCCCGGCTTGGCCAATAACATTCTCCGATAGAAAAAAGGAAGCAAGAGCTTAACACTAGGTTTCGCCACTTCGCTATAGCCTATTGCATAACCAGAGCGATTAACTCCTAGCCTTGACTTTCGTCAATTGAAATTATTCCAGTGCTTTGAACAAATAAATAGTCTTAAATGTACATGCCTTCTTGGAAATACTTACAAAATATCCCGAAAATTCATTTATGGCTTCGCTTTCCAGTATTGCTAAACTACCGCTTTCATTTCATTTCTATACTGCCGTAATACATGAATAGACCATTTTCTATTTTACGAGACGTGTATCATGGAAAAATATCTACTTATCTACGACTAGAAGGGCCAATTTGTTCCATATACTTGTCGTGAAATGGGAACACTTTGCAAAAGTGCAGCCTGACTTAATTCGGATCCGTAATAAAATTCGAAGTACACATTTTTATTCTAAATTAACCTGGGAAATAAACAGGATTACAAACAAGGTACTCGCAAATATGTCTTCTAACTATGTGTAGAGAGCACCGTAAAGTAATCCCTGCAGAATTACCGAACACCTGAAATGCACGGTCTACTCCAATCCTTAGGCTTTGTACACCTTCGTGATACCGTAAATAAGTTTCGAATAAATTCAACGGCTCTCACTAATGCGTCATTATGCAAAGGAGATTCACATTTAAGCCTGCTAGGCCCCACTATATGAATAGTAGGTGTTGAAGTAGTCGCGGATGGGCAATTTGGATACAAATCTACAAGATAAAACTGTTAAATAATAGCGTTAACCCTTTTCTGAGACAACTATTATTTTCAAGAATAAACCTTAGTTCAAAGTCTAACATCAAATAAATGGAACTAATATGTTACAATCCGAGAAGTACTTAAGGTAATTTGGTGTAGAGAGAGGTGCCGAATTTATAGAAACATTTATAGCAAAACATCAAAGAAAAGTATATCAAATGTAAGAAAAGAATTTCTGCCATCATCCTCTCATGACACGTATGTTGAGCATCGAGAAAATATCGATTAGGAACATTCTTGAGGATTACAACGGGGGCAAAAGGAAAAAGTCTTCCGGCGATAAACTTCTCCCGGACACCGACCACTTTCCATGCAAAAAAATTACCATAATTTCGAATCTACTGGTCGACTTTCTCCTTAACTGAAACTGAGTCCCGCTTGACTGGATACACGATTATATTCATTGCGATAATCTCCAACGCACATTCCGTCATCGACATGAGGAAGCGATAGCCAAGATTAGCAAGCGATGAGGAATGATTGTACAGGAGAACGCAAAATCCGATCACAGGTTTCCTCATCGAAAGACCTTTCACCATGTCGACCACATTTTAACAAACTTATTTCAAAGAGGGATAGAATTAACACAAATTCATATTTTAAACGATTTTTGATGAAAAAAAGAAGGTTACAAAGGATATAGAATGGAAAAAATGCATTATTAGCTTAATATTCCCTTTTTCCTGAACCCTAGGATTTAAAAATTTTTTGGCATTAAATCCTTTATTGCTTCTTTCCTCTGATTTGATTCCTGTCTTACAATAATTAAACCACATTCAAGTATTTCCACTTTCCACCTGAAATTATTACTTTTCCATGGCATTAAAAAGACCTGTGTGCTGATGAGAAAGCCTGCATAACCACATGAAAATGGCGTGTTATACATTCCTAAATATTAATTCAAACTTAGAGCGCAAATTCTACATCTTGCCAATCTCAGCTACTCATTGATCACATTATCAATTGTGCTTATGATAAAGCTTGCAGGGGTAATTATGTACGATTATCACCGAGCAAGAGGCAAACATAAGTCGATGTCCCAGCAATAATAGCCTAAGAGTGCATCACATATACATGTAGCAGGTAGCAGGAAGCATCCACAATTCATCTTATTCAGGTTAATCATTCCAATCCAGTAAGGTTGGGAAACCGATGTAATAACCTAACAAAACATTTCTGGCTCCATTACCTTCCTACTTTCTCTCTTGATTTAGACATAAAATCGCGCAGACGGAATGTGAACATTAGCAACTCATTTTCTCAAGTATTCATTGCACTCGTGTCTGTGTTGCAACACACTGCCCGGCAGTTATGAGATAAAGCAGTTTCCCACACATATAGCCGAGTAATTTTGGACTAATATGTGCCAAGGAAGGGAGAAATGTAATCTTGCAGTGGCAATGGATTAAAATTGCTAAAAGGTAATTCGATCAGGCAAAAGCGTGAGAACTCGGGAGGAAAGTTGATTTTCGATGGGGAAACAAAAAGAGGGCATGTTCAAATATCTCATGCTTCGGCTAAATTGCTGCTTCCCAAGAAAATCAAGAGGGCATTGACATCTCCTGTTCCCAAATATAGCAGATGTTTTTAACCTTAGTATACATTTTCGTCCGTGCTGCTTATATTCATAGCGATGGTCAAACAGAAAAATAATGGATGGAAAATTATATTAATAAAACTATAGCGATAAAATCATCTTTAACAAAACACAAGTGTGCCTATTATAGCATTTAGTATAGCAAGAAAGATATAACAAACAGCCAGAGATAAATGAAAATGTTGACAGGTAGTTTCCGGTGATTTAAGTTGCATTATAAAAATATCAATAAAAAAAGAGTTTCTTTTTTTACTAGGAGGACTGAAAAGGAGCTATTCACGGTTTTGGTGAAGCGAGATTGGGTGCTGTAGGTAATTGGCACTTGAAAAATGTGCAAGCATTCACTAGCCTTCAGCTGAAATGTTGCTTTTTAAGTCTAGGAAACCTATTTTTGCCCACTTCTTCATATTTGTGGAGCTGATCAAAAGCCGAAACAAGGTAGGTAATAATTTGCGGTGATCTATCCGATTTTACAACAACGTAAGCCTCGTCTAGGTCTAGCATATTCATAGAGAAGATTCAATTCAGGGTCTACATTCTCATGGCTACTAATTAATATAATTAATTAATTCATAAAAGAATAAATTATGAGGAAAACACGAGGGACGCCCAGTAGATACGTTCTGTTTTTATTTCTTGCCGCGGTAGGGCTGCATTCGCAATTCCGTGCATGACTAGTTGCACTGATTCCTTGCGAAGGCACTGACGAAATTTTGTGGTTAGTAACTGTAGCGTACGCTCCGCCGTGATTATATAAAATATAAAAGAAAATAAAATCTCCTGCCCCTTTTGCGCTAAGATCCGTGATTCGTTTTCTAAATGCGAATAACTTTAAACCAGTCTATATTAATCGACAGATACTTGAGGTTTATGGAGAAAAATTAATGAGTAATTTAATGACAAGGAAATGGGTGGATGATACTCAATGGAATGGAGGCACATCTGTTCACCAGCAAAAACAAAAGCCAAGCAAACTTTGACAACTCAAAAATCATGTGCGCCGTGTTTTGGGACATACAAAGTGTTCTTCTGGAGGATTTTTTTGCTTGAGATGAAACAAAAAATTCCAACGTTTACCGCGAGACGCTTAGGAAGCTGCGTCGTGCAATACAGAACAAGCTCCGAGGAATAATCTCTCGCGGAATTGTTTTGGTCCATGACAATGTAACACTCGAACACTGCAAGAGAGCTTTCGCTGGGGAACAATTTGACCACCCTCCAAACAGCCCTGACCCTGCCCATAGCGGCTTCCATCTCCTTTTGCACCCTGAAGCTGTTCCTTGGTGGAAAGAGGTCCGGTGACGACCTACGATATCATCGCATTGTTTATATTACACGCGGTAACTATTTATGAAGAGATCATACTCGTTCCCCGCTATGACAAGTGCCTAGAAAATGGTGGGAACTACGCAGAAAAATAGTTTAAGGTTTGTTGAATGTTTTATAATAAATTTTATTTTTCTGAGTGCGCATGTTTATTGCCAAACGGAACTTACTTTGTAGACGTACTTCGTATTTCTTTCCCTTGGTAGTAATAACTGAGGAGGAACTATCTAGATTCTGAAAAAAACCTAACCTAAAAGATTCTTTTAAACTCTTGGAGGTATTTCACACCAGAAACTCCTTTCATGCGAAATATCCAGGGATAAGAGGGAAGCCATGATTTTGATCCCAGAAAAAAAAACGTTTTCCCCATCAAATTACTTGAATAAGTGACTAATGAACAAACTGGGTAAAACTTTAAAAATACTATTATAACAAGCACGAATTTAAGAAACAGCCCGATCTTTACTCAATCATCGTTTTACTAGAAAAACGGCAAGCCGTGAGATTAGACTTATATGCTGACTCATACCATTGGAAAATCTTTACTCTTCGCACACCGTCATTACTTGCCGCATCTGCCTTTAAGAAACTCTCGTTTGGATCGGACTTCCGAGCCGGGAGTCTTGACAACGCCTCGGCATAAGCCTCTTAAGCCTCCTCTCACCCTCTCCCCTTTTTGTCAATAAAAACAGGCATCCTTTCCGAACCAGGCTTTTCTTCTTTTCCATTCTTCGACAATCCGTTTCGCGTTTTACTCCAAGTCCTCGAGGGTGAGTGAGCGTGAGAGAGAGAGGCTGAGGAGGCCGGGAAAGAAGGGGGGACAGGGGATCTCTCCTATCCTCCTCCCTCGCATCCCGCCAACCGCCGTAGACGTCCAATCCCTTGCATTCTCAGACACACTCATCCTGAAAATCCTCGTCGCTCGCATTCACTAGCGAATAGAAACCTCCCTTTATTTTCATCCAAGTCCGAGTATTCATTTGATTACACAGTACGTACTACAAACAGTTTTCATCGCCATGTGGTATTCAATCCCAAGATTGGTCGAATGTAACCCTCCACTCATCCCTGTCTCCCAAATCCCTGCTTCGCTTATTCGTTTTTGACTTGGTAGTTCTTCTGTTTCATGTCCCGTTTTAAACTGCCAAACGATTTTACTCCTCAGAGAATCTCGTGGGACTTTCCCTTCTGTCATGCTCCATACGAGTTCATTGTGTCACAGGATATGTCAAATTCAACCTTTTAAGATTAAGGCCCAGTTTCACCAACACGAATAAAATAATAAACTCGGATAATTTTTGGTAAAACCGAGATAATACAATGTTCCTGTGTCACCAGTAGCATTACCGGTTTATGAGAATTATCTCGGTTAAAACGCTTACTGGCGATATTCCTCGGTTAAAAGCTTATAATCCGAGAAAACCCGAACGTAGAGACAATATATGGCGCTCAGGCGCCTTCATCAACTCTTGGAAGAAACGAGTGCCAGCGATGAAGAACTTGAACGGGATAATCGAAGAAGGCGCCCAAGATGGATAAGAGAGCGTGCAGATTATTTTGCGAAAGTTTCATGATGATCTGGATTTCTTCACGCATTTCAGGCCAACGAAGGCAACTGCAGTGTCCATTCTCGCTCTCATCGAACGTGACTTGGAATATTACTCAGATGGGTAAGGCATGCTCATGTTATCATCAGTTTATTACGTGTTATTTGCAAAACTTATATCATTGTAGGTAAAGCCTTATAATTATCATATTATTTTGGCCATTTACAAGTGTAGGGTCTGAAATTGGGGATATATTGGTTGCTATGAAGCTCAAGTAGAAGGAAGATTGGTTTTCCCCGGAAAAAAGTCTAGTGCAGATCTGGTGTGTTTTTATTTCAAACATCAGATTATGATCCGAGAATTTGTTGCACTCGTCGTGCCATCGTCTGTGATTTAAAGTCCATCATAGAATAGAAATTCACGTAAACAAGGGTCACTCCAGTGTGTATAAATCCGTAATATTGCCGGAGAGATGGAAAGAATTATAATCTGCCTGTATCAAAATGATCATAATGAAATATTTGATAAGATTAAATAATTACAATAATCTGGGGATATTACAGTAAGGTTTAATTGAGTAAATGCAAGCTAGACTGTAACATATACAACGAAAGAAGTATGAAAAATATACTAGCCAAATGGTTTCTTTCAATAAACTTGGTTTTCGATAACTCAGATAACAATGACGCTGGTGACACACGTTCCACAATTATTACTGGGATAATTATTTTATCCGAGTTTTCGTAAACTCCGGTAACAGAGAATATTATCTTTGCTGGTGAAACTGGGCCTAATTAGATAAACAAATCAGACGTACTGTGCAAAAACGATACTCAGTTAATCAGTTTTCTACATGTAGCACTCCTCATTTTACATATCTGATTCTACGAGCCAAGGATACTTAAAGGAATACTTTTAGAAAATTACCAATATTACTTGTAAAAAGAAATGCGGGAAAATGTTTTTATTTATATTTTCTCCTCAATCTTAAAAGAAAACCAGCAAGATAATTATTTACATACTCCTCAAAATCCATGAAAAATATATTGATTGGAATCATCTATTACAAAAGGATCGCTGCGTTATTAAAGATTGATTACATGTAGCCTCATTATAAAATCAACCCCTCTGATGGCCAATTGGCATCAGCACGCACGGATGCTTTGATAGAAGCCGAGGTGCATAAGAAATCTTTTTCCACGCACGTTAGATAACGGTATATTTTACGAAATACAAGTATGATAAGTACGTTTGCCGGTTAGCTAATGCGGATAGTGTCCTGACATTAGTGTTGCCGCCGCGAGACGAGATGAGACTTGGGTCAGTCTCGCCTCTGTCTTATTCCTCAGAACTCGTCTCGGTCTCGTATGTAGTACGAGGCTCTCGTCTCGTTTTCAAAAGAAAAATATATTAATACTTTTTTGATATAAGAACTGCAAGCTGGATGTATTGACTTGAATAAAAAACAATTTGCAATCTCTACATGACTAGGGTTTTTTGATGAAATAAAAATGATTAGAATGTTGAAATTATAGTAAGAAAAATAACTAAGATATCCATCAGAAAGGGGAGCGCGGTGGCCGGGAGTGGATAGAGCGCTTGGCTACTGACCGAAGGGTTCCGGTTTCAAATCCGGGTGAAGCCCTTGGACACCCCCGATCAAAAAAAAAATCCTCGGAGTGCGAGATGGCCCAGGGAAAGGAACTGGACCCCCTACCCTGAATGTGTGAAATTCATACGCAAGTGGCTTAATCCGGGGTGAGCTCTACCCTCAACTATCAAAACCAATTATGAAAATAAAATTAAATGAACTTGTGAGTTGATCCAATCAAGCCATCGAAAGAAGTGGAGCTAAATAAAACTTGTAATCATCGGGTGCTTCAAAAATAAAAAAATTAACACTGAGAAGAAAATTGTTTTATTATTGTTAAATATTCATGGTTTATTATATCTTTTTAGGCTTACTTTGGAATACTTAGAAAATATATTTTGTTTTACGATTAAAAAGCATTGACTTTGGAGTTCAAGTACGGAAGCTTCATGTATTGTCCTAATTTAATCATCATAAACGCTATCCATGAAATATGTTTCTACAGGAACTGATATCGGTGCTAGGAATGCTTATTCCATTATTTCAAAATTTGGAAATTTGTTCCCACTATCCTTTCAACACACCAATATCTTTAATCACTAACGATCAAAACCATCAAATATCAACGCTCAGTGCCCATCATAGGCTATTAATAATATTGAGTAAATCAGCAGGGACGTTTCCGCGGTTTGAACTGATAGTTGAAGTACTCAAATTGACAGCCATCGGCATTATTATGGGAGCTTTCCATCCAATGTGTTGAAGCGCTAATCAAAAAACATCAGCACACTTTAGCACTCACAAACGACAATTAATCGAACTCGGTGGGTATCATTTTGTAGGTTCACAATAGTCACCGCCGTGTGCTTTGTTTATAGTAATGGAATTCGTTCAAAATAAGTGTTAAAAATGCAATATTAGAACAATTACAATTTTCACATAATCCGTTTTTGACGCCTTTCCTGGAAATCAACACAAAAACAACAATCATGGACGGGAAAATCAAAGATTTTTTTGTTGTCTAGCGCACATAAACTCTGCTCCCGATCTGTTTATAAGTGCTCTGCCTAGTGCGTAGGGTCTGAAATAGTCGGAAAACAGGTACCTTGTTCTGTTGTGAAGAGAGCAGCAGTGAAGAGATCATGTAAAAATTTGCGATGAAGGGTCGTCTTCCCGGTGCATCAACCCATCTTGATTCGTCAGCTTTTCTTCATCCTGCCGGAATAGAAGGGTGAGTGAGAAACCTTGGGATTACACAGTGAGAAGGACTGGTAGTATTTTGCGAAACAATTGAGCATGGCTAATAATCCATATAAACAAAACACGTCCTGCAAATTTGGTCAAAATTGGAAAGATCAAGGCCGACTCGTTGTACGATTTGACGCAGAATGACCCTATAATCTCTTCTGACGCCAAAATTCCCCGCGTATTTCCCTCCCAGTTAAACCTCTCAACGCAAATACGACAAATTGGCGATGCTCATTTCACAACAAGTCAAGAATATATTATCAAGAATGTCATATCTCCACTTTATACGAAATACTTAGCTCATAAACAGTCGAATAAGCTAAAGCTATTCGTACCCAGAAATGTGTCTTCTAAGAAGCATATATTGCCTTAAATTGCCTATAACTAAGTGATCAGGGTCATTAAACACTGAGCACGACATTGGGCGTATGAGGAGGTCTTAGTGGAATTGGTAGGCATTGTATTTCTAACAGACTCAGAAGTTGTATCGCGCTATTACACATATAAGTACACCAATCAAGGAGGGTTACAAACACGCGAGCTTTGGTTGACCCAATAGGCACGCTACGAATTGAATGATCGAGGCCAGTAGGTATATATCAACTTCTTGAATTTTTATTCACTAGATATGCCCCTAGAGAACGCAGTAATATCTTCAAACAATCTAATTTAGTCGCGAACAAGGCAGTCCAAAACATTTATAACAATGATGAACAAATAAGGAGAGTATAGCTCAAGAACTTCCTCACGCAGCTCTTGAAGTCACACACGTGGTATCAGTATTGATGTCATTGGGTGAGAATTTTAATGTTCGTTTGAAGAGAAAAGCATTTGGAAAATCTATCAGATCTTTATTAATTCTGGAAAGCCCCAATTTAAATACATAGTTAAGTCCAATATTAGTAATCATTGAAAATTATTTGCACCGCCGAGAATTGTTTTATTCATATCTCTTCACCACTTTCTCACGAAACGTTCGCGAGAATCGTGGCGATGATCTCGTCTCGTCAAATAGCGGTATCGTCTCGAGCCTCGTCTTGAAAACGAGACAAGACTAGAAACAAAACGCTTTGTACGTACGATGTACACCCTTAAAATAAGAAGAAGGCAACGGAAGAGTCGCGAGAAGAATACATCGTAATAATAAAATAATCAACAAGAAGCTTTTAGAGAATTGAGAGATGGGCAGATGGCAGAGTATCCCTGACATTAGAAATATATACAAATACTCAAATTGTTCTCCCAATAGGTATGATGATTCCTTACGGAGGCTTCATATTCTTATTTTTAAAGGTTTATCGATCAATCTAGCATAGTTGATTCCAATAATACAATCAAAAGGCACATTGATGAATAAGTAGGTACTGCAGAAACTTGATCTACTCTTTTAAGAACATGAGCAAGATCTTTAACGAGCATTCTTTCATATTAATTTTTACAAGAAGCTTTCCATCATATTTTCCTTCAACTCTATGGACAAGAAAAAAAAGCATAAAATACATGAGTGTAATATACAGATTGATGAGTTTCTATAAGACAAGGCGCACTTACCATGGGCTTTATTAATACACATCACATGGGAAATAAAATGCTGAATACAGAAAGTGATTCACTCGTTTCCAATCACTGTTAATGACAAAATTATCTGAAAATGACCAACTATGAATTGAAGATAAAAAAACATAAATGCTCTTAAAAACACAAACGACTTCCATTTTCTTACTTTAATATTTACATGATTTATACACATTAAAAAGAACGATTTATTCCCTGATTAAATCTCCAAATGCCTTCCTTTGCGCAGCGAAGGTATTATCAGGATTTCGGAAAATACCCTTCGAAAACAGAAATTATCTTCTTTAGTAATAAATCACGTCTTTTTTCAAATAAGTGTAAAAAAGTGTAAAAATTGCAAAAATAGTGATCATAACAGTAATCATAGATGCCAAAGGAGTTGTGAACATTTTTTCCTCATTTATGTCCACATCGATGTCATTTCTAGGGTTCTAAACTTCCACGTCGTGACTTACGGATCTAATATTTTTTGAGGCCATAGGTATATCCAGAGTTATTCCGATTGAAGGCTTCCGCAAAGTTCATTGGCGTTGAATCTCAACATTTCTCTGAATTTTGCTGTTGGGAGAGAATATATTACGTCACATTATTCCTTCATGGAGATGAGACGCTATCTCCTAGGTGATTTTTAATAGTATTCTGATGTCGACGCCGGATATAGCTTCGCCTTAATCCTGTTATCTAATATTTTTTCCGATACCAACATTGCGAATCTTTCCTTGGTAGTGCAATCCACCTCAGGTCTGAATCGCTTTCTTTAGTCATTAGCGTGTCTATTATTCTTGGCAACGAAACAATAGACTAGTCACTTTTTCGGTTGACAAGTTGCAACTGAATAATGTAAGTACTCAATAGATAACCACAAATATCGTCGTCATATAAAATACAATCCGGCCATACACTGAATTAATTGCGCATATTTATAACGGGAACTCTATTATGTATGTATGTATGTACCTATGCTAGGCTAATTGAAATATTAAAGATATAAAAATAGTCTTAAGTAATTTATCCTCATTTGGATTTTGCCGTTCAGAAGAATGATGCAAAAAAGCATGGGGGTGACCAAGCTCAGGAATTAAGTCGTGGGTTTGAAAGACTATTGAACTTCGGGGATTTTACTTCGAGATTTCTGGATTCTGGTAGTAACCAATTACGTATAGTATTTGGATAAATAGAAAAACAAACCTAAATTCAAAATATTTTAATTCATTTTTCGATTTGACATCGATAGAGTGTCGTCGATACTAGTTCATTCCAAGCGATAAATTAAATGTTTATGGGTTTCCAGCTAAAGCTTCAATAACATTTTTATGACCGTGACACTGCGAACCTTTCGTCTCTTAAGTTTTTTCAAAGAAATACGAAGCACGTTCGTTCTGTGATGTAAATACCAACAAGAGTGAGAGTATGTGCAGAGGTGAGTAAATATTCCTCTTTTTCGTTTCCACTATCTCCTTCTCCCGCTCCATGTGTTTCCCGCTTTTCAATCGCACATCATCTCTCCCCTACAGACATCCTCCTCTCATTCCCTCTATACGTCCTCTTGACTTCCCTCTAAACCACTATCACTTTCACGGACCCTTGAAAAACTCTACGTCCTCATCTCACGGATCTCGAAGCTGTCTTTTGTCAATACCCTGGGGAGCACTGTAAGCAAGGGACAGAGACAGCTAGAGAAGGAGAAATGGAAAAGGACGAAGTGAAATCCATAAGGAGAACGAAAGAGAGACACTGTATGAGAGAAAAAGGAAGGGAAAGAGATCTACCAAAGCAGGAAAATCGAAGCGTCGTCGTCCTGGATATAACCTTTTCCCTTCAGGCTGAGAGAGAAGAAATCTATATAGCATTCCCTTCCATTTCTTCGCCCACAGCAGGAAGGTCCTTCCTCCCTCTAATCCTCCCTTCCCTGCCTACACCGCTCAAGGGAAAAGGTAGCTCAGTTTCGCCAGGCGCGCAAAAGGATAAGTGAGGTCAGGTTTTCGCGCAAATTCCCCCCCCCCCCCCCCGGGAGGAGGAGGATCCACCGCGAGGGAAAAAACAAATGAGAATTCCCACACTTTTATTTGCGTGGTTTAAATAACTTTGTTTTCAATGATAACAAGCAGTAGATGCTGGGAAGACAAACTAATATGCTAAATGTGCAGATTAGTCGACAAAATGTTTGCCATCGTATACACCAATGCTTTTTTCAAACACGAGGAACAGACCGCAGCACCAATTATTTCAACAAGCGCATTATGGCTTCAATAACTGCAGTAATTTGATTACAACTCAAAATCTAAGCCAGATATTATTAAATTAAATTTTCCTTGGAATATTCACTTCAAAAACAAGATTTTTGAAAAATGTCATTTTCACATGGTAAAAAAACAACTTTTTTCCGTTTCACCCATTTTCGCCTTAAGCCCAAGTAATAACAAATTAAATTTGTTGACGCTATCAGGCAGAGGAGTTGCCTGGAAGCTTTACATTTATGCAATGAATAACATGAAGATTAAATCATTTCAAGAGGGAACCTAATCAAGCGAAATTTAATGGTAAATATCCCCGATTGCCTTTATTTTTTATATTAAACTGCAAGTTAAAATATCGTCCATCGAAGTATGCAACACGATGCTTCAGTCCTTTCCAAACTCTATGACATTAAACCACGACAGGCAAGTGAACGCTTGCTGATGAGTGGCTTAATCATTAGAAATATAAACCATTGACATTCACACAATTGGAAATTGATTTTTACTAAAGCCCACAAGGTACATCCTTTCCATGCAATCAACATAGAACTTCCTTAAGCATGTGGCAGAAAAAGTTAAGGATCTCGTATTCAAGACATATGTAAACTAACGAATACGTGTTACTTACAGTCAGGCTGAACGTTCTCGCTTACGTCTTCATTATATAACATAAAAATGCTGTTAGCGCGTTAATTTTCTATCTTAAGCAATTATATACCTACTCAATGACCCTTGTAATTTGATTGCTTGATAAAATGCTCAATTTGCATGATTTACTGAAGAAGTCAATGCAAAATTTTCTTTCCGAGGAATTCAAAGGACCGTGAGGGAATATGAAAAAAAAACGTTGGAACCGTGTAAAATATAGGGTAATCACAAGGATGGAATCTTGAATAAAATAATTTATTAAGTTCTTAGTCACATACAAATTCAGAAAGAACATCGGAAAAAACTTAAATGAATACAGCCATGCGCATGTTTCCCCTCAAGCGCTTGCCCATAAAAGTGTTTTTGCGGATCCGCAGCCACATTATCAAATGGGATGAACCCCACTTACCCCACCGACGAAGAATATCAAGACGCGCCCACATTTAAGGGTGAAGTGGAACAGGTTTCGTTCTCCGGGCGGATGTGAGCACGAGTGTTGATAAAAAGAAGGAGACAGTTTCGCATCCCACTCTCTCACATTCCGACACTATCTCTCTCCCGCTCATTTCGCGTCCGCCCGGACTTTCACTGACGCCGCAGTGGTCAAGCGTCACAGAAAACGGCACGACCGCTAATTTTTCAATATTAGACCCTCCAGGGCCAGGGGAGAGATATTCATTCCGGTTGTTGAACTGTCGCCGAGACCAAGCCAAAACAAAAGGATTCGAGGTTGGCTTTGATGGCTTTCTTTATAGGATTACTCGAACTGTTCCAATTGATTTCGCAAAACGAAAACCAGATAATAACATTTATTGATCGAAAACATTCCCAATGACCCAGGCAAGAGGTTTCTTTGCTGTCTCTGTTTTGGAGGATTTCGGACAATGGACAGGAAAAGATTAGCAAGTTGCATTTCCTATCGAATTTTTATTAATTTCAGATTTTTATCAAAATTATACAAAATTATTAACAATCTTTTCTATGATGGCACATACTCATTCCACGAATTTCCCCGAGATTCTAAGCAAAAGTAGCTAATTAAAAAATTAATTGATTAGCTAAAATTAAGTAAAAATGGAAAAATAAAACAATTTATCGGACATAAAATGGTGAGCGTATCTCCGTTCAAATTACCTTTTCTCTCCTTTATCTTTTCATAAAAAGGTCCATTCCTAATGGTCCATTCCAAAGAAGCAAACAAAGGGTAGGGCTGCAAGAAAAATTATAATTACAAACGCGCAATGCCAAGCGAGTCAGGGCTAGCGAAATATGCGCTTAGCACCGTAAGAAGATGAAATAGAGCAGGGAATAGATCGCCAAGAGGAAGCTAACATGAGGCTACTTCAATACTCCACAGCAGTTACCTTAAAGGGATAAAAGCAAAGAACTACTATCATAAATATTCGTCTAGAACTTACAAAAATAGCGTCTCAAACAACTGACAATGAAAGATGATAAAATGGATCATAATTGATTTTAAAAACAAAGAATATCCGGCCAAAAATGAGGAATGGGGATTGCCTAAAACTCACGAGATATTCAGCGATCCGTTTGCGCTACTCGTTGGCATCACAGCCCGATTTAAACTTCGGCACCCTTCATGAAATGAACTTCTTGTACTACAAACAATACAGTGTGAGCCATATGAGAAAGGATCCTCCAGAAGAGAAGTGCTTTTTAAGCGGAAATCTCGCAAGTTACCTCCTTTGAATTAGCTCGTAGAGTACCTCAACCACATTCCGACGTAGAAGAATCTGCTCAACGCCGTCAAACGCAGCGGGACTCGTTCAAACTCTTGCCAGCTACGCAGTTAACGGAAAACGTTAAAGGGAGTTCTCCACTCGCGAAATGGCCAATATTTCCAGCCGCTTTCCCTCTCTTAATCCCCTGCCCTAAGGGTCTCTCCTCATTTTCCAACGCTCTCTCCATGTCTCCCCACTTGGACATCCCGGCGGCGGCGATGGAAATTATCACACGCCTACCACGCCCCCCACCTCGGGGCGAGAGAGAGTGGGAAAGTTCGCAGCCGCGAAGTGTGGAGTTTTCTTGCATCGGCACCGGATGTTGAAACCCCTTTCTGCGCGTCAAACCAACCCCCACCTCTTCCCTTCCCATACCCTAGAGAGCATATGCACCCTAGAGTTGGATAGGGGTACCTGGGATTCATCAAGAGTTGGCAAGATCTTGGACGAATAAATTAAGAGAGAAATGTCATTTCATAATAGTTAGTCTATAATTAAAAAAAGGCAAGAAATTAGCTCCCAGGACAGAAAGTTTTAATTCTCGAATTTAATGAAATACAAAAGAGAGCTGCGTATGAAGTACAAGCAGCTTAGAGCGTACAAAAAACATACCACGACGATTGTTTTCATTGTGATTGAGCATGAAGCCGCTCTGGACTCCGAGGTTGCACGCAATGCTACGGTTACTAAGATTGAAAAATTTAGATCAGTCAAGTTTCAGGATCGTAGAGAGAAAGTTATTTTATTCCTAGAAAATATCCGCAGAATAGAACAAAAGAAGAAATGAGAGAGATACTCTGCCGAAGAAATAGGTACCTATATGAATATTCATCTTTTCAAGCATCGACTACAACAAGCACAGAGCAGGACAGTAAGACACTCTGTCAGAATGGATTTCACATCCCGTACTTTATCTTTCTCAATTCCTTTTCCCCATTCCCTCCCTTCTCTGTAGCTGGTGTCCTAACACGCACTACCACACGCCCTTGGGGTAGCTCACAGGGCAGTATGAAGGTGAATGCATCGCCTGTGGACTGGAAAGTAAGTGAGCCGATTCTAGACACGGGAATATTAGCGGTGTTTGAATACAGAAACTCGGAGACTTCGAAGAGCATCCGAAAAAAATACTTGCAACAGTTCTGGAATTGCAGTGATGGAGGAGTTATTAAATGCCCCTTTGTTGAGAACTGACAAAAAACTCGCCTAATCGGAATTCATCTAGTAATCTTAGCGTTTCGTGTGACCCTGGAGTCTGTAGCGGCTCTCAAAGCAATCATTCCAATGGTTGTGGTTCATTTTTCGTTTCCACGGAATTTTTTGCTACTTAGTACGCAGCTCTCTTTTGTGCCTATTTAGATGAAATAGCGACAGGACGCTTATTCAATTGCTAAAAGAACGGATAATAGTTCCAATGGTGTATTTATGAGACGTGCATTAGCTGGATGAGAAACTTTTCTTTATTTATATACCCACACATGATTTGCCGTAAAAAAAGATAAGGACCGTATTGGTTTGAGCAATAAATATGGATCTTGATATTTTCTTTGTAAAATCTGTCACTGTATTTGATTTAATATTATGTTTGTGTTGCAATGGTATCTGGAATGTTTTTTTATTTTATTTCGTGTTGTTAAAGCAAGGTGACTTGTAGATATTTTTTAATAACACAGAGATTGTTTTTTTTCTGCATCGAATGCATGTTCCATAGGTTCTGTCCTAGAACAATAAATTTGTTTTCTATTCTATTTCTATTCTATATCGACTGTTTCGCCATTTGTGACGTCACTCGTTGGAGTTGCAGCGGAGATGACTTTCTCCGTTGAGGGCGTCTCTAGTCTGCATATGCTTGAAGTTCGCACCCGACCTCACCTCCCTCCCTTCACTGCCCAACAGACTCTCCCTCCTCCCTCTTCCTCTCCTCCCCCCTTCCCGCTCGGGGGCGCTTGAAAGGGGAGAAGCAAAACTCCTCCCTTTAAAACTTCACTTACCTCATTATCCTTTCCCCCGGCAGTTTCCATCTCTTAATCAACACTTCCAGAAGTGCCCTTAAAAGCCCTTTTACCCCTTGCTTCCACAAGCACTCTTCCCCTTCGATCCTTTGCATATCCTTCCCCCCTCCAGAGGGTGCCCCTCTCCTTCGTGGATTACGCTTTGTTCCCACCGTACCTTCGGCCCACTTCCCTTGCGAGTTCAATACATACGCAATTATAAAAATAACATCCATATTGATCCTAGATTTCACCAATTATGACCAATTTATAAAATACAATTAGATGAACACACTCATATGCCCTGGATGGTGAAAAACTACCCAAGCAGTATTCAACCTCGCGACCTCTGGGATGACAGACAATGAGTTTGCATGGACTTCTCGACGGCACTGTCACCATCGAAGTCGACATTCAGTAGGTTTCCTCAAAGAATGTGAAGGAAACGAACGAAATCTATTATCTACGATTCCTTCTGTCCCATATCGTCAAATCCTTTACAACGAACTAAAGTCTTCGATGGAATCAAACGAAAATGTATTAAAGAATAACCATAGAAATGACATAACAATGATGAATGACACGACGTAACATGATATTAATGACATGACGACAAATGTTAAGAGAAGGATTTCGAAGAAAGAGAGTTTTTGTATTATATGTCGTAGGGAAAACAGCATGAGAAATTTCTTTACCTAGGTATTGTGGCATTTTCCCCCCCTTTTTTGGGCAATTCCCCTCTTTGGACAGTTTCCCCTCTGCGGACTGTTTATCCTCCGGACTTAGCCGAAGGACTTGCCCGAACGACATGCGCGCTAACGACATGTGCGCCAACGACGGCCAAAATGCTTACGACTACAAAATGCAGCGACTCCTGCCACGACTTCTACCACGACTTCTGCAACGCCTTCAGCCGCGCCTTTCCCTCGCCAGGTCCTGCATCGTTTATATAGCCAGTAAAGTGAGGAAGGATACCAAAAATGCGGTCATCCTGACCAAGGCACAAAGGCTGTGATCCTGTATTCTGCGGCCGAAGCCAGAAAACAGTTCCTGGCGCACCAATTAAAAACTGCCACCCTATCTATCACCCATCCCATTATTTCCTCCCCTCCAAGGCTACCAATCGCCAACCTCCTGACCTTATCCATTCCACCTTCGTCCTTGTCGACAGACCCCCTCCTCAGCTGACTCATGGCTGGGCTCGCCCTCTATTGCTTCCGAGACGCCGACCGGGTAACACCGTTGTGTGAGCCTGCTGACTAAGTCCCTTTTGTACTTAAGAGAGAAGTTTAACCTCTCGTACTTGTTAAACTTAAACTATTTTCCGACTGGAAACTTTCATTACGGTCGCCTGGCACTCGACCTATGGGTAAATTCTTGTAATTGGTTTGGTTCTATTTTGTGATTTGTAAAATATATTGATAAGTTAAGTTTATGATTGATAATACTTGTGTTTTCCTCATTTATCTCACCCGAGCTTGGAAAGAGTTTGTGTTTTTACGAGTGTTATCGGCGAGAAAATCTACTCTCTTCTCCCGATAGCGCTACAGTATTAATTTTGATTTTATGGACTAGGTTCCACGTAGGACGTCATCATAAGGTCTACAATGAGACTCAACTTATGGAGGCAAAATAAAATATTTTAAGAGAACTACCAAGTGCAGTCAGTGACATATCATAGTGATCCTATTCTACAGAGTTACGGCAGAGATTACGGATTTTCTGGCGGGGAGTCTGAGAAAAGATTTTGAGGAGACAAATACAAAACATAACACAGAGCGTGGCATTGTGTTATTCCCACACCTTGACTAGAGAAGAAAGAGAACGATAAGGAATTGGAGGCATCTGAGACGATTGTTAGGAGAAAGATTGGATAAAATATAAGCAGTAAAAAATAATCGGATTCATAGGGCTAAACATGGTACGTGGAGGAAGTTGACGAATAAGATTCGAAGGAGGCCGAACTTCAGCATGACAAAGGACCTGAGACAACACGATATGTCGAAGGCTTTTATAGAAGCGAGAATGTAAGAGAATATATAAAGAAATATACCAACGTACGTGAAAATTAAGTATTTACCAAACCGTTTCTAATTCTCTACTCTATTGAGATGCGAACAAATTTTCTACACTTCCTCATGCCTAACAGAAATAGCCTACATTGCCAAGAATGAATAGATATCCCCTGAAGTTTACAGCAAGGGCATATGTTTATTTCTATTCAAGCTCTTAAATATTCCAACGGAATTGAGCGATTTGACCAATTTAGCAAAATTTGGCAAACAAAGAATTGGTCAAATATCAGTATGAGCATTTGTGTACATTGTAAATATTTATCAAGTACCAACATATTTATCTTGGGTATTATCGGTGTCAAAGATTTCAAGCAAAATTATATACTTCAGAACAATGTATTCCCTTAGCCACGCATGAATGTGCGTCCGCCGTCAGGACGAGCTGAAATTATTTAAAGAGCGAGTCCTGGCCCGTCAGGAATACACAGACACACGTAAATCATATTAAAATATTTAAGCAAGGTTATTCATTTCTCGAGTGCAGATTATCACCATTCATTTTTTATCTCTCGTTACACATTTATAAAATTTAAACTCTCGCTGGTAATTGACGGATGACAATAAATTTAGAGGATATTAAACTCTTTCGGCGATAAAAGGAGCCATTTGCTTTCAGAGTGAAACTTATTCATAAGGGCTGAAATGGCTACATGGGATTTCCATTATTTTCTTAAACGACTCTGCATATATCTGAAGGTGTGACAATTTTTTATGGAACTTGAATAACGTTCCCTATTTGACTGAAATCCACCCGTGACGTAACTTTTGTCAGATAATTTTATTGATGGGGAATGAATTAGCCGCCGGCAAATAAATAAGAATTAAGCATTCGATCCGTCAATGGTTTAGGATATATAGAAAAGGTTATGTGACAAAAAGTCTTTAATGGCTTTTTTCCTATAAACGACATCAATATATTACAAAAAGATTGGCTGGGATAAAATCATACAAGTCTATAAATTCTTCAACAACCGTTTCGTACCATTCCAATATTGAACATGGAAGGAATGGGAAACCAATCTTTTAAGACATGCGAAATGAATATCAGGCGGTAGTGTACATACTAAAGCAATCCAACTCTGAATGCTGTTAAATAGTTAATCTGATAACTAGCGATACTAAAAACAAACAGTTTACATTTTATCACACATAAAACATTTATACCAAAATCTCCAAGCAAAAATGAAAAACCGAAGTTTTCCCGTTAGCAAGAGCGCGCTTACGCTTATGTTAATTTATACCATATAAATATTTCTGTATTAAAGAAATAATAAATGACACTCGCGATAAATCTCCATTATTGATATTATCAATTTCAGAGCCACGTCTCTCCACTTATTTTTTTCAAAACTTACATACTTCAAACGTGATTCAAACATATAAACTTTTATTTATAAATCAAGTGCCTAAGACATAAAATACAAAATTATTTCACGTTTTGTATTGCAAGTAATAAATTGCCGCACAAATGCAAACAACCACACATAATTCCTGTCACTTGGGGATCATACCACGATATTTCATTGCGTGGCATGCAAATTTTTAAGGTTATTTCAGCAAGTATCATTCGTTTCTCAACAAATGGCATTTCCTCCTCTTAATCTACGCAAGACATCCATGTTCCCGATCTGAGTTCACGCTGCAGTCACCACGGAAACCCCCTTTTTCTTTCGCATCCGCGTACGCTCCGACAACAACTCCGAACAGAAACCAGTTGCCTTGTTCCACCACACCCTTTTCCAGCCACACCCTGAGCCACGAGAAAGTATCAGCAGAAACGGACGAAATCCCCCGCAGGGGCGGCCCTTCCTCCTCTCAAAACGGATCCCAGCCACTCTTTCTCCTCGTGATGAGAAGGAAGCTACACCACGCCTATTCCTCCTGCTCCAAATGAAAATGTATATGTGTGTATGTAAACGACTTAAAGTTCCGCGGCCGTGTTGAAGGAAGGGGTCGTCTTCCTTCCTCTCTCCGTCTCCTGCGGTCGTTGTCGACCCGCGAGGGGATATATATATATCATGGCTCTCTACTTTCCGTGGCCGTGGGATGTGTAGAAAGCCACGCGGCGTAAGGAGCGCTTTAAATGTAAATAATCTCGGGGGAGAACGAGCGGATAACATTCCTCGTCGTAATCGCCGTGAAGGAGCATCCAGTCATCCGCTCCCCGAGACGCCCCCGTTCCAGTTTCCTATTCAGGTTGGAAAGCTCAAATGATGATGCTCTCCTCTCTGTACATGCGATTCATGACTACTACGGCTGATAAATTTGGTCTTTACAAAAATTTACAACCAAACAGTGTGCTCAAAAATATTATAACTATTACAAAAACTGATAATTTTAACAAATAGTATACCTACTACCTGAGACACTGCATTTTGAAATACCTTCTCATACTTTTTTTTGTCCATTAGTCTATGATCATAAACGTTGAAAATTATTTTTTTTAACTCATCAGTAGTTAAAACAGCTTTCTAAGCATATTTTAAAATTGTTTACTAAACACATTTCATAAAAATGTTGTAAAATATGTTTCAAATGTATTTAAACTTGTTTAAACACACTGTTCTAAACATAACCATTACGATGTTTATGTATTATTCTGATTTGATTATAAGGTATGATTTTAAATTGCGTCTTACTGCTTTTATGTATGTATTAAATAAACAATAGATAAAGACAATCCGCAAAGAAGTTTTAGTAGATACAGCAAAGGAATGGGAAAACAGAGTTTTAGCATAGTTTCCATGAATACGTGTTCGAATCTCGCATCTTGGCTGTAATACTAATGAAGAAACGAAGAATATTCGGAGTGAACACGTCCAATCGATCAGAAAGAGTAGTGCTGTTTATTGAGCTCGATGTGATTTCTGGAGATGATATTATTGGTGGAAATGATTGGGGTGACATGGCGATGAGAAACAAGAATGATGCTCGATGGTCTTGTTGAAAAATTTACTAAACTCACTGGCAATACTTTGCGAATTATCTATCTTTATCTTATCATTCACACGGAAATGTTTCAGAACGCTCGATATATAAAAAATCTGTGAAAAAAGAGCGATTTTTCCAAATAATAAGCATAATTTTCGACGACTGATCTAACTTCTGCTAAGAAAAAAAAACAGGATATAATCACCAATGTCTCTTTCGGGAGATGAAATTTGCATTTACAATGTGCTTGAACGTTAATCCGTCTTCGACCGAGCCAATCAGGAAAATACCCTAGCGAGTATCTTATCGTTGAAGAGATCCCGGAAGTCTCTCTCTCCCACGGGTCGAAAGGAAGCATGGCGTGATTGCATTCCGCCTAATAATAATAATGCGAATGAATAATTGGTCCTTGGTGAAATGGGTGGACGAGGATGATTGGTGGGGAATGCAAGAGACAAGGCATATGAGGGTCTCGACGTGCACTGTGCACGCCTTGGCCGATACAGCAGCTTCCGGGGCTCTACAACACCGGCACGGGAGCATAAGAGGGGAAGATCTGCCGCGGCGGCGAGAGAGGTAGGGTATGGAATCTCCGCCAGGCATCGGTCTCAAGGGATATCCAACGGAGAGAGGCAAGGATGCAAGGCCCCATTGTGATGACGCCATCGATCCCTGGTTTGCTCCGAGCGGACGGATGCTCAACACGCACGCACTCAGTAAGAAAGGCCGACTTGATGTAGTTGATGGATTGGGACGAAGCTTCGCGGAATTCCATTGCAACTTTCGAAGGGGAGTATGATAATTCAAACTTAGCATACCATAACTGTTTTAGATGTGATTATTTTGACTAGTGCCGCTACACTGTAGCGTCTTAGAAAATACATCACCTCGATTCCTGAATTGACTTATTTCTGAAGGTGCTAATCAAACTAACCACATAAAATAAGAGAGGATTGCTAAGTTTAAATTATCATATTCCTCATCAAAGAAAGGCCAGGTCCAGCGATAATGAAGTTGGCGATGCGCTATGCGCCATTATCCCTACGAACACGTCCTGCGCGGTGCCGATACTATGGTTACCTTCAGGTTGCATCAAAACCACTCGATCGAAATATCTTAATGCTCCATAACACTTTTAAAAAATTGTCGAAACACAGAGCCATAGAAATATTTTATTGAGATGAATTTTCAACAATCGAAACTGGAGAGATGTTATATTCAAGACCAGCGATCTGAAACCTACGGCATGTGTATCTACCAACAGGTGGCACGCCATGAAAAAAACGATTAAATTAAACTTTCCGATATTTTATGCCTTTATTTAGGGGTGGTAGTGGCGCCCGGCTTGGAATAATATTTTATATAAACTTCCGAAAATCCCAGGAAAATTCCACAGATGTAACTTAGGGCTTATTACATACAGTATCCGATGCCATTTTTATCCCAAAACCTCTTCAGTTTACGTTTACTTTCATATTTTGGGAATATCCCCGAAATTCACATAGGTATTTATTAATATTTCACAACATGAACCTCTAAATGCATTAACCTTTGTTAATACACTTTCTTTCGTTTTTTATCCTTAAAAAACGGTGTAATTACTATCAAATGAGCCTCCTAGAGAAAGAGGCATCCGTTTAAAAAAATCAAGCTCTGGCGAAATCCATCACACATTAAAAAGACAGATGGAGAAGGAAAGAATATCTCCCCTCTGCTTTTCATTAAATCATCTATTTCATACACTCCACTTACACTTATCTCTAAAAACATGACAGAGGTCATTTATCACATATTGGTAATTTTTCAGTTTGTGGCTCTGAACGCGATGGTAATTTAAAGGCTTATTATCTCTGTCTATTTGTTTTACTAAACGCGAACTTACCAAATAAAGTAGTAGATACAATAATTACCTACATATGGAGTACATAAAAATGACCAGACGCCTAATTCTGTGGATATGCTTGTTGTCATGAAATTTCCGGTAAAGTAGTGTCAAATTGATTGTGAAGGTCCATCTCTAGTGTCCCGACTAAGGAAAGAATAAATTACCGAGCAGAGATTTTGTCAGGGTCGAAACTATAGATAACACCTCGCAATTCGGCGGGGGTGGGGCACGGATCGGGGGGACTGAAAAGGGGCATTACCTTTCGTTACTTGTTTTTTTATCGTTTACTTGGAGTTAGCAAAACACCATTCTATTATAAATGTTTTTGCGGTTTTATTTCTTTTCATTTTTTTCTTGTTTTTAATTTCAATTTATTATTGTAGATCCGGCCCTGACTTCATTATAACAAGATTCAGAAATAAGGGTTTCTTGGAACTCACTTTCTACCACTTGCAGACAGGGGCAACAGCACTCGTGACGAACTAGACGATCACCCACCAACATTTGAGCTCCTTCTTTGCGAGATGCTTTACTTCGGAGATCGGAATCCGTTTCCTAAGACTCATCGATTTCTACTGTACATCAATTTCTTTACTGAGAGAATAAATTAAATGCAAATATTTTTTTAAATTTTTTGCTATTTCTTTTAACATGGTCTCTTACTTATTTCTAGGCTTTTAAGAGGCTCAGTAAAAGTCTGCATCATTCTATAGTTATGGGTCAGATCTCAGGGAGCTCTAACAATAACAACAGACATTTCCCTATTCGTTTCAAAATCTACACTTTATCCCCATGTGATCCATCCAATCACTTGATCCATCGATCGGCAAACTCTCATTACCGTACGCGTGTCACGAGATGATCCAAACTCAGCAAATTTACCCGAATGTTCCTCGCTCGCCCGCTCACTCTGACGGCCTCCGTTGGTTGAGTTGTATGGAGTTAATGCGGAGCAGGAGGAGGGCTCCGCTCGTTTATAAGTTAACATGTATCGTAGCGTCGTGTAGCGGGATGAAGCACGATCATGTCTCTACGTGCTATCGCCCAAATCATTATAATTTAATCACCTGTGGGTCCGTTTGAACGTTGGCTTTGAGTGCATCTATCGAATGTCCTATGTGGAGAGCACAACGCGTGCACCAGAGCAGCGAGAATGCAATTCCAGGTACGCGGAATACGAATGGCCGCGAAAGGAATGCCACAGTAAACCCGGAAAGGCGTATAATTTCGCCTGACCCAGAATTCAATCATAACACTCGCTGGCTGATGAAGTTGTAAAACAGGTAACGCGATTTTCTGCAGGGGAACAAGTTAGAGAAAATTCACTTGAGGCTTATTCTGTGTCACAAAATCTGAACTCATATAATTTATTAGGGATGGCTGCGGAAAACCCAGCCGATTGTTAATAGAACAAGTTGAGGCTTACATAAATGAGGATTATAGCAGGGCATTATTCATTTATTTCAAAATTAATATCATAAATTTCAACAGCAAACAATTTATTTGAAAATCTTAACCAATAACGCGTAGGTTCTTTCTTGTGAAAGGCACAATCGTTCACAACACCTCAATTTTAAGTTATTCCCCTGAGGAAACCTGAGGAGTCGTTTTAGATCGGAACCCAAGTCAAAAGCTCAGTATGCTTTCTCTTCTTATAGTATTTGCACACGTGCAAAAGAGAGAACTTAAATCATGTTTTAATTTATTAATCGTTACCCACAGGTAAACTGGAGCGTGTTCCACCTTAGGCCTAATTGATTCGCATGTTTTATATATAAGTTAGTTCTAATGACAATTTAGGATACTTAGGTTCAACTACTAATTCATTGCGAGAAAGTAACAAGTGAAATGAGGAAATATCACAACCTATCGATTTATGAGAACACACACTAAATACGGTAACGGAGCCAAAGGCAAGTTTGGCAGGTGAAGATAATTTGGCTCGGGGAATAACTAAATATTCACGGTGGAATAGGCAGTGACTATCCATTTGACAGTTGTAGTTATTTCCTGAAGAGCGGACGACCAAACATTCTACACTATGTCGTAACTCACCAATATCGTGTCATTCAAGGCGCCTAAGATAAGTACTTGACCGCTTTCACTACTAAGAACCACGTCGATTTTCATAAAAACCAAATTACCTGTATCCTTTAGTTTCCGAAGCGGATGTTTGAATTGATTCTGAATGTAGACCGGGACCCCAATATTATGGCGAAATGTCAGATTTTAAATCCGTCAATGACAATCAAAAAGAGGGTACCCAATCGAAATCACATCCCACGAAATCTAGAGCAGTGCGAATAATGCAACATAACTTCTAATCGGAGACTGCTTCCTGGCCATAAAACAACATGGACTGTGCCGCGGATTGCAGAAGGATGAAAAGGGCCCTAGAGTGATATCTTTCAAAGGGTCAATTTCCTTCGTGTTCGCTTATGAGAAACTCTTTAGCCCATGATATGAATTATAACTCAAACCATGCGTGGGCAAAAAACGGCATTGTCGCATTGTGTTTAGAAATATCGCCAAGCAAAGTAGGATGAAATCGGAAAAAGCTAGCGAACATTTAAAAAAATGTTCATCAGCCCTGTACGTAATAAGTTGGAATTTCTAATGCTGATCATATTGAGAAGAGAAAACTACAATTGTTATACAGTATCTATTGTTCCAATTACATGAGGTACATTTCAACGCGCTGTGGTATCTTAATCATGCACATATATTTGTGCTACAGAGTGGCGGCAAACGTATCGTGCCATTAGAACAATAAATACAGCGGATGCAAGTTTCCACCATGTCATGACTGATACGACCCATTACATATATCAACTCAAAGGAAATTGATGAATACCGATTCTGCATGTCATTCTCATTAAATTCTTTCATATAAACAATATATATGGAATCAATAAGAAAAGTGTTTGGAATTTCGGCCATGTTTTTGTTAATTTCAGCACAGTTCGCATTTATGATGATGATGCAACAATACCGATAATTATCAATTAATAATTGAAGTTATCCGTGATGTGATATACTAATGTGAACGAAACTCATCGGCACATAGCAAGCATAAGGAATAATGAAGCAATGACTAATTCCTACCTGTCATAAACTAACCAGACAAATTTCCTTACAACAACAAAAACGTTATTTTTGGAATAATTTGAAGTTTGAACTTACCAGAGTGACACAAAAACAACATAATCAGGTCATATTCTTTTATATACCTAATAATTGGCTATTAGAAAGGCTACGAATTCGCTAATTTCAAGAATTTCGATTTTTAAATTTTTGAGCTAATTAAAACTGTTACCTCTGTCCTGATAAGAGTTCGCATTGCCATGTAGCAGAAGAATCGCATGTAAAGGAAACTAAATTAAGCAAATTACAGAACCAAAAACATTCAGGCCAAAATGAAATTATCTCACTATCACGATATAAGTTGACAGGATTTTTCCTGGCATAAAAATTAAATTGACCGAAATGTATTTTTCATCTCTTCACGACACAGATATTATTTGTTACGGAAAAATCATTCAGCTACAAACAGAAATCTCGTTTAAATATTTCAGCAGCTAATCAAAGATTTCGATATTTCTTTAGGCAAGAGTAAGACTGATCAGGCAAAAAATAACAATAATAATAATAATGCTGTCTAGCAATGGAGCGAAATTATAGAGTGTCTAGAGTCTTCTCGTCTTTCATTTAACTCTTTTAAACAGAGGAACACACACAGACATGCCCTGAGAGTAGAAAATTCTACCGAGGCGGGATTCTAACCCGCGACCCTTTGGTTGACAGGCAAGGACTTAACCCCGCCGCCACCGGGTCTGACATAGGATTAAGGTCGAATTTTTCCCTCCACTGTTGGAAAGATGGGCGACTACGTAACTTCCCGGTTGGCCATCACCTCAATATTTCAAGGAATCTATTGAAGCAAAATTGTTTTTTGCTGCTTCATTTTCAAACTACTCGATTACATCCCTATCTGCGAAGAAAGTAGGTCGGCCCCTGAGGAATAACCGCTCTTCCACCCGCCGGCTTAGGCGCCGCCGTAGAGTCGAAATTAGTCCCCCCCCCCCCCCCCTGTTTCCATCAGGCGTCTGGAAATACTCCCTATAAACGCGATATCGAGATTTCAGCAGCACTAAATAGTCAAAAGAAACTTTTCTCTTCATAAAAGTAATTTTCTGCTTCAAGGTGAAGTATTCCAGTGTTCCGTAACTCGTAAGTTGAGTCAACATGATTATTGTCTCGTAATGAGCTTAAAAAGATAAGCACTGAAAATTCAGTGTTTGGCAGGTTAGGTTTCTGAGCACTTAATGCCTAAAAAGATAAACTCTCAATTTACTGAGTCTTCTGCGAGGAGAGCTTTTTGGGTGCTGGTTTTTTAGGACAATTTCCGTTGTATACTAGTATGGAAGAAGATGGCGCCCAAGTTTAATTCACAACTCCTTTACAACAGGTTAACTTCGATCTTCAGCCACCCTTACGAATTAGAAAAAAAAAACAAAAAGAAACAACATACGGAAACAATTTCGACGTCAAAAAGGATACAAGTTGAAGCAGAAATTCTAAACTTCCATCTCTAAAACTGAGGCAATTTCAAAATATAAATATATACATCCATAGAAAATCAATAATTTATAATTGATGCATTAATTTATGCTGTTGTGATACGGTAGACTGACGCTGAGTCCTCAAGCCACAGACACACCATGTTCATTTATCTAAAGTGAGAATTTCTTTTTATTAGTTTAAGTGGTATATCATGCGGTCCAAATTAATTTTTCATTTAGCGTCATAAAAAGAGATAAAATTCAACGTCATTGCCAGGCAAAGTTAAATGATTCCTCAAACCCTGAATCCAGAAACACTTGTGCTATCAAACAACTTTATACTTTACAGAAGGTTAAAAAGTATTCCGTCAAGTGCTAGCGACAATAATGACTTCCCAATATAAATATTAAAAAGAATATCAAATGTATAACTCCTCCATTTTCGTTCTCCTTTTTTTCCATTTGTATATGATATCTCCATTCTCACTCTCTATTGATATAACTAGGAAATACTTGAAAACGAAGAACTGCATAGCATCAAGAGATTTTGTAGTACTTATGAGCATTTAAACACCTCGCCGGCGTGAATTCATTCAAAGAGTGCACTTTAACTCCCGCAATAATATCGTATTCTCTTGAAAAATGCAAATGAAGGACATTAATACTGATCCATTTTAAAATTGCGGGTGCATTAATAAGGACTCAAGACAATATTATAAAAGAGTTTTAAATTTTAAAGCAAACTTGCAAAATTTAAAAACACCGTAGCAAGATATTGCCACAGCATGATATCAATTCAGCAAACCACTACTCATTACAGGCACGACAAAAGAGTATTTCAATTTTATGGACAAAAATAGAAATCCGATATCTTGCTGAACCTATTCCACACTATATCGGTAAAGAGGATTAAAAAATGAATGATGAGAGAATATATTTTTGCGTTAAATCCGAAAGCTACTTTGAAGTAATGACGCACCCCACGTTCTAATAACTATCTGGAATTAAGATTAGATTACACGTAAACGTTATTTCATACACACAAGAAATATAATATAATATAAAATAGTTCGGTAGTAGATATAAAATCTTTAAAAGTGTCTCGTCAACGGTAAAATTCATTTATTCAAATCAGGAAGGTAGTTTTTATATTCAAAAGGATAGTTTGAGCCTTCATTAAAAATAAAAGCCGAAGATAGATTTGGTTTAGCTCTCGACTCTACTTTCCTTCCAGCTAACTGCTTATTTACTTCATCAAAAACATTAAAATTGAAAACAACAAATAGACCGTATAACAAGTTCTAAAGCGGTCAGGGAAAAGTTCTCCGGCAGGAATGATGACATGATGTGAGGAGCAAGTTTCGTATTGTCAGCACTATAAATATCAGATGAACGCAGTGATGCATAATTTGACCACACAAATACTCAATGTCATTGATAAATTGGAATCACATAATATTCGCAATAAAGGATATCCCTTCTAAGTATATTTGGGTTTCCACTGCCATCCTATTACAGAGATTCATCATTATTTTCGTAAAATAATTCGAATGATTGGCTTAGGGGCAGGGTTAAGAAATATCATATTTTCATGAATTATTCGTTTCGTTAATAATCGTAATAATTCACAATATGAGTGCATGGACCGAAATTTCGTCCTCTGAAATTCGACTCCTAGGATCCGCCCTAGTGGGGGTTTCCTTCTCTAATTAAAACCTATTTATTCCCCGAGATCTCTTCCCCGGGAAGGGCGCTGTAATTACAGAGATACGGATCCATCCCAGACTCGTGAATCTTGCAATATACGCAACAATGATACCCCCGGGGAAAATTGCTCTAGGCTCCAGGTAACTTTTAAGTATGCCACTTCCCCGCTTCCCTCCCTCCCATTAGCAGCAGTCATTGTTGCGGTGTCCGGACAGCAGGAGATAATGGCACAAGGAGAGCAGGGAGGAATGGTAGACCAAACGAGCAAATATCCAGGGAATGTTGACGCCTTTAAACAAGCGAATTTCAAGGAAGGCAGGGGCAGAGGAAGGGGCTGGCAGTGGCTTAAACAGAGGAAAGAAAAGCCATGAGGAATTATATTCCCTACGACGTGTTCTTGGTGCGGAATCCTAAGGACGAGGTTTGTTTCCCCTGCTTTGGTTCGTATGACGTCCATTGCGTTGGCGTACAAAGACAAGATCATGCTTTCTCAGCACGCTTTACAGCGCCCTCGCACCGTGGCATTGCCCCGAACCGAGGTCAACTGGCTGTACGCGCGAACTCCGCCGCTGTGGTAAATGCTCTCTGTCTATAGATTATTCGGTCTGGACTCATTACAGCGATAATCCAAATCTAAATGGAATCAAATAAGAGAAACATGGTAACTACGAAGGAATTGGACGATCGGAGGAGAGTTCCATCAAAGAAAATCGAATATAAGATTGCCTTCCGCTTCTAAAAGAGACATCCAGTAATAATGCTAGGCCAAAGAAGAAATAGTTCCTCACAGCATGTTTGTAAATTTATGTGGGATGACAAAATGAAGAATTAAGAAGGAATTGAGCGTACAGCTGAAAATAAACCTGAGTGCAGGGCTACAGCGAGTCAACCGTCGTATCGATGACTGCTGCTTGTGACAATGATGGTAAAAAAGAGGCATTTGTCACAAATGAGACTCATTTCCAAAATAATCCAATTTAGAGCTTAATTTCATGCCCAATTTTTGCCACTTTAATAATTCCTTAAATATTAAACGATTTTATTATGCACACCTAAAGGCTGTAACAATAATCTTCTTCACGAGGCACTGAGACCGAAAACACTTTGGGATTCACGTAGGTAGAGTTCATATTTAAAAAAGCAAGTTATTCCCTATGGGTGAAGTGCATTGAGAGCTGTATTTTTTGTTCGGAAGTTCCATGAGAAATTAATTCAATGTAAATTGCTATACGCGGTCCATGGGAAGTATTAGGGACAATAACATCGGGAGCCCAAATGTAGTGGATAAGATCTTCATAATTCGAAAGGCAAGCCATTCTATGCAAGTCAGCGATGAAAAATGCCAGGGATACGAATTGGGACAAACTAAGAACTGAAAGTTCTCTCTGCATCTACACTATACATTGAAGATGGTGGTGACCGATAGGGATTCTAAAAAAATCAGTCCTCCATGAAGAGAGTATTATCCCTACTGGTTACTTCTTCTAACATTTGATAAAAAGGAAGCATTGCCTAATATGCAAATAGGTGAATAAAATCCGGAGATGGATCTAATATGCATGACAAATGATGATGCTATAGTAATGCAATAGTAATTTTCTTCCATTATGCATGTGTTCATAAAAATGGAGCAAAGAGAAGACTGGAAGTAATGAATGGAACTGGAATGGAGTACTGGAAGTTTAGTAGTACCTAAAACAATACCAATTTCAAAACACAGTAACAATAGTTAAAGAATAGGAAGCAGTAGAAACAAATGATTACAAATTAAAGAGCTTCCGGTGAAAGAATTAAAACTAAGGAATTAATAGCAGAATAATATACAAAAAATCAATGCCTGCATGTAAAAGCGTCAGACTAATGATCTCATACGCTACTTTTTCGGCTAAAACGAAATGCACGGACATATTTGATGCTCTCATGCTCGCCGATTGGCACCCAGGAAGATAAATTCTCAAGAGTGGCTGATTGTTTGTAAGTTCAAACTTCCACTAGGATTTCTCATCAAAAGAGTGACATCATGTCTTTGAAAGCCTTCATTCCGGGAAAGGGCTTCATCCTCGAAACGTTTATCTGACGCGACCGGAAAGAAAAATGTACGTCAAGGGATCTCGCTTCTATAATCGATCGTCTAATGCGATTTCACTGCTTCTCTGTGAGTTCTCGGCTTTCAAGATCATGTTAAAATGCATAGGGTACTTGAACGTCTCAGTTTCAATACGCTTTTTCAAAAAAACCTCAAGGGTTACCACGAAAAATCCTCTTTCTGGATGACCTACTTCTTTCACATTACGTTTTCCATTCCCGTTCATTCGCCTCATTCATTATGCTAAATGATCTGGAAGTTGACAAGCATTGAGGTTCATTCAGAAAAAATTAAAGCCTTGACGTCAGGAAAAATAAAACTAGAAGTAATGACTATTCAGTTCAACATGACCTAAGAAATATTCTATAATATAAATATTTTCAACTTTCAGAGTGATCTATTTGATGAGTTTAAGAGAAATGATACTTAAAGATATCAAACTACAGTTCGCCATACTAGGAAACGATAAACTGGCCTCGGTGACGTCGATCTGGTGACCTTGCCTCTGCCAAAGATCCCGGGTTTGAATATCGACTGGGTGGCCTTTTCCACAATCTACGGGAATGGTAGTGCATATTCGTGAAAATGTATCACATGGCCGGCTATAGTCACGAGTTGTACTCATTACATAGTAATGAAATTTTTATATAATAATTATAGTTAAAAATATTCTTCATATTCCTTTCGAGATAGGATTTCACGCAACTAAACGAAACTAGAGCTGGTGAGCAAATCATATCAACGATTCAAAGCTGAGTGATGCTATCCCACAAGAAAATTTCACAGGCAATTATGGTGATTCCCATAATTTTTATGCCAGCATAGGATTTACACAGATTGTACAAGGTCTTAAAAGCTGGAATGAATACGAGGGATTAAATTAAGTTTAAACCTCAGCCAGCCGATGGACATGAGTAAGATGACTTTTGGGTCTCTAAAGTTCTTAATCGCACTGATGTCCTAATATACTTACATTCCAGACGGCTTCAGTTACAGTGTCTCAGTTTATAAAATGAAACGCAATGTACAAAGACGTTACGTATTCCCTTACTGGCACATTCGGTGAGGTAAAATTAATTTATTAAATTCCCATGGAATTTGAATGATTGTAACCGTACTGGAGCGCAGAGGACTAAGGTTATATTCAATATTTAGGAGAGTCTCGGCCAGTTACATATAAAGGGGGGGGAGGCACGACAAAAAAGGGCTTTGGTTTTTCCCAAAATATCTAGTGCTTTGAAATACTTTTCATTCTCGAGTATTTTCAACAGGGATAAAATAATTTCTACCTAAATATAATACACTGCAGATATAAATTGCTATTCGATGCTATTCGGCCGCGTTTACACGATATTACTAAATACCATTTTCAAGGGAACACCCAACAGTTTCATATTAGGAATACACATAAAGAAAAACTGTGAAAAGGTATCAGAAAAACTGTCTCCATTGCACCACCATTTTCATTTACTAATTGTAAATAAAAATCAAAGCATGGTTCCCCTTCTCTCCAAAAGAAAAATCTGTGATATGACGCAGTTTCAAATTCGCCACCATTTTCATTTACTGAGCAAAAAAAACAAACATGGCTGCCCTTATCAAGAAGACGAATCCTCGATTTTTTACTATAGATTTTATTCAAGCAAAAAACTATTTTATCAACTTATAACAGGAAAACTATTTTAGGCACAAATAATACCATTAATTTAAAAAATCTATGAAATGTAGAAAATAAATGGCGAAAACAGCGAATAAAACTCGACTTTAAGTCCAATGTTGATTGAAATTAGTAAAGTTTTTTCAACCAAAAGAAAACAGAAAATGTATTCTCTTCTGTCCCTTAACCATCTGTCGATATGTGAAAAAATAAGAGTCCACCAAGCTTCACATTATCAATCCCTCCATATTCCGTAAAATGGGTAATGGAATAGAAAGATAAAAGAATGGCAGGAAAGAGTATTAGTCCCTCCGGGTAGAGCGCATTGCCACTCCTTAAAAGTTGCACAGCATGTTAGCACAGAGAGAGAGCGCATTCAAAAGATGAAACCCTGAATGTTATCACTGAGTCATAGAACGACCAACCAGACTAGAATTTCCCCTCAATTACCACTCCTTGTTCCACTACCGCACGCCACTTACAAAATCAATTCCTTTAAAACCACACACGCCGACTACCCTTTCCCACACACACCAAGGCAATCGCACACCCACCATAAGATTCCACAGCGTCATCATACTTTCAATCCCCACCCCATCCTCTCTCCAACACGAGCTCTTCCTCCTCCCCCTACTACACCCACAACCCTCATACTACATCTAAATCCCTCAATTCATGTCTCTCTCTTCTTCCCCCTGTCACCCTCCTGGCCTCATCACCCCCCCCCTCATCCTTCCCTTCATTCGTTCTCCTTGAAGGGGCGCATTAGCGTCTCAACCTTGAGAAAGTCTCTGCCATTTTAGCACGAATGATGAGTCTCCCGTTTCGCTCCCGTGGGAATACGTGCTAAGAGCAGGAGAAGAAAGAATAGGAAGGTGAAGAGGGCAGAAAGTCCAAAGAAAACGTCTGCATTTTTATTTTCTAAACCGACTCGATTTCTTCTTCACTTCCTGTCATTTTTCTGCGCTGCGTCCTCCTCCTCCTCCTGTCCTTACTGCTGCACTTGCGATCGTAACTCCATTCAGATCCATCTGAAAATATCGAACAGCTGCGGTATGAGTATTAAATCGAACGCCTTCTTTAATGGCAGTGTAGAAAAATCGCGTTGGTAACTTTAAAGTGACTAAGATACCAATAACGACGTTCAATGAGCCTATCAAAATACCGATTTATGTTAAATTAGTTCGATTACACAGTAAAAAATCAGCCCAATTGATACGCAGGAAAAAAAGCAGCTTCAGTAGAGTCCAAGAGGTTAAAATGATAAATAAAAAACTCGCAAATTTCATCCACGGTTTCGAGGCCACAGCTTCGACTGCTACTACCATCAGAGGCATTAACAACTCCCGCCGTTCAATTAACCATTTTCCTTTTAAGATTTTTTATGGAAAGCTTACTGAACAAGAGTAGCAATTATCTGGGGACTATTACATGAAAATAAGGAAAAGAAAAAGGGGCACTAAGTTCTACTAACGATGCTGATGAAAAATCGATAAAGACCAGACGCAAGAAAATTACTGGAGTCACAAGAAAACTGGGATTCTCGCTTTAGAGCTAGCTAGAAAACGGTCACCATACCAGCTTCAACTAGAGAAGACAATGTTGGGGCTGGAAAAATTTCATGAGTGAATTAGTTTTTTTCTTCCTTTTTATAACCATAACCTAAATTAGCCTTACATTAACCCAATTAAAATGCAGATACAGCATATGACTGCACTTATCCCAAAACAGTAAAGCCTTGGAGGTAACTGTCAAGCGGCTGTGGAATTCGCACTCAAAATTACCTTATAATAATAATAGAAAAAACGCGTTATTTGGATTAACATTATCATGCACCCACTCACTACGCAATACAAAATAAACAATTATAATCAATGAATTGAGAGTTCCTCACTATATAGTTGAATGCATTTCTTTTCTCAATAGAAGCATGCAATTTCGACAGTAGGCATCAAATCTACCTGATTCGAAAAACTCATGTTTTTTCCGCCAGACGTTATACGGCTACTACGACTGACTACAAAATTTGCAGATATTTTTCCGCTACTTATCATTAAAAGTTAACACTTTTTTGGAAGCCTGATGCTGGCGCTTTTTCCTCAGCTACTGTATGGACCTGCGGAGTTGAAATACAGAGCAATTACACTCTGTAAAGGTAACAAAGAACTCGGAACTACTCAGCGATTGGTTTCCCAATCCAACAGCCATCATCAACCTTAGATGAGAGGGTTAATTTACTATTTTTCATGCATCATTGACATTGATTTGATTGACCAAATGAAACAAGAACCAAGCGTATTCAATAGCAGCAATCTATAAAATTTATTTCGTAATTTAAAGTGTGCCTACCATTCCCTTAAAACGGATAGGTGCAACTTGTACGCGGAACAGATATATTTGTTCGTTAAATATAGCTCCCAACTCGCTTACCGTGGACTGAATTTTATGAAGAATATAGGTACACACTTATGTTGAGGTAATTTATAATGTCTTTGATGCACCTAAAGTTATTACCATCAAGATTGAAAATACATTAATAAAGCTGACGCAGAAACACTAAGTGAAGCCTAAACACAAATACTTTGAAAACGTTGTAGCCGCGAAACCATACACGTTAAAATGTGAACTACACAAAATATTTGATATCCCATTAGCAAGAGTTGCATCTAAAGCTGCTAAAGCATGACAGCACTTAATGAAATGGAGAAACTTCCACAGTGATAGCATTTATTACACGACCGGTGTCGCTTTTTACAGCATCTTCAGGTACATACATCAAGTGTGCACAAGCTTATATAGGGAGGTGGGAAGTGGGGGGTAAGACGGAGTGACGGATGAAGGGGAAGGGGAAACGGAGAAAAAGAGTGAACAGTCATCAGTGCCTGAGGATTTGGAAATACCGGAAAAGGAGTCGGGGAAAGCATGTTTTTCATACCTGATTTTTATATTAAGGAGAGGGATATAAAAAAAATAAATCACAAAATAGGATATATAACTTCATTCCGCGTTTATTACGGAGTTGTAAAGATAATTAATATTTAAAACTAAAATAAGTAATTCGAGCTAAAATATAATTTCAATAAGCTAGGCACCATTATGATAATCTTTTTTATCCGGTTAACATTTCATGACATAGTTGTAAAACAAACCTTAGCACAATGGGGATCAGCTCGTTGCTTGAGAATGGAAATATTCATATTTCAAGATTAACAAGAGGTAGCACGTATAAATTGATATACAAAATAATGTAATACATTGACAGCAGAACATTTTCCCGAATATTAAGCTACAATTTATAGTAAATTTATGCTAAATACTTGACTTGACTAATTTTACAGATTATGACCTCTATTTTCTTATTGAACGTTTTTAATACCTTCTTCCAGAATTAGCAATTAGCATTACAGGCCAAAAAAGGTTGTATTTTTATTTTTACTCATCATATTATCTTCAGATTATTGCAGTATTGCGCTTCGCTAAACTGTGCAGCGGAGTTAGGTCAGACACGCAAAGCTCAAACTGAAAACTAAAGGTGTGGTTTTTCCCTCCCGTCTTATGGCAGAGACTGAGAACTCCATTCATTCGTTAGATATCCATGACCTCCGGCGAGTCAAGGCCACCGTGACGACGGCTTTAATTAATTCCATAAAAACGAAATTTGCAATTAGAGACGAAGACGAAAAAAGGCTGATCAGTCTGCTTTGACAGTCGTGATTCCGACGGAGAATCGTAAGGTTCTGCATGACCATCGTGAAATCAAACTCGTGATTTTACATGAGACAAGTAAATAAGACCAATCCTTGTAGTTCCAATAAGACAAATATAGACCTCTGACCTAAATCCAGAAAAAATACCAATACATAATATTTCGGGCAGCCACCGAACCTATACTCCCATTACCAACTCGAATATTAATTTTTATTATGCGTTTCCATTTCAACGCTCTGTATAGCGGGAGATGCGAAGAGAAAATTGGAAACAGGGAGAGATTTACATAAAAGGACTCGTGGTTTGATTTTGATTAATTCAAAAATGTTGGGGGAGGCACTAAAATCCTGAAATATAATGCATCAGCAGAAAATAAACTGGAAAAAGCTCGCATCTGACGGGACAGAAAAAAAGCCGTGAATTATTAAAAAAAAAACAAATGGATGATCCACGTCATACTCTGAACCCCTATATTGTGTCCTCTCCATCGTGATTACGGCTCAACCGAAAATAAAAAAACCGGAAAGGTTGGCTCATTCACTCGGCAGTCAGTCAGTGCTGCCGCCGCCGCTCATGCGTCACTGTTTTTGAGGGCATCGGGTGATTCATCAGTGGATGGATCGATAGGAAGATAGCACACGTATCACGGCTTCATTGCTTCCCCCCCTTGCCAATGTAATCCCGTAATCAAATCCCGGGATTCGCCGCTTAAACTTCTTTGCTCATCGCGTATTAATGAGTGAGTGACCATTGGCGAAATTAGTTTAAATTCTCCGGGATTTAATCATCGCGTTTGCCCTCGCCGCAAACCTGATTCGTGTGGGTCAATGTGGATGGTAACTCCACGTTCCTGCATTCATACAGCAGCCTCACCCCCCAACAAGATGCTCCATGCCTATTATCCATTGCTTTATTGTGTCATTTCAGTTTATTTCGTACACTTCAATAATGAATTCAAAAGCCGGTCGGTTGCTTTTATAAACACCAAATGAAACAATTTTATCGAAAATTAGGCCTTCTCCGGTAGAAAATCGGGTAATTTTCTGTTCGCTATGAATGCTCATAATGCAGCTTTACAAATTAAATAGCTTCTATTCACGGATTCATGTGCGAGTCCACTTACGTTCTACAGCTGTAGTATTACATTCACTTAAGTTGTACTTACTGAAATGATTATGTACCTTACCTAAGAATAGGTTAAGATACGCGGTCCATAATAACCAAATAACGAAATAATAAATAATACATATATTATTTTGCTGATTTATTAGTAACCAGTAACTACAGCAGAGAGCTATGTTAAAGTATTACGAGACCTGACACGACAGTAATTTTAGCGGGAGTCACCCGCAGAGGACATACATGAATGTGCGGGATTCGAAATAAAACAATATTAAGTACAGGAAAACTAAGATTTTAAATACACTAACCGCTTAAGCATACACATTACATATCACATCATTTAACTTAAAAATTCCTCTTTAAATAAACCATAAATACTTGCAGTATCGAGGAAGCAATTAATGAAATATTAATGGCTTATCAATGACGGCAAAAAATGGAAAAACACAATTTTGGTAAAGAAAAAAGTTAGCAGTTAACAACTTAGAATATATAATGTCACGACCATTTCCGACGGCTATATGCCTATAATTTTTAAGTCAATCTCACAGGATTGTTATATAAGTAGGTACATGAGGGATGGGGGACGCAAGACGCAGGGGTGGGTAGGGTGGGTGTATGTCGGGATGGGTTTGCCAGCAGTGGTAAGTCCAGGGAGTACGTTGGGAAAGTAAGGGAAGGGAGGTTTTGAAGAGAGGTTGGGGAGTTAGACAGAACATACAAATATTCAGAGGAAAATTCAATACCTAATCGGGTGATCATCCTACTCCACAATCGTTGGATTTCTGAATTTAACATCGTTTCTTTGATTCATCATTACGGAATATTTCCACCGTGCCAGCCTTGATATTACATCAGTAGCAACTAATTTTGGGAAATATAAATGCAACAATAATTTTAAAAATCTATTCATCCATTATGTTACAGCTGACATTCGTTTCCCTAGGATAGATTTTTTAGACGCTTATTAAGCTAGAACACAGATGAAGCGTTTTAATTGTTTCAGCGCAGGGAATACCTACGTTGACCAATTACAACTTGGCCAGCGACACAGATGTTGATGTGAAACGTTTTTTGTGCAGCATAATTGAAACGCTTCGTTCGATCATGGAAATAGGACAAAGGAATGCAAAAAAGAACAGTGAGGTTTTTTGGCCTAAAAATATTTTGCCGTCATTCGTCAAGCTCCTAGCGTGTCCCGGAAGAGCGATAAGAAATAAAATAGGTAGTCGCTCGCATGGCTCTCTTCCCTTATCGCCTGGCTTACCCCGCAGGAGAATTACAGAAAGGGGGCTGCAGGTAGGGATAGAGGACGTTGGGATAGCGGTTTGGGTACCTACACGCACCATAGTCCGCCTTGCATTTGCCTCGGTTACCAGGCGCGAAAAATATCATTGCGGACGTACACCTGTTTCGCCGAACATAAATTCGAGCGTCCGATTACGAACGCGCACCTGTTTCACGCTGAGCGATGGCAATGCATTTTCACGATCTCCTGCGCGAGGGTGAGAAGGCAGGTAGGGTTACAGGGGACTCGGGGGACAGCGGGAGCCTGGAAACATCCCTCAAGGAACGTAACGGCCTTCCCGTAAACACAACACAGGCGTCGCGACGTGTCGCAGCATCTCTAACTCCTTCATCCACCATCTCCCGTGATGCTCATCTGTCTTACAGCGCCAGAGCGGTGGATATTGCTACGGCTAGGAAAAAAGGGCCACTTTTCAATACCCTTCAAAACCTGACGGGTGATAATATTTTACACTTCGCGGATCACCACTTAAAAGTCCAACCGAGATAAGTGTGTACCCCATGACCCATAAATTTCAGAGATAAATTTGAGTACTAAAAAACTTTAATACATTCGTTCAGCAAATTACGTACAGGTAGTATTTCGACAAATATCTGCAGTTCGAGTTCGGGAGTCTTGTGGGATTCAATTCTCAGAACCACAAATGTTGAGGTCAATAATATTTAGCATACCGAAAATTAGCGAAATAAAAAATCCAGGTAAATAAAGAAGCCGTTCCAATCTGGTACTAAGAACAATAGTTTCAATGCATACACAATTAATAGAATTAGCTTCAGCTTACCCTATTAAATTTTGGTGCTTAACTGTGAAAAATAATATGATCTTCACAAAAAAACTAAAGTAAGACCCAGTGCCGATTTTAATTTTTTCCTTATGCATAGTTCAGGTATTTTCAAATTTGAGGACAGGGGAGTTGTGAAAAATCAATTACCATAAGTCAGACTGTGAACATTTGAGCATTTACCTTCTATGCTTATTACTTCAGCTATTCTCTAAACGTTCAGATAAAGTAAACAGTAGTTTCCATACACTTTACTGGGGTTACATCTGTCAGGCCGATTTAGCAGTTTCGAAATTATGATAAACGTAATGGGCCGCCGATGACGATTTAACTACCGCATGAGGAAAATGACTCTTAATTCATTGGTGAAAGGAAGAAATTAATAAAATTCTTAAAGTCAGGCCAGGGTTAATTATCAGAACTAGGTGTCCGAAATTTACTCAATCTCAAGGGCCAAGTGCTTTTAAAATAGTCTTTATGAAGGTTTTAATTTGTTGTCGAGGGTTGAATAGAGAAGATTCCAACATTTCCGAGTCTCTTGACCTACGCATGATCAACTAGTAAAATAAATAGCTAAAGTAGGTCTACTCTATATAAATCATGACATAGTTGATTAATTTATCGTAGGTATCTCGTCAAAGTCGAGGTCTTAAATTACTCATTTAGTCATTAATTGAGATTAATGTGGAGGAGTCCTTCCCCAATCAAATTTTCCACTGCCATCTCTCAATTCCGTATGAACTCTCTATTACGCATTTCTCACATTATACAGAGATAGACGCATTTTCCATCTTGATGAAAATTTACACCTTACGATCACCGTCATTAATGCTATCAGGTGGTGGAGAACATATCAAACAGCAAACGAACATGAGTGAGAGATAACGGAAAACTGGAAAACGCAACATCCAACGTCCTGCGGGAATCAGCAAATCCCGATCCCCAAGGAATGCAATTGCTGCCATATAGGTGATTGTCCTAGATATACAATTATTTTTCATAAACAGACTAACGATTCATGTAGGGTAGGAGTAAACAATGATAATTGGACAATTTCCATCGCACAAGAGTTTACTGTGGAATATACTAACTGGAAAACATGGCGAAACTTAAAATTTGAGGAAAATGAAGAATGAAGAGGTATTAACTACCCAGTACTGCGCTTCTGACGGACTGACAGAAGAAAGGATGATTACGGATATAGTTAAGAGATATAATCAACAATGAAGCAGATTCAATTTTTCAGTAACTCAAAAAAGAGGTAACGACTACTCAGTATTCAAAATATTAAAAAAAAATAATTTACTTTATCAAAAAATAGTCAATATAAAGGCTACTTCATAAAATAAGGTTAATGAACTTTCATATTATTTGATAATTTCCACTAAAAGTATATATGTAGGCACCAAAACTAACAGACGCATGAAGTATGTGAGACTTAACACGGCCGATTCGTAGGAAAATCTTCCTCTGGATTACTTTGCTTAAAAACAATCTCATTAGTTAAACAGTCATTAATACTAGAGTAATACTCTAAAATTTTATTTTCCATCAGTATGGTCTATCCTTGCTCCGGATTAGGGGCCTGTCAACACAATAGCTCTTTCTCTACGAATTTTGATCGACAATAGGAATATATAATCAAGTTAAGTGAAGCCTAAAGATACAATCGCCAGCATTTAATTAGCAGAAGTTTAATAATATGACTCTCAATACAAGCCTTCTTTATTTTTCGACCAAGATTACTCATCAGCATTCAACCATAACATTCAGGATCGACTAAAAAAGGATTTGAAAGATGCCAACTCCGTCGGAAGATATTTGTAGGGGATCGGATTAGCGGGGTGACTGAGCTGGGTTCCCTTCAAAGGGACACCGGGTTCGAATCCCGGCCATAATACCCCATAATACCTCCACACAATGGTACTACCTTTGTCAAAGACGCTAAACATCGAAACAGGTAAGGTACCAGTAATGAAATATAGTGAAATTTAGTAGTTGTAAGTATTATTTATTCTAACTATACTTACTGGCGCAAATTGCCTCTGCTGTCGCTGTCGGTCACCTTCCCAACTAACCAATCAAACAGCAATATTCGGATACCACCCGAAACAGTCCATTCAGGGTGCCCACAACTTTTTCTGAAACATTTCCCTGTGTTTTCCCTGTATTTTCCCTGTGTTTTCCCTAGCAGGTTTCTCCATAATATCCTAAGAAATGTGCTAACCAAAGAGTTTCAATACGTCCCGAAAGTGCACCTAAATAAATTTACGTAAATGGGAGCAGAGATCAACACACTTCTCATCATAATAGACTTTTATTTTTATGAAAAAATATTATGATAAGAATTAACAATAAAAAATGAGACTGTACAGGCAGCACAAAAATAAACATGTCAATCAACCTATTAATAGGTTATGTATCTCATTCAACACACTTTCAAATGAGTTAAATATAAATCTAACTAAGGAAATGTTTCGCGGACAGATCTCGTCGATGCTATCGACATTATAAATTTGTTCAGAATTTTGAATGAAAAGTTCAGCCAGCCTAGACTGTTTTGTTAATTATTTGTATCATTATTGTATTAAGTTCTTTTGTATTATTTTGTTATTATGATTAACTGTGAAAATAGTTTACCCTGTTATTGTGTTTCATGTTGGGTGAACTTAAAATGAAATAAATAAATAAACATGTCAATCGATCCTCTAACTTGAAAGATCAAACAAAACTAATTAAATAATCAGGAACTTTCTGTGATAATATTGCTGTCTTACATTAAATGACTAGAAATTAATTATTCAGGAAGCACCCGACAATTACACTAAAAAAAGCAAAGATTTTCATTTCTTCATCTTCTTGGTTTTCTTCTCTACTTCCTGTTTTTCTTTCAGGGCTTTATTCTCTGCTTTTAACTTATCTAGCTCATTTTTCTTCCTTTTATCTTCTTCTCTTTGTAACCTACTCTTCTTCGCCATTTCAGTTTCAGTTTCTCGCCTCTTCTGAAGCGCATCTCTGTACTTGGTGCTTGCTCCACGCGCATATCCGATCAACTCCCGATAAACTTCCACTGATGCCTCGCCTCCCGCATGAAAAGTCCCATCCCAAACTCTTCTCAGAGCAATGAGAGAATCTTCAAGTACGTTCTCAACTAACATGTCTTTGTTCACAGAGAACCCACTCTCGACAAAGGCGTTACCGTGCGAGAACAGCATGATAATTTAAACAGCTGACCAAACATCTTTTAAGTCATCTCGTTTGTTAAGTTGGCTTGCATAGAATGAGTCCAGTCTATCCATATCCCTATTTAAGCTCGTGAGCTGTACTTTATCCACCTGGGATTCAAACCTTTTGAACTGGATACCAGCATGGTCTGCCTGCAGAGTGGTCATGTGGTTTGCAGACACGAGAACCCTAAGAACCCATGTCTGTTTTACACTACTCAGGTTTTTTAAGAATTTTGTTAGGATCCAGACATGATGCTGCTTTGGTAAATTTGTACTTTATTGGGCTTCTCTCAACAATTTTCTTCTCAATGGAGACCAAACACTTCTTACATTCCAACCTAAATTTGTCCTCTTCGATGTCCTTCACTCTTGCATCACGGAGAGCAAGGGTTCCCCCATACCAATATTGATCTGGGACAGTTTCAAACCATTCGCAAAATCATTTACATTAATATTGATCAGCTTGTAGACTGTCTTCACTTTGTTTAGGACATCTCACTCCACAAACCGCCCGTACACCTCTCGGAGAAGATCCTCAATGTCACCATGAAGAAATGGGATGACTGGTTTCAGCATCTGATACGCTTTGAGAAATGGCTCAAAATATGATGCTACTGTCACAAAGAAATGAAGTTTTGCCAGTAGAAGAGGGTCAACAAAGCACTCTTTAACCTTCCTAATCGACCATGTGTCAGGCATATCCTTCATAGTGAGAAAGTAGGTCTTCAAAATTCTTGAGTATTGTAATGACTCTTGCACACACGGGACCATTCTCAAGCCATCGGCAATTGCAAAATTTGAGAGTAAATTCATCACTTTCAGTAAAACTTGTAAAGTCTCAACGGCGTGCGGGAGAACCCTTGAAGACATTATGGATTAACTTAAAAAATATTGAAATCTGCCGACCATACTTAACGAAACTGTACTGAAAGGCACCATGAACGACGTGGAGAACACAGGATCCCACAGGCTACCGTGGGAGCTTACTGTGGCTACAGAAGTATCTTTGTGACATTTACAGAATACGTGTGGGAGCCTAATATGCCTCCGGTAGCTTCTGCTAGCTCTTTCTCCGGTACCTTCCATGATAGAGAATACCGATGGGAGCAGGTAGCTTAATGAAGCATCTTTTTACCGGAAAGCTCCGTAGCTTCGAGTTATAGAATAGGCCCCTTGGTCCGCCCCTTACCGAACTGCTAGCATGTTGCCTGCATGGTCGAGGGGTGTGTGAAGGGAGTGCTGGTGCTACATACATGCACACGCCGTGACCAACTAAAAAACTTGTCTACCTAAACATACAGCATCATCATACTAATATATAAAAATTGAATGGTGTCTGTCTGTCTGTTGCTCAATCACGCAAACACTACAGAACCGATCGAGCTGAAATTTTGTATGTAGTTATAAAATGTATCTCGGATTACGCTAAGAACCGCACAAATTTCATCCTAACCAAACCTACTGACGAGTAACCAGCTAAAAATCTGGTTCAAATATTGAGCCATCTGTTTCGAAACTTCAATCTGTTTTAAGATGGCGAAAATTATAATTGCGTCACTACATGCTTCTTACCCATAAGAAGAACGGATATTCTGCCCAATGGACATCATCGGTGCATGAAAATTGGCAAGTGCACTAAGACTGATCACCATAGATTTTTAATTTTGTAACCAATAATTATGATTTAGGAAACAATGAATATAGCCACCCTTTATGTCAAAGGCATAGTCCGGGTATTGAAGGATTCATAGGACAAATAAACACGGCTCAAGAGAACTTGAGGGACGAGGTCACCATCTATCAACCTAGGTGCTATTTATTAAGTAGTAATCAGTCTTCGTGGCCCATTATTGGGTTTCCCGTGCATTAAAGAGGACAAACAATCACTCAACTCTCCGTGCACGAAAGGGAAAACGAACGAATCACAACAAACAAGATATGATGGGAACACCTCAAATGATCACGCTGACAGTATTCTTCAGGTTTTGTGGTTTTCTTATAAAATAAGTTCAATGTTTTTCACATCCGTTGAAGTTCAACGGGTACCTTCAGCTAGTAGTCATACTAATATATAAAAATTGAATGGTGTCTGTCTGTCTGTCTGTCTGTTGCTCAATCACGCAAACACTACTGAACCGATTGAGCTGAAATTTTGTATGTAGTTAGAAATTGTACCGGGATGAAACATAGGCTACATTAAAAATCTGTCAGGGCCCCCAAAGGCCCCCCTGGGGGTCCCTTGTGGTCCATGCTAAGCATTGGGTGTGGTGCAGTGGTTTTAATTATTTTTGCTTTTAAAAATTACTTTCACTCAAGATAGAGGGCTGGAATTTTTTTGATCGGATGGTTGAATAAATGAAGTTTCTAATTCTTTCAATCGATTTTCTTTTACGCTTCGTAATTCTCTGAAAATTATGTTTATAGCTGAAAAATCTCACATTTTTCTCTGAAATCAACAATAGCATATTTCCTTGACAACCAGAGATTTGAATTTCAAAGGATATTCACGCATCTGGCATTTAAGTTTTCCTGCCGGCCCATGAAAGCATGTATAAAGAAAAATTGTTTAAGAAGGGCCCAGAGTCCCAAGGGCCCCATGATAGATTGCTTCGGGGGGTAATCGATAAATTCATTGCATATTTACAGGTATACTCTTCAATGTCTATTCTCAAAGTAGCTCTCATATGGGAACTGCATACGAGAGAACACTTATGTATAAAAAGATACACATAAAGGAATTAAACGTGGAAGAATATTTACGTGCAGCGAATAATAATGTTAATAATGCCTCTGTTGCTACAACAAATACGGCGTCGTTTATTATAGTTTAATACTCAGATATATTACACGTAGTGGAACCGTCTGCCTCTCATTACGGTTGCGAACTGTTTTTTAGACCAATTCCCACATAAACTTTACGAGTTATTTATATATACTTAAACGCATTAAAACGCAGTTTACTTACATTGACTCAATCATCGAGTTGCCTATTCGAGTCTCTCACTTGCCTCTGTGTTTCCCCTCCTTGGACTTAAAAATATATCTATAAACATGCCTTATAGAATAAAGGGTAACCTTTTGAAAAAATCTTCTAAAGCATGAGGAATGTCTTCTTTGCGAGAAAATGAGTCCTTGCATGAAAAACGACATAGGTTAGCCTTGGATGCTCAAAGACATGCCTACCAGCAATCTCATGATAATTTCCCCGTGGTGTTTCTCGGATTACGCTAAGAACCGCACAAATTTCATCCTAACCAAACCTACTGACGAGTAACCAGCTAAAAATCTGGTTCAAATATTGAGCCATTTGTTTCGAAACTTCAATCTTTTTTAAGATAGCTAAAATTATAATTGCGTCACTACATGCTTCTTACCCATAAGAATAACGGATATTCTGCGCAATGGACGTCATCGGTGCATGACAATTGGCAAGTGCACTAAGACTGATCACCATAGATTTTTAATTTTGTAACCAATGATTATGATTTAGGAAACAATGAATATAGCCACCCTTTATGCCAAATGCATAGTCCGGGTATTGAAGGATTCATAGGACAAATAAACATCGCTACTATTGAAAATGCTCCTTTTGACGTTGTCAACCGCTGGATTATACCCTACTATCCAATCCTGATTAAAATACTCAACGCACATATCAACGGTGAATGGTGGAACTCAATTAAGTCATTGAATGCAAATATATTTATGTACACAAGGGAAGTGCTCAAGCTGTTATTCAACCAGAAGACGGCTCAAGAGAACTTGAGGGACGAGGTCACCATCTATCAACCTAGGTGCTATTTATTAAGTAGTAATCAGTCTTCGTGGCCCATTATTGGGTTTCCCGTGCATTAAAGAGGACAAACAATCACTCAACTCTCCGTGCACGAAAGGGAAAACGAACGAATCACAACAAACACGATAGGATACAAACACCTCAAATGATCACGCTGACAGTATTCTTCAGGTTTTGTGGTTTTCTTAGAAAATAAGTTCAATGTTTTTTCACATCCGTTGAAGTTCAATGGGTACCTTCAGCTAGTAATATATAAAAATTGAATGGTGTCTGTCTGTCTGTTGCTCAATCACGCAAACACTACAGAACCGATTGAGCTGAAATTTTGTATGTAGTTATAAAATGTACCGGGATTAAACAAAGGCTATATTAAAAATCTGTCAGGGCCCCCAAAGGCCCCCCCTGGGGGTCCCTTGTGGTCCATGCTAAGCATTGGGTTTGGTGCAGTGGTTTTATTTTTGCTTTTAAAAATTACTTTCACTCAAGATAGAGGGCTGGAATTCTTTTTATCGGATGGCTGAATTAATGAAGTTTCTAATTCTTTCAATCGATTTTCTTTTACGCTTCGTAATTGTCTGAATATTATATTTTGAGAAAATGAGTCCTTGCATGAAAAACGACATAGGTTAGCCTTGGATGCTCAAAGATATGCCTACCAGCAATCTCATGATAATCTCCCCGTGGTGTTTCTCGGATTACGCTACGAACCGCACAAATTTCATCCTAACCGAACCTACTGACGGGTAACCAGCTAAAAATCTGGTTCTAATATTGAGCCATTTGTTTCGAAACTTCAATCTGTTTTAAGATGGTGGAAATTAAATTGCGTCACTACATGCTTATTACCCGTAAGAATAACGGATATTCTGCGCAATGGACGTCATCGGTGCATGACAATTGGCAAGTGCACTAAGACTGATCACCATAGATTTTTAATTTTGTAACCAATGATTATGATTTAGGAAACAATGAATATAGCCACCCTTTATGTCAAAGGCATAGTCCGGGTATTGAAGGATTCATAGGACAAATAAACATCGCTGCTATTGAAAATGCTCCTTTTGAGGTTGTCAACCGCTGAATTATACTCTACTCTCCTATCCTAAGTAAGATACTCAACGCACATTTCAACGGTGAATGGCGGAACTCAATTAAGTCATTCAATGCAAATATTTATGTACACAAGGGAAATGCTCAAACTGTTATTCACTCAGAAGACGGCTCAAGAGAACTTGAGGGACGAGGTCACCATCTATCAACCTAGGTGCTATTTATTAAGTAGTAATCAGTCTTCGTGGCCCATTTTTGGGTTTCCCGTGCATTAAAGAGGACAAACAATCACTCAACTCTCCGTGCACGAAAGGGAAAACGAACGAATCACAACAAACAAGATAGGATACGAACACCTCAAATTATCACTCTGACAGTACTCTTCAGGTTTTGTGGTTTTCTTATAAAATAAGTTCAATATTTTTCACATCCGTTGAAGTTCAACGGGTACCTTCAGCTAGTACATAATAAAAGCTTAAGTTTTAAATGCTAAGAACGGCACAAAACTATTACATCGAATAATGAAAACCATACTGCTTCTGTTCATCATACAAAAAGTCTGGGTAGTAATACTGCATACCTGCTATAGTGGTGTTCGGACGACGATATTAGTCAAGTTTTCCTGACGTTGACGACCCTGGATAGCATTAAGATGCCACTTCCCTGCAGCATAGCTTGTCACAGCCCGCTTGCCCATTGAACTCATGAAAAAGTTTTCTTACACACGATGCACTTAGCAGAGCTCACATCCCGTTCGTCTGCCCGCAACCAGCTTTGCCACTCAGGGTGATGGATAGCATCAAGCCATGCAGGGTTGAATTTGGAAGTCATTTTTATTTTGAAAATGTTTACTCCTACAGTACGATATTCCCTGTTGTGTTGTTGTCCGTCTCACAACACAAGGCGAGTCCAGCCAAGCCGACGCTAGCCGAGCGGAGAGGGCGAAGTGAGAGGAAAGGGAGGGGGCTACTTCGGCAGCCGAGCCGGTCCGATGCAAGCCCATGCACAAGTGAGTGCACCAGCCGAACGGAGCGAGTGCATAGACAAAGGACGCACTGAGCTGCACGGTACATGGCGCTAACTAATTATTAATTCCCACATTTCGAAAAAGATTTCGAGATCCCAGACGTTTCCCTGTCTTTTCCCTGTCCAATTCTGTTGCATTTCATTTCCCTGTCCTTTCCCTGTTTTCCTTGTTTTCCCTGTTTGCGGGCACCCTGCCATTAACTCTTAACATTAACGGAGATCATAGAATGAGATTTGTATTTTTTTCATTCCCTCACAAGAGAGTTTTTGTCTGATGCACTTTCCCAAAACTATGGTAAAATACGGAATTGCCATTTTTCATCCGAGAACGATAAATGATTCCTGAGAACTCTGAAACAGGTTGATCATAAGGTGTTCATTGAGCGGTAAGGACCTCCAGGAGATCTGGTCCGGGCATGACCGAGAACTCACCGACGCCAAATTTCAAATCGCCTAACCTCTTCACCCTTTGCGCCCCCGCTCTTCTAACACCCTTCCACTATTCTTCCAAGAAAGCACGTTACAAAATATTCGAGCGGTGTCTAGAGACGAACACATTTTTCTCCCTTGCCTTTTTGCTTTCTTTTCCATCGTCTAAAACAAGAACCACCGCCGCACAATGCACCGAAAACGAAAACAGCAGGTTAAAAATCCAAAAATGCATTTATTCGGGCCGTCAATTGAAATATACAAATGAACACGAAAAAAAAATGGTTGCTGCTTAATATTTTGCATGCTATTGTTCATAATTACCACTTATTAACAATTTGCAATGATCATCTTTGAACAAATCCCGCCAAAAACTGCTCGCCTTCGATTTTATCTGAAAATCTTCACATTCCAGTCATTTGAATGTGAAGATTTTCGGAGACCTATATATTTCGGAGATCTCCTATACACACAACCTATCGTTTGTGGGTAATGACAAACGCGATCAAATTGATTTACTGAGTAGAAACATATTTCTTCGATAAAAAAGTACTAGCTATTCATGGTTTTTAATAATATTTCCAGTTACAGTGTAACAAAGTGGCGAAATCTGTTTTTTCTCCATTACTTGCCACTTGGTCGAAAAATAGCTAATTTGCATCTTAAAAATTTTTACATCAAGGGACTAATTAAAGCTTTTAGAATGTGTACCAGAAGGGAAAAGTTAAAGCAATTCCTTAAAGAAAGAAATGGCAATACTATACACATTTATACAACTCTGAGGTCTTTTTATTGCAGGTTTCTCTGCTGAAAATGGAGTGAAGATCATAATCGTGATATAAATTAATTTAGAAATACTCATAAAGCTACACTTAAGCTGATTTTTTTCCTTTCTTTAACACACTTTGAGAACCCAAACCGCTAATTAATTAATTCAAGAAGAGAATTAAATTACTATGGGAAATCATCTTAGTATATCATAGGCAGCTTCGAATATTACATTTGTATGATGCTGATTTACCACATGTTTATACAATGAGAGTTCCAGCATGCACATTAGTCGCCATAGGTACCAAACATTTATAACTGAAGTACACGGCGATTGCGGACCGGCGTCGTAATGGAAGTAACTATATACGAATGCGTTCATCTAAAAAAACACTTTAAAAACTCCTCTCGTAGATTAGCAATCCAAGTGAAATCCACTTAAGTTATATATGACGAAGAATCAACAATTACACATTGGCGCAAGCGTATTTAAGGAAAGAGCAAATAGGAAAATTGGACGTGAAAATTAACGTCAAGGTGCCCTCACGAATTCGTATATATTCCCGATTGTTGGACGAATCCCATTTCCCTCTGATTGCATTTGCCACTATAATGGCGAACGCAAGCCGCGTCAATTTTCAGCAGCGAAAATGCAGTCCCAATTGCCTATGATCCATTTCAACGACAAATCAGAAACTATGTTTGCCTTAATCTGGTTTACAACCTTATCACGTATAAACTAATGAACCGATTACTTTTAACTCATTCGTAGATGATGCACGGGAAAAGGACTGGTCTTACTATGAAGACCCATGGGCAACTAATAATACATGGTATTTCCAGAGGTAGTATACTTTTGATGAACTAGAATTAAACACATTTGGAGACATCAGCATTAAACCTTCGCAGGGGTAAGGAGGTCCAACAGTTCAATCTTATGAATGGAACCCTGATTGGTCCTGGGGTCCAAAACCGAGTCCTCTGTTTGTGACCTCATGGGTAAATGGATGAACTGATTACCTTTAAATTTTACAAAGTGATGGACAACAGCCGGGAGAGGTCACACTATATGCATGGAAAGCCTAAGGGCCCCAATGTGGACTTTCGAGGAGTTATAGTTTTGTTGAACTAGTAATGTCATAACTTCTCTGGTATTCTGGTTGGAATTGGAGCTGCAATTTTAAAAACTCGCCGGCTGAAATAGTCAGGTCGGTAACGCTAAGGCTTGGCAGCCCACAGCTCGTGGGACCGATTTCCACCTAGGCCATGGATGGCGTGTTCGTTTTCAAGTCATGGACTTACTTAGTTTAAACGGTGCGATATAACAATGGCAATGTTTTCTTATTTGACGACTTACCTGTTTAACGACCACTCGCCCTTACGATCAGGGGAGGATACTACGTAGCGTTTGAACGGATTGCTTCTAGTGTATAAATAGAGATCTACATCATAGTCGAAGGGAATATCGGAAGTGATATTGTGTAACTTATACCGATAAATTTAGATTTTGTTTCCGCCAGAGTTTTCAAAATCCAATCCGGTAACAACATATTTTTCGATTCGAAACTGGAAAGCTGCATGACAACCCCCCGCAGATCTGCCTCGGAAATTCCCTTTCTTTCTCTGAACGTCAACCTTTCCTCATTTTTAATATTTCTGATAATCTTTCGGGACTCATTCCTTCACTTGATAACGCGAATAAACTGCAAGATGCAATTTATTTGTTTCTTATAAATTAAAACGATTAAGCTACTCGCATCGTGACCGATTCACTTAAGGATCCAGTCGTCGGAACTAGACTCGGTCGTAAAGTGAGTGAGGGTACGTATCTGCAAGCACGCGGTTCTGCAGTCACAAGACCGCTGGAGAAAATCCTTCCAACGCCCAACGACTGTGCTCTTCGTGCACACACCAACGCCATCTTCTCCCTAAGACCCCTATCAAAAACCCTCTCCTCCCTCGCACAGATCTACCGAGGGAGAACCGAAATCCGCATCCGGATAAAAGAAAGCTTCCCGCCGCTACCTCCGACGACCCAGTTCCAAGATACCGAGGTGGAGAAGGCAAGGAGAGAGATAAAAAGCGACTCCTTCAGGATTTATTCGGGGGTGGGATATTCATTTTTTCTTTATTTTTTCTCCACCCACGACTTTATACTCGGCACGACGACGCTTGTTAAGTGCGCTCGAGCGGATTCAGCGGGATTCCGGACCGTCTGAGAGAAAGAGAGATGAAATGGAATATGAAGCAGAGAAAATGAATGACCACATACGTGCGAGTCACAGGGGAGAACAGAGTTCAAATGAAGTCGTAGAAATATACCAGTGACAGACCGGTACTAGGCCACCGCAGTCCTCCGAAACCAGACCTCACAAAACCTTCCGGTATTATTTTGATTTCATATTTTTTTATTCGGGTACGGATCGAAGAAATGCTTCGCGCGAAAATAAACATGTGCGTTTGAGTAAAATTTAAATTTTCATACGTGTTCGTTCTTTCGAAGCAAAGCACACATTACAATTTCAATCCGTCTCCGATACGAAATGGATCTGGTTTTTTGAATGGACACGAATATTTAGCAATTTTAGCAGCGGGATTTGGGGTAAAACATGTTTAATTTGACTTTATAACGGATTTAGGAAAACCACTAACACTTAAAGTAAGCATTAAAAAAGGGATTGGAGTAAATGAGTTTTAAAGAGTCAAATGAATTACAAGAAATCTAAAGGAAATTTATGCGGAGAAAAGGATTAACCATTGATTGGTCTTTGAAAAGCAATACCTTATAGCATAAAATTTTAACAAGGCCAATTAATTATATTAAAAATTCCATTGATGTTAATAATATTGCATAATGTAGATAGATACTTGAATTCTTAACGTATATAGATGCGTTTTTCACTAATTAATAGCTTCGGTCCAATGCGAGCCCTGTACTTTTTTGCTGTTTAACCTAATTGTCCCCTCTGTAGATTTCTGTTGGCGTTGAATTGGAAACATTTAAATACAATTACGAAAGCATTAAAACTAAAGCAAACTACCAGCATCTTCTCCAATTAATCTTATCAACGTGCTTCTCTCGCGTTTTCCTGCTTCACTTCTATTAAAAACTATGAAAAACGGCAGCCGGCCAATGGTCATTAAGGACTTACTACGCTTCTTTAGAACTATAATTAATTCATGATGAATAAAACACTTCCAAAAACGAACGAAAACAATTGGAAACGAGACGAAAAAAACTCCACCCCCTAGGGATCGATCCTGGGACATTCGGTACAAAGGACGAAGGCGACTCTAACCACTAACCCCATTTTATTCTGATACAGAGAGAGCGTTCTCTTGAGTTGACATTCGGCATGCTAAAATTAACGAATGAAAAATAATTTACTACAGCAAAACTAGAGCTCATTCAAGCAAACCAGGACGCATTCCCAGCAGCATTTGGCATTACGAACAACATAAAAAATATGGCATTCAAAAAGGTGTAGCAACGTACTTACGTAGTCTCTCCTTGTTAGTAATTTTCCACAGATTTGTTTAATGGCACGACGCGTTTCATCACTCTGTGGCATAATCATGTGCCAGGGTTCTTTAGTTTGCGTCGCACATAAATAATAGCACTTGACCAAAGCGGGGGGGGGGAGCTAAGTGGGGGGAGTGGGGATAGGGAAAGTGAAGCGCGGGAGTACAAAGAGTTTTGAGTGGACAGAGGAAGGAGACAGCCATATGAAACGGCGCACAGTGGGCTCAAATCGAAAATCGCCGGACAAAAGTCCAAAATTGCTTTTTTTGAGATAACGTCTTGAAACTTGGCACATATACACACAATTGATTAGTGATTATGGAATGGTAAGCCATTTTTTATAGGTCTTACCCGTTACTTAGATACAGAGGCTCAAACACGACCAAATTTCCTAAAAAGCGCCCACTCTCATTTTTCTTCGAAAATCTTAAACGTTGAGCAGATATAGGAGTAATGGAAGGATTTACATGAAATAAAAAACATTACCATTTGTAAACAGGGTACTTTAACTATACTATGCATAACTTTCAGACATATTTGCCCATATTTGAGTGCTTTTATGTCACAAAATGGCGGACCCTTTTTTAGACAAAATTTTACATAAAGTAGACAATATAATCCTAATTCGGAAAATGGTCTCTGGGATACTTCATTAAAGTATAAACTAAACATATTTCTACATTATTCCGTAAAAATATTTGAAAAAAGTTTGCGACGCCGAGAATAAACTCGATTTTTCGATCGCGCGTCGCGGCCCGGCTCCGCGCAGCGGGACGTGGAAATACAGTGACTCCGTTAGATTGTTCAAGTTGTGTGGACATTAACTCCTCGAATTCAACTTTTTCGGGCTATGCATGTTGTCACTGATTTCTAAAGATTCTAAACTGAAGATTTTGCGAGGATATTGGATCGAGAGAATGGATCAGTGCACGCGTAACTGCGGTACATTTGTTTTTCTTTGGATAATTTTCGGAATCATACTGCACATCATGAACGTCTTTCAACTCATAAAAAGAATGCGGGTTCTCGGGGTATCATGCATGTTTTCCATAAAAAAGGCAACATTAGGGAACGTTAGCGCTGAAAAATGTTTTTGTTTCATTTTTATTTATAAACAAAAAAAAACGATCAAAAATCCTCCGAGTACGAGGTGGTTCAGGGAAAGGATCAAATGAATGTGTGAAATTCGCACGGCTGCGGCTTAGTCCGGGGTCCTCAACTATCCAAACAAACCTTCGGGTTGAATCACTGAGTGAGTGAGATCTACTAATTCAGCAATGTATCCATTGCTAGCAGCTCTCTGTCCCACCTCTGTCTCCTCAAAACCCTTACTCCCACACTTCACTTCCCCCCCCCCCACTTACCTCCCCCCTTCCCCTCTCCCCCTAACGCTTCGGTCTAGGGCTATATATATGAAGGGCCTTAACCGAAGAACCCTGCACATGATTATGCCACAAAAGGGTGAAATGCGACGAACCATTCAATAAATTTGTGGAAAATTACAAAATGTTTTATTCATCATGTATATCGACATCTCCCACCAGGTCTAGCCTGACACTATATGTTAACTTAACTGTGATTTTATAATTAATAGACATTTGACAAACAAATTTTTCTCAAGACAGACATTCGCGACTGTTTGTCACAAAACGTCTTTTACGTCACAAAACGTCAAAACTTATTTTCGAACTCTGTCGTGTTCTTTGTCGTCTTAAACATGAATATCCTGGGAAGTTTACGTCTGGTACTACGTCGATATTATAGAGGTGAGATGGAAAATCCGCATAATCATGTAAAAACTCGTATTTTTATGACAATGTGATCACAGTTTAAGATTGCAAGGGGGGAAATATCGACGAATCGACTGATTCATGCCTCAAGGCATCGTAGATGTAAGCGCCTCCCCGCCAGCGAAGAGCCTGAGGTCAGAGATGGTGAAGAAAGCGTATGTAAGATGGCATAGGTGCCGAAGGCCTCTCACGGGGACCTCTGGAGGGACCCTTGTCCCACCGCCATCTCATGCTTCCCTCCCTGACGCAATGCTTCACAAAGCGATCACGTTTTGCGACACTTACACCAATGTCTTCAATTCATGATCAACCTGGCAGGCGAGCATACGTTCCGAGATCCTAGAATGCACTACGTAAAATTTCTTCCTTCGCTAATCCGGAGGGTTAGCGCTCCACGAGCGTTACGCAGGACTCAAAAGTCTATGCATCTATGCATCATGGAAGCATGCATAAATAGCTATACCAAATCGGTGGTTAACATACGTATTATTGCCAAAAAATGCGGAGGCATTTAAAAAAATTTCTTAAGTATATTCTTTCAATCTCAAATTCATGTCTTATTTCTTATGAACGCTGTAGGAATTCGGACAGATGATGAATGAAATTTGGAAACATCAGCTAAAGAAGAAGATGCTTTTAATCCACATTTACGGTGAAAGAAAACGACTCGGTTACATTAAAAACCGGAGGAAAAGGATCATGAAGATGGCGCTGGACGCATCACCAATTGACTGACATAAAATCTGTAGCTACTCTGCGGCTGAGACATAATTTCACGTCATACAATGCCAAGGCAGGATTTTCTTTCTCGATTTGAGAGGCAATATTATGATAAATAAGGTACAAGTAAGGACATAGACAGCAACAGCATTTGTATTCAAGACGCCGCGCCGGCTACCTTATACTCCGCGCTAGTACCAGTCTATAAATGATGACAAGGTGGTCGTAAAACAGCTGAATTTGGAGGTCTGTCACGATTTTCACGAGGATAAGGTCGTGTCGACTACGGTAAGAGGTAAACAGAGACACAGTCGCAATAACATCTAATGAAAATCCAAGGCAAAAGAGAACGAGGTTGATTCCAAGAGGAGCCTTTAGAGACTTATGAACAAATAGATTGTTTCAAACTAAACAAATCATTGGAATAGTTTCTACAACATATTGCACTTAACCTTCCATTTTCAAAAGCAGAGAACTAATCAGAATATAATTTTAGAAAATCAAATGCACCAGTTTTCTCAAAAGTTAGGCTATTAGCCTCTTTGGAAAATAGGCCAAAATAATCTTTCGCTAATACTCAAATACCCTTTAATTATTTATTTCATGCATTATTTATATTGCTGATAGGTCTACGCAATTTCTGTGGAAATGGAACACGAAACTAATTGACGCGCTTACAGATGTAACTTATGCCTTAAGTGAAGCAAAATTATTAAAATATCAAAGACACAAAAAATCACTTTTGTTATAATCCGCCGAAAGTAATAGGTATTATCCAGGGTTCCACATGCATATTAAAATTGCTTTAAAGAAACTCACCGCGCTGTTTGATTGACGAAATATTGTGTAATAAAGAAACGCATGGCTTGTGTGTTGCTTATCGGGAATCTTTAAAATACGATGTTTCGAAACAAAATTACCACATCTTAGCTTCTGCATGCCAAAGAAAATGACGCCCATGCATGCACGAATTGATATGAAATCGCTGATATAAATACATATACGACATACACTCATTATCCTTTATCTGATAAATGAATTACTTGATGCATCATTTATGCTTAAGAAGTTGTAGGCCTAGAGATATATGCTCTTACTCAAGATTAACATAAAGAACATGTAAGTGCAAACAGTGATTTTTAGTACACGCTACGGCTGTATACGGGTTCGGCAAGAGATAAGACGCGCTACCATTTCTACCACTAGTATTTATAATACAATAAGTAGTTTCCTATTTCGACGGCCCATACCTAAACATAGGAGGCAACCGATAGTTAAGTGGTTTTCTGAGTCAGGCTTGCCGTGCCGTGGTGGGAGCCCGTGGGTGCAGAACCACTAGGACGATTAGGAGGACCGTTGCACTGCGAGGGCACCCTGGAGCATTTGCCAAGAGTAGGCTATTATCCGACACGGGCTTTCTCTGAATTGTTCCACCTGTCCAACCCAGCGACCGTGAATTACTACTCCATATCAATTAACAAACAAAGGTTTTATCTCCATTTTCCCACCCTGAACCATTTGCCTCCTCCTGCTTACAACTTACTATTACTCTCCTTATCACAACACTATATGTACGTGCATGGAGAGCTTTGAATGCTCCCTGCAATGTAACAAACTAAAACTTTGATCTTAACGACAAAGTCAAGCGTATTTGTGCACCTTCCTCTCCTATATTGCAACGCATGGCATTCAGTTCTGCCTTATTGACAACACTGTACTAAGGGAATTAAATTTAGTTTTATAAAAACATAAGATTTTTTTAAGTTTAGCAAAAGTATCATTTTAATTGGGATGCTACAATAGTAAGGTTGCGATCGTCCATACGCAAACATCCTTAATTTAAAATCCGGACCCTTTCCCTGGTGGTAGCTTCGGGAAATAAATATCACTAGATAATGTTAGGAAATAATACTAAACAGAATGTAACCGAACCGCGTCCCCTTCGTCTCCTGGGATTTCAGCAATTTTAAATCCTCTTTACCTGTAATTACGGGTAGGTACAAACTTTATTAACATTTCCAACTGGTAAACGTATCTCGCCTAATATGGTGAATGAGAATGGGACCAAGAATTAGCTGGAAAACTTCCCAGAGAACAAGGCAGATTAACATTCGCAGGGAAACAAATGACAGCATATGTGCGAGGAGTGTGAAACTAGATGGTCAACCGACGCTGGAATGAACAGTCTCATGAATATGCACCTAAATGTCGGCATACAATGGCATTCGGAGACTGACGAGGATAATGTGTTTCAGACCTAATATCGATATTTGAGTGGATGGAAAAAGGCATCTTTCTGGTGAACAACCTTAATGCAGCCTACCACCATTTCTGCCTTGCATCATGAAAATCATGTTTATAATACATGAAGGAAGGAGTTGAGAAGCATAAGTGTTCTTGGTCAAAGCAACTTAATTAGTTTACAATTAGGTGACTGGATCAAACAACTTTCAGTAATTAAAATGAGCTTAAGACAGAAACATGATGCATTTAATTATTATGTTGGTACACATCACCAGTTCTTAGAACATTAACATTGTTTCCAATTGATATGAAAATTTTCCGACGGGAACGAAACATAAATTAGTTGCTGATGACTAGTTACCAAAAAAAACAAACAGTTACTCTTAAAAATTTCATGCCCAACGAAAGATCTAATAAGTTCATCATGGTCTGATTCTGAATTGAGTCACTGAAAAAGGTTAATGAACCAGCTACAAAGCGCTCGCAAGACACATGCTCAGCTTTCATAAAATTAGTTGATCACGAGTATGTGACTTCGGGGAGTAATGACTCGATTTGCTTCTCTCGAGGTCCATTTAAGTCGGGCCACAAACCAGTGCAATTAATTGTACGCTTAAATAGAGCCTGAAGTCCTTCGATTAAAAATTACACATTTCATGCGTATTGCTTGAAAACATGGAAGGTATCAATAAAATAAAAACTATCTAGAAAGGCTTCATGGGTTTTAAAGGCATAAAACTTCCAACCTGGGACTGGAAATATTCATTATTTCATATCAATATGTTTGACTTTCAGATAAATTAATTTTGTATAACTGCACATCAGACCAAACAGCATAATCGACATCGGAGATTTTATACCTGTTACATAGCTCTAATATCATTTAGATATATAAAAACAAAACAGCGCCCCTACGCAAGAACGCGTAGTTCCACAGGATATGCATAACGATCATTTTAAATACTAAGAAATACTATGCCCTTGCCCTTCCTTATACTATACCTCGCTGCAAAAACCTTATGTTAATGCACTAATAAAATAGGAATATTATTTCCAACTCCCATTTTAAAATTTAATGTTTTCTTTTGAACACCCTTTGAGAAGAGGGAAAAAACAAAATTTAGCATGACGCAGCGGCCATATTAGCGGCACTAGCTTGCATAACATTGGAGAGACTCACGAAATGAACCCACCCAGAAATAAAACAATTACACTAAATCTCTATGAGCTGGTTAAGTTTTTCCATACGAATAAGCGCTTCGCAATTTTTCATCGTGTCTCGTCGAACTATTAACACCTCGACTCGACTCAAACAGCCGCCAAATACTCGAGCCATCTGCGACGTCAGCAGCATTCATGGCCTCCGTTTATCCGAGCCTTTAAAACCTCTCGATAAAGGGAAAAGTAAACATGCAAAATACATTGGCAGTCACGCGAAGGTGCGCGGCGAAGACTTGCACATTGCGACATCTGTTTCACCTCCGAATACTCGGAAACCTCGGGTCCCGAAACCGTTTCTTTGGAACCGCAGATGATGACGTGTTTGTACGTCCACTATCTTCGCATCATCCAGTAGGGATCACGAATCTAATGTATAAATAAAAAAAGATAAAAAAAACAAATAAAAAAGAGAATTATAAAATACCTCACTAGAAATCCATTAAATAGTAAACATTACTACAACCTATGGGAACAATAAATACCGAACATAATTCCCTCACAGTAAAACTGTGCAGTAACTGTAATGGAAACGTAGAGTTAGCTCTTTAACTCAACGTTATTCGACAGCTAAGTTTACTACGGACACTCGTAAACAAAGAGCAATAGCAATCGTAGGAATCGAAGGAGGTTCCTCCACACTCAAGCGGAGTCCAACGATGTTCAAATTTGGTGACAAAACGGGAACCTGTATTTCTATGGCGGTGTTTGTAACCACAATAAAATATGAAGTACAGCACTTGCACAAGCCATCAGGGTCATAGGGACATTCAGGTCCAGAGCAGTTAAGAAAAAAGAGGCTTACAGACTAGAGTAAAACGCACTTCTACAATTCATGACCGCAAATGATTTATAGTGCACACGTCACTCTAACAATACGAGGTAAGGACAAGGTAGAAGTTCTAAAACCTGCAGTCACTTACAATTAAGCTTAAATATAAAAGTAAACCAATATTCATACAATAATTATCACATAGTAAATCACGTCAAATAATGGATACTTAAGTTTCCTAAGCAACTCGATTTTCTGACCGGGATCACACCTGCCTCCTTCTGCTACAGCAAGCCTGCCTTACAAATATTATTAAAAAATACGAGGTGCGCAAACACAAGTTATATTCTCCTAGTAAGCACAGCCAGTTACCTAGATATTTTTTAAATTAAAAACTTATTTAGTATTGCATTAGGCACATCCTTGTTAAATCTTAGTCTACATTTCCGTCCACAAGCATTCACTAAAATGGTATTTCCCACCTTGAATGCAAAATTAAGCTTAAATCACTTCTCTTATTCATTCTTGAACTTATATTATTGAATGTCTTTCGTACTAGTTAGCAAATGAGGACAAACATTAGCTGATGTTGTCAAGTGGTCGATATGTGACCACGCCACCAGCTTACTTTTCAACCAGTCCTTATCTATAAATATCCTATCGTGTATGACGCTGACAGCCGCTGAAAATCCCTCTTCCACCCGACCGATTGCGGTTCTCCGGTTAATTACACTGGCGTTAATCGTTAATCACGTTGAAACCTTTATCCTAGCGCATATACTACTCTGCACCGACTCATTTACGCCAGCGCGGTGGAGGCCAATCTCGTTAATTAGAAATAACAGGAGCACATAAATCCCGACGCCAAAGTTCAGCTAACTCCGATAATCCAATCTTTGCTCTCGAGAGTTTAATGCTTTTTGAACCGCACATTTATATAGTTCATTTCCATTAAAATTTCACGTAGGTTCTTCGCGCATAAAACCCGAGTCTTTCATTGCTTTTACAAAAATTAAGGACATTATTTTCAATTTGTGATCCTCCCTCTATAAGCTTCCACCTTGCTTCTAAAATGCTATGTAGAATAGCCATGGATACCATTGAAAACACAACACAAATATTTTCCCACAACTTTGATCGAAAAGAGTACCTACCGTAAGATGGGGATACTTTGGCCCAAACTGTTTAGAGAGTAGGTAGTTGCAATAGTAATATCAACAACAATGTTATCTTAAAAACACATAAGTAAATTGTTACCATAATGAAACTCATATTTTTGCAATTTTTGTTATATTTCAGAAATTTTGCTTTCAAGAAAATAGTTCTTGAAAGTATGTAAGTGAAATTTTATTGGCTAACTTGGGGGTAATATTGGGGCAATATTGACCCATCAGTAAAAACAAACATCGTAACCACGAAAGGTTGCGAGTGGAGCAAAGTAACCCACAGTTAACCCCCCTCCCCTCCCCCCCCCAACTAGAAAAAAAAACTACAACGGACTTTTTGTATCATTATTGCATTTGAAATTCATGTGGCACATAGTAAAAACCAAAAAGAGTAATTTGAAAAATAATTTACATCACAGAGCATAAATTGAATGATTTAAACATTTCTTCGTATGAACAAGTAGTGAAGTGAGCTCAAGTAACCCACCTTAGTACACATATTGGTGCATCAGCAAATGTCACCATGAGATCAGGTTAGAGTGCTGGATAGATTGTTGGCTTCTCATACCATAGGCTATGCTTCTAATCCCAGGCAGTGGCAATGATTATCCAGAGAACACTTAATATCTACTTGCATGTCAATAGGAGAGCACTTCCAGTGCAGAACACAGTCCATCAACTGAGACGCTACGCTCATAACCTCTCGACGCCTTTCGTTAATAGTACGCTAATGCCGATGCCAGGTTTCTCTCCACCTTCATTCATTCATCCTCCAAGAATCCTTCACGCCTACCCTCAATGGGAAAGAGTGCCACAATGAAATACATTTTTCATGTAGCATGTGAAGTGCTTCAATCAATTTACTGTCAAAATTGAGTTTTTCTTACGTTATCTTACGTAGGGGGTGAGGGTCGGAAACAATCTTACGTAAGATTTTTGTCACTTCTGAGACCGTATTTATTTAATAATAATAATAATGTTTATTTTTCCGTGGCAAGTCACCAAAGAACATATACAGAGTATAAAAATTCAACCATTCAAAATCACTGCCGGACGAAAAATATATCTTCGTACGATTTTCGCCGCGGTGTTACACGTGAACTTATGCTAAACTATAAAAAATATGTGATCAATTCTTTCGTGAGTTTGTTTTGAGATGTCGCATTTTTAAAGATCTTGTTTTTTGCAAGTCACGCCAAAATTGTTTTTTTTGCGAATCACAAAATCTCTAAAACCACCATCGTTATCCGTCAAAAATGTACTTTTTTATTGGTTTAAAAATGGCCAAATTCGCTTTACGTATTACTTGAATTGCCCCTAAGGGAATTTTAGTTGCCTCAAGGGCAAATCAAAATCTCGCACGCTATTTAGACGGGTTTACCAACTAGGATAGCTTACCAACATTCTCTTCGACACTCCAGCAGCCTCGCGTTATCCATTGTCGCTCCATACACTAATTTAACTCGAGATACACGAATGTGGAAAATTCTAAATGAAAAAAATTCACCTGGACCGGTACTTGAGTCCTGATAACAGAATTCGCGCCGAGTGCTTTAACCAATTATACCCAGACACAGTCCTCTACTATAAATTTCATGGAGGCTAAAAAGAAACTGGATTTTCTAACGTAGCGTAAAAAGTAACTCGCTTTCATATAACAGCACGTAGTACTCGCAATCATGCACATGGCACCACAGCACAACGAGGTTTATTCAAGTCCAGGTGAAGAATTTTTTCACAGTGGATTCCGAACTTTCTTATACCTCCTAAGCGAGTAACTCCCGTTGGAGTTTGAATGCTTTACATTCAAATTGAAATGTCACATATATCACACAGTGAACGAGGTAATTTGAAAAATTGATCAACTATTTTCAAGTCCGTTGAATTCTCCAGACTCGGCCAAACAAGCCATAATTGTTCTAAATATTCCCAATCGGATGCACTCGGCTTGGACCAAGGACAACGGAAAAACAGTTCTAGCCACCTTCGCGCCTATATCCACTAGTCTGGCGATAAAAATGTTCTCTTCTTCCATCGTTTCCCCCCCACTTAAGTTCAGTCGTGCAGGTATCGAAAGATAAATGCTTCTTTACATGACTCACACAAGACTTTGGCCTCTCGAGAAAATATAAAAATAAACAGGAATTGGAAGCCATAGGTTTCCCAAACGCCTTGATAGTGGCCTTGTGTGCTCGGAAAGACCCTCGGGGGAGATACCATCCATATCTTAGCTGCGCGCTCGAATTAACAACACGAGTTTCCCAAACGGGGACAGGGTCGCCTCTCCAATGGATGGGGCAAGCACACACACACACAGTGAGTGTTGACCTCCACGGGAGGTTGGCTGGCAAGCTGCCTCCCTCGGAACCGGCAGACGATTAGAGCCGGGTTCACATGTACTACGCGGAGAGTTCCGCGAGGCCCGTCCAGGTGCTTGGAAACATGCCCCGCTCGCCAAGCACGACGACGTTAGCAATACCTTCACTCTTCGCATGGATCCTTATCGTTTTGCAGCAAATGCAATTGCTCGACTATTGCTCACAGCATTATTAATGCTATAACAACATCATTGACATAATTATGAGCCCAATTATACAAGCAAATACGCATTCCACAGAGGTTATACGGATGATCACCATGCATATGAACCTCAGCAAGCATAAAGTAAGCGATATACGCGCACGTAATGATCAAAACGTAAATATGAACCTAGATTAAAGGCCATTACTTTAAAGGACATTACACACAGAATTTCTATATGCATTCAAATACACGGACAGATGTGCAGTCAATATTGCGTCGCTGTTTGAAATGCTGCTTGGAATTCCCCATTCTCGAAGAAAGATGAACGTCCGTGGTTCAATTCCCAGTCCAGAAAATCTCTTTTTTAATCTGGCAATTTTCAATGCATCTTTTGTCTTCCACGGCAGAGCTTGAGAAAATGCTGTATATATATGGCAAATATGGTCCCACCAATCACACCGCTGCACACTCATATTGGCCTTACTTGCTTTGGAAAGGTAATGTAAATTCTAAGGAGTTACAATTCCTAGGGAGTTTAGATCACAAAATCTTGACGAATAAACAAACGGATAATTACCTGGATCATGTTTAATGTCCATTGAATTCGTCTTGTATCTTAACCCAGCAATAACTCTTTGCCGACAGTGTAACGGATTCGGTCTTCATTTTTAATTGTGTTATTATTCTAAACCAAAAAGCGAGCCAGCAAAACTGGTGAAACTTTCTCAATGCAAGATATTTGCGTCGTGATGTAAATTACTGACTGTTAGTAACTGTTGATTAAAAAGATTCTTAGTTCTCAGAAGTGTTTGTTTGCGCAACTGAGCGGATCATCGATGAGAAATCACGAATATAAAAATAATTCATGATTGATTTAACTGCGTACATCTCACGAACGATCAAGTAACGTATGCATCTCACGTTCGACAAATCTATCAAGATTTATTTGGCCGGCCTCAGATCTCATAATTGATACTTGATGTCATACAATCATTCCTATCGTGATCCGTAAAGATGAGCTCCTCGGTCATTGGAGAGATCCAGTTCATCGATCAATCTTTTAAGAGAACTTGATCTCGAGATTCGATCACTCACAACCGACCCATCACTAGTTGTTATATAAAACGGTCATCGTATAAAAATGATCATCGGTGGTGGTTTTATCGACTCCTCGATAGGTTGGTTGACATAAAGTTTCAAAAATGGTGTCAAAATAAGGAGTTGTGCGATAAATTTCTCGATACTTTAACATTTAAAACTTTACATTATTTAGCCTCAACAATGAACAGAGGAAGCAATGTTATAGATCTTTTTGCGGCTAGAATTCCTAATTTCGTCCTTAACATAGTAACAGTGAACGGAATTAGTGATCACAGAGCAGTTAACGCTGAATTCCATATAATTAGTGACAATAAGGCACCCAAAAAGAGAAGGGTGTAGTAATTCCAATCGATGGATATCGATGGTTAAACTCTTTCGCTTGCGGGCAGGCAGGGCCCTTACCATACGGTGGAAAAGTGAGAGTAATCGTCCGCTTGTGACACTTCCTCGAGCGAGGAAATACTACATAAAAAGTTGAGACATCTTATTAGTATTTACTTTAAATGTTATTTATTAACTTGAATATCATTCAGCATTCAAGAAATTTCTCACTCTCCGCCGCTTTGAAATAACATTTAATGCGTTTATTACCAAATCGTTTCTAAATATATGTCCGTTTACAGAATATGGTGGTTTAGTAGATGAAACCATTTAGAGTTGGAAATGTATTACTTAACGCGATCAATATAATGCAGCTAGCTAAGGCTCGTCACTGGGAAATTATTTCATTTTCACAGTTTGCATGGAATATTTTCAATAACACAATGATTTCGAAAGATAATTGAAATAAGGTATGAAAAACTCAGATTTACCCAAAATATCTGAAATATTTCAAAATTTACAAGCAACAATTTTCCTTTCGCACATGAATTAAAAATTATGATTCGTTGTTAACAGATTGAGAAAATTGCTCAATTAGTAAGTCATAGATGTATCTTCATGTGGATTTCCCATTTGTGTGAACAACTTTTACCTTTTGTATGTGTTAACGTGATAGCTGATAATTGCGTTTAGGACTTGGAATAATTGGTCCAGTTTCAGTGCAGACGGAAACTAGTATTGTAGTCCAGTCTGTAGAGAAATTTGAAGGTTTTTTTCGTGATACAGGTTAAGAATAGTCAAAAGTTATAGGGAAGGGAGAGTTATATATACCTATATATTTTTAAACTTCGAACTAGACCGTTATAAACAAATTACAGGGGTTCAAAGTTGGCTAAAAACGGTTTTTCAATTCTACAAGCCAAGGTACTTTAGGAAAAAAGGTTTCAAATGTTTTTTGTAGACAATTAAAAAACGCATAATTTGAGCTATGGTAAGTTTATTTTAGACAATTATTTTTTGCAAAAACTTCGAAAAACCCCCCAAAATGGCGTTTTTTTGCATATCAATTATTTATTGCAAAAATGACAACAAATTAACGAAATTGGTTTTTTTAATCCTATTTTTTTTGTCATAATGGGGCCTTAATCACAAAGAAAAAAAGTATTAAAAAAGTCATTTTTGCAAAAAATAATTGTCTAAAATAAACTTACCATAGCTCAAGTTATGCGTTTTTTAATTGTCTACAAAAAACATTTGAAACATTTTTTCCTAAAGTACCTTGGCTTGTAGAATTGAAAAACCGTTTTTAGCCAACTTTGAACCCCTGTAATTTGTTTATAACGGTCTAGTTCTAAGTTTAAAAATATATAGGTATATATAACTCTCCCTTCCCTACAACTTTTGACTATTCTTAACCTGTATCAAGACAACGTCATAAATGACACTTTTTTCTCTCCACAGACTGGACTATTGCGTCTTATAATTTATAACGGCTCCTATGTCTAAGCTTTCAATACTTTTATGTTTCAATTATTTCTCATGCTAAGTTTGAGACGACCACTCTCGTTTCTTTACCTAATTTAAGAGTTAAATTATTGTTAATTATACACCAAAGACAGTAAAATTCGCCATGAAAGAATTATTTGACTTGACCGGGATTCAAACCCGGATCTCCCAGTTGCCGGTGGGGTGTGTTGGCCAGTTGCACTGCCGAGTCTTCTTGATTCAAGGCGAATTTCAGCAGCGATGGGTTTATGCCAACAATTAGTTCTTGTCGCTGAAATTGTCGCCTTCAATTGGGATGACTTGGTGGTGTAAACTGGTCTGGCAGGACTGACCGGCGATTGGGAGATCCGAGATCGAATCCCGGTCATGATGTTTCCGAATTTCACGGTCTTTGGTGTATAACTTAGCACCCGTGCGCGTGACGGCGTGCAACACATCATTTGTGCAAACGCAATGATTGGAATAATTAATTGTTAATTTTTAAAACACCCGTTCACTATTTAGTTCGCTGTTTTGAATTTTTGGAAAAAGAATAACTCGGTCAATGAAACTTACACAATTAATCAAATAACTTATCAAATGTAGAGTCAGTTAAATACTTAGGTGTGACCCTTATTCAGGACCTGTCTTGGGGGACACACGTCCGGGAAATCTGCGGACATGCTAGTCGCAAATTGGGATTTATTAAAAGAATATTAGGAAAATGCGACGAGAAGGTTAAAGAGCAATGTTATTTTTCACTCGTGAGACCTCACTTGGAGTTTGCCGCTAGCATATGGGACCCTTTCGAAGTAGGACTAATCTCTGAAATAGATCGAATACGGCGGAGAGCAGCAAGATTTGTGAAAAATTGTTACGACAAACTTAGCAGTGTTACCGAATTGTTGAAGGAATTAGGTTGGGAATCTCTAACTGATCGAAGGGAGAAATACAGGTTAAATCTTTTACGCAATTTCCAAGCATACAGTTTTTTGCCGGACGTTCAACATATATTGCTAGAGCCAATGTACTACGGGAGAAGCGATTACAGGAATAAGATAAAGGAAATTGACTGCAGAACCGATATATTTAAAATATCCTTTTTTCCACGTACAATAAGGGATCATAATAGTTGCGAAAAATCAATCATATGAAACTCCCACTCTCGATAGGTAGAGTAAAATTTTCAATAGCGTTTAATAACATCATTACTAACATTTTACACAGCTTGATATGTCCGGCATTATTTTATTTTGTTCTCTGCATGAAGCAGTATCTAGTAGCATTCATAAATTAACAATGCATGTTTATTTACGCATCACTCTCCCAGTTTCCGGTTGAACTGCGCACTGTTCTCCTGACTGCTTTTTTTGCTGCGCCTAGCGGCCGGGAAAAAGTGCGAGGTTCTGATTAGTGCTGGGACGAGTGCTATATGCCTGGTGTGGAATCACCCCGTGCCACACACCCTAGTGGTGAATTGCACGGTACTTCGTAGATGTAGATATGGAGTTCTGAATGGGAACCCACAAACATACCACGCCATCAATTTCGTGAAGAGATGTCTGCAGTACTTCGTAATGTTTATCATTGAGCAATGTATTTTGCAATTTCCCTTTCTGCTGAAGCTGGTGCAAGAATCTGGTAAATCTTCATCAGCATCTTTACATGAGTAGAAACATTAATTTATAAACAAGTTAAGAATCAGAGGCAACTACAGCAAATATGACTCGGCATCACCCAAAGATATCCGCTAATTCTCGCAAAGTTGGTAGTTTCTTGAATAATTGAACTACTATATAAACCTGGTAAATGTTAATGCCATTGACACCCTTGAGTTAGGAATGGATCCTTCAGCAACGGATTTTAAGAACACATGGAAAGGAATGAAGTTCAATCGCCAGCATTATGATATATTAGATTTTGTTCAGTCAGTCTTCTCTATTGTATTTCACAGTAGTTTATGCATCTGTTCAGCAGTGTTGTTTCAATATTTTGTAAAATATTTACGCAGAGAAGCAAAGGTGCTATTAAACAGAATGTCTATATCATAACACTGCAGTTCAACCTTTCTTTGTGAAGTAATTTGTGTGAGTTTATTCGTAAAATGAGCTCATGACTCATTTCAATTACTAAAATTACATTGACTTAAAGGCAATAGTATACATTTAACGCACAACTCCATAGATCAGGCAATGATAAACAATTGTGGCAATTGCCAATGCTTGGAGACTCGTAACTATCTGAGTTTACACTGGAGGTGTCCTCTTATTAAAACTAGAAGTGTATTATGATCTGTACCTATCTATCCCGAATAGCAGCAGATACAATTGATATTATGGTAAATTAAATTGGTAAAAAAAATATTGTCAAGTGAAAGAATGTTGGTTCTCCACCTATAATTTTAAATTACCCAAAATTTCAGTTTCTCCAAAGCCGAGAAAAAAATCTGTTTTATTTGTCTGACCCAAAAGTTTTATTCCCGAAATTTCCTGTTTTTCTGATGTCTCACACCTCAAGCAGTGATTAGCCGAGAAATGATGGGATATCAGCTCAACTAATTCACGGTTAATTTTTAGGTGAACGAACTCATATCGCCAATGAGCTTCGCCATTAGGAATTAAGTAAACGGCCAAGTTGTGCCAACTGCACCACCACAGGACATATCTGCTGTGTTATTTTCAAGTAATCTAAATATATCATTTAGTTATATTTTGGGTGAGTTAATATTTCTATGAGTTTTACTCTTTTCACCGTTGCTTCTACGACATCTAAAGAGGCAAAAACATACAAATATGAAGGACAAGTGCTCGGAGTTAGAATAGGAGTAATATCGTCTCGTAGGCATAATATAATGTTAAAATACCACTCTATAGAACTGGCAATGACTGAATTTTGTCGCAATCGCTAATGGCTGCAGACTCACAACTCTCGGAGATTACATTTGAAGTAACATTAATAGCTAAAAATAATTACATCATCATCTGTATCTATGTCTAATGGTAGCAGAGGAAAATGATTCTATGGTAAATTTAAATGGAATATGGAATTTTCCCTCGATCTCGTAGTTGCCCACGCTCCACGTCGAGTAGTCCAAGCAGTTTTCCGATTTACATGTCACAATGTTCTCATTGCTATTACATAGTACACGTACCAGCCTGCGCATTTTTCCGTGAATCACACATCTACCCAAATATGAGCCTGAGGTAAAACGGCTTTAAGAAGGCTTGGCCATTCCCTAAGTCGCGCTACCTTGGCTATCGTTAAATCCAAGGACGACAACTCTCGCATGAGACTGCGCATCTACCAATGAATTAGACTGCGCCGTAAAATGTCTCCGGTAAAACGGCTTAATGAGGGGTTGGCCATTCCCTTGTTATTTCTATTTTGGCCGTCATTAAATCCCAGGACGACGAATTTCGCATGAAACTGCGCATTTACCCAACAATGAGACTGCGAAATAAAATGCCTTTGGTAAAACGGCCAAACGGAGGGATTGGCCATTCCCCCATCCATGCTCTCTTGCATTCCGTTTAAGACCGGGCGACGACGACTCTCGCATTGCGTCACGGTCTACCCGTCGGTCGTGAGGCTATCCCGCGAGGTCCCTCATCATGACTCCCCCCCCCCCGCCTCCCTCCTATGTCTCCAACCCCCACGCCCCCTCCTCCCTCTTACATCCCCATCCTCCAGTGATGCACGCCGCTAATGGCGAACTAATGGGCTCAAAGTACTGCCACTGCGCGGCCATTTTTCCATACTAAAGCGCCACGTACTACCAAAGCAACCGCCGCCGCCGCGCCGCTGTTAGTTTTATTGCGCCCGTTTTTTTTCATTTTTCTTCTCCCCCCCCCCCCCCCCTCCGCACTTCCGGGTCGTTCCATTAAGTGCACTGTGCAAACACTCCATCACATATTCTTCCCCCCCTCACCATTCCCCCCCACCTCTGCACGTGCATAGTGAACACCACCGGCGCGAGAGAGAGACGGGGCTAATTTCTCTAATAATACGAGCATTTTAATCAGTGCCCGAAACGCATGTCGCCGTCCTTTTTTATTTATTTTCCACGCGAGCGTCAAATATTTCCTCTATTTTTTTTTACATTTTTTCTTTCCGAAAATTTCACCATTATCAAAGTGACGCCTGCTCCTCCACCGATCTTTCTCTCTCATTTTTCCGCTTCTCTCTTGCTTCTTTTAATCTGGAACAGCCGTCGACTATTTTCGTTTTATAAAAAACTGAAATATTTGCTATTTCTAATATTCCCATAGAGAGGACATTTTCCCCTGGACATACAACCAATCACCTGACCTCCCATGCGACGGGAGATTTTTTACATAATCGTGAGCTTGAAATACTTTAAAAGTCACGTGTCAGTTAAAAAAACGTGTAAAGAGAGACTAAGAGTTCATGAATGAAATGTGAGAAAGATGAACAAAGAGAAAATTCATAATTCATAATAAAAAGACAAAATATTCATAATTTTATCATACACTTGATAGCATTATGGAAAATAGCTTTTAGGTATTGAGTGGCGTCTTGCAGATCCTAAATTTTACTCTTGTTTTTCTAAAGTTCTGCTTTATTACTTAATTTATTACTTAAGTCGATGACCGCGATCATTTCCTGAAACTCTATGGGGATAGGAAAATAAAAACCTCAATGGAGTATAATGATGGATGGACAGAATAATTTTGCACGAGTGTACCACGAAAAGTTCTAGATATTAACGCAATGGTGCCGGAAATGAGAAACAATAGATATACAACATGCCAGAGAGAAGATGCCATAGCTGCAATTAATGGAATTGAGTAACTTCCACAATGATATCACTGAGGAATTTGCTCAATTTTATTAAGCGCAGTTATGTTCCGTGTCCACTCCATCACGCCCGAAACCTTTAGATTATGAAGATGACATTTTTTAAAATGTTTTTAAAAACATGAAAACGTCCCTAACATCTACCACAATGTACTTCATAAATTTAAAAAAATTAAATAACAACCTATTTTGTCCGAGAACTGTCAACTCGGTATAAATTTACAAGCTACAATTATGAATCAAATGAATTTGGGTAAAGGTGATTTGCCGATAAAATTACTGACTATACATTTCCTTACGCCAATGCATAGCAGCAGCGTATTAGGAAACAGTAATTGGCTGAAAAAATTCCCTTTTCACGATAAATTTCCTTCTTGAAAACCATGAATGAAGCATCAGTCAGTAATCAACGAGTTAGTCCCGTCGACCCAGTTAATTTAATTGCAGCGGCAGCGAGGCAGAAACGATGGGAGGACTCTGCCCTCCATCTAAATTACACTCTGGATGAAACGAACCCGCAGCCTCCAATTCCTTCCTTCCTTCAGTTCCATCTTTTCCTCGAAACCCTCTTCTTCTTCCTCGTCGTGACATCACCACGGCGCATTAATGTGGAAGTCGCGAGCAGCTGACGGGAGGATGGAAGAGTCAAAGAGGCACAGGAGAAGACCACTAACGGAGGAGGAGGCACTTAGGATCAGTTACCTCCACAGGTCTCTCCCATCCCTCCACCTCGCCCTTCCACCCTTCAAAAGACATCATAAGGACTCACTCGTCTCCTTTAGCCCCCCCTAACTCCCCCCCCCACAAAACTCCCCACCCCTAAAAAGCAGCCCTTTCCTTTACTCATCGTGCCCACACTACCCCACCCGCGCCCTCATCACAACCTCCAAACACATCTCACGGAGCCGAATTTTGGTTGCATCCGTTTTCTATTCGTTCCCTCCGAAAAATTCCAACTTTTGATGCAAGTCCTTTGATATGAATCCAATATGAATATATAAATCCATTATGAATCCAACTGCTAACTTTTTCACAGCTATAATTACTTTTTTATCTTTTATTGACTTCAAATTAGAATATTCTAGCATTTTTTCAATTTTTTATTATATAAGCATTCATATTCCAAATGTGCACTTCGTCCATCAAGCAAAATCATTAAGTAATAAATTAATAATATTAATTTAAAATTTTATCGCAATTAAATAGAGCATAAAAATATTCATAAAAGTGGAATTTGAAGTCTAAGCTCTGCCTTTCTGAGCAGTTATGACAGAGAAGGGTTACGATTTCACGTCGGCAGCCATGTGTGCCATCTTTCCCACAAACAAACTTTTTCATTGAGGATGGAAATTAAATTATTCGCTTAAAATGATAATTTTCTAAAAATCAAAGTCCAACAGAGACTCCCTCATGCTTCCAATAATTCCTGAACAATGCGAAAAATGTAGAAGAATATCGGGAGACCTACGTACGATGATGTCTTTCAATACGCTGCATTGGAGAAAACCACCAATCATACACAATTAGGAAATAATATTGCATATAGGAGCCACGAGTTTTGAAGGAAAACACAAGGAAACCGATTGAAACTGAATAAAACCGGTAAATACCGTTGAGAATGGCCCTTAAGACGGCTTGTGTAATAAAATAGTGGAGTATATGCGGAATTTCCTTCGTAAAGTTGAACAAGATTAATAAATACCTAACAAACTAACACCATTCGTAGCCACATCAGAACCGCGGCATTGCACCAATAAATTTGTGCGGCATAACAAAACAATGTATCAAACAATTTTCATTTATAGCACCGTGGCAGATTTTACTGGGCCGGCGACCGAATCAACTCTGCCACAAGCCCTTGCATTGCCTTGTGGAGGCTCGCGGCATATAATGCAGATGCAGAAGAAATTCCGCGAACTTTATAGATATTCTAAATCGAGACCCAAGAGCAAGATAAAATGAATTTCCCAGGAAGCGGGCTCGTTAACGATACGACGGCACGAGCGAGCGGACGGATTTGCGTAAGCGTAAAGTCAAACATCGCTCAGGGAATCCCTCCCTTCGGCTTCCTCCGGGACAATGGATTGCGATTCAGAGCTGCTCAGAAGCTGGGCGAACTCGTGACCCTGGAGTAGTGCTGAGGATGCACCCGGATATCATTCTTCAGTCTAAATGATCGGAAAGGTGTGCTGCATAATTCAACGGTGGAGGTTTTGAACACATTAATCTCTTTATCCGTAGAAAATCAATGCCCTAATTTACTAAGATACCGATTCCTAAAACAGGGCTCTCTCAACTTAACGCACAGACGAAAGGAAGGTTAACAACAAAGGAAGGCAAAAAAAGAGAATCAACGGAAACGGTTGACGTTCTAAAAGACAATACATAGAAGTCATGGGAAATCATTTTAATAGCTGTACCAATACTATATAAAACTCCATAAAGGGATTTATCATTCACAAAATTGTAATTATAGTATATTTCGTGATTTCTTGTGCTTAAGTTTATTAATCCTAAGACCAATCGCTAAATATTTTGAAGACTACTCGGGGAAACTCCAATGATTCAAATTATGCCCAAATATTAGTAAGCGCACGCACCGTGGAGGTAAAAACACCACTCTATAAGCAAGCAGTTACTTTCTGATATGAAATAAGAAAAATATTCTAAATCTAAAGCAGAAAAAATGAAAGCCACGAAATGAAAATTGAGTGAATATCTAATTGATTCAAATCAAATGTTGAGGCATGAAAAATCTAAAAATATAGATGGGGTAAATCTAAAGAAACTTAGCATCAATTAACAGCAATAAACCTATAGTTTTAAAATTCAATATAAACCCTTTCCAGGAATAATTATGAGAATTGTTACTGAATTAGGATGAAAAGAGTGGATTCCTTTCCTCTTCCCCACATGAAACAGCTCTTTGGTCGTCTTCCAGGACCCAAACATACACTCATAGTCCACATTTCCAGCATCTCAGAAACCTCCGCACATGCATCAACTGCATTTCGATTTTTCGGAGTTATTACATCGAATATCACGACCTTCCCACTGAGCTTTTTCTTCGCCTCACACTTCGACCCCATGGGCAATGCCCCCTCCTCACTCACCGGCCTCATCCCTCCTCCTATCTCACAGCTTCCCCGAACATCTCCTCACTTCATCTGGCAGACAAACCACGGCACGGTGTTAATGCCTCCCGAGATAATATCATCTTCAACTTTTTGTTCGCTCGACCTCCTCTCATTTTCTTCATATACCATCTCTCAATTCTCTTCGCCGCCCTTAAAAAACGCGCCTCGGCCGCTGTGCCGTGATTCGATCTAAAAACCCTTCACGATAGACGACACCCGTTCCCGTCGTCTTAATTGAGACGATCGCCTCTCAAACACAATCCCGGCTGCGATCGCGCGGCTTGCTCTCGTTTCGAGCGTCATCGCGTGGCACGATATCCTCACAGACGACTGCTTATTCCTTCCCTCTCGCAGTGGGTGCAGATTCGTCTAGCAAGCTGAACGAGCACTGCATGCGCGTGACCCGAGGCACGTGGAGAACAGACCTCCCGTACCGCACGAGACGACCCATATCCACGGCCGTGCTGAACACAACACTTCATTTTGCATCCTTCCAGCACCCATTTCAAACAATTTCCGTGCATAACAAAATTAACGTAAGAAAATGTTATCAGCAATAGGTTTTGTGATAGTGCAGTAGTGCTGAATATAGAGAAACATCTAAGCCAGCTTACGAAAGCATAAAAAATATTGATTATTAAAATTATAAGGAAATGACAAACTTAGTATTACAGCACTGGTATTTATAACGATTCAACCGTCGTTCCAACGTCGTTTAAGAGACAAAAACAAAGGAATAACTTAAAAATGCAGTTTGTATGCTGAAACCCATACGGGGCAATCATAAATTCATAAGTTATAAAACAAAGTTGCTTTTTATTGCAACATTATTCTATCACCGAAATGGCAGCGAAGTAGTAAAATAATATTTTAATCATAAAAACTTCAGAGTCAATCTGAACAACAATCTGGCCACATAGACTTGTTCTACCTTCCTTCATATTTATTCTCAATTGAACTGTGTAGTTTGTATCTAAATCTAAAGCTCGCCATTAGTTATTAAGATTATATTCTGATTACTTCTTGCTATCGGAAAAGAACAATTGTATCCAGCGAAGTCAGTTTCAAATCAGAAATGTTTTTACTAGATATTGAAACTAGTTTAATAAATACCTCTTACGAATGTAATTAAAACTACTGACCTATTTGGCATTATCTAATCCCAATACTTGATTAAAATGTTTTAGTTCCCAATCAAAAGATACACCGGAAAAAGTTTATTTTCGTAATTTTAGAGTGCACGCAATAACTTACGCAGTATTTTGATGTTTTATTCTCATTTCCTCAATTTCTGCTTATCGACAAATGGATTTTAAAAAATAGCGGTGTTTAAATTATGATGCGTTTTTAAAAGAAATGCACACTGATATTGAAGCGCAGGAATAACGCATAGATGAGTAAAGTATCTACATAGATGTAGTACAAGGTCATGACTTTCAGGCTTCAAGGGGAAAGGACGAAAAGTGTTACTAAAGGGCAGCCGAAGATGAGGCCAAGGTGTCGAGGACATAAGTGAGAAGCACCTTTAAAGGAGTGTGGCCATCAAGGAGGGTAACCCTAGATTATGCATATCTAACTCTGTGCGCATATGCAGTCAATTCAGATCCGTTTGTATAGTTCAGAGCTCTAAAGGCACTGAGGTACATTCCCACACTGGCTGCATTTCCCAGAGACTTCCTCGCAGTTATATCTTAACGTTTCTTAAAATACATCTACTCAGAAGGCTTAAAAAAAACAATTTGATTATGTTGATACTCCAAGTATATCCATGATGATAACCCGGGCGTTGGTATATCTGATACGAAGGTATTTCGCTCAGAGGAAAAATGTTTGATGACGGAGGGACATATTATTGGATTGGCATATCTTCTGTGCGACGAGTAGTTTACAAAGAAGGTTATGTATTTTACCCGACCTCATATTACTAGATCGTATCTTAAAAAGAGTATCTCCAAAAGGAGGATGTTAAATTTTATCAGAATAGCCCAGGATAGTGAAATAGGAGGCCAAAGTAAGTAGTGGATGAAATAAACAGTGTCAGGCGAGATGTGGTCGAACTGCTTTATCAATAATGAAAGTAATCAATATAGTACTGTCCACTTTTATTTAAATTTACAACAAGTGTTTCGGATTTTTTGTACTAACCCTCAGTTACCCGGTACTCAGCACAGCTAATGTGCATTGCACCCGAGGATGGCTTATTGTTAGTACAAAAAAGCCGAAACACGTGTTGTAAATTTTAATAAAAGTGGAAATTACTATATCGATTACTTTCATTATTAAGTAGTGGATGTTCAGTAGACCAATTATTACTCCAGTTATTTCCAATACATTTAACCATTTTAGGATAATATGCTCCTGTTCCCCTACAATATAAACCACAGGGAAAATACACATTATTTGCTACTGTGCCATGGAAAATAAAATCTCTACAGTCACATAAGATTTTAAAATGCTCATCTGATCAATTTCGTTGCCGTGTGTAAAAATAAGCCAAGCGAAAACTAAGAACAATATTAAGAAATTCAGCAAAAATAATAATCTCATTCATGACATTGGGGCAACTTTCTGGCTATGTTGGTAAAAAGATTAATGATTTTTTTCATCAATAATTCAATGATGATCATTTTTATGACGTCAACTTCAAAAAGGCAAGGCCACGCAACTCTTCACAGGAATTGGGGACACGCTACCAGCACACAATCCTTTTCGTGCCAGCGGCTCATTTCCAAAAGTAGTGATTACAGGCCAATCATTGGAGCACAGACATTTCTCTTTCAATAGAAAAAATAAGTGAACAATGGCCAATTATAATCTTTGATGAAACCCACGTACAACACACAATTAAAATCATCAAAAATAATTCACCAGAGATCCACGACCGCTTTTCGATCTAGCACGGACAAATACTTTCACTCCCAAAGGAAGCGCAATCTGCAATTTCTTCCCCCGAAACGTTCATTGACTACGTGAGATAATCCAAGTTTACAGCAGCTCATTCCACGCAATACAATAAGAACAGCTAATTCAAAACTGAAAGTATCTCAAACCATTATTGAAGCTGTAAACATTCTATGCTCGAGATATTCATTCTTTAAGCATTACGAGGCGCACTCATAACCCAGCGTATAGATACTTAGGTTTTAAGCGATATGAAAGAAGTCTGCCGAAATAAATTTCTGAAATTCAAGCACAGCTTTAAAATCAATGAGTGCTCCATTTTGAAAGGCAAGATTTGAAGGTCATATGAAGGCAATGAAAAGACGGTGGCTAAATTTCAATGATTAACCGCGCGAGTGAATATGGGGAGAGACAGCTTTAATTGTCATAGTGCGTACTTGGATAGCGCTGGCAGTTGATTAAAATGACTCCCGAGTTTACCAGAAATGAAAACATTCGCGAAAACCGGCGAATCCAGCAGAAAATAAACTTGAGTCATTCGAACTGAGATTTTCTCAAAGTTTTCTTATTTCACCGCTTTGCCTCGAAATGGACTTCACCATCATCACACCGAGAAAGAGACTTCACCTTGATCCTTCTCATCGCCAGCTTCACTTACTCCTTGGACAAAAGAGAAACAAACATCCGACTCATCCGCCTTCCTCACGAAATCTCATCTTGTCGGAGAGGGATTTCGTCATCACGCGGCGTGACGTCTAACCATCATCGCCTCCTTTCCTCAACCGCCACTCCCCCACGTCCCCCAATCAACAACAGCCTACTACACTGCTACTATTCCGTGATAGTTTCTTCTTCCCCCTCCATTCCCTCGCATCTCAATACGTTCCTCTCACTCCTTACCGGCTTCAATTTTACTGTAGTACGTTACGGTAATGAACTGGGGAAAAAAAAATTTCACGTTTTCCGATCTAGGGTTAAGAACTTGTTACTAATTTTCCGTTGATGGTAAAGCTTTAAATAAAAATTTCAAGTATAACTACTCAGTAAAGTGTAATTTCAAATGCGTGAAAATTTTTGTACGTCAGAAAAAATAGCAGGAATTTCCGAAAATTTCGCGTCTAAAAAAGCGGATTTATATGTTTGGTGACATCAATAGGCAAGATCGAGTTAATGTGTTTGTTTACTCTGTCAAACAATGGAACCTGCACACGCGCGCAAAATACAATTAATTAATTTAACCAGTCTTTAGACAATGGCTTCAAGAAAAGTACACCATTGTTGCAAAAAGGCCAATTATAATAATATTACAACTTTTAATACATGGTGACGGATTTCCTAAAGCAAGGCGAAGGCTCATAAGGCAAGTCCAGTTAATATACAAAGTCTACGTGTATGAATTACATGTAGCAGTTTAATATTATAATTGATAGAGAACGGTGTTTACTGCCTAGTGACGACAAAATCAAAGGCAACATGGCGGCATGTCTTTCTCGGTGCAATGTCAAAATATGTACGTCCATTTGAAGAATATTGGAACTACCACCAGCTATCCAACTAAAAAACGTTCGGTTAAAAATACTGCCTTTTATTATCATAGCAATTCCATGAGTTTTCGCTTTTATTGATAAAAAATACTTGTATTGGACCCTACTATCCGAAAAGTAACAACTCGGTACCTACGTTTTAATAAAATACCCTTAACAGAAGTAACCCGATGAAGAGAGACAATAATTAGAGAAATTTACGAAAAGTGGAATGATCACACACCGGGACTAGAATTGGAACTCATATTCCCCAGATTTCTACCAATTAAACTACTACTACGCAGGCATGGTCTTTCATGTCCTCTTCCTCCTTCGAAATACGGATGAGGAGCAGAAATTGGTCAAAACAGCGTGAATTCGGGGGATCTGTTTTCGAATACCAGGCGAAGCGAATTATTTTTTTAATTGTGACTTTCAACCATTTAAGATAGCGATTCGGATTTAGCTTTCTGGAAAAAGTCCACAACTATGCAATGAAGATCCGTTATCATTGCAAAATAGAGTAACATAACCCAGATTATCATTCTGAGCTCAATCCAAAATGACGACATAGACTCTCACTAACTGATATCTCAGCAAAATTAATCAGGGAAATCCGTAAAATTGTCTTTTCTCTACTAACGTCCTCCTCATAATTACTTGTCTCCACCAACTTCCTCAAATTAATTACTTTTCTCTACTAACTTTCTCCAATTAATTATTTTCCTCGCCGGTGTTAATTTAGACAAATCAGACTGAGTACGGGGAAATAATTCTGAAACATCCTCGTTACGATTCCTTAAAGTCTCACGTTACTGGGCGCCCTGATTCGCCAGATTAAAGTTGCCTGCTAGAATTTTCGCTCGAAATTCCAATTCGCTGCTATAATAGGAAAGACGGATAAAGCGACAATTCCTATGACTACGACTCATTTTAAATATAAACTCTCACCTAGTAATAGACGGATGTAATATGGTTTTTAGGCATCACATCAAGAATAACGATTTCTATCATTAACGAAATAAAAGGCTACAAACGCATTCTTAACACTTTGTACGAGCGACAATCTTGAGGAAGTGGCACTGCAGCAAACAATCGCATTTTTTCATGAAGCCAGAGTACCGATTTGTTTCCAATTTTATTCTCAAGTTCACACTGGACCCTAACCGCCAGATGAAAAGTTGTTTGCTTTGATCTTCTTAGTAACTACGTAAGACTACATCGTGCTTTAGAAGAAGAATAACATTTTCCTCCCATTGGAAGTGGTGGATTTGCTCGTCGTTGATGCTTTCACAATGAATTAGTTGATTAAGTATTTAACTTTATATTGGTAATGGCTTTCGGGAGTTTGGAAGAGTTCACAAAAGTTACACTGCTGTCATACTTGAACTGAAAGGCATTTTTGTGTAACTTCATAGAATACACACGGATAATCTTCAAGTATAAAGTTATATAAAATTGGATCTGTGGTTTCCGCGGCGTTTCTCCATACTGGTAATGGCTTTCGGGCGTTCCTCCGCGTTGTCTTGTCTAAAGGCGACGACAGTTTCTGACCTGAAGACGCCAACAGGATGGCTGGAGAAACTGTCGTCGCTTTTAGACAAGACAACGCGGAGGAACGCCCGAAAGCCATTACCAGTACGGAGAAACGCCGCGGAAACCACAGATCCAATTTTATATAACTTTATATTTTAAGATTATCCGTGTGTATTCTATGAAGTTACACAAAAATGCCTTTCAGTTCAAGTATGACAGCAGTGTAACTTTTGTGAACGCTTCCAAATATTTTGATCCGAGTATCAAAGCAAGACTCATTTTCTTCCGTTGTGGCAACCGTTGTTACATCACGCCGACTCATTTATATTCACGCCACTCTTACGTCCGTGATCCAATTACGAGCTCCCATTCTCTTTCAAAACACGGCCATTCATTCAACTCATCTAGCGCTCACAGATTCTCCCTCAGCAACTTCAGACTTCGAACTAGTCAACATTTTTATGGCTTAACCGTCTTTTCTAACAAATCACCAACGCTGACTTCGGATGATCTACAAACGATCGCAGTCAATCAACCAAGTATGAGCATGCACACCTCGAGTCACCGAGGGCATCTTTTGCAATTGCCCCGAAGACAATTCTTATTGGAGTTCGACCGTGGCCTTGTCTCACCACTTGAATCAATAAAATCGTTTCCATGGCAAGGTTAAGCCACGGTCATGCGTCTTGAAACGAACATTCAGCTGTTCTTTCACCTTTCCCGTAATGTATAGATCAAAGCAGAGGGCTCAAAATCACGGAATGAAATGACTGTATTTAAACTTCAAATTACAGTCAAGAAGAACGCCGGTAGGACATATCTACGGCTTCAGAGTGTTCAACACGGTAGCGGTCATTAAAATGTTCTAATTAAAAGGATACGTCCTCTGGATTTCACGCTACTGCAGTTAAAAACCCACAACAGTCCCTCAGCAAGGCAAGTGATTTCGCTATCCAGCTTTGCTCTATCGCCTCACTTCCTTTATAAATTGAAAAATGAGACGAAATTTTCTCCTGGTGAGGCTAATAGGTCTGTCAAGAGACTATAAATCCGATATGAAACATGAAGAAAGCCTACAAAAAGATGAATTAGCCATAGTATATCGGAGGATGCTTGGAGATATGGCGTGAGAGATCGAGTACGTGTCACTATAAGTTAAAGTAATTTTTCAGCCGCGCAAGATAAGAAGTGGTATAAAACGATAAAAACATGTATTTTCCCCATAAGTTTCCCCTTGAAAATGGCTAAAATGTGCATTTTTCATATAAGATTTTACATCACTCTCTTACCTGCATAATGTAAGACCTATTTCAATATTTTTGATACCTCTTAAACCTTTTTCAGATTCCAATTACTTCCTTTCATCACTTGATTTCTCTTTTCAATTAATGGGGCAACAGTGGTTAATGCAAATGGATGGTTCTCGATACATTAGATGACATAAATTTAGAGAAAATTATTTATGAACTTTTTTTCTTTCTAATGTCTTATTATTTACCGTTAGGCAATTAGGGAACAAACAATGCTAAAAGCTTTACTTGGTGTTTCTAGGGCACACTCTAAGATTTATGAGACTATATTTGGGAAATTGACCTTTCACATCCCTTTAAAGAATGGCTCAATCATGCCATGCATTTAGGCCTTGCGGAGTTGCACAAGCGACGCAGCCTTAATTTTCCCACCGTGAAGGTCTGTGAAACCGAAACCGTTGCCCATCAACCAGCGAATGTAAGAATATAAACTTCTCTCCCGTCGGCATGTATAGGTAGATAGAATTGTTGCCATAATATCATCAATCCTATATACGATCCAATCAGGTAAGAAGCTTTTCATCCACAACCTACGCATATAATACTTCTTGAATTCGACCTCTGAGCATTAACATGAAGGAAGAGGTAAATCTATTATATTCACCTGGACGCCTCACAATGGATTTTGCCAGACATTTATTTAGACTTGATTATACATTAGTACCAAGCCATTATTATCGTGTTTTTCTTAGACAGAATAGGAAGAAGATACATACCTATCACCTACATACCTATCACGCCATTCCCCTTCGGAGTAGGCACAGTCAAAGTACTTCATTAATGCTGCTGGCTCAAGAAAACTGGCTCAACTTTAAGAATTTCCTCCATAATTCCCTATCAGCTTGCAGACCTATTTCGGTTCTCTTGCACTCATGTATTACTTCATACACGCTCTCCGATTCTTAAGACTTTTAGATTCCTACTCTTTAGAGTCCCACCCACCTCATTCATCCATGACTATCGCGGTCTATTCCATTTCTAGCACCATCCACTCTTCCATCACACATCTGTTTCGTTATTCGACTGTCATCCATTCTCTCAACATGGTCAAACCAACGAAGCACACTCTTTTCATACATGTCCATTACTGGAGCATCCCGCCAGCACTTTAAACGATGACTTTCTTAATGCCTGGTGACACTACTAGTAAGTGCGCACTTCTACGAGCAGATGAGTGAACAAATATTCCTTCAAAATACACCGTAAAAACACCATGTCAACTTGCGCGAACGCATGTCCATAACCTAGCCCCTGTTCTTATTTTAAGGATGAGTTATCGCAAGTATTTACGCATCCACTCGCTCAAGTACATGCACCGTGTTAACATGCCTTTTTACTTTCAGAAACACCGTTAAAAAAATAGAAACCCTAGGGGGCTTATTATGTGTTGACATTCTTGAGCCGCTCCCTCCCATGCCACTTACAATATTAGTCTCAATACGTAAGCATAACAGCAACACTTAAAAGATACCCTTAGAAGTAAATAATTTGAGTAATATTTTGTAAAGAAATATATTGAGGATAAGTCTGATAAGACAACTCCTACTCTTCTTGCATCCCTCCCACAGTTTTCTGGCGTCACTCCTCTTGCCCTTCGTCTCCCCTTTTCCCTCTTCCCCTTTAACCCTTTATAGGGCAGCATTTTGGGAAGCATTTCTAATGTGACTTTTTACTGCATTGGTTTATTTGGGTATCAAATAAGAATAAATAAGTAATTTTAACTTTCCAAAAAATTTTATGATGTTTATATGATGGTGGTCCCTCCCAGGGACCTCTGACCATTTAGGGACAAATCTAATTATTATTTTAATTTTTTTTTAATGTTTTAAATTATTTATATGGCCAATTAAACATCGAAAATATGTCCTCAATGATTTATTTAACGTAGTCCTGAGTTCGAATGTGACCTTGTCATCATATGTTTGCAGTTTTTCTGAGTTGCCTGAGTACACTGTAATGATGCATATGTCTCATTGAGTATTTGCTATCATTGTTTTGTTCAAACCTTTTAGTAATCATAAGATATTTTTAACTAAGCCATAATTCGAGAGGGCCGGTAAAATTTCTATGCATATGAGGATGCAACACTTTCAGGTTGGCCACGGTGCGTCTCTTTTTTGCCGAAAAGGATTTCTACACTACGGGTACATACCCTCACTCGTTCTAGTGGCATTGGACCTTATCTCCGAAAACGGTTTACCGACTTTTTGTGATGTTTATATGTGAGTACCGATAGTTGAGCCATGGGCTGTACAAACCCGTCATTGTAAATTGCACCACAAGTGCGTGGAGAGAGACAAATAGAAAAGCAGACGGAATCCTGCCACCCAGCATGATCTCGCCACCTAATATATATCCGCCCTAAGTCTGATTTGGCTGATATACGCAGTTCCCATCCAGAAATTCAACGCATTTTCCCCTTACTATCCGAATATCAATGAAATTGTATGCAATCCGTACTCACGTGCATGAAACATTTCCAAAATGAACATGTTATAATCGAAATATTCAGGAAATATGAAAAAATATATCCTTTATTACACGAGTGAAATTTAAACAACTAAAATGGAATTTGAAATCTTTTTATTTTTTGTTTTCATTTCATTCTATTCTAGTATTGTTTTCACTGTTTTTAAGGTTTTAATTCATAATATTTACTTCATATACTGCGGAAGGTCAAATTGCTCGAAATATTTCAGAGGTTATATTAGGTCTTAGAAAACAATACACTGTCTGGAAATAAAATATTGTAAAAGTGTATGAAATAACATGATTTTGGCGGCATAATTTTGAAAAATGAAGTATTTATGTAATTGCATTTTCTGGATAAGATTTATGCACTAATTAGGGAAAACAGCTGAAAAATTAGACATTATGAAATATGGAGACAGAATACTTCAGTATAAGCCCAGCAAAATAACTACATACCTAGTTTTAATTTTTTTAAATATGGTGAATATTTATCGACATTTTACGAGCAACAACAATAAAATACAGTATATTACTGCAGTAAATTGTGATTATACATATCAGTAAATTATGGCACATTCATTTTGTGTTACTTAGAGTGACAAATAGCGAAAAAATCAAAGCATATGCCCCAGACATTACACCCAGAACAATAACGATTTGTCCTTTTCATCTTCGACTTAGTGCTGTAATGAGCACATCTTATCTTAGTTCACTTTTTATGATGAAATCTCCGACATTTCTCAGTCTCGTGGCATTTCCAACAGTCAGACAGCCTTGCTAGTAATTTCTTTTTCTCGCTCGCCTCTTCGGTGAAGGCCCTGGTTTTGTCCGCTTCGCATAACTGCCCACTAAACTAGATCAAATTTGACATAAATTCTAAAAGTGATAGAATTTTCCCTTTTGGGTTGATAGTCTCGTTAGTAACCTTATAGCTATTCACGATAAATTTGAGTTTTAAATAAAATAAACTACCTTCAAAATAGAATATATGCGTGAAATTATTCATACACACCACCAAAACGAAAGAAAAAACCAACCGGTCAAAATTACCTCTGTGCCGGCGCTTTTAGGTATATCAACAATTATTTCATAAACCATGCAGACGAGAATCAAATTTTTTCCATGTGAGCGTAGGATACAAATTCATTTAAAGTCACGAAATATCAACAATTTTTGATCATCGTGAAGGAAAAGGGGACCATTTGAAATTCAAAAACGGTCAAAACGACCGCTCCGGCACTTCTAGTGTTAAATGGTCCATTGGTCCCTATGAGGGATCACTTCTTCGAAGGGAGCGCCACCATCGGGACCCAAAAGGCCATCCATAAACCCATGGGTATTTTTCTAGAGGCCCTCTATTAGGCCTCCGAGGCCTGCTAATAGAGGGCCTCTATATATTTCTAGTTACTAACGCATGCAGCGGAGAAGGAATAAACTATTGCCGCGTTTCAGGCGTCAAATTTTGAATGGTGGTCCCTGGGAGGGACCATAGTCCCCTATAAAGGGTTAAGACCATAGAGTTATTAAGGTACCAGAGGTGGCGCTGCCTATACTCGGCCGTAAGCGAAGGTGAAGCCGGGTGGGCGTAACCGTCCGCCATATTGAGTGACCGTGATATACTATTAGCGGAATAGGCGTAAACTTAGATATTTACACCTTTTTTTTTATAAAATGTTGAATTATGAGAACTAGGGATAGTATCGGTTAGGCAGATTATACAGAATATATTGTCAACTCCTCCAGTGGATCTTATGAAGAAACCGGCAGGTAGGAGCAATGAAAAGCATGTCGTCTGCTCTTGATGGTATGTGTTTAGTGTCTCCCAAATAAAAAATAATGAGACACCTGAGGAGTTAAGGAAATATATATAAAATAATAATGAATGCAAATGGTTTTGAATATAAAATTTACTGGCCGTTAGTGAAAAATGCGTAAAGTACGGCTTATTAGTTAGCTCTACCTATTAATTGGCAAAATAGGCAGACTTACATAAGACTTTCGTCGTTTTGGACAGCTAAAAAGTAAACAAAAGCAATAAACGATAATGAGTGATGATTTGTAAATCATAATAGGGTCACTGACGCCTCGTTATGCGCATAGAATTCCCATTCCAATGGCTATTCCGTTTGTCGTTGAAGAACTCTGTATTTGAAATCAAAGGTTCAGTATACAATGGACTTTTGGCTTGGCAAAAGGACATTTAAAATGGCTGAATATTCGAAACTTGTCGTGCCTTTATAATATTTTGGAAGTCACAAAGTATCCATTTATTATCAATCAGCTCCCAGAGTGCATGGAAGTATGCTAAAAGTTTGATTTCAAAGTCTGAAGGCCGTTTTACACGGTACATTTGTTTGTACAAACTCTTCCGTATACTCTTGCACCGTGGCTTCACCTGAAATTCGTCACGCCACCTCTGTTGAACTATATACTCTAAGGTTAAGACGCCCAGAGAAAAGAAGGCCCTTCCGCTCCCCCCCTCGACGCGTCCTCTCCCCAATCCGCCTCATTATACTGGGCGAGAGAGAAGGGCCTTTTCGATTTTGTCCCTCCCACACTCTCTCACCATTGAGGAGTCCAACGAGAGAGGGTGATCAACGCTGACAGGAATCGCCCGCTCCTTTCGGGAAACCAACCCTAGGGCTCTCCTATGACTCTCTCGCGCCGGCCTCCTCTCCTCCATCCCTTTTATTTTCTACCTCCTCAACGCAATCTACTCCTCCCGTCCATTCCTTCTACTCTCCGTCTACCCTCCTTGGCCTTTCGGGCCTTGGCAATTTTAAGATCCTCTCTCCCATAACTTCACATTCTCATTTCACCACCTCTTTCCTCTCACTTTTCCTTGAACCAAAGTCAGTAGTTCTTACACCATCCATTTATTCACTATAAAGATACCCACATATGTGGTAGGCTCACATTTCAAATAATCATTCATCTGGGCTGGGATCATTTTACATAGAATGATCAATTTCCATTGTGAATTTTGCACATATTTATATTTTCGTAGCAGGTGAATCTGCATATCTTTTATAATGCGGCAGCTTCCGTACTCGTTTGAAATTGACGATTTTCAGGAAACTAGGCGTTTGTGAGAAAATAGCAAAGTATAGATTATTATTTTATTGTTATAAGTTATCTACAGGTTAAGGTAGATTTAGATGGAAAAGAGCTTCACGTAGTAGGATTTTACAGGCTTAGGCCCCTATCCCTTTGCAGGACTTCGTTCCTAATTAGGCATATGCACCACTTCTATCAATTGCATCCATATGACTTTTTCTCCTACCTACTAAAAATGATTGTAGCAAGCTGTTGAACCTCAAGCATTTTTGCATGCTTGACATAATCATTTAAAACGGTCCACACTCCAGAAACATCAGAAAGAGCAGTGAACACAAAGGATTACTTAATTTTATAAGGTTTATCAAAATAAAGGAAAATATGTAGTTCAGAGGGCGTGACGTCGGTAGTGTGGCTGGAGTACTGCCTGCCGATTCTTTTGGCCGGCAGCTGGGAAGATTCCTCTATGAAATCCAGGTCTTTACTCGAGAACCTCTCTTTTTCACTTCAAGGGAAGCACTCTGCCCGTCGGATGAGACGTGTGACTACAAATCCCTCGCCGACTATTCGTAAGAGCAGTCCAAAACTGACGCCTGATATTTCTCCATTCTAACACCATTATCAAAATATTCTGCCCATAACATCCACATCACCACCCACCGTCACCGATGATGAAAATACCTTAAAATGTAGGTCAAAGCTTTAAATCAAATCAACTTGCACAAACTCATATATTTTCTCTGATTACGTTGTGCTCATAATAATTTTTTTAAACAAATACCACTTATTATTACCGACATTTTCCAAAACTTCGCAACTTATAATAAAAATTTAACCGGCAAAATCGATTTTTGGCAGACATGGAAGAATTTTGGCTATCCAAGGAGAAGGATCTCTAGGGACGTAAAATACAAGTCTTCAGCTTGCAGAATAGGAAGATAATGCTGTCCACGAGACGAAACGGCGAAGTGTAGAAGAAAAAATGAATCTAAAAAACTTCATTACGGCATGAATGCCGAATAATTCCAATTTACACGTTTGGAAGTAGTGGCCTCTTCAAAGTATTTTTCCCTCAAATACATCGACTCCTTTCCTGGCACGGGATCTGCGCACAGTGTCTTTGAAACAGGGGCGGAAACACAATTTAATGCTAAAGGGCGGAGAAAGATGATACACTGAAAGAAGGCAATATATCAATTTAGACAGAATTTCCCTCATGTGCAAGGATTACTTAGAATGATATTTTGTTTGATTAATAACCTCCACCAGCTATTCCCATCCCTCAGGTATATTCCGTCTCAAGGACTAGGGAGATACTAATGTCGTCTGCAGATATTGCCACTATTTGCTCCTAATAACTCCCACAAAACTCCTCAAACTGCGTTAGTTAGCTACAAAGGTAACTAAATTAAATGAAAATGACTATCATGCGATGTCAAACTATTGTTTGGCAATGTGAAATTCATGCCCCTGGTTTAAAAAATAGATTCTTTCAATATATCTAAAAATAAAAATGGGACCTTCCTTCATCTTTCTTTTGGTGGAAGAGGATTTTCTCTACTTTAAGAAGTTTTTATGCCAGTCGTAAGATGTTTATTACCCCTTGTGTTTCAAGGACAATATGTACCCTCAATTTTTGCCGTGTCAGATACTTCCTCAAACTCCCAGTTTTCTGAATGTATCAAAATGACAAGAGAAAGTGACGAGGAAACGAGAGACGAGAGGAAACAAAGAATCCCCAACACATTGAAGACAAAGGATCCGCCGAAAGGAAAACATTGACCAACAAACAAGCTACTAACGTAGTACCAGAGTAACATATAACTCAAGGACATGAAATACTTTCAATTCTACATTTTTACTTATCAGCAGAATGTTAGCATCCCTTTTTGTTTTTAACCACTTGGACCCATGCACTAAGACAATTTTCTTATTTGAACCATTACTTATGCATGAACCATGTTACGGCAAAAATATTTTTCTGGTGTGCGAGAGTATTTTAAAAAATTAAAAATATTTTCAATTAATGAAGTGGCATAATAGTGGAGTACAATGTACGACTTCCAACATATCAAAAAAAATTAGATTTCGTTTAAAAAAGCTAATTTCCAACGCCCTACAGCTAAAACGATTTTAAACTTCTAACCGACAATCTCCGAAAAGTAAAGGAAAGAAAACGGACTAGAATTAATTCAATGGAAAATTATGTGCTTGAAATAGTCGCAATAAATTGAGAAATATGTACGCGACATGACTCCTTCATGGCACACTTTTAGTCACTCTTCTAAGACGGTTTGCTTATTCTTGGGCTAAATCGGTTGAATCAATTTATACAAAAAACATTGTGCTGGAACGATGACGACATATTTTCACGACGTAATTCTTGTCAACAAATAATTCGCCAAAATTCTCAAGTAAGGAGAATATTATTTCGTAACTGTTCCGAGAATTAATTAAAATTGACAAGTTTTTAATTTCAGGGGGATAATATCACTTTTTTAATGACGACGGTGGGACAGGAAGGTTTTTAATTTCAAGGGGAAATGCTATTATTTTTTTAAATTGTAACGACGACGTTGCGACATGAAGTATTATTTTTTCTCCTCCTTCTCTCCTCGTACTTTCTCTTTTTCAAATTTCATCTTTATTTATTCTTACCTTCCCCCAAACCCCTGCTCCTACTCTACCTCATCCCTCCTTTCTCATGACTCCTCAACTGTTTCCTTGCCCCCACTGCGCCTCCTCCTCCTCCCTCCCCCCCTTCCCCACACTCCGGCTCCAAGACCCGCCATTTCCCATCATGCACTGGAGAGAGGAAGACTCCGTCTCAAGAGGTTTCCCACGCGCGGTAGGAAGGAAGTCCCTCCATTGTCTCCGACCCTCCCGCGGCGCCATCTTCCCCTTCCACGAGCAGAAAAAACCCTCATTCCACCACACCAAGATGTATATACAAGAAAGCGAGAGGTAGAAGAAGATAAAAACATTTCCTAATCCGCGGATTTTCAACCCGTTTCCACGCCTTTCCCTCGCAATCAGTCGTCGGCTTTGGGGTTTATATTGCCTTTCGGTCCCGCATCTCCACGCCGCGCAGGGAGTGGGAGTTGCGAAACTTTCCATAATCTCTTACATTATTTCGGGTCACCATCCGTTGCGACACTGAAGTGCGGCGGCGTTTCATCCGCGTACAACCGCCGCCGACGCCCGAGATATGATGACGATTATACACGGCCGAGATGGCGATAGCACCGGTGCTAGCTTGCGCGCGCCCCAGGGATGATGGAAGCTTTCTCCGATCGGGAAGTCGGATAGACAGCACTCAGAATATGCAATAAGTATTTTAGATCAATTCAAGAAGGAGTTTAACATAAAAGTTGATCACATTCAAAGAGGATCCAACAGATTTTGGGGTGACACCCGGCGTCCCACAAGGAAGCTCTATAGACGATGCGAAATCTTGCTTGAAATGCCGATAATCGCCCCAAAAGCGGACTTGGAGACGTTCTAAATGTATTTTTAAATGACTAGTGTGTCATGAACGAGGACTTGAATTAAATCTTTGTAAATGCATTGCACAACGAATCTTACAAAGAAAACATACATGAGCGCTGTATCTATATAGATAGGGAAGCAAATATAAATGTAACTAATGAAGTCAATTATGTTGGAATCATCATAAATTTAAATATACCCGTTATAATTAAACAAAAACGCAACACTTGCGGCGCTGCATCACAGTGACTGGATTTGAACAAGATAATTGTTGAAAGGTGCTCAGATGAAAAAGTTAAATAGATATGCCACTTCGCCCCCGCTAATTTAATATATAATGGTTGTTTATTTGGGGAGGCGACCCACAACTAAGGACATTCGCGCCATGTTGGTCAGGTAGGTTTGTTTCTGATGAAAAGGTTACAGGGGAACGGAATAAGAGTGGAGAGGAACCCGGCGCGCGTCAGCATTGCGCTATTAACGAAACACGCCAAGGAAACCACGGTTTAACGTCCCATCCGATGAACTTAGTATTGAACTTGAAGTACTCTCGACATGACACCCAAGTTGGGATCGGGATTTCACTGACAAATCTCAGCCACCTCCAGGATTTGAACCCGGTACTTTTTGAATGGGAAGCCAGGACTCCAACCCGATCCCCATTTTCAATATGCTATATTATACTTCGTAAGAATTCGTTATCTCTCAAATTGGGCCCTGTTTGCTCTGGCTCCACCTCTACTTTTATGCCTTCATTCACACAATGACGCACGCATTTGCAGGAGGCCTAACACTTCCTGCCGCAAGACCTTGTGGTGGCTCGCGACGCAGATAGGTAGACGGGACGGGGGAGGGAGGCGGAGCCCTCTTCGTGTATGGGAGAGCCTTGTGCCGGAATTAATAACGATGCGCTACCCCCGCTATCTCAACCTTCCTACTCGGAGAGTAGAGTAACTTGAGATGCACAAGTTCCGACCGGAGCTCGCAGCTTCCCGGCCGCCGCCGCTTTATGCACGGGCGTATCTTTTTGAAGTTTTCCCGTCTCGGATTATTCTCCGCTTCGGCCTTAATCCCTCCCTCCGTCCTTTGGCTTAGCTGCACGGCGCATGACGTGGAATGAATACACCGGACGGATATTAAAGAATTGAAATTGCAACACAGAAGATGCGCCTGCACTGCTCTAGCTTAGCACGGCAACGGAGAAAATTTTCGACGTATACATTCAAGTTTTAAGTGAAATTAAATCCAGAGGAATCTTGCTTAAAAACTGAGGCTCAACCGCCCTCTTTCCTGCAATCTGCTAAGCTTTCTTGAGTCTAGAAGAACATTCTCTCGAAATATGACCCGTAGATTGTTCATTTTATAACTTGTCAGGTGCCAGCATTGGAATATATGAAACGACAATGCGGTTTAATAAGGGTGTACACAATTGTAAATCACAGCCATTGGAATAACTGGAAGTCATTAGAGACTCGGCGGTAACATAAAGCACTAGAATTATAAAAAAAACTAAGAACGGATATGATATAAGAATTTCTAAATCATAAACTTGGATATAAATCAAAGGATATGTCACACGAAATTAACTTAAATGACTAATTATTATCCAGGGAGTCGTAAGTTAGAACAGGTATAAAGCACATGTTCCAAGGAGAATAATTAGAAAAGAACTAAGGAAAAGCTGTAAATAAATACCAAATGTATACCGCTGGACCTAAGGTTACACGTAGGGCTAAGTTCACCATAATATTCAAAACGCACACGAGTTTCGAGTTGGTATTATTTCGACCCCACTCTTCATCAGAATAAAAGATACAACAGCAAAATAAGAGAGATACACAATCGATCAGATACATAACACAATAAAAAGGCTAATCTACCGAAGCACACCTCACTTTTCGTCTATTCTGTCTCCATACCCTTTTTTCTATTACCTTCCATTTCCATACCTCGCGTTCTAAAACCACCTGCCTCAAGCTCTCATGATGTCTCGTAGGAGATGCAAAAGAGGACTCGCGCTCTGTTATGGAAAAATTGACACGTCAACCGATGTTGGTTTTCAAGAGGTTCATTAAGAAGTTCTCTCAGAGACATCATGAAAGAATGGCGCGTTTCGCACTTCTGACGTGAAATTCCGAACTCGAAAGCACAAGATGCAAGCAGCACGTTTTCTTTTATTTTGTTTCACGAACGCAGAGGTTACTAAAATTTCCAATTTTCACTCCCGACGGATTGGCAGCGCCTCGCGCTCGCCTCACGTCTTGCGCCGCGCAGCCGTTCTTTGTCTTTTGTTTATAGAGGTCTCTCCCGACACGTGCACGTCATTCACACCGCGGACGGGAAATCCACCGCGACGCAGAAGGAAACACCTAAGACTAATTGAAGCACCTAGAATATTGGGGTGTTGTTTTTCCATTGGCGATTACTCACGGCATGATATACACCTCCTTACTAAAGTTAGCTCGAATGAAATATCAAAACGCATAACATTCAGTGAATTTGGCTTCATTGAGAAGAAAGACATCAAACATTTCTAATGATACCTATAAACCAACCACTTATTGCACTACTTCTCGAGATATTATAAAAAAATTTATACCGTTTGTCATATGATACCTAAGAGTGAGTATGGATATGCCCTCCATTTATTTATTAATTTATTTATTTATTCACCACCGAAAACAGCTCTCATTGGCCTTTACATCGGGGTATTAACAATATTAACAATAGACGAGCACACACAACCATGCCCTGGGAAGAGAAAAATCCGCCCCAGGCGGGACCCGCGACCTTTGGGTTAGAAGGCACGGACGGACGGAAACGGATACTAAATCAATTGCATCATTAATTCTTGGATATGTTGCCAATGTAATGAGAGTGAAAATGGGGGCAAGTTTGAACAGATTCATGGTATTTCGGTACGTTCCAGCGAGACCTTAACAGTGACTCATGATTTTACTAGTACTGAATATGAAGATACCCTTCACTTCTTTGCGTTTGCAATGCTGTCGCCAAATAGCTACTATCGTTTTCGATGCGAAAAATCCCGATTAGACAAGTGTTTTTTTTTGGGTTTTCAACACAATAGTGATACAGGCTCATTTCCCTGCGCTCGCATGCCTCACGAGCATTTGGTCCGCTTGAGCAGAGTGGGAAATGGGACATCGCCGTAGTCATAGCGTAGTCCTATATCAATTTCAAGAAGAATAAGCATGTTTCAAAGCATTCACGGACACAATTATAAAGAATATTGATTAATGAAGGCATACATCCATTTAATATGCGGCGATTCCAACATCCTCCATGGAGACATCTTGCCAGACAGCTGAATCGCTTCGTGAATGGTCGTATGGAAATGCCCATTTTTGCAGATACATCTCATTTATCGACGGAGCTCGGTTCCAAATAGACGGTGGGAATACATATTGTATTCTTATTCTGGTCAATAGAAAAACCCCGTGGCACTATCGAAAGCAGCTTTTAACAGTGGTTCTAAATAAGCGTTTTATTTTGACTACTCAGGTAGCAGGTACTCTGTACAATTTTTTTATGATGATGTCTAACAAAAGAGTTGTACCTTCCATTTTTTTAAAGTTTGACTTTAATGAAAGGGAATGTGTCGTCAGGTACTAGACAGCAGATGTACCTACTGACAAAGTGAAAGTCATCGTTCCCTCGTCGTAGTCAACTAACAAAATGAAGGGTTACCTGGGCGTTTGATTGGTCTTAGTTCTGTTTATAACTAGTCTACGAGTTATACCGACATAAAAACTTTAAGAGTTTTATTCCTACGGTTGAATTAAAGGCCTTTGGTACAACAGTAAAGTTTAAACATGGTATTCATATCTACTTTGCATACTGAACGCACTAATCCCATTAAAGAAAACAGCAATAAACCTAGATGAGCAACGCAAGGGGCAGACTGTCAAATAAAAAATTACATCGATGTTGATGGAGTAGCATTGCTGTAACTTTATTACAAATTTACAATAGGTGACTCTCTAAAATTTTTCCTTTTTGTCTAAACCCTTATTCCACAACCAAATGTAAGGCATGTGATACGAATTTACATTTATTTATTCTTAAAAAATTCTAATTGATTCTGATGTGATGCCTATTGTCTTAATCTCATATCACATCGATAGTTTACCTATGAATAAGACATGCAATTAATTAAATGTCCTTAGACGATCTTATAAGTTGAAATAGCTTCTTGAACAATGAATCTCAGCGCCAGTGATCGACAATTAATCCATGGAGATAACCTCCACTTGAGATCTTTGTTGCCGCTTGATGGTTTACTTCATTTGGTTCACAAAAACACCTAAATTTGGGTTTCATTGGTTGGTTATTCTTTTCACAACGTTTACAAATAAGTACTCAATATTAGATTGGTGAAGGTTTGTCTTTATCAGGAAATCAATATCAGTCCCATGCATGGAAGAGAGCCGACGAAAAATGTGCTCATGTAACGGTACCGTTTAAGATGCCATATCTTCGCTAAAAATTAAGATATAAAAATAATTTTACCAGTTATGGAGATTAAATTAAATTTTACAATTTTTATGACTCAATTAACATTTTGAAAGGCAAAATATCACCAGTACACAATTGGAAAATGTCTTCCATTGATCTCAACATGGTCATTCTCCACTCAATCGTCAATTAGTTTTGCATGGAAAAGTACTTCCGATTCAAAAACAATTATGAATGTGTAGTGCCATGGGAACACGTATGATCCGAATAGATAAATGCCGGTGTGACCAGAGAGTTATGCAAACAGAGTATAATCCATTTGTCTTCATTCTCACAAATTAATAAAATAATGACGGAAAAACTGTTTAACTTGACGGATGATATTCTCGGTTTCCAGAATTTCTGCTCCCCTGATGGGAATCCATTAACTCCGGCTACTATATTAAAGATAAATTGATGGATTGAAAGCACCCCAAGAGACGCATTGAATTCACGATGAATATATACGAAGGGAAAACAGCATGAAGATGGCCAAGGGACAAAAACTCAGGGGAAATTAAGGAATACGTAAGAAAGGGACACCATTAATAAAAAGGAAAAAGCGCCGTGAGTAAGGGAAGAGCAAAAGGCAGCAGTCTCTATTATTCTTCAGCGCGAAAATAATAAAGATAATGAATTCATTTATTTATTTTTAGTTTATCGAGCCCAATGTATTAGTTGCGAAACCTTAGCAATAAGTCAGCCAAACCAATTAAAATGAAAATGCAATCTCAGCCTCATTAAACGGCACGCAATTAATGCCAGCACCGCTTCCAACCGTCTTCCCCTCGGGGAAAGTCAATAATAAAGAATGAACAAACAAAAATCCTAAGGGAATATTCACGGTAATTGGAAATGAATGCACTGTTAGAACACTGAAATTAGACATAATTCGAAAAAACAAGCACAGATGATGCATTGTTTAAAAAAACACATGAATAAATTTCAATTGACAAGTTATTTGAAATACCACCAAGAAGCAACCATTAACTTCGTTAGGCATAGGGAATAGTTTCTTTACTTTAACAATATTCTAACTGGCAAAATCCGATGACGGGTCGCACATTAGTTCACGTTATTAGAGGACTGAAAAGCTATGGAAGCCTTACATAAAATTATTTTTATTTTCCTTTCTTATACACTCAAGAGGATGAAAAGGCTTTTGTAAAAACCTTATGGCTGTCGGTAACGTGGACTATTAACAACATGGGCGTATTTATGGGGTGGGGACCAACGGGACCGGACACCCCCCCCCCCGCATAAGCAATTTTGCTAAGGGTACCAACATTAATAACAAAAAAATTAGCAAACTAAATATCTTAAATTGCTTCAAAAAGCTTGAAAATGTAGTTTTGACGTTAAAAATTTGACGGGATAGTACCCCATTAGGCTGTGCCCTACTCCCGGTACTACACCTATTAAAAATATTCTGGACACCCCCCAGAGCCAAACTCTAGATACGCTACTGATTATAGCTCTTGCATTAACGATGACAATATATATTAGAGGTTTAGGGTTCACAGATTAACACCTATTTGGTATTAATATTTGCCAAATCGTTAATTATCTTTACGGCCCTAAACACTTGAGCCGAACTTCCACTACTTGTGAAAACAGTCACAGCCGACGTTATGCTCATTACCCGAAATAATGAATTTTGGGTAATGAGCATATTATCATATAGCATATATATTACTATCCTGCCACTGGCGACAAGTTAAGTTCTTTTTAAACGTGTACTTTCTCCTAATGGCAAAATTACTGCACGTCGACCATTCTTCATGGCTCGCGTGTTATGGGCATTCAGAAAGAACGAATAACATCAACTCAGCACCTGGAGATATTTAAATGTAATCTGCCAACAGGGACAGAGCATTACGGGATGTCAGCCGTAGAATCCACGCATCGCAGTAAAGGAGATCATCCATCGTGACCTGTCAGAGACAAATCGGCTCCATACCCGGTTGACCTCCAAAAATCGTTTCTCTCGGATCGTCGCTATGCGTCACACAATTGGGCGTCACACATTTTGATGAAATAGAAAAGCACTTGCCCTGCCTTTCATTTCACCCCTGCACATGCATTTGCGTCGAATGGCCCTCACCCTTTCATCCCCCATCACGTGGGACGACATAGGCATTCTCCACGTTTTTTCTCCTATTTTCCTCTCAAGAGCTCCTTCATGACCACCATCCTGAACGAAATCCTCTTCCTCTGCTTTTGCGACGACAATTTCCTTTTCTCCGGACCGTATCTATACCTACCTATTAGCATTCAAGTGCCACAGAGGAGGACCGTTGAGAATAGATAGAATGGGAAAAAGGAATATAGAGATCGGAGGGACAAAACTTGAGGTCCGTCACTGTAGATTAGTCCTCGCTGTTTCCAATGTACTACTAAATAATGCTTGGAAAGAAGTAATTCATACTTCTATCTGCTCAAAAGTGCATCTGATTGATGATCGATGACGTGACTTTGTGGAATTCAGAATCTGACTGTCAATGTTTATAGCCAATGTAGGGTGATGCTGTATTCATAAACTAATGGAAAATAAATAAAAGGTGTCTCATTGTAAGTGGAACTCTTAAGATTTGTGACTCTATTGAATCTGTTCCACACTTTTTGTGCGGAGGTAAAAATACTATCCTCCGCATCAACATGATACTATTGATCTGAAATTTTAAAGCGTTTGACCTGCGAGTCTCTAGTAATTCCTGACTACGTTCGTCCAATATATGTGCTACTTCATTTTGCTCACATCAGCTTTTAACAAAGCGCACAATATTAGCGCACAATATTAGCACACTTTGTTTTATTCTAGAATTTAATTTCCCAGTTTGGTCGAAATGCTGGAGGGGAACTCAATATATGTTACACTTTGAATTAAATAGTATCCATCTCTCTTTCATTATTTCGTCTGGGTAGGCCTTCCTTTAAAAAAAGTAAGTATTTTCTGTAGGCAAAATAAGATTTAACCTAGAGTTATTCCCCTCGACAGACTATACGTTTCAAGAATCAAAGAATAAGATTAACGATCAATCAGTCTTATCGTCCGATCCTTCCGATCTTTCGAGTGGCATACGCTGTCTCAATCTCTACGGGTTAATAGTAGGTTTTAAGCAAACAAAATCAAACCTTCGGCCACTTGAATGAATAAGCATCAAAATTTTTGACCTGAAAATGTCGTCCAGCTCCACTAGACTCAGACATATTTCTGTTCGAAACGATATACCCAAACGTTAGATTTATTTAGATCAGTCGTTTTAAATTTGGTAACATCTTTAGGTACTATCTCTTAGATATGCCCGCTGAGGTTTTCAATGTTTTGGTATCCCAATGCTTGACCTTTATTGAGTTTTATACTTCACTACCGATTACTTTCTCGTACATTCATAGCATGTATCATGGTGGGTGTTTGGAGGCCATTCTCCACAACCCACACCAATCAGGTTGTTTGCAATCAGGCAGCTATGTGCATGTAAATATACTCGTTAATGCACCTTTGGTGTTTCGGCGCCCGTATAACACCCTGGGTGGACCGAGTAAAGAAATGAAGAGGTGCTGAAGAGAGAGGGAGAGAAAAAGTGCCTGCTCAATATGATGAAGAAATAGAAAGCAACTCTAATCGCACGTATTCTGAGGCACTAAGACCTTGTAAGGACACCTTGGAGGTCTCAAGTTGTGGGAAAAAACTGCAGAGAAAGGCCTAGGCTGTCCTATATGGAACAGAACGTGGAAGAGCTAGGTTTTCGTTCCTAGGCAGAGTTGAAGGGGCTGGCTCAGAACCGAAAAAAATGGTGGACTGCTGAAAACCAATGCTAGGATTGTGACCAAGATAGAAAGAGTTTTGGCAACAAGTGTTCTTTTTGCATTAGCACACGTAAATACTTAAAAACTTGGGGCACCAATTCTATAGTACTTTCCCCAAAGAAGCAGTAAATTTCTGACGAAGCCCCATATTTCACACTATAGTAAATCAGCTCAGAAATTTGGACCACAACAAAGCAATACGGCCAACAAAAACCAAGACCTCTGCGGTCACTTATGCACAAGAAATTTTGTAATATTGCGGCACAGGAACCCAGATAACATTACAAAAGAATTTTTAACAATAAAACGGAAATGACAAAAATGACATGGCATTTAATAGGAGCTAAGTAAATAACTGTGCCGCACGTAAACCTCCAGTGGTTTAAGCCTTGCTTTAAAATTTGGGACCATACAATTGCATTAGCACTTTAAATGCGGTCTCTTAATTGAAAAATGTTACTACATGCTAAAGGCATGCAAAATGTAAATAAGTAGGCCAAAAGTTGGTCAAAAATTTAAAGGGAACTTCAGACAAGAGAAATCACAAAGACGCTGGTAAAACATTTTTTCCTTATATTTAAATTCGTCTTCCGTGTAAATCCACCTCAGCGCTGTTGCCACGTCTGAACCATTTTTCCTCCTTTCATTCTCCTCCGCCGTCAACTCATTCCCGCTCTCAGGAAATCCCCAGCTTGCTTGCCGCGCCCTCCTTAGAGCGACTCCAAACAGAAAAGCCTACGACGCGGACAAAAACAGCCGCGACGTGAGTATGGTCGAGGCGCATGGCTAGCGAGAAAGTCCCATGTTTTGAAAGGAGTGACTTCATCCCTATATGTATGTCTGCATGTCCCACGAGTGGTGTCTGGGGCTGCGCGCGAAGATGATGAGAAGGGGAAGTGTCGCAGTTTCGTCTTTTTCCTAACCACTCGACGGAGAGGCAAGAAACTTCCTCCTCCCACAATCTCGTAGATTTATTATTCTTCGCTTCCCTTCGCCGTAAATCGCAGCCAGGCATTTCTCACATAACACAGAAAAGGTTCTCCGCCGTGGGATCTTATGGAATAAGATAGGCTCCACTGATAATCACCGCAAGAAGAAATATGAGGAGAAAGTAACTGCCTCTAAAGGAATGAAGGTAAATGTACACCACCAGAAGTCCTTAGAAAGTGAACAACATGATGCACAACGGTACCTTTATCTATCGTAGGAGATCACATATAACCTGAAAATATAGTTTTCCATGAAAAATATTTATTAACGGTCAGACTGATATCCTCAAACAGACTTTTATCCGTAAATTACCCTTTAACCTCATCTGAGCGATAAATAAATGAAAATAATCTGACCGCAGCAATTGAGGAAGATTTAGCGGAAAGTTTACCTCAAGAGCCAGCCATTTTTTACACTGCATATCCAGGAATTCTTTTTCTTAGAAGGCTACAATATTTTTGCTTTATGATTAAAATGAAGAGCCCCAGGCGTATACGAGGTTTTTCCATTCTCATTTCATTTAAATGGTGATTCAACGTCTCCTTAAGCGCAACGGCTGATTTGAAACATATTTCATAATAATGAATAAGTAATGTATGCGTTTCAGAATCCTGAATTGCATATATTAACTATTCTAACTGAATCGATGACGTTACCAAGAGTTGGAAACATACTATGGCCTACAAATTGCAGGGGCCCTAGTACTAATATAGTTTTTCAGAAGAGTTTTCAAAGACTTAAATGGTCTGCGCAAGGATTTGCACTGTTTCCTTAACGAACTCAAAGGAAAAATTAGGATGGCTAGCACATTATTGTCATTAAAAATGGAAAAAAAGATTAAGAACTAATGAGATGTCATCCATGGTTTCTTGCATTCGAAAATCTCTGTCACTCTGTCTACAGGTGGAATGAAGCGATAGCTTTCTGTAGCAAAGTAATTGTTTCCGCTGAGTAATTGAAAAACAGCTGCGCTCCTGAAAATACAGCCAGCAACATAATTACAACAATTAGAAACATTAAATATTACTTAGGAATCATTTCGGAATTCGGTCAGGAGCACAAATGCTTGAGGCAAAAGTTTTCACTCGACCCTTGAAACCACGAATTTGACCAGTTCATATTAATATTAAAGACCTTAAATTGCCTTTGAATACTTCAGCACGGAATCCTAAGAGAACTTCACGCCATAATAATCTGCAGCGTGGATCTATTTCCACGATGAGCTATTTAATCATTGCAGAATTGAATAAGGTGCTTCGGCTTGTAAGATATTTGGGGATATTTAGTGCCTTTCAATTCCCTTCGTCATGTTCAAGGTAAACAATATATGAGCATGGTTCGGGCATCCTTCAGAGAGCTCCGGAGCTCCAAAAGATTTCGCATTAGGACGTATTCCTCATTTTCATTCCATGTCTCATAGATCTGTTGGCATTCACAGCAGAAGATGACAACAGGGTAGCATACTTGGCTAATTCAGAGGAGATAGGTTCCATTCCGGGAGATAAGTTCGACTTCCTGTCTCAACGAGTGATATTTTAAATGTGAATTCCGTACAGACGTGTACATTGGAGAACGATATTCTCACCCCCAGAGAATGTGTTCCAAATGTGAGAGTGAATCTATATCGAGTAAAAACCCATCCACGTAGTACACAAACTTAAAAAAATAACGAAACTTGATCTCAGGTTGCGATCGCCCACCTGTTCAGACCAACCAATGAGCATATTTATCACTTTCTTTTGGTTGAACATTGTGAATTTTTCTTCCGTGGTAGCATAGAGTAAGTATACCACCATAGAGTAATATGCTTACTCTATGGTGGTAGGTACCCCATGCCCAAGGATGGCTAAATTTTGTAAAATTGCAATTCATTTGGTTGGGAAAATGTAGTCCGTCGCGAAAAATTTCAATGAGTAGCGAATACAAATAACTTGTCCTTGCTTTTGAATTTCAGTACAAAACTCGTTTCCGACTAGCTTAAGAATCACACGAAACTCGCAGGCGAACAGCTTCTGATTTTTCAACTTGAGGTATCACTCATCTTCCTGAGTGGCCAACCTATTGACATAGCTTCACAGGTGAACGAGAGCGTTGCACTCCATCGACGTGCTGTGTAACTCTCTATGTTCACTCAAAAGCTCAAGTTGAAAAATTCTCACGTTCAATGTTCAATGTGAACCGAAAAAAATCACGCAAAGCTATCTCTATTGACAATAGTTTGCGCCGCGTCTTCCGGATCGAGTTTTTCTTAAATGAGATGAACAGCTTACGCCATAAACAGAGATAGATTACATCGAGCAATATCAGAAATCTCCCCAGGACAACAAGCAACCAACCCTACCTCACTGAATTCTCAACACACCCCTCAACCCCTCTCTCCTCGTCCACCCCATCCAAATCCACACCCCACAGATTCCACAATGACGTCATGAATATCATCCTCCTCCTCCCCCTTCAGTCATCACTTAGCGACCGCTGCAACGACGGATGACGCATCCGACGGAACGGCCGAAGCACACCAAGCGCACACCCTCTTCACTATATCACGGCGACGACATGCACGATTTGTCTGACGGCTGCGTACACGTCCATTCTCCCCCACATCACTCGCGAAACTCAACCCCCCCCAGATATTCTACCGGTCCCACCCAGCGACCAATTTGCATAGTTATAGTCCGGTGCGGCATGAATAAACATGGCTATTCTTTTACACCGCACGCAGCATTAGCACGAGCAATCGGGGCCACTGGTGTGATGCAGGGAGGGAGGAAAAGGTGGGGTTTTAGGATGATCGCCGCCCCCCACAGCGTGTTGGACAGATATGGAGAAGGGAAGGAGGATAATGGTTCGAGCAAAACGGATTATAATCCGGCGCGCGAGCGAAAGCCATACGTGCGTTCCGATCAAGTGGAGGGGGTTCATTTTTGCATAAACGACGTGGATTTGGTTGTTGATGTTGCTCGCCTCTCTTTTTTTTGGAACTGTCGATCCGGGAGAGCAATATCGTGTCTGCTACAGTTAGCGTGGATGGAGAATGGAACGGAGGATCCTTGTTGCATCAATGTTTTTTTTTCGTTAGCCACTTGACGAACAGAACTGATTCCTAGATGCTATAAATGAATGGTGCAATACTTGGCAGTTAGAATTGAATTTTAAAAAGTGCGTTGTTATGAATTTTTGGAAAAAGAATAACTCGATCAACGATACGTACACAATTAATCAAACAGACTTGTCAAATGTAGAGTCAGTTAAATACTTAGGTGTGACCCTTACTCAGGACCTGTCTTGGGGGAAACACGTTCGGGAAATATGCGGACAGGCTAGTCGCAAATTGGGATTTATCAAGAGAATATTAGGAAAATGCGACGAGAAAGTTAAAGAGCGATGTTATTTTTCACTCGTGAGACCTCACTTGGAGTACGCCGCTAGCATATGGGACCCTTACGAAGTAGGACTAATCTCTGAAATAGATAGAATACAACGGAGAGCAGCAAGATTTGTGAAAGGTTGTTACGATAAACTTAGCAGTGTTACCGAATTGTTGAAGGAATTAGGGTGGGAATATTTAACTGATCGAAGGGAAAAATACAGGTTAAATCTTTTGCGCAAACTCGGAGCAAACAGTTTCTTGCCGGATGTTCAACACATACTGCTAGAGCCAACGTACTACGGTAGAAGTGATCACAGGAATAAAATAAAGGAAATTGACTGCCGAACCGATAGATTCAAAATGTCATTTTTCCCACGTACAATAAGGGATCATAATAGTTGCGATAGATCAATCACATGAAACTCCCACCCTCAATAGGTAGAGTAGAATTTTCACTTGTGCTTAATAACACCACATAATTACTAACTCTTCACACCGGTCGATTAGTCCGGCATTATTTTATTTTGTTCTTTGCATGAGGTAGCATCTCGTAGTATTCATAAATTAACAGTATCAGTAATATTAACCATTAGATGTGTCTATAGTATTTTTCTGCATGTTAGTATGTTCTTTTACGTATCACTCTCCCAGTTTCCGGTTGGACTGCGCACTGTTCTCCTGAGTGCTTTTGGCCTGCGCCTAGAGCCAGGGGGAACGTGCGAGGTTCGGATTTGTTCTGGGATGAGTGCTACATGCCTGGTGTGGAATCACCCCGTGCCACACACCCTAGTGGTGGCTTGCACGGTACATCGTAGATGTAGATGTAGATGATTCCCGAGAAGAAAAACGTAGCAGGACGTGGAAAATCGGCGACTATTAGGCCAGTGCCCACAAGACGAGACAAACAATGCATTTTTAAGAATGAAAATCGAGTTCATAATCATCCATATTTTCACCGTTCCACAGTTAAAATTCGTAAATAAATACATCGTTTATCTCTATTTTTCCAAAGAATCCTGAGGGATAGTTTCTAAAAGGGAGCAACGCTGGGTTACTCAAAAGTTCAGCTTCATAATCCTCAATTACATCAAATCATGGAATTTATTCACAGAGGAGGAATGGTACACATGGTAGGGAATTAGCACCTTCGCACCCATGTGCAGCATTAGGTGAAAACCGCAAGTGAGCATTTCTCAAATTAATTTTTACCTAGGTGTATATGTACCATTTTTGGTAAAATTTACAACAAGAGGTAGTCCTTTTTAATTACTTTTGATGTATTTTGAGATAAAAATACCCAGTGCTTTTTTTCTAAGGCAGGAAAAAATTATGAATATAGCTTTGTTGTGAAAATTGACACTGGTGACTTACACTGCGATGAGAAATGGGTGCGCTTTCCCATTTCAAAATTATTGAACGACGCGACGGTTAGTCCCGCGAGTCACTCAAAAAAGGAGTACTAACTAATTGATATGGATGCCCGCACGGCCGTTGTGTCATAATTCATCCTGGAATTCGATTAAGGGAGGGGGGGGATGCCGGACTCTGGTGACGGGGGCAAGAGGACTCCCTGCAAGCCGCGACCGGCGAGTCAGTTGGTGGCAGTCAGTGCCTCCACGCGCGCCCCATAGTAATTCAACTGTCCCCGCGCGGACGGTGTGTCCCTTCTCCCAAACGGACTACCCAAGCGCGCTCTATCCACTGCGTAATAATTATCGTCGGATAGCGTCACGCACAGCCACGACCGACCGGATATTAGCCTCCATGCGAGGCCATTGTGAATACAACACCCCTAATGGCGGCTGAGGAAGATTCACCTTGCGTGTGATGAGCCATCTCTCAAACAAGCGCCGAGATAACGACAGAGAATCGAATAAATAAAAAAAACCGCTCGTGATTCACCGCATTGAGTGCTTCTGCCATATCCAGTTTTGTGTTTATAAACATACAAAAGCTCGGGACGTGGTTGAGATATATCTGTCACGTCTGTTTCTGTTGACAGTAGTTGTCAGCGGAGGACTGCGAAGTTCATTCACAGCCTCGTGAATTTCCTGCCGTCACTCATGTATTTTGCGCGCAAATAATTTAATCTTTGTTTGCAATTCCTATCTCTTTGAGCGGATCATTTCCGTTTAGAGGATGTAGCACACATCCATTTCGCGACCGTAGTTTTTAATATGCGAGCTCGGAATAACAGTCGGAGGATAATCGAATGGCAAAGCCTTAACCCGTTTTTCAGACCATTCTGCGCTATTGATGAGCGTTCCATTTTCAAAGTGCATGAGTGTAAAACATAGGCTTTCCTCGCTGACCCAAATACATATACCAACATCGTTTGGTCAATGCAAGAGGCCCGTCCGTCAGCAAAAACAATGGCTGACGGTTTGAACTCTTCATGGAATATTAACAGCACCGACCGCATTAATTATCGGATAAAATACATTCACACTACATACACTTTACAACAGTGGATGACTTCATCACTAAAGAAATGAATTACACAAAGAAGACAAGTGTCCATGCCTGCATTCTCGCTCTCGTTAATTAAAAAATTCAGTTTTCATTTTAAGCATTTATTGATTTATCTCAGACAAAAAAACATGAAAAATAACCATTTACGGGATGGATTCAATTATGAGACACAAAATTAGGTGAGTTATTTTTGTCTCATGAGACAGGTAAGCAAAGGCGATGATAAAATCTCGAAATTATATTTACCCACAATTACTCGTATCTAGAAATTCAATCGTCTTCCACAAGCTTTATCTGAGCAGTTAGTTAGTTCCTATAATCCCTGCAGAGATTGTTAAGAATTTATTAAGTTGGAAAACGCTATTTACCGTGAAATATTTCGCAATGCTCAGCAGAAATGCATTCAATTAACCCCCTCAAAAAAAAGACATGTTACGAGGACCGGTGGGTAGCATCGAAAACAAAGAGTACCCAACATTGTGATCTATGAGAGGGCTGAGCTGATAAGCGAGGTTTGTTATCACCTATTGCAAGGCCCAAAGACTAGTGGGCTTTCCATAGGATTAGGAGCGGTTCTTTATCATAGGTAACCTAGGTTTCGGGATAAGTTTGGGGAGTAACAGAAAGTTACACCACATTGAATTGTGGTGAGGTAGTCCAATTAGCCTCCTCCTCACTCAGTTATTAACCTAGAAAACTGCAGTCTTTAGCCAAATGTTCTCCTACCTACTAAACCAACTTGGGGAAGATATCCATTTTTTTAAACAAAGCTTTATACGAGTGGTAAAGAAGCCACAAATGCCTTTTAAAGTAAAAATTGGTCGTTTTAATAAATATAACGGAGAAAAAATAATAATATACTAAAAAATTGATCTACGAAACGTTCAATAGGTCCCACCTGAAATTACCAAATAGTTTTCAGGTAGATAATTGCGAATGTGGTCATCTTTCCGCAGTCATCAATTGATCAGTCCGAAGATTGGTTTGCTGCACTTTTCCAATCCACCAGCTAACCGTTCCTTCGGTCAGATAATTCTGGTCACACTTTTCGATACGTGTGCAGTACGGCTCATTGCTACGAAATCTTCGCATATCTTGGCTCTTCTTAAGGATAAGGATGATTATATTTTTAAAAAGTCCATTGGCATTCGCTCAGTTTAATAATTTCCGTACACTAATTGGTGTAGCTTATTCAAGATCCACACACCTATACATTTTAGAATTTTCAAGGGAATTTCATAAATTCCCGGAGTCTTTCTGTCCCTCAATTCCTTCACAGCAGCATCAATTCTGATTAAAGTACCTATGGGGTGTCCTTTTTCATCTTCATTCACAATGCCTCAGTTCCCCAGTATACTGCTATTCAATGCTTTGCCGGAGTAAAGACTAAATGCACTACATCATGTCAAAAACAACAAATATTCTAACAGAAAACAGTAAAATCATCCTTCAAATACAATGGCAACCTCAAACGTTTGGCTCATCTCAGCAAAATGAGTACCAGATCTAGGTCACCACAGCGTCTTCGGAGGGTCGCGTGAATCTTCACACTCATGCGTTACAATCATATGTCTTCGAAAAATGTACAGCTCTTTTGAGTTACAGATCTCCAAAACCAAAGTATGACACAGACATTTGAAATTAAGTTTAAAGCTAAAAAGAGAGTAATTCTAATACGCACCAGTTTACATCACGGAGTAAATATTATCATAAGACGATTACGTTCAACACGTGTACCATAGTCCGTAGTGTATAAATCAATTACTATTGAAATAACTAAATCAATACAAAGAGGTAGTTCTTTATTAACTCTAGTAGTGGTCTCCATCACCTCTTAATACCACACCCCATCCTTAAGAATACTTTATGCATCAGAACTTATGGCAAATGTTATTAGGATGTACCTGATGATGATTACGTTATATGAAAACGCGTCGCATTAAAAGTATGCAAAGAGAAAATCTCAAGAGACTCATTTCTTTATTAGCGGTTGCCCTAAGTTGGCAAACTGAGTCTGTGAAAATGTTTTGTCCTAGGTCCCACGTTGCATAACCGTTCCACCACGGGGTCAAATTCTAACTTATTATAATAATATTGACTGGGTTGGTAAAAACGCAGAAGCAAAAAAAAAAGCATCGCGATTGGGAATGATAAGAGATTTCACGGTTTATAAGGTTCAGCGACTATGAGAAGAAAGAGAGAGTGCAAGAACATTTGGCGCAAGAGGATGATCCACGAAAGGAATCGCCTGACTCCGAGTCAATGACGTCTCATATTTAATCTGCCGAAAGAATTCCTCCACTTTAAGTGACCGAGAATGCATGTAGAAAGATTAGAGTGACATGGAAATATTTTGCCAATGTCACGAACTGAGTAGTATGATAGGAATGATCGCGAGTTTCTTGAATTTATCATTTCGTCCACTTCGTGAAAATAAAAGAAGCTCTCAGATAGTCCAGGTGAAGTAGCTGGATTTGGGCAAAGAGTAATGTCACTTACTTTTGATGTCTTCCCGGTATCCTTCCTTTGGTGGCCTTCTTCATCCCACGGAAATATAACCTTTTGCAAGGGTAGAAAGTTACCGATACCTGTAAAAAGTAAAAACAAAATCACCCAAAAAAAATGCAAAATTTCAGATTTGAATCACAGTATGACCATATTTCACTTCCCAATGACCTTTCAATGCCATCACAGGCAATGATAGCGAATACATTTGCAGGGGTGCTCGTATTCCCTGACAACTCAGAAAAAGATTCAGAGGTAAAATAAGTATCAAACTACTGACGTAAATGGGGCACATCAAACATCTGACGTAAACGAGGCACCACTTACTGACTATCGATAAGTAGCTACTGCTGTAGTAAAGAAGCAATCAGCATATAAAGCAGCAAGAATACACCATGGACTGAAACATGGAAACGTTAATAACATACCAAAATTCAAGATAAGGAGAATAATCTTTATCCCGGTGATTTTTTTCCTTACTTTCCCTCTATTCTCACTAGCAAAAACGTATCTTCCACCGTCAACTATTTTTTGGGAAGCTTCCAATGGTGGTTTGAGGGAGTTATTGGGACCTTCTTGCGATAGGTTAGCTAAACAAGCAAATATTTGCAACTCAATGAAGCTTCCGCAGCACGTAACCTCAAGAGATTATCAAAAAGCGAATATACGATTAGTGCGATTAGATATTTAGAACTCCTTAATGACTAACTCCTAACAGCTCGATTGCGGTCACTTGAAAAAAAAGAGGGATAGTAGGAGTGATTTACTTCAAGGCCTTTCCGACGTGTTAAGCCCGAGTCATCGGCAGCTTTATTTAAGCATATTTCCGCGTTTCCCTCACTATCTTTATCTTTATTTTTAACGAAGCCTACGAGTTGGAGATTGCGCCATGTGCTTGTCATATTTTCTACACTACAGGATACTAAAGAAGAAGCAAGCTTTCAACAGATTTTTTTTTATATTTTACGATTGTTCGGGGAACAGTTATAAATGACGACGCTCCGTTTACGTCAAAGAATGCTTCACTTTATCTGGAAGTACAACATTTCACAACAGACGGTTTATGTATCACTATCAACAGTACTGACCAACCAAAAGATTGGTTTGCTGCAATGTTCCACTGCATGAAAGAAAAGGGGTGGTGAGCTACTTCTCCTCGGGATAATAACGTGGTGGTTTCCCGATGCCTTCCACTTCTCAGTACTACAGCTGCTTAAGTAAATACTCTAACCATGCCTGCAGTGTAATGAGTGTAGCTGTCCACGCGGTATTCACCAACGTTCACACGAAAAACGTCTGCGGCCCACTCCAGGTTATTGCCTACCTAATTATAGGAGGTAGCCACTAGCCAGATAACGGCATTATCATAATTTGTTAAAGCATTTCGAAGGCCTAAAAAAAAAGAAAAAGAGGTATTGCAACGCATTCCGGGCCCCGCCGGCGATCGCGCCTCAAGTTCGCGCCACCTTATTTCTCTCTCAAGTTTGCATGGGATGGGAAGGCTTAAAAAAATACAATTGCTGTTTAGGGGAAGAAAAATTATGATCAATGTTTTTTTTCATATTTGGGAAACATATAGACTCATTTAGCCACATTTCCCACTGCTTCCACTTGAGTAGTGCAAAAAAAAAGAAAAAGACACCGGAGTTCACTTCAAGAGCACACCAGTCAGAGACAGCAGGCAGCAGGTCTGCTAGTCATTAGATAAATTTTATTTTAGAACGTCAATTCAATTTTTCACATATTCGGGCGTTACGATTCACATCTTACAACTTTTGCATACACATAGGGCAATAAAATTTTGTCAATTCGTATTGGTTATTTGACCTTGAAAAAGCAGGCAACAAATCAGATAAAATATGGGAGAAAACAATTTCAGTCGAAAATAGTCTATATTGGCTGCGAAAGGGTATAAAATTAATCTTCCTCAATTAAATTCGGATGTGACGTCGCAGCTATATGTTATTTTTATAAAATAAAGCATCGTTGAAACTGGATAATTGTGCTGCGAACAGTGTTGGTGTAGGATTTTCATCAAAATATCAGGTCTTGACGACATAAGCAACCCTAGAACGTAATTTGCCGAGAAATTCAGGAGCCGGAAACAGAAAATCAAAGTAGGAATGGGAGGGGGGAAGGAAGGACTGCATGTTTCACAGGGAAGAGGAAAAAATGAAGTGTAGCCCGAGCGGGAAACACCCCCTCGCCGAATACCAGCATTTAAAAAAGAAAACAAAGTGTTGCACTCTTAGAGAGTCGCGGATGAAGCAGCAGCAAAAGGCAGCAAGCAGCTGTTTCCAGTGCCCCGCGGCGCATCCAATGACAGCCACCACCTCTGCGGATTGGCTGGAGTCGTGCAGGCGTTGCGTCGCCATCTCTACGCTGCACGAGTGTCACTACCGCTTGCTGCTCCGTGGATCCTTCCGCGCTACGTCATACAGTCGCTCTTCTTTCCTTTGCATCTCTCCTGCCGCCTCTGGTCCTCGCTAATTGACTTCGGCTAGAAGATTAGCTTAAGGGAACTCTGAAGAGCCCAATTACACACTCATGGCCAATGTCCTAGAAGATGCAGGGCTGATTTAAAGTCAGGATCCCATAAAATGAATTGAAATACTCACTCAAATCAAGATGTAGACTTTCGGTATTACTTTTCTCAGGGATGTTTCCCAAAATATGCATTGCTCGACCCTTCGGAACTGATGACGAGTACTGCAATGCACCCGAAACGTTTCTCAGTAGTTGAAACTGTTCCAGTTTCAATCCGCCCAATATCGTTAGAACGATTCGTCCATCGAAACGGCGGCAGAAATGGAGAGTTTGGCCCGGTCGGAAACCGAAGAACCACCAACATCGCTATCCGCCGGGAAAGCCTTAGATCTTTCATCTCCCATCATCTGTTTTCCATATGGGAAAGCCATCTGCCAAGAGATTCAATCAGACGATTTTCGCGATCAATTATGACGAGACAGATGATCCCCACATCAAACTTCCGTGAAAATGAGAAGATAAATGAAATTAAATTGTACGAAATTTCACTAATCGAGAATATTTACACAAAATATCTGGCTAATCTTGTCTTCTGATGTGCTCATTTTTTGTTACGAAATAAGAAACTGCGGGACAGACGCATTGCCTTGTGATTGATTGGTAAACTGAAGTCTATAAAGCCTATAAAAACGTGGCTCAGGAACATATGCTCAACTGAATTATTACTAACGTTTCCTAATTCGTAGTAAAACATTAAATTCAATTACCAGTATATTACAACGCTTCCAAATGCAACGTTCTCATAAAAATTGTAACCAAGCGAAAATGTATTTAGTTAATACTATCTTGATTACCGATCAAACTTGATAAAAGAAGAACAAAAATAAAAGATCTATGAAATTTTAGGAAAAATAATGTATTAAAGTGGAATACAACTCAAGAATAGGGAGAGAAAACTTTTCCAAGAAATATTAAATTTCGATAATTGTATCGAGCGGACATTTCACCTAATGTAGGAGAGTAAAATGTGTGTATTTATATTTTTGGAAGTCATGTCTTAGCGTAGCCGTATTGTTAGTAACAAAAAATGATTTCGATTTTATATATTGACGACAAATTGGACAAACCGCACTACGCGAATACACAAACCATACTTTTGCCATTACTCTATTCTTTTCCTAATTCCTTAACCCAAAAAGCATGTACATCAGCCGGGAAGAACTGCTGATCAAAGAGAAATCGAAAAAGTAGCGAAAATCGATGTATGAGACCATATAAGTTGCATGCACTGCATTTTAACACTTGTTGAATGCTATTTTTTTTACATATGAGAAATTCAAGACAGTAATTGTGGGATAAATTAAGTGAAAATGACTGCATTATTTTTTATTGATATTTCCATGCAACTAATCTTCCTTCCGCTTAGCTCTTCCCATCGCGTTTTCCCATGCATTGTACGCCTGCATCTCTGCTTCACCCCCTGCTTTACACGTCCCCCCCCCCTTTTCACGTCAGGAGCGCCCTCGCGGCTCCGGCAGTTCATTTGTCTAAAACCTGCTTTTCCTCCTCCACCCGCCGCGGCTTGCACTTCCTCCTTCCTCGGAGAAGCGTAGTAGGGACGGAGTGATGAGGGCGTTGACAGCGACGGCGCTGCATTTTCCAGCCACTATTATTTACCGCACGTTCCCAAAGTTTTCCCGCCCTCGCTCGGAAACAATAAGGTGAGAATGAGTTTCCCGTATAATTTGGAGCAGAATGATGATGCAAACCAATCATCATCTACTCGCGGAACGAGCCATCTCGCTGTGCCGGCAGCAGCATTACTTCCGGCGCGGCGGCTGCGAAAGACCTTTCCATGGATGGATGTGTGATATACGCAAGTCGATTAAATTCCTTATACCACCCTAAAGCCAAAATCTGTCACGCACTGAAAAATACGACTGCATAACATTCAGACTCTGTTATACATCACTAAATCTTCATTCAAATTAAAAGTAAATATCCATTAAAACTTCCAGTAGTCGCATTTATGTTTATCGTTCGTCGACAGGTAATGTTAATGTTATTTCGCTATTATTATTTGTTACTGACAAAAAGCCCTGTTGCCCTGGGCAACAGCGCTCCGAACGAGTAGTATCCTTCCAAATTCTAGCAGAGCCCAATGACTCATAAATTCGGTGTTCGAACAGGAACCAATGCTACCGTCATGGCAGGACGTTACCTTTTTAAATGTTTATCCAAAATGTATACAGTTGGTTAGATCAGAAAGATCTCAGAGATAATAATATGTTTTCACGAACGGATATTTAACCTCTGGCGTATGAAAACAACTACCTTTTTGGTAACGACCTATTGTCAAGTGTTTATTATTAAGATCTACCTTACGAATACGGTTGAAAAACAAGCAACATAATAGTAAAATTACGATAAATTACCGTAATACCATTAATGGAATAGTATTATCCTACTCTAGCAATAATTGAGCGGTATTATCGCTGCCATTTCGTTTTAGATGATAGTATGTTTTAATAGGAAATCATTAAATAAAAATAGTAGATGTGCTGGGAAAAATATCGCACTATAACACCGAAATAAAATATTTTAATAACGGCAATAAGATTAGGTATTAATGTTCCACTTAAAGAAACTGAAATATATGCGGATCGCAAGTTATTGTCTTATCTTGAGAAAGACACATCTGCCATTTACGATGCCCAGTTTGAAACGCGTTCCTAAAGAAAAATTAAAGATCCTCAGCCATTGAATAGTATGAGTTAGAAGCTAAAGCATATTCATCACTACTCTATTTCACTTTACTTCAATTTGGAATGGCTCCCATCTCCTGCTCACAAAACCTATCTCCGAATACGTCCCTGATGCTATTTACCTCCTTCATCCACCATCTAAGTAAATTTTAACTTTCCTCCTACAGTACTCTTGCATCCAGATACCATACCTACCTGGTCTTCGTTGATATTTATTTCTGTTTACAGCCTTCAAGCTATACACCACGAAATCCCGCAAGGCCATATCATCGGATTACCATAAGAAGTCATGAAAGTTGCCTCCAATTTCAGGGCTTAAAAAAAGACTGAACATGCGACTTCAATTGAATATTCAAATAGAAACTAAGATATGCGACGGAAAATAAAAATAACAGCGATAGGATTGCCAAGGTGGCTAGAGTACCAGCTTTCTATTCCAAGGGCCCGGGTGCGAATTCCGGCGATGTAGGAGATGCTTCAGCTGAATCCTGATCCCTACGTAGGTGTCATTTAGGGAGCACTTCAAGCATTGCACCCTGCTCGAAGAATGGGACGTTAAACTATGTACCCCTGCGCTCTTTAATGCTAAAATTAGGTTAATGCCAACGCCGGTTTTTTCTCCGTCCTTTCTCGATCACCAAATCAGTCCCTCCCCTGGCAACCTGAGTCCACCCACATATCACTAATGGCAAATATTACCCCAGATGTTGCTCACATTTTCGAATAACTTCTACGATGGCCAATAAAAAAATAACACGTTACCGTTGTTCTGTAAATTTCAGAGATATCCTGAATTCCCTCATATCCCCCGATTTTCTTCGCTTAAAAGCCTAGGTTTCAGGTACACGTGTTTTTCACCCTGACCAGCTCTCTCTTGCTGTGATGATCTGAGATAGGTCCGTTTAAAAACGAATGCCGCCGGAGCCGTTGAATTTAATAAAATTTCCTTTTCGGCCAGTTTGTAAACGGCGGATGAGATGGATTGAATAGGGTTGGGGAGGGGCCTCAGGAGATAAGGCTAAGTGATTTCATTACAACGGTCGACTGGACGGCAGGCGGGCGAGGACCCTTTAAAGCGTAAACACCACCCGGCTTGAGGCCTGGTGGGAGGAAAGGGCGGATCGGGGTAACGCTCCAGATAGGGTCGCGGAAGAAGAAGGGAAAGAAGGAAAATAAGAGAGGAAAGGGTTAATGGATGAGGGTACTCTTTCTTCAAACTGGGAAGGATTGCCGGGTTAGGGGCCTGAGCTGCAATTGTACACACCATGACAGGATAATCGAGTTAGAAGTAGTGAAGGGACTCAGCTACCACGGATGGCTGAAGGGCGAGTAACGTTTTTGAGAATGGCGATGGCGGCTAAAAGCACATCGGTGCGCATCTACAGTAAAGTACCCTACAAGCTATCTACAGGGTGTATGGCAGGGGGTGGATTGTCATAAAATCTGCACTAAATTACTTACTGTAACGGTTTTAGGAGCTATGAAGTAGTTAAAGAGTGCAAATGGGTGAACGCATGTGTTCATTATGCATAGAACTTCGAACAGAACAGCCCTCGCAAAAGCACATGCCAAATGCGCAAGAGGAGATTTTGGGACTGATAAGGCACATTTCCTATAACTAGTCACAGCACGTAAATCGGCAGTAGTAGTGTCCCTTTGTTGAATTTAGACTTCCATGCTTACAATTCGTCAACGATTCTAACGATAAGGAAAATCAGACTTTCTAAGGTACCTTCTTAAAACCCGGAGCAAAGTGTTTTACGCATTTGTTTTCCAGCAACTTTTGCTTGAGCTCAAAAGAAGAAAAGATAATCTTGCTGATAGTGCTATTTAACTTAGCGAAAGAAAGTTGCTGACAGAGTTGTAACTACATACTATAACAGACCGATGATGAGGAGAGTGGTAAATTGTTTTTCAATTCATCCGGAGACGCAAACAAAATTTTCAGTTTTGATAATAATTTCCATCCCATTTGTAAAAACCCTGCGATAATATTTACACAACTACCATTTACATACTAAGTCAATTTCGCTTCACATGCTTTAACGGTTAAAACCTATTTCTTTAGAATCCTAAGTACTGGAGATCTTATTCCATGTGAACCCTAACGAGAGAGAAGTATCACATATTCATTACTTAATCGTTGCACTTAATTTTAGATTTCCTAATTTAACCCTGATTCACGATTTTCTTCACCACTCATTTCCCGTGTTTTTTTGACTCCATGAGAGATCCACAAGTGCAATAAGGTGGGAGGGATTGAAGAATTGAGTGAAAGAGACGAGTACATAATGGAGAGAGAGGAAAAAAAGAGTCGGTATAAGGAGAGGAAGGGAGGGGATGAAACAATCGCTCTTTTGGCAAGAGTGAGATTGATGAGTCTCCGGCATAAAATTAATGAGACGTTAAAAACAGGAGGGACAGATACGTTCGTACTCGCTAATATAAATACAGCTTTTACGACTGACTAGCGAGATTGCAATTTCGCAGTCGTGCCAACATACTGTCGAGATACAAGAGATTCCCTCGCCCCTGGGCATTAGGTGTCCGAGATTTTAGGGAACAAGTGAGGGTTATACGGATGGGAATTTCCATTGGCGCTGCAGATGCTACCTCCATAAATTTCCGTGGAGAGTACTGAAAAGTAGTTTTAGGACGACGCACTCTTACGAGTAAGGATGTACTTTAGGAAGGAGGATGGAGAGGGACGAACATAAAACTGACATAAGCGTTAAGAAGATATTAAGTTTCACTCGGTTGAACTTTTATCTTCTCTACTTAAGGTCTATGAAAGGAACAATAGACAAAATAGCAACCTAAAGATTCACCTGAGGTTACCTAGCAGCTCGATAGGACTAAACGGGCGAAAGAAGAAAAATAATAATAGAACATAAATCGAGAAGCGTAGCAGCAGTAAAACTGATGGTATAGTTGATACTCAGGGTAGCAGACCTTTGTTTCAGAGATCATTTAGTACAACAATCACGACGTGCGAACCATTTGCTTCGACCAAACATGCGTGTTTTAGTATTCTATACGAGTAAAATGAACTATGTTCTCAAATAAGTAATATACAATAAATGAATAGATAAGGATTAATAATATTTCATTTTGAAAAACTGTCATCTACCGCTGTACTAGTAATTCCAGTATTATTGGATTGACCATCTGTTTGCCTTGGCATAGCTCTGTTGAAAGTTCCTGGCACTTAGCAAATGCGCAAAATGGCAGCAAGAGAAGGGCATATTGTTTTTGTGGCACTTAGTTTTTTAAGGGTTGGTACATTCCACACTCGGGAGGATGAGAATGACCACTATCACACACCACAGCATCCACATGTGATTCGTCAAAATAGACTCAACTAAAGCCAAATGTTTCTACGCAGGTGTCAGGAACTTTCTACCGAGCTATAAACAACGACAGGAGGAAAAAGAAGATTCCAAAAATTAAATCTTATATTCTAAAGGCTGTGCCAAAACTAAGGAGTCTAGAAAAAGAGATATGCCAAATAAAAACACAGTTCTAAAGAAAAATTCTAAAAAGACCATCCATAAGCCCTTGGAACTGTTATCAACTCTGAAAGACATAGTATTACAAGCCACGGATGTCTTAGCTAAGAAGCAAGGCAAACGAAAAATATCTCATGGCATTAACAAAGCTTGAAAAAAAAAACATTAAAATAGGTAATACTGTATTGAGCTAAACCAGTTTTCTCAATGGGGCAGCCATACGATTCAATCAGCCGGGAATAATAAATGATGACATAATCTTTCAAATATTTACCTATTTAATAAAATACAAGAGGGACATATTGGAGCTTGGTAACCTGAAGTGCGATATCTCCAGTCAGTCCACATTTTTTCAGGGGTAAGGACTAACTTCAGGAGAAAAAAAACGGATCTTTAACTAGATTCTCATTTGGTTTTAGGCTTTCCCGGCGAATGACGCTGATATGAGTTGTTCTCGAGTTTCCCACCGGATTAGGCTCTCCATGATTGCCGACGTTTCGGCAGGAGACTTTCCTGCCATTATCAAGGCTCACCCAGGGCCTTGATATAATGGCAGGAAAGTCTCCTGCCAAAACATCGGGAATCATGGAAATCTTAACCCGGTGGGAAACCCGAGAAGAACTCATTAGATTCTTATTTTTTATCAAGCCTTTATCGCAGAAAAAACGGAGACGAACACTTGCATCCACCTTTTACAAAACAAACTTGAGGGTAAAACCATAAATCACTAAAATATTAACCTGTTGCCTTGAATTTAAAGAGAACATCTTAGGGCACAAAAGAATTGTCAGATTTCATATAAAATTGCCAATATCGTGGCTTCATTCAGTTATAGTGTTTGTAGTCAATAACCTATGCAACAGATATAACCAATAGGAACAATGATACTGATATAGCAAAACAATAACGACCAAAGTGATTAAATGGACATTGGATAAGTTCGCTATGAAATAAATAAAAATCGTTGTTAGAATCTGGACCCGAACTCCCAAATACCAGTAGTACATGTAGGATAAAAGAGGGTTGGCATTCATGGGAAAATAGGGTAAAACACCAATATGGCGTATGCAGCACGAGCTAGAAACTATTTCCATGGAAACTCCAGAAATATCATATCGAAGGTTCAATATAAAAATAACAACTTATAGCGTCAGACGATGTTCATAAATGATTAACACCTATTCAACACACTTCTGCTTTTTTTATTCTTAAATTCATCAGAGCAGCTTCCAGTCCTGCCGTCTCCCTCTCCCTTAACCACCCATCTCTCTTCTCTAAAACAAAAAACCCGTTACCAAAACATTTTAACAATCAACACAAAAATAAATTAAAACATTTAAACAAAAACTATACCGAATCAAACAAATTAAAAACAAGTTAAAATAATACCGAGGTACTGTTCAAACGCTACAAACTGCATTCATTTCCAGGCACAAATGTGAAACTTAGAAGCAATACGAAATTTTGTCTTGGGCAGCGCAACATGACTTTAAATTAGGCATTTACGTCTAAGCGCCCATTAACTTCATAAGATATGGCCCTTCAAGATGTTTATACGTCTAACAGAAGCGGGACCCGGCTTCGCACGGGAAAATGAATTAATTGCACCGATAATGCATAAATGAACATGGCTAATGTTGAGCATTTAACATTTTCTCGGCTAAAAAAATATGTATATGAAATGAAATTTGAGCTTTAACTTAGAGAATATTTTAATACGCATATTTTATAGATATTTTAGAAGAAGAGAAAAACAGATGGTACAAAAACCACATATTTGGTAATATTACTACCCAATCTTGGTCCAGAAATTGTGCCAAATAATATCCATAAGGGCAAGATGATCGTGATGCCCGTGGAATGTCAGTGGGAGATGTCATTTACCTTTATCAATAAGAATCAATGCATGACATATTGAGGTACTATCTATCAGCCATTAACCGCATGTTGGAACTTCGGAGTGAATTCTCATTGAAATTCACTTGTAATGTAATGAAAATCTTATAAATAATGTATAAAGTATGCATGCTCGTGTAAAACTCAAAAACGAAAGGTAGTACAAATTTCAAACTTTCAGGACTATAAAATATCTTTTATGCACAGATAACTGACCACTTTTCATGTAACTCATGATCTCCAGTTCGATGCCTTTTCGTTCGTTTTTCTTGGAAAAATAAAGGTTCCTACGCATCATGATTTTAAGTTCAAATTCTCAGAATATTTTTGATGGTATACATATTATATAAAAATTCTAGAAGCAGAAAAATACCAAGTAATGCGATTACATACTGTGGCCATAAATAATGCTGATACGGGCAAGATGAGGGTGTCCGTTGAAATTCAGCGCGAGAGAGAAAACAAGAAAGCCGTTGTACGCGACACTAAGAATCAATGTGACGTGCTAAATGGTGATACCACGTAAAAGCCATTAAACGTAAATAGTGAGGTTGGGGTAAACACTATCAACTTAGTCTCTGAACCTGGCCTATAAATGCTGCAGCCATGCTTAGCCATCAATGAAATCGCTATTAAACGGATATTCACGCGTGGTTGCCAAGGAAATTTCTATTGTTGAAAAGGAAGAAAAACTGATGAATTTAGAGCTTAAAAAGCAAAAGTTGGACAACAACGAACCGTATAAGAAAATTGAATGAAAAAATTAAATACAGCATTCTTTTATGCGTTCTATGATGTAAATTTCCATTCAATATCTTGAATGCAAGTAATTTGAAAAAGCAAGCAAAAAAAACCCCTGCACCGAAATCAATGCTTTTCTTATGGGAGTAAAAGTTCAATTAATGGGGTAAAAACAACCCCAAAAATTTTTTATTTCAAAAACCCCTTCTTAGTGCGCCTTTACGCCAAGATGGAGATATACCCTCAAATTTACACGTTTTTATCACCAGTAGTTTGGGCTGTGCGTTGATGAGTGAGTGAGTCAGTCATTCAGGACATTCCGTTTTATATGTAGAGAAGATGATCAGTAAAGATTGAAATCCATTCAAACGAACTTTTCTAACTTTTACCAAAATTTTCGTCAGAGTGGTTTTGCGAAGCCATCACAAAAGCATTGGATTGAATAATCAGAAATAGAAATACTACCTACGATTGCCGCACGATAATGTAAAATCGAGCGAATGCAAATTTAGATCAAAGTCGAAGAATTATGGCTAAGAAATTCGCGAGGCTTAAATCCTGAACGGACGACCTTTCCGACGCATACTAGTACCTTTCATTTAATTAAAGGAGGAACTCAAATACGAACCGTCCAATAAAAGAAGGGCCGGATATGATCTCCTTCTTTTTCGCCGGAAGAGGCCTCACGTTGCCCGATCCGTCCAAATGAAAGTTAATTTTGAAGCAAAGACGCCGAATTAAAAAAAAGAAAGAAAAAGGCAGGAGAGGATATCGAAGGAGTGACGCGTTAGTTAAGGGTCAAGGAGAGTGGGTGGAGGGGGAAGAGCACGAAAATCGGGAGGAGAGAAAATATTCCTTGGTGCTATATATACGGAAGAGCAGCGTGGAAGAAGAGGAGGGGAGGCGAGGTGTAGGTAGGTCTCCTCTCTTAACTGTTGACCCGTTCCCATCTCCGTCCATTCTTCTCAATTCACCGCCTTTATAAAACTCCCTCGTATTACTCCCAAGGCGAAATCCACCTCCTCCTCTCCTTCGCCCCCCGACCCACGGTGTAATTGAACCCCTCTGAGTTGAAGGGGAGAGAGGAGAGAAACTTAAGAAAGTGAAGGAGGGAAAAGAGAAGGAGGTGGTGGGACCGGGACGGAGAGAAGAGAGCGAAGCGGAAGAAGGGAGGAGGAATAGTGGGGGCAAAGAGCAGCAGTACGAGGAAAGAGAAATGGAGGAAAAGAGGGCAGAGAAAGACAAAGAGGGGAAAGGAGTCATGAGTCTACTGGGAGTGGGCAAAAGCACACCTCTGAACGAGAAACGGGGACAGTCAGGGATGCATATTGCACAAGGGGAGGATTAAAGGATAGCAGGGGCAGATAGGGATAAGGGATCCAGAAAACACGCCACCAACCCCCCCCCCCCCCCTTCATCACTCTCTATTTCACAAAGTAGAATATCGGGGGAAACAAAACAAAATGACAACCAATTAGTCGTTCAATCCTAAGATTACTTTGCTACAGCCGCCCTCCATCCTTCCCCATCTAATGATATTCCCTAACTCCCAGGTTGTTCTTCTTGTGTACTTTCCTCTTTATTACGGCCTATGTACGAGTATTTATCTCTTAGCCTTCCTCTTAGGACTTTTCGCCCTTTTTGTCCTTCAATTATTTTCTTCATTGTGTCTCAGTTGTGCCCAATCCATCTGGTTCTTCTTTTCTGTTTAGTGTCCCATATGTTCTTTTCCTCTTCTGCTCCTCTATAAACTTCTTCGTTGAAATGGCTTCATTTTCGGGAGAACCGCGTTGTTTTGTTGCAGTAGCAAGTTTCACCAGCGATACAGATGACGAAACTGCTTTCACTCCAATAAAACAACGCGGTTCTCCCGAAAATGAAGCCATTTCATCTAACGCACAGTGGAAGCCTTCGATCAAGCTTATTCATTTCATATTTTACCTGTCCTTTTGATCTTCAGCATCCTCCTGTAACACCAGGTTTTGAATGCTTCTAATCTTTTCTAGTATGCTTTTCCAATGGTCCATGCTTCCGATTCATAGAATTCCACGCATCACATGAATGTTTTAACGTACTGTTTCCTTGTTTCTAGTCCTATCGTCTTCGTACATATTAGTTATTTTCTTGACTAACACTTTCTTATCCCCATTCTTTCTTCAGTAAGATGCCAACACCTGCGATTCTCTGGTCATTTCCTGAATACATGACACAGTAACTATCGCCATAGTAGTCATCTGCCTCCATCCACTCGCTGATTCCCCGGATGTGTATCCCAAACCTCTCCATCTCCATCTTCGGGTTCTCCAGCTTCCCGCTAACCTCTAGAGGCCTAACGTTCCATGTCCCTATTCTGCATTTTTCCGCTCTGACTGATGTTCATCTCCCAGTGGTCTCCACCCAGAGATCCGATTGGGGGATTAATTTATCTCCGGAATATTTTAAAGGAAGGAATGCCATCACGTCATATGAATGCAAGGCTCCATCTGACACAAAATAACAATAAATACAATATTCTTGGAATTTAATAGATAATTACTTAATGGACCCCAAAACCCACCAGTGAACCGGATAAAACGGCAACAGAGTGAATTAGATACGTGGCTTTCTAAATGACTAAAAATAAAAACTAGTTATACAAGTAGTCTCAACATAAGAGGGGTATGATCCAACGTTTCGCAAGGAACTGCAATCGGCCCCTTATTATTGCTTGCTTATATCAGCAACTTTAACTCCAGAACTGCCAGCACAATTTGATTGCCTGTTAAATCACCACAATTCAGAATTTGAGACTCTTTCATTTTATCTATACGACGTTAATTATTGATATCTTGAGAGGGTCCAGGAATATTTTAGCATTTAAAAATACACCAAAAAGAACTTATTACATTAAATATCATACCTAAGCCATACCTAAAATGTTGGAGATTTAGATATAGAGTTAGAGGATGAAATCAAACACCTTAGCGTTATTAATACTCCGAACCTAAAGCGGGGAAAATATTCGTAACATTTGTCGAACAGCATTGAAGAGACGAGGTTTTGTCAAAATCCGATACGATGAAGGTCCACGGATGAATCAGTAAAATGGAGATGCTGTTTCGCTCTAACATGGCCCTATCTCGAGCATGTTGCAAAGATCTGGGACCCAGTAGAGAAAGATAAAATATTTGGACTAAACAAAATACAAAGGAAAGCCGAGCGCAACAGGAGACAGTTTTTATAATTTCTGGCTATCGTTAACCGCAAGATGAGGTAGCCTTTAGGTTAACTTTATGTTGACTAAGAGTTCAGGTTTAGTATATCACATCAAACTATCGATTGGTAGACGTGAGCGTTATCGATGGGAGAACGTAATAGCTTTGGTATTCACAACGATACCATATTTAACCGGAGATTATAAAACAGAGCCTAAAGGCGATACACGCACACTGGTCGCATGGCGTATTTGATTTAAATCTCTATTTTAAAGGCTCAAGAGGTTTAACAGAAGTTGGTCGCAGGTGAACATAGGCGGGATCGCGGTTCCGTCTTCCGCGCTGCCGTTATCGTCATCCAATACACAAACCGCACCAGAAGGGCAATTCTCGAAATTACTGTTCTAAGAATGCACTCCAGCAATTAAATCTAGAATTTTAAAGCACCTCACGAAATTTGAAATGACGATCACGATTCCGTTCTCATGAGCGCAATTGAAAAAAGTACGACAAGGCGAGCGAGCACGTTCATGGGGAACCAAGATCGCGCCCCTGGTTCATGTGTAGGAGGCCCAGGATAGACCGCATAGGGTCGCAGATATTTTTTTAAGCAATAGGCAATCGGCCATAGCCTAGGCCACTGCTGTTCGTGGACAGTGATCAAGTGCAATAGAGGTTGATTGCAATAAGAAAGGATGAAATGACCGTGAAAGTGATCTCTAGCGAAGAAGGGCAATTATATTCCAGTGTTTAGGAAAGGCCTTTTCTAACCCGCTTATTTCAACTGCTTTCTTCTCCATAAAAGTAAACTTCCGGGAAAACTTAATACAAGAAGTAAGAATTGAAACAAAAATTATCATCTTGGTCTTTTTTAAGCTCAAAAGTAGGTAGATTTTCTTTTAGATTTTTCGACAATGTAACAAAAATATTCCTGCTCCCTTAATTAAAAAAAACGAATTACACCAGAGCTGGACGCGGTAAGTAACTTGGCAACCTGGTCGTGTGTTGGAATCTCACCTCTGGCATGAATATCGCGTTTGTTTTAGAATTAAATGTCTTAGGATAAAAACTGAAAAGCTTGGAAGCTGGAGCATCTAGGCCCCAAGTCAACGACTAATGAAATTTTCAATATTCTGACCAGTGATAATACTGCACTGCATATGGTTCTGATGAATGATGCGGTATTAGACCGAGCTGGGGCGCATTGGAGGAGTAGGTGAGGAGAGGGTTTTTGAAGTTGGGAGTTTTTGAAGATGAAATAGGGATGAAAGTCACTGGAACCTGTTTTCCCTTAAGCTTTATGCGAGCGTCATAGTTAAGATATTTCTCATTCAATTTAAAAACATTCGTCTGAGTATCGAGGATCAGGTGCCTTTCAAACGTGCTAACTGGTTCAAATATTTCTGCGGTGACTTTAAGGAAGCTAAAATACGAGCAAACTACAATCTTGAGTCCCTGAACTTTTTGTGGTACATACCTTTTGGGATAACAAAAATAATTTTTAAATTCTACATGTCTCAGCAAACGAGGTGTGTGTGTGCTGGCTGAATTCTTAAGAATCCGCCGCGTGTCTTCAACAACAGACGCGGCGGAGTTCCGAGAATGCAGCCAGAGCAACATTCCACAAATCGCGATAGCCTTCGCACCTAATTCGAATAAGGTATTAGTAATACAAATACATTTCATGAAGTGATCAACTAAAAATGTTCCAATATTTCTATTGATTATATTTTCCCTGTATAAACAGAAATGAGTGAATAACTAGTTTTTGGGTTGATCGATATCTATAACAAAAATCATTTCACTATGTTAACCGAAGTACAAAAAATGTATATTTCCACCAAAATTTATTAGGATGTGACTAGTTTCAACTCATCGGCGTATCATCAGGTCATCATAACGTTATACCTAATGACGCAGCCGTTGAGTTGAATTTAGTCGTAGATTTATAAATTTTGGTGTAAATATACACTTTAATCTTTTTCTTTCGCTTAACAATAGGTTCACACAAGGTTCAGCGTGATACCATTGAATGTATTTCACTAAGTATTAAATAATTCGACATAGAGGAAGGAATAAATAAGGTAGGTAATTTTCACTTCAGAATGTTAATGCTTGATCAGAGGGGTATTTTAATTAGGATGAACACTTCTTAGAAGCTATGGTTTGCAATCACACGGTGCAAATGACCCTCGACGAGTGGAACAACTCGCGCTTAATGACGCACGCCCCAGTACGACGAACACTTGTGCACACACGACGCGAGGAGTCGGAAGGGGTCGAAGCGTGTGTCTGGGAGAGTCGAATCAGTCGAGTTCGGTCGGCCGTGGAGAGAAGCTCGCCCAGGGTGTGTGCGCGCTCGTTAACACACTCCCACACACACACATGCGATGATCTCCGCTCGAGCGAGTGGTCATCGAGTGCTGAACTGAAGGACCTAGCCCTGCAATTTGTGTTCACATCTCGATTGCAAAACTCGTGCACAGACAGCGAACGCCACTACTCATCATAACAAAGTGAAAAAATAGTGCATATTTCCAACAAAATTTATTAAAATTATAGGTAGACAAGTTTCAACGCATCGGCGTCATCATCATATACCTACCTACCCCATCAGGTAAGCGCCTGATGATGACACCAATGTGTTGAAACTAGTCGTACATTAATAAATTTTGGTGGATACGTGCATTGTGTTTTTTTATTTAGGAAAGTTTTGGAGCAATGTATTTAAAAGAAGAAGGAACACATTCACTGTAACATGGAGAAATTAAATGAAGTTATCGACACGTTGACACACATCACAGTTACATTAGGCTTTGGCACTTGGATACGGGGGCAATAATTCAAATTCAATCGAGACTACCAACTGATCGCCTTAAAAAATTAGGGACGAGCTTAACATTGCTTCCAGGAGCATACACTTGGTGTCGATGGCAGAGTATCTGCATGTAAGAATTGACTCAGGTGTGGAGCCTTTCATGCAATTAACTTATCTTAAAAATAAACGCTTTATTTCAAGCAGGAGGTCCCGCTTGAAAATCTCTTATGTTTAACAAAGCAAGAACTACTTACAGAGTAATATTATTAATATTTTTCAATAGATATGACTAAATCGTATTCATGTAATTAATTCACGTATGACTGTTCTCAGATTGTCACATTCCCTTTTACTTAACGTTCGCAAACAAAGCACAACACTCAACACTTTCTTATTCTGATGTTCTACGTACATACAACACCATTGGAATTTCCCTGGAGGACTTGAAATTGAATTTATTAGACAACTCCACTTAATCAGACGATGTGGATCACTTCAACAGTCACAGGCTGCCATTATTTTATCGCGGTAACTATAATTAATATAACACGGTATTTAATTCTCTTTCATATGCATTGATTTTCATATGCCGACAATCGTACCTACGGTATTCAGTAAAATAAGTTAATCTACACAAGTATCTTCTGCAATTAAGAATACACACGCTTCACAGAGAGCATATGACTAGGTCAGCCTTCTAAACGGCTCAAAGTTAGCATAAGAAACAACACTAGTTAGTGTTCCCGAGTCCTTGCAATAAAATACCGATCCATGATTGTCTCGCAGCGAATTAAGCTTTTTTCATTATTCGTTAATTTTGACACTCAACTTCCTTTCAACTGCCTTTCTTGGTTTATCGACTCCATTTCAACTAGGATTAATTCCTACCTTTTCTAATCCCATGTCTTTTCCAGCAATAACCAGATTTTTAAAATTACGTAATAGGAAATCACCGTATGATAATGACGCGTAGTCCTTATTTCCTGCAGAAACACCTTAGCTCAGTAAAAATATGAGTTTAATTAACAATTTCGAAGTAAATAGCAAAAATGAGTAAAAAAATATACAAAACTTATATTCTCTTCTATCCATAATTCCTCCTTAATGGGCTTTTTAATAGCTATTAAAATATTTGCTGATCAACGCTCGAAGTAAGGACATTGCTTATATGCATTCTACACTTAAACTCTATGTTTATAATATATAACATGTCTGTACTTTTTACACCCGCCATCCAGCCACAAAGTGCCTACTGACAGGTTTGAAACAAAATGGATACAATATTCCGTTATTTACGAATACGCAGACCACCATTTTCAAACTCCGTACACTAGAATTTACTTTCGTGAAAATCAAACGGATTATTTATTATTCTAATTGCATTGTTAATATCAACGGCCTTTATGCACGGCACTGCAAATTTTGACTATCTCTCGCACACCATATTTACTATCTTCGGGAGTGTGAAGGGACACAAGGAGAAAAGTACTCAAGGCAATTCATTTGATCGTTTAGCTTCTTCCCTTTCCCAAAGTGCCTCTTCGCCCTTCCACTTCTTCCCTTCCTCTTATTCATTGCTTATCTCCGTCCCACGCTATATGGCTGCTCCTCCGCAGGGTGGCAAATTTTATTAAAGGAACTGCGATTAGATAAGAAGTGTAATTTAGATATGCCCATCCTCCCTCATTGTGGTAAGGATTCAGGGTCTGTAGAGCAATGCGAATTCCTAAAATGACTTTTCATTTTAATTACATTCCAGCACGAGCAAGGAAACTCGTTTAGGTACCGGTTCGGTTCAATACGTTTTACCCATGATAATATTTGGGAGTCAGATACGCAAGCACTGTTTCTTCTCAATAAATTAACTTATAGCATACTATCGTGCTTGTAATTACTATCGTGGTGCCATAAGAATTCTCTATTTTACTCTGCATTTTAACATTGAGAGATGTGTCTAAGAGCACGTTTGAGAAAACTAAATCAGACGAAATCAGGATTCATTCGCAGTTTTAGAGTTCAAATTAATCCTGATAATCATAAAAGTTGCCCATATCAAACTTCTATTTAGAGAAAATTCTCATCCAACCATGACCAAACTGAAATGAGCTCACATCATCCTTCACTTGGAAATCTCAGCATCGTTTGTTCCTCTCGAGCCTATTCAAGCTTTCTGAACTAGAGTACGTTAGCCACACAATGTTGTCCGCTGGATAATGCTAAGTATGAAAAGTTTTTGCCCGTACTGAAAAATATGTAGATAGTAGCAAAAAAGTCATTGTATAATTCAAAGGAAATTATGTTTCAGTTGAAACCACTACTTTTTTATCTTTTGGCTTCCGTTCCTCATTTAGCACTGTACCGATTTTACTAAGAGACTTTTCCCTTTGGCTCCGTTGAAAAAAAATTCTTCAGACAAAGGTGATGTGGTGATCGTTTGAATTATAATTTTCAACGAAGCGTTCCAAAATATCCTCGTTTGTTTCCCTTTGTCCGACGCACCGTTATAACCCTCCGTGTCACCTTTGTAATCCCCCCCCCACATTCCCGGCGTCGTTAGATCCTCCTCCCTAGCCCAGCGGTGCATCCTCATCATGACTTCCCACCCTTATCTCTCCACAGACACACACACACACACCCCGTCAGACCCAACCTGGACGTGCTTTCATCCCGCCGCACATCTCGAGGGCTCTTCTTATCTCACTCTCTCTCCCTCTTTGCTCCGCAACACCACCACCACCAACCCCTTCCCCTCCCTCCCCCTCTCCACCTGTCCTTCCTCTTCACACGCAATGTCCTCGCACTTAAGCGGCGGCACTTCTCTATCACCCCCCCCCCCCCCGTCACTTGTGGAGCACTACCGACGCACACATGCGGAGATTCGGTCCTCCGCCCTCGTTATCCCTCGACATCAAAAACGACTCTCCGAAAGAACTACTACCCGATTCTCACTTCCTCCCTATGCTCCGTTGCCATGGCGGGGGAACTCCCGACCGAGAAATCTCCCGGATGCATATTTTCTTTAATTAGTTCGCTTCGCATCTCCCCGAAATATCTCGCTCTCAAAAACACACCCCCACCCACTCACAAATAAAGGACACGAGCGCAAACGAAACGCACGCAGATTGACGAGAACAGGATTGCGAAAAGGATCGCACATTTTTAGCGAGGCACTCGGGATGATCATTTATGCAAATTCACGTCCACCCTGCCCGTTCCCTAATCCATGAAATCCAACTCATGCATGTAAACATCCAACGATTTAAAAACGCACATCTGCATCCAACTACGACTGCGTTGTACCCTGCGAACCGGCACAAGGGTTTGTGAGATGAGTTTTTTGGATACCAGCCACTTTTATGATACACGGAAAAAAACAAGTTAAAGTTAGGGAGGTGAAACCGCAATAGAAGTGCAGCAATCCATCTCTCTGCATACACAGAAATCAAGAGGGGATGAGGATTTCCACTAATAAGTTTCCGCCACGAATATATGTGAATTTTGATGACCTGGAGCGGAAATTCGGCCTTTTCTATCAAAAATGTTTTGGCTAAAGGTAAGGTTCGATGCTGTCCAAAAATTACTCCGGAGGGTAATGCGATTTCTATTGATAAATCTCCACCATTTCTGGCATTTGAACCCGGGCACTCGGGACAGGAATCCAGAACTCGAGTCACCACACTAACCCGAGTTCATAAATGAAAAGAATGTTCAATATATTTGTAATTACGTTGTACTTGAACTTATGACTGCTTTTCCGCGGTTTTGTGGTGGCCTCGAATCGCAAGGAGGCGAAAAGGAGTATTTAAAATTCATTTTAGCATACACACGGTGTTTTCCGCTGGGGAAATCAGGCTTAGACGTCAGATAACCGAGCAATCACAGAGATCTGCGTCCACACCACCGTTGCAAAATCCGAGAATAAACACCAAATGTAAATGTTCGAAACTACGATATACCGAGGCTCAACCTATCCAGGCTCAATCTAAGTGTCCAATTGAAAAAGTGCAACGATTCCATTTATCACAATGAAAACCTCCCCAGTTGTCTCACTTTCAATCTCCAAATATCAAAATTGTCTGTCCCCGACGTAGGCCACCAATAAGAAGTGTACATATTTATAGAGACTAATCTTCAAGCACCCAGAATCATCTGTCTCCCAAAGGCCGCAGGTGGAGGTGAAAGCTAAGACCACACTTTGTTGTACCCCGCCGAGCTTGTGGCATGGGTGCGTGAAAGAGATGTTTTACACCACTTTAGTTGGGCCACATCTCGAGTACGCCGTAAGCAATCGGGGCCCTGCACAGAAAGATTAAATCCGCAAAATAAACAAACTGCTGCACGATCGCAAAACGAAAGCTGCAAACTTCGTTAAAAACTCCTATGAGCAAACAGAGAGAGAGAGTAACGCAGCTGATGGAAGGACTAAAGTTTTGAATAGCAAGAGACTCGGAGGCTACAAACTGGCTTACGATTATTTGAAAAATTAAGATCAAGCGAGTTTCAGGGTGAAACGTATGATATTATTATAACACCACTATTTCTATCGTTGACATAAGCAACGAAAGAAAAGAGATACAGAGCCAAGCTCATAAATACAAAAATGCTTTCTTCACAAGTGAACATAACACAAAAACGGTGAGGCTCTAAGTAATTTTGTTAACAGACCACTCACTTTCGACATTTTCCTCTTCCAATTACTTTTACCTATTCCCTCTCCCTTTCCCACAACTGGTGTCCTAACCAGCACGCAACATGCCCCTGCGGTGTCCCGCAAGGCAGTTGATTGTACATGCAGAATTAGAGCACCAGCAATTTTTGAGCCAATCTGAAACCAAAAAGTGCTTTATATTAATGTCAATCTGTTTTATTTAAATACGCAAGTGTGTCTCGCTGCGGGTCTCCAGTGGCCAAGTGGGAAAAAAAAGAAAATTGAAAACCATGTGCCTGCCAGTGATGATTTCCCTTATTATATCTCAAAGGTGGAATTCTATGCTGCAACGTTACAACCTGATCATTCTGCTTGGGTCGGAATCAAACTCACGCAACCTAAACCTTATAAACATTTCTTCACAATACCCAGCACCCACAAACACAAATCTGCAAACAGCCCAATGAAATACAAAAAATGTACGCAACACCGCGACACGGAATTCAACCTAGTTTCAGGAGGAAAAAAATAGTGCAATCTTTATGTAAATTGCGGCCCACCCAACCCCTCCTAAACTCCACATCGAAATCCAACTCGTGCGAGCAGCGAAAACATCACAGGATTTAAAAACGGATATCGCGGAGGCACGCTGGACGACTAGAGGAGCGAAATGAAAACAAAACAATGTTGAGCATACATCAACGCCCGGCTGAGGGCTACCATCGAATCGTATTTACCCAAAAAATGAAGTGAAAACAACGGGGAATAAGGGTTATAACAAAGAGAGGGCTGAAATATAAATAAATTTATAAAACTGAAGTAGAGGAGATACTATATATTTTCGCTTGATTTGGAAACGACGATAAAACTCCATCACCGTGATCCTCGATGAATAAAAGTGACAATGACACACGGTTCGATGCACCCATCCCTCTTGATATATATACCAACTAAGGCGTCACAGGCGTGACAAGCTAAAAAATATAGGCACACACAGAAAAAAGGAAACACACGTTTGTTTGATATTTCGGCAGCACGACTGCCATCTTCTGAATTGTATAGAGTAATCAGAAGATGGCAGTTTGCAGAAGACAGAAGAAGATTCCTTTTTTCTGTGTGTGCCTATATTCTTTAGCTTGTCACGCCTGTGACGCCTTAGTTGGTATATATTTTCACCACGTGTGATTCTTCATTGATTGAATACATATATATATATATATACACACACATACACATGGCTCTTTCAAAGCTTATTAGCACGTCTTCTTTCCTCACTCGCGATGGCATAATTCAGAGTAATATGCGCTAAAAATATTTCTTCAACAGGCTCATATTTGCGTCGACGAGCCCATGGAAAAATGATAACAAAATGGGAAAAGGAAGACGAGAGAACGGCCTGAAATTCCACCGACTAAAAAAATTAACAGAGAACATCCAGCGTTATTACAGTCCCAAGTTTATCTTAATTGCGCGGGGAAAAAGTGATGTCGGTACGCTTGTACTCGACGCTGACGCATAAGCAAAAGGATGATGAAGAAGACGAGAAAAGAGGAGAGGATATTCAAAGAGGAACGAGTAAAATACGGTGGTCTTTTATCCCAAAAATAAAGAGGGGTTACCCGTTGCATGCCGGCCTACGCCGATATTTCCGATACTTCGATAATTCTTGGAATACGCAGATACAATATCCATTGAAACATCGGCCGATACATTTGGATTCCAAATTCAATATGAAAGGAAGGGATCCTGCATTAATTTAAGAATATTAAGTTCCACTGATTTGAGTTCATGGTAGTGTTCTACGCACAAATAAAATTAATATTTGAGAATATTGGCTCACCAGAAGATGTTCGCGGAGGTATTAGGTATCACAAAAACCGCGATTAACTACACAGATGAAGGCGCAGGTTATGACACAAAAAATATAATCTAAATGATCCCAATTCTAGATTTCAGAGCAAAACTGACCCAATGAAGAAAATGAAAGTCTTTTTTCTCTGGGACCAGAACGAATAACACACTGGTTAGCCTTCGGTATGGAACTCCAAGCAATGAAAATACAAAAAAAGAGGCAAAAGTGTGATTACATACCTACGTATAATATAAATTAAATATATCACGAAAACATATCTTATTTCCCAGGTAAATAAACCTACGTACATAATATCGACTAATCCAAAATTATATGATAAAATATATCATCGGGGAAAAATCTATTTTTGCGCATTATTAGCATTCGATCGACAACATCGCAATATCGGCTTTTGAAAAATTGTATCGGATTACATCGGCCATACTAGTGACGCCCCAGCCGAAATAAATACAGATTCAGGATGTTGGCGAGAGCGCGGGTTTAAAAGGCTCACCAATGAGCCACCCTGCCTCTTGCTTACGTGCCACCGCCACGACTCTCATCCACCTTGCTCCTTTTTTTTAATAACGCCCTCACACGGCACTCCTCTCGCCGTCAGTCGCCCGCTCACTCTCTCATGAGCGCCACCTTCCTCTCTCTCTCTTCTCCAGCACCTTCTCCGGCAATTCATTCCAAACGCGTCCTTATCTTAATTGGCATTTATTATTACATATTATCATTTTTTTCGACGCAGCCCATTTTTATTTCCCTCCTCTTTCGCCACGTGTTATTCTCTTATCCCATCAAACTACGCCATCATGAGTATTTTTTTATTTCGTTTTCGACGAAAAAAATTCCCTTTCAGCCAGAAACTTCGTTTACTTGTCACCGTCACTCTCTCTTTCTATTGATACTTTAAATCTTCAAATTGAAATCGCTTGCAGCGCATACATACATACACTCCTCCAAGCATAATAAATATATAATTCTTTCTTCTCTTGCGGACGTTCCACCAAAGAATGAAAGAAATTTTATTTTCTTCCTTTTCGTGTCACTACTGGAATAAATAGTCCTCTACGTGATAAAGTCAACTAATTCCTGCCTTTCGACACAATGTTTTCCAAAGTTATAAATAAAAACTACATGGTCTTCTTCTTCTTTCTCAAATCCCTTTCTGCTGTTAGGCGTCCCTCAGCCACTTTCCAAATTCTTTCCTGTTTTGAGCGTATTGCTTCACCTCAGTCAGGCTCTTTCCGTGCCTGACTGCCAATCTCTCCACGTATATTCTTCCCATTCCATCCATGGTCGTCCTCGCCTTCCCTCTGGTCTTGCCTCCATCACCTCTCTATTGGCTTCCTTTCCTCATTCATCCTAACCACATGCCCATCTACCATCTTAAAGTTTTTCTTTCCATCGACTGCACTATCGGGTCTTGCTGGAATTGGGCTCTGATTGTGGTGTTTCTCACTCGATCTCTTTCAGTGCGTCCTGCTGCTCGTCTTAGATACCTCATTTCACAGCCTTGGAATCTGCTCCTATGTTTATCTAGTAGGGTTAAGCTCTCCGTTCCGTATACCAATACCGGCTGGAAAATGGTTTTACATACTCTCATCTTTGTCTTTTCTGATATTTCCCTCTTTCCCACTATTGATTTACTAATCTGATAGTATACCTGGTTTGCTTTATGTATTCGGTGGTTTACTTCGGTGTCCGGCCTTCCATCATTGGTAATTAGTGTCCCCAGGTATTCAAACTTGTCAACCTGTTCTAGTTCTTGCTCTTCCCACGATATGTTCAGCCTTTCCTGTACCTTATTTTTTGACACTACCATAACCTTGCTTTTCCCAACATTCATTCTCATTCCATGGTCTCTAATTGCATTAGCCCATTCTTCTACCGCTGTTTGAAAATATCTCTTATTCTTGGCAATCAGTACAATGTCATCAGCATATACCAGTGACTGTACATAAACAGGCCTTAACCTATAGTTTCCTATCTTGCACCTTGGTGTTCTTCTTTTGCATTGTTTATGTATCTGGTCCATCAGAATGATGAATAGTAGAGGACTGAGGCTGTCTCCTTGTTTGACACCTTTCCTCATATCAAATTCTGCTGACGTTTTTCCAACTTTTCTAGCCACTCCTTTCACATTTATGTATAGGCTTTTGATTCTTTCGGTTAGGTCTACGGATACCCCTATTTTTTTAGTGCTTCCCATAGGTTGCACCTTGGCACTGTGTCGAAAGCTGCCTGTAAATCTAAAAAGGCTAGGCTGACTGATCCATTTCTGTTGATATATTTGTCCATCACTTGGCGCACTGTAAAAATGTGATCCTGGGTTTGGCGATTTTTCCTGAAGGCACATTGTTCCTCCTCTAGTTCTTTCTCGACCTCATTTCTGAGTCTTATTTCAAGAATTCTAGTACATACCTTCAAAGCGACGGAAGACAGACATATGGGCCTATAGTTGCTGCATTGGGTAGTATTTCCTTTCTTGTAGATTGGTGCCAAAATATTCAGTTCCCAATCCGTTGGGATCTTTTTCACTGTCCATGCTCTTCTGCATATCTCCCACATCCAATCAACCACTACATTTCCTCCAAACTTAATCATTTCCGGCGCCAGGCCATCAGCGCTTGCTGCTTTACCCAGTTTTATCTTTTTTATTGCTTCCTCCACTTCGGCATGTGTTATTTCTTCTCCGTTAACTCTTTTTCTCTTCGGGGTTTTGGTTCAGCTTCCACTTCCGTTATTTCTACTTGCTCCTGGTGACCAAAAGTTACAGCAAAGTGATTACGCCATACTGTCAGCACATCTTTCTCATCGGTAACTAACTTCCCTGTTTCATCTGTTACACTTCTTACTCTTTTTCCGAACTTTCCTTTTAGGCTTTTCACCATTTTCCAAAACTTTCGTTGGTTATGATGATAGTTTTCTTCCACTTCATTACCAAACTCTTCCCAACATTCTTCTTTTGCTTGTCTTACTGCTTGCTTCGATTCATTTCTCTTCTGTACATACTTTCTCCAAGTCTCATCTGTTTTATCTCTAATCCACGTTGGCCAGGCAACCTTTTTATCCTTAATTTTTCCTTTAACATGATCATTCCACCACTTTGTCCTTTTAGTCTCCGTCTTCACTATTTGCACTCCACATATTACTATAGTTTTATTTAATAGGGTTTCTTTCAATATCCTCCAGCCTAGTTCCATTTGATCTTCCTCACTTTCAACCCTTGTTATTTCTTCCATTCTCTTTTGTAACTCTGCTGTTACTAGGTCTCGATATTCCATTTTCTTTTGTTCATCTCTAAGTTGTCCAACCTTTAACCTCTCATCAGGAGGATCCTTTCTAGCTTTCCGAGGGCGCAGCCGCAGCTTCATGATTAGTAGTCCATGTTCTGTGCTTAGTTCAGCGCTTCTGTATACACGCACATCGTTCACAGAATATCTCATACTTCTTGTGTAAATGAAATAATCTATCATACTTCTTGCTCCTCTTTTCTCAGATTCAAAAGTGATTTTATGTGTTACATGGTCATTGAGAAGAAAATGGGTGAAACGCGGGAAAAATAAGAATTTTTTCTGCCTTATAAAATAATTCCATTTGTGAGAAACAAATGTGCCAAAAAAAGTGGAATTAAGTAGGTTGGTATTTTTTTGACTCGAGTAGTGGCGAGAGGCTCTCCCTGCCTCTGACAACATGAAGCGATGTGAACAACTTTCGACCCATTTTCCAACAGCGTCTTTCCGCGGCACGACTCATTCCTTCAACTGCGTTGGACTTCGGCAGAATCCAAACACCGTAACTAATTTCTTCAGGCACGTAAAATGACGACTCGAGCATAAAATTTTCACAACATAGGGTGTAACAAAATGTATGGAACTTTTCCAAAAAAACCATCCTCCAAGAGCGAGATTCGAACTTAGATTTCTGGAACTGGCTAACAAATAGGACCGGCAATTTGGAGACCCAGGTCCGAATACCGCTCATATCAAATACTATTTTCATGAAGATTTTCCTCACATCGCTACATCATCCACACGAGAGCTTTTCCTTGTATTTTGCGCACGAGGGCTTGGCTGCGTAAAATATACATATGTGCAATCCGCAAATGAATAACTGTTTAGTTTAGCCTTTACTCAAAGAAAATAGCTTAATTAATCCCTGATCAAGGCCCCCTCTCTATGCATTCAGCCGGAGTCTTCCACACATACTACTACAGCAGTTTAAACCCAGCCTCCGAGAATTCTGTGACATTTCAACTTAGAACTGCGTCTGAATAATCTCGCTTGAAGCCTCGTATCAACAATACTAAAAGATACAAGCTCTTACATCACGATGCCACTGGATTACACTAAAGCACTAGGCATGATTGTAACATAAAATATCTCTGTACCTGAGACTTAATTGTGGAAAGGTCCAATCACAGACGAAGGCATGGTATTCGATGAAGGTAGAGATCTCTTGGCGAACTAAAGACGTACCGGCACAACAGATGCGCCGCGAGAAGAAAATATTTAGTATCGGTATCCTTAACATCAAGTTCACGTAGCGTGATTGATCAAGTCGACATTTCTCTTTAGACACAGGTTACCTTTTTCAATTAGGAAAAAACTACAAAGGCCTATTTAAAAGAAAGTCTTTCTTCAAGTACATGATTCTCAGAGAAGAAATGACGGAATGAAAGAGTTTGCACGATTTAGAAAATATCCCCTTGTCTGAAATTTCCCCATTCGGAAGGGTGGCTTCACTTTTGCATGGCCATGGCTGTTCGCAGGGGAACGGCAACCCAATGACTCGGAGGTTGTTTCATTTACGAACGAACAAAAGACTTTGAAACTTCTTTTGGGACTTCCCAATTATTTCCCTCAGGCATAAAAATTAAATCTAAATTGCCAAAAACAGCAAACAAAATAAACAGCATAAAGGAGATCAAAAGAAGATATTAATAACTTATGAAATTTTGGATCAGGGGAGACATGGCACATGGGGCAACCCATGGTGGCGTTTAACAATTATATAAAAGCACGAACAGAAGAAAAAATTATCCCTTAACTTATGGGGAAAAAACTGGACCATCAGAGAATAGCTAAGGATATACACAAGGTGATGGTTGGAGCAGCACAGGAAAAATATTGCAAGCCATAGAAATGTGGCGCTACAGGATAAAATAACTACAAGTAGATTGACCGTTATGAGTAAGTTATTTGAAAATAAATAAAGGGCAACAGAAAACAGAGAAAAAGCAAGGGGATAAAGTGATTGGGCATGCTAAAGAATAACTACTGTAGGAACTATGATGAGAAAAGTAAACGGGAATAACTATAGTCCCAAAAATTTAATGAGAGAAAAATAAAGACAGACATAGTAGAACATGAATAAAAAAGCCATGATCGAGTTTCAAGCGGACATTGTCTTCAATCGACCCCGGGATTCCCGACGACTATGGATGAAACTTTCCCTAATTACGAAAGGCTACAGAGATATTTTATTTCATAAATATCACATGCTATAAAAATACGGCAAAAACAGCTTCCACAAATAAGAGTGCTGAGTAGGTATGAACGAGAATTTATTGGCACGTCACAAAGCGTGTGACACATACTACCAACTAAAATATTTTAAAAAAACAATAAAGCGAACCTTAAACCAACAGTGTAACAAATACAGAAAATTGTGTAACATTATCTGCTGAAATTAAAGCTCTCAAAGTTGACCACAGCTAAATTTAAACATTTCAAAAAAATGTAACGCAGAAATATACTATTTTAATTTGTGATAACATGACTGTGCAAGAAGTTCGGGTCTCTCCCAAAAAAATAAAGACTCGTGAAGCAACGCGACAGCGAATTCAAAGCAGCGAGAGAATCCTCAAGGCTAAAAGAAATGCGTTTTTCATAACACACTGACTCAAAATAACAATAAAAATGAGGGGTCTTGAAGGCCGAACACTGAATCTCAGATAACCGAAGTTTGAACATGAGTACTACGAAATAATCTCTCTCTCACATAAAAACACGGAATCTATAGCAAAATCCGGTAAGACATAAAGGATAGCAATAGAACCGACGGAATAATTGTACAATATCTACTACGCCTCCTACTACGAGGCGTGACTATGGTTTAAAGATTACTATGTCTGAAGTTTCAGATTTTAAATAAGTTTTAACACTTACATACGATGCGTTTTGACTTATTCCACTCCCAGGCCAAGATAATCCTTTTCAATTTCTTCCCTCAGAGTTTCCGTCAAACACTAGATGTACCATAGAACACACACGTACACACTGACACCAATCACTACCGACACACTTTCACTAACAAACGCAAGGAATAACATTATTGGGTAAATACACGAACACTAGCAAAAGATGATGCTTCCGTTTTTAGGTCCTGGGTCAAGCATCAAGTCACCACTGGTTTACACAGGAGCAATAAAATAAAAACGCGAGTTTCTTGATGAGACAAAAATGAAGGCACCAGCAAAATCAGGCAACTAAGAGCAGTCTTCCTTCTGCAGCCAACTCACGACTGCACAGACCTTAGGACTGAGCCAAAGCTGACTCGAGCGCCAATTCGACTCTTCACCTATTTCGATTTACGTTTTGACAACCGAGTTCCTCATTCCAGACCTTCCTTCCTCAGACTGGCCAGAGCTTCCATGGAATCAAAGCGGCCCAGTGACCGAATCACTCGGGTCTATATATATACCTACAAGCGCTACTGACCACAGCTTGGTGATACGTGTGTTCCCACTAGACTCACGCTGGAGGTGGAGGCTATTTTTCGCAAGCCGCCGCATCCGGTGTACTCTTCATCAAAGCGAGCCCGAAGGTGATGGTAAGCGCAGGTGTCGCTGAACTTCGTGGCACTCACACTGAGGTTAGAGACGGTGAATTGAGCGGGAATGAGTGGGCAGAGAAACTCAAGATATCATGCAGGGATTTATGAGAGGGACTAAAGTTCCCTTCATCTTTTCCGCATGCTTTCCTCTCCTTACATCAGTCTCTTCACAAGAGAGTTCCATCCAGTTTTGCAAGTTTTTAGGGTCGACTTTAGTTGTGCCTGATGCTGATCTGGTCCGCAGTGTATCACTGCGCTTGGCATTAGTAGCGGCGTACCATTAAACGTGTACTCATCATTTCGCACTTCGTATTGTATGCAAATTAAATTCAAATAATCACTATGGTTATTTTAATTTTAAATCAGTGAACATGAATAAGGAAGCATTGATTTCACTGACGCCGACTACGCCACTATTGAGTATATAACACTACAAATGTAAATGTCTCCTTTTCCACGAAAAATATCACCAGAGCCCCTTTATAGTACAAACACTTTCAGCTCCGTCGATTTTCCAAAATATATGTCCCTTCAACTACGAATGGATTGTATGTAAAACCATAGACCTCATTTCGGGTGGAGTTCCTTATTTCAACACTTACAGTAAAGTACAGACATATATGAGGCTACCCTCTGGCTCAGTGCACCTACATAAATGTGTACGTTCGGTACATAATTATAAAAGCTCAACTCACATGAAACTCAATATCCGACAATCGTTTATTCTGGGTAAGAGGAAGGATCACGCTTTTTTCCGGATGGCCTGTGGAATTCCGAGGAATATTTACCGCCCGGAGAGGGTCACACTTTAGTCAACACCTCCTGGAGACCTGTATAAAAAAATGATGCGAAGCCGGAAGGAAATCAAAAATAAATATTATTGATGATTACAGTGACTGAAAACAAAATAATATTTTGTCCGGCTTATTTTGCAAATAGAAATTTCTATTCGAAATTCAATCCAATTGATCCGAATTAATGGTTATCGTTCCGCCTCCATAATTTTAGGGCGAAAAAATGGAAAAATTTTCGCTGGCGGTAGCCATTATAAAAACAACGCTTTTTCAACTTAACTTCATTACTGCTAGCAACAGGACATATGATGTGTTCCCATTATCCGAATCGGAGCATAAAATGGTGGACCGCTGTGTTAAAAAGCTTATACAGGGTGAAACTAAGTATTAGTTAGTAAAATCAAAATTACGAAAGAAACCCCGGAAAATACCATGATGAAAATGATCAAAAATTAAGTTACAGCTCCATCGCTCACTCAGGAAATATTCCTACATTCCAAGTACAATCTAAGGCGAAGAACCAAACAAAATTACATTTCAACTCATGAAAATTGTGCTACTTTAAATGAATGAGACATTATATAAAAATAATTCCCGTGAACACATTTCATATTTAATATATTTTTTATATAAAGAACAAGTTCTATAGCTGACATTGAAAACTATTCCAACGAAATACCGCACTAAGAGAAAGCGACCAAGGATATGTTCAAGGCAACTTAATCAACGTGAAAACAGGTAAAAAAAAAGCCGAATGTTTGCTGTGACCACGCGCAAAGTATCACAAAGGACGTTTTTCCTTTGAACGGAAGACTAACAAATTCTCTGCGTCCTTTAAATGGCGTACACGCTCTCATAAAAAGAATTTGTAATCAGTTATTTTTCCAGGAAAATACACTATACCGAGAAAAAATAACTCGACTATCCAAAATCACAATGGCCCCTGAATGGAATGTTATAGAAAAACATGCAACACACAACGTTGGATTTTCAAACATGATTTAGCATTTTAATCTCCGAAGAGCGCATTGTAATAGTGTTAATGTAGGCCTAGCACACAGAAGAAAAGGCATTATTTTCAGCTACTTCCAAAGCAAAACCGCCCTAAGGAATAATAAATAATTACATTCAATGGTATCGAACGGTAAAGAGTGGGATTTTTCCGTGATAGAATAGATTAAAAGTTTTTCGTATTTTATCGACAACAGATTTATTAACAACGCAAGGTTAATAAATACTTTAATTAGTTAACAAATTATAAATGCAATTTCCCTCATGAATATTATCATTAAAATGTTGCATTGGAAGTTTCTCATATTATCTAGTTTAACGTAAGTGTCCAGTTATGATTTCGAATAGCTGCAAACTTTCAATCTGGAGTCGTCAAGGAAATATTTTCGATGTTAATGCTAAGGAAAGTGTAAGGTCAGATTATGCAATAATTAATTATCTTGACACATTCTGTGATGTCTATAAAAACTGCTTTAAGGAAAAATGACTAAAACTTAATTAAGTTAAGTTTTTGACGCACCGTAGAATTCACAGATATTTCCGCACTATTAGCATGAAAATTAATAATGAGTCGTTAATGGCTTACTACAACGTCATGCTTTGGATTATGAGATTTTCCCTCGGACAACTTAATTTTGTGTGATGTCACATTTTAATTTAAGCGATTCAATTCCAAACGACAGCCACCCTAGAAGATGCAATGAAAATAATTATAGGACACATTTACCACTCAATTCCTACAATGAGCATAATATATTCATGCAATTGAGATTAGGTGATATATTAACGCCCTGCGAAGTTATGTTTGGCCAGAAATAAGAATTGGGATTTTATCAAATTACTTAATCCACTTCAGGATTAACAATATGATAATGAGTAGTTGCTTTGGCTTTTCCCTCGCTTATTTTCCACCGTAAGTCACCATCCTTTCTCGTTGAGCTCTTGATCAAGGGTGCAATGAATGCTTCTTAGCTTATAATGAGAACTCTTATGTCCTTTCAGCCAATATCTCAGGAAAAAATAACCATTGATGTTTCAGCAAATTCAAATTATTTAGGTAAGGCTCATACGTACAAATACAAGTACGAAAGCGTAGAGAAAGTATGTAACAAGTAACACTCATAGAGGTAATGAAAATCACACGCTATCTTATAGCAATTGATTGCCGTGAAGAGCTAAGTTGCAATCTGACAGCTCGCCAACCAAGGGACAACGACAATTGCTAGATGGTTGATCAAAGGCCACAGCATGCTTGGAAACAACAAATTTATGACAATATTGAGTTTCAAAGTTCAATTGTTACTTTCTACGTTACAGAAATTATCGTTTTGGTGTACGAAATGAATGAACTGAAATATGTACCAGAACTTAACACCAGGTACTCACAGCAACACGGTAATCGCGGTAATTTGCTTGAGGTTTATGTTCAGATGGCAAACAAATCGCTTAGACAAGCAAAGCTGCATATAGATAAATTTCTTCTGGGATAAGAAAGAGTGTTGAATTTACGAAGCCAATTGATGAGCAATCTGTTGAGGTTTAAGAAAATGAAAGGTTATAGGTAATTAGCCCATATATATGGCATCACCACAAGCATGCCATGGAATGCATGATGAATGAGGCTGAGAGAGGAAGTCGGTTTCTATAGGTTCACCACCGGAGAAATCGGTGTGGGCCTCGTAAAAATAATAAAACCCGATGCCAACATATAATAAAAATCAAAGAAATAAAAAGTAATACAATACCAAAGAAGTGATGGCAGCGTCCAGTTTAGTCCTGAGATCCTAAACCAGGGTTCGCAGGTGCGTGCTCCTTCATGGGGTGCTGTTTCATCTTGGGTGTTTGGCATAATGGGATGGGTGTTAAATTCTGTGATATAGACCCTTGGGTAATCTGGTGAGAAGTTATGAATGGGGTCCTAGGGATACAAGTCGCCAAGTAAGTCTGAAAAGCAAAAAGAAACAAATGATGGAAACTGATGTACATCCACAAAATAGTAGTAGGGCCACCTACAGGGTTGAGCGGCGCCAAGTGATTCCACACCATGTCAGTGAGGCATGCACTACTCGTCCCAGTTTTACTCAAGGTCGAACCCCGCACGCTCCCTCGGCCGCAAAGAGAGGAGCAAAACGCAGTCTGAGTAAGATGCTGATTACTTAAAACTAATACACAATTCAAGAATAACATGGAAAGATAACTCATACGGAAAGCCATTTAATGTGCGGTGAGGTGTTAATAATAATAAGTTATAAGGGGATCCTAGTGGAGTTGGGTGTGGCAATAATAATACCATCGCTACGGGAGCTCGGATGCAGTGGACAGAAGCCCTAAGGGGCGAGCTTCTGGCATGCCATGCTGCCAGCGAGCCCGATCGCAGGGGGTATATGGCAAGGATGCACTCATTGTGGTGTGAGATGCATCCAGAACACGACCACCTATCGCAGCAAAACCTGCGCGATTATGCCAACCACCTGCGAAGAAAGGAAACCCTCCACCAACCGCCAGTTCAGAGAAATACACCACCGGCCAGACCACCCTCCCCGACACAGGCAGCCTCTCCACCGCCTGAGGCGAGAACGACATTCGTGTCTGTCTCTCGGCCAAATGGGGAAGAAGCTGGTCAGGCCGTCTCTGATCTACGAACGCGGTTGTTAAGCACCATTAACTATGATAAAGGACATCCTAGGCAGAGAGACATCCACCGGAAGATCTCTCTGCGGGGTAACCACCTGCCCCAGTTGAATGGTCTTATCGACGAAATCCTAACGGAAACGTAGGACCTTTGGACGGTAAATTGCGTGGTCTATGCTGCTGCCAAAATTATGGCTCACTTCCAAACGAACACCTCTTGGGAGGACAAAGCAGCAAAGAGGCTTGAACAGTTGGAGGCTAAGATCACGTAGGCGAGACAACAGGCGTCGAGAATTCAGTGTGTGATGGAATACATCTTATCTGGGCGAACTTTCACCCCTAAAGTTCGGCGCATAGGGCGCAGCCTCAGGTACAACCATCACACCCTGAATAAAAGCGTACTGCTTACCATTAAGCAGCACGCGGTCGATAGAGTACGGGCACTCACCACGGCCCGGAAAAAACTCCTCAAGAGGAGTAGGGGCGTGAGAGAAAATACCACCTTTCTCCTTCACCCGTCCCGTCTCTTTCGACCACCTCCGCCTGTCGTTGAATCTCCGCCACCCGTCCAAGAGGTTGAACGTTTCTGGAAAGAAATCTACGAAACGTCGAAGCCATTCAACGGAGACACTCCGGCCCTAGGCCTCTTTAAAGAGTTCTGTGACGGCCACCTACAAGATGTGGATGGACCTCTTTCAGTCACAGAAAGCGACGTGAAGAAGGCCTTCTCTGGCAAGAAGAACTTCTCGGCTCCAGGAATGGGTGCCGTGAATAACTTCTGGTGGAAGAAATTTACTTCCACCCACCAACACCTCGCCAGAATCTTCACATCCTTTCTAAATGGTGGAAAACCAATTCCAACTTGGCTGACTGAGGGACGCACGGTTCTAATACCTAAGAAGGGAGACTTGTCCAATCCAAAGAACTACCGCCCTATAACCTGCCTCAACACTGTATATAAGGCGTTCACCTCGATCTTGCGACCTTATCCTACACCAAGTCCAGCCGGTGTGGGAGGAGGTGTACGAGCAGAGGGGCTCAAAGCGGGGAATCGCGGAATGCAAGGACAACCTGCTCATTGATAGGTGCATATGCCAGGATGCCATCCGGCATAAGCGAAACTTATCAATGGCCTGGGTGGACTACAAGAAGGCTTTTGACACCACTTCGCATGAGCTTTTGATCGCCATGCTGAAGTTGATGAAAGTCCACCCTGAGGTTGTGTCATGCATCCAACGCCTGTTACCACTCTGGAAAACGCGCTTCGTTCTGACCTCAGGCAAGTGGTCAGTTTCCACAGAGTTGGTAACATACCACCGTGGCGTTTTTCAAGGCGACAGCTTGAGCCCCTTACTGTTCTGTATTTCCCTCCTACCCCTGTCCCTTAGGCTGCGACGAGATAAAGGATACATGTGTGGTGTTCCAGGTGACAGAAAGCATAAGGTCACCCATTTGTTTTATATGGATGACCTGAACCTGTACGCTTCTAATGCGAAAGACCTTCGCACTGCCCTGGACACCGTACTGGAATACAGTGAGGCAAAAGGGATGGAGTTCGGATTGGACAAGTGTGCATCCATCCACTTGGCGTTAGGAAGATTTTCGGAGATCAAGGAAGACGTGCAACTTGTTGACGGGAGCGTCATTCGTCACCTCGAGGACGATGACAGCTATGAATATCTCGGCGTCCCCCAGCGCCGAATGCAGTAGGTTGCAGCAGTGAAGGAAAGGGTCACCGCCAAATACAGACAGACTCTCAGGAACATCTGGAGTTCTGAGCTGTCAGGCAAGAACAAGGTTCTTGCCACGAACATGTTCGCGGTTCCTAACCGGTCTCAACTTCGACCCGTCATCCAACGGAAGCGACAATGACACGACCATCTTGTCATTGAAGGCAGACGTCCTCAAGCTCGAAATAAAAAATCCGAGCAGAAGGCCTTGCTCAAGACGCATACCGATAAGCCCATGCATGGATGCTTCTACCGAAACATCGAAAAGCATGGGTTATCGAAGGAGCTGACGTTTGCCTTCTTACACTCCTCTGGTCTGAAGTCCGAGACCGAAGGTTTTGTCCTCGCGTGCCAGGATGGTGTCATAAACACACTCGTGTACCGCCGTATTATTTTCAAGGCGGAGGTTGCGGACACGAGATGTAGGGCGTACCGAGCCCAGCCGGAGACGTTGAGTCACCTTCTCTCCGGCTGTACTCCAAGTCAGCTTATTTAGCTCGGCACAACGTGGCCCTACGGGTGTTATACTTTCATCTTCGGCACCATTATGGAATCGACGAAACACCTGTGCTGCCCTATGCCCCTGCAGATATCGAGTCCGTCGTGGAGAACGATAAATGCACAATCTGGTGGAATTACTCCTTCTCCACCACCAGGCAGTTGGAGGTGACCAAGCCTGATATCGTTCTCCTCGACCACCTCACACGCTCCATGTTCGTCATTGAGTTTTCTGCTCCGGCTGAAACCAACATGGATGCGAAAGAGGTGGAAAAACGGACGAAATATCAAGACCTGCTTTTCGAACTTCGACAGTTGTACCCTGGACACTCTGTGAAACTGGTGGCCCTCATCATAGGTGTGCTCGGTGGAGTTAAGGGCTCGCTGATAAATAACATCAAGTGCATTCCGTCCTGCGTGGCACAGGCGGAATCACTAGTTGCACGCATGCAGAAGGCCGTCATCCTGGGGTCACTCCGTCTACTGCGGACGCATGACCCGACCGCAGCGTAGCCACACATCCGATGGGCGTCGGACGTGGCTGCGACTACTGCACAACCCCTCTCGAGTCACCGGCAATTATGACGGCAATGAAACCCGATGCTTGCCGGGGACTCGGAGGGCCATGTTACAACTGTAACAATAAATAATAAGTTATAAAAAGCACAAGTAAGAAGTCTGGTCTATAAAAGGAGAGTAGTTATTTCAATGAATATATCAATAGCAAATTTACTTACAATTTACTTATATTTATATTACAGTCCATTCCTGTCCGCTAAAAAAATATTATACTAAATATACAAATTCATACAGCGTACTCTTTTCTTTCGAGCGTAACCCATTCAGAATTAAGATTTAACGGTACAAATCCAAAATATATACCAGCGTAAGGGAAGAGTTTGGTGTTGTGGCTGAATTACAGGTTTCCCATGCCAAGACCCCGGGTTTGACCTCCTGTGGTGGTGGAATACCGATTCCTATTTGGATACCAAGTGGAGAGCACCTTAAGTGCGGTTCTCTGTCCGTCGGATGCGACGTAAAATTGTGAACCCTTTACGCATTATTCCTTCGTCATTCCTTAGTTTAACATCCCTACAAAACTTCCCTTTTAATATACATAATAATTTTCATTTTTACATCCCTCATAATTTTCGTAGCGAATTTCATCTTTGGCCTTTCTGGGAATCTCTTTTCCTTCTATTATTATTTCCAGAAGTCTCTTATGTCTTAAAAGTTATAAGAAAAACCAATAATTTTCCTTCTTCCAACTGAAGAGTTTTTTTCACAATTTAACCCCCATCTTTTCGTACTTTTGTACAACTTATTAGAACTGGTTATTTTCTCCGCCCATTTGATATTCATCATTTTTCGATTATACCACGTATCCATTGCTTTCAATATCACATCTGATCTTCTGATGCTACCGTCCAAGCTTCACTGCCGCATGATAGCATCGCCCGAATATGGTCTGATTGCATAGCATTTATACTCCCAACATTCTGTCGCTCGCTAGCAGACCCTACCACTGAAAGAGAGCCATCTGTCTTTGAGCTACTCCGCTCAATACCCAGCTGCAGCAAAAGGTTGCGGCAGATGCCCTCAGGATGATTATGGAACTGGAAGGTTCTGTTGTCTACCAAACGGACGTTGAGGGTGATTGGACAATTACTGCTCGCCTTTGTTTGCTTTTGATTACCCTGCGGATACTCACCATTCTGACTGTATCACTGTTCAGTCATGACTTCAGAGATAAAGATTTATCCATCCACTCATTCCTCACCTTCCCAATTGCGAAATGCTTCCCCCATCGTGAATTTGAGTTGTGCGATTCCGTCTGCCGTAAGCTTTTGCGAGAGAAATAACTATCTCGTTCCTTCCGTAGATAATCCGACTTCCCAGATTACTAAAACATTCCATTTTTGTGACTTTTGTTAGCAAGGTGAAGAACATTGGACCAAACATACTCTGTAGTCGGTCCGTCACCCCCTCTAATTACTAACACATTGTGCTCATACATGTGCCCAGATTTAGATGCACAGGAGGATGAGAGGGGGGGGGTAGACACGATGGGAGGCGTAGGTAACAAGACTATACGGTTGTTCCACCGCTACTGTGTGAGTCACAACATATGCTGGGTATTACATTTTCGTTTATGTCGTTGAAAACACTGATTTCACTGATGATATGCCTTATATATTAACAAAAACAAAATGAACGTACAAAATATGCAGATTATTCGACGAATATATATTTTAACTAACATTTGTTCCGCACCTAGGAGCCGGATGCTGCGCTATTTCCAGTGCATACTTCAATTATATCTTCAAATATCTCAAAATATATGATGGACAGTTTTGGAATTTTCGGAATTTGGAATTTATTTAAGACAGAAAAATGCTATTATTCCCCATGTTTCACCTACTCTCGCATGTAACACCATGTAATTTAGAATTCAAATTGCGGAAAACAAATAGAGTGGAAAGGTAGGTTTTTTGTTCACACCAAACACGTTTTCTTCTATTATTAGTCAGAATATGAATTGAATTATATGCAATTAATTTTAAGATGGCCAATTTAAAAATGCTCCAACTTCGAATGCCCGTATTTCTGCCAAGTGGGCTCGAAAAAATTATTGCGTGTCTCAGGAAAATTCGGAGCCCTACGCTCATTTGTCATGACTTATAGCTGCTGATATTGTAAAATTAGCACAAAAATAATTGTCATTTACTACCACTAATACTACCTTTAAAGAAGCGTGCGACGGGAAAGGGACTGTGGGTGATCGCACTCACTGGCGGCGGGCGATAAAATAGCTACGCGTTCCCGCACGTGTGTCGCTTTAGTCGCCGTTTCGTTCGTGACCCGTCGGTCATGAAGTGCGGTCTGAGCTCACTCGCTCGCTCAAGGCAACGATGAGAGAGAGTGGCACCCACCCCAACACATCACAATTCCGTCATTGTGCACGCGCGGTGCTTGTGAACGGTGGGACGCGACCGCTTCGGTTATGTCACGAAGACACGCTCCCAAGGCAGAGGCGAAAGTGACCGAAAATGAAAGCGATGGCAGGGTTGTATCGCAACGGCCGCGTGGATTTCAAAATAAACCCGGGCAAACGAGATTTTACTCGGTCCTTGTTTAATTGATTATTCCAGTGAGGCTAAAAGCTGTATCAGGCTAAGCAGTTGTTTAAACATTCGAAGTTAACGCAGTATGCCATATGATTATTTTTCTCCATACTAATGTTATCGAAGGGAAGAGTGTCCCTATCATTCGCGGATAAAAGAACGATATAAAAACTGGTTTAAGGTGATTCCATCGTCAAGCGTCATTTTATTCATTTTCTGGTGACTTGGCTATTTGAACAACACATTCATACATTTCCATCTATCGCTCTGGAGGGGAAGCCTAACAGTCACATCAAGTTCAGAAGTAGGCCTCAGCCCCATCCATGTATCTTCCCATGAGTCCCCATAATACTTGCTTCCTTAGTGATGTGAGTTACTCCCAGCCTACTTCATCCAATAGCCCATTCACACTTCGTAGGTTCTCATATCTATTTTTCATACAAATCCGGCGGACCTTCCATGAAACATCTGACTCCTTATTCAATACCGATTGTTTTAGGATATGGGTGAAGTAATGGCGAAAACTTTCACTTTGTATTGCAAACCTCCGTTTATTCCAGCGCCAACAACTCAATTCAACTGACTACCCGTTTAGCAAGCATAGATAGAAAAGCATACAAAGTTAAAGAAAACAAAACAACAACGTATATGAGATATTGCTATTTCAACAAATACTTTCCTCGAAGCATCTCTAATGATCGCTGCAGAATCATCCTCAAAGGTAGTTTCTGATAGGCATATTATGCGCCGTCTTTCGAAGAAGTAAATGCATGGTGATTAACGGAGGTGTCTTCCTTAGGGTGGATCTATGCTTCCCAGCCAACTCATGTTAACGGTCGCCGCCTGTGGTCGCCTACTGGGGTGGTAGAAGCCCAACGGGAAACTGTGAAGGAGGCGCAGACCAAAATGGAGTGAGGAACGATTATCCTTGGGAGTGGGGATGGAAAAGGTCTACTCCGTTGTCAATGCAGGCTCCAACGTTTAATACTGATATAGCTTTAATACGAAAACAGCATCAATGGTTGTTAATTAATTGCGTATATGAAAGACGATTCTTTGATTTAAGTGGGCTGAAAATCCTCATTTCGGAATCTAGCCTTCGCAACGTGCCCCGGAATATTAACAAACGATTTCGTAAAAACCAAAATTTTGCTATTTTTTATTAAAAAACACAACCACTTCATGATAAAGTTACTCCACTTAAATCAACAAATGACTTTTCATCTATAGAAGACAAAAATTGCAAGTCTCCAGCTGTCACGCCAAAGCCGTTACTGGGTTAGAGGGAAACGTCAAAAACGAGCTTCTTAGCCCCGGTATAGAGCAACCACGTACTTAGAAATTGCCACGACAAAAAGTTTTTTATTTTCAGAATATTTGAAAAAAATATTTTTGATAGACCGTAAGGGCTTACCATTTAGTATCGTTGGATAGTCATAAATTGCCAGCCTGGGTAGCGTAGTGGTCTGAGCATTGGCAAGCCAAAGGTCCGCAGTTCGATTTCCGGTCCATTGCGAATTTTCTCGTGGAAAATTCTACGTATTTCATTGGCGAATTTGCGGAAGGAATGAATACATTTAAACATAAGTTAAATGGTATACCCCTCCCTTTTCACTTGTTTTCACTATTCATTCGCAATATTTTATTATAAGCATTCATTATTGAATCACTCACCTCAATTATACTCAAAATAATACGCACTAAAATTCTCAAGCTAGCCTCTAAATCAGAAATATTTAATATCGAGAAATCTTCAGCTTGAGAGAGTTCAACGAACAACTTCAACGGATTAAACGCATTTGATTCTAGTTGATTAATGTATCAAATTGTTATATATTCAATGTAATAGGTCACTTGCGGCTGTTTTTTTTAATATTTCAATAAATAAATAAAATAAATAAAAAATGCGTAAAAGTATAAAATGAGGATTTCATTTAAGATTATGCGGATACGTACTTTGCGTAGAAAAAATATAAGGCTCTCAAATTTGGGCAAACTCAAAGGTAGGCAGCATCGGATATATTCTTTGGATTATTATCTACTTCTTTTCGTAGGACGCTCTATTGACGTCCGTGGTAGGTACTCGGCCATTATATTAAATAGGTTAGGTGCAAATTTCCCCGAATGAAGATGAACGCAACAATTTACCAAACGTCCGAGAACCATGCTTATTCGTACCTCATCATAGGATATGTCAAGAAGCCAATATATACCATTTAGGATTGTCATCGGCGTTTCACGGGAGACTAAGGTGAGAACAATCCAGGGATAACACTGATATTCTTCAATAAAATGAACTCTTATGCTCAGTGACATCATCATGGATATTTATTGCGTAATAATAAAAGAAAATTCAGCCGCACGTTGAAATACCCATAAAAACAAGATCGTAGATGCTAGATCTCACAGTTGCAATTAAATCATTCGTGCATCGAAAAAATTGTGATCAAATCACTTTAGACCAAGCAATAAGCAGTAAATCAGGAGATGCGAATGACATTCAAAATACTTCCACGTGTAGACTAATATTCTCAGAGAAAAATAGTGTTTACCTACCCTTTCCTTTGTTAAAATTTTTGTTTTAACAAAACAAAAACGCTAACATGTAACCCACTAAACACTTGAAGTGACGTCTTTATGGATAGGGAACATGAATACATGAGAGTAATTACAAACTTTGGAATTCTAAATATGACCAGTGAATTTTATTTTAAACCATGCAATTACTTTGGAAATACGCAGCTTCCCTTCGCAAGGCTAAGCTTCTTTCTTTCGTAAGATATTTAATGGGACATGTAATGTCTTGCGCATAAAAAACAGCTCCTGGCTTTAAGGAGTGATTCAAGATAATTTCTTTCTGGATCTCTCGAAAAGTGCACCATAGATGTGGGGAATAGTAGCCACAAGGTGAAATAGATAATACAGCCATCAAAATACTCGCAATTTATGAATAAGGCATTTTGCTGAGGAGCATTAAAAGAGCATTGCTTCAAAATTTCTCCAGTGGGTGAACACCTCCTCGACGGATCCTTAATTTAATGAACTTAGAATTACTTATAAGTTGTCATATGCGCATAGTAATCGTCTCCATAACATTTTATATCTTTCTACATTAAAATGACATCGACAGGAATAATCGCGTTATTTTGCCATGCATAAATATCCCATTGGTTAGCAAAGTAACTTGTTCGCTAACATTTGTCGTTCGCTAAATTCTACTTTTAGCTGTTTCATCAACAAAATTATATACTAAGAATACAAAAACAAGTTAATTTCATAGAGTGATATTACTTTTCAATTAAAAATACTATTTAAGCTTATACTATGAGCATACAAAATATTATGGGTGCAAAACTTTAATTTCGCCAAACACCAAACACACAATATTCACTCAGCTATGAGGTAAAGAAATTGTTTACCGTAAAATAGCTGCACGGAGGAAAAGTGCTCCGGGTCTACGAAGCTACTTCCATAGGATATACCAGGAATAAGGAACTGTTGACAAAAGTGGAGAACATCCTTCGGGAATTTTCTTCATAAAAATGCACGAAGTCATTTCGTTAACAAAGGAAAAAAGGTGTCCAAGGATTTCGCATTTCATTCATGGCATAAACTCAACAAAAACTCCTTGAGTTTTTCTCCGAAAACATGGCTCCTGAATTCTTTTACAAACAGCGAAATTCAAGTTTAATAAAGAGTAGAGGTAGGAAGTATGAAATCAAGAGTCACGCAATGTTAGAATATGAAGTTTTTCTTAGTTTTTTCAGCATAGTTTTAGTTTTTAGTTTACGTTTTCGAAGCGCACTTAGTACTTCCTTTTCTCCTTTTCCTTATTTATTTCTTCCTTGGAAAATGAGATACAAAGGTTACACAACACGCACGCAATTAATATCATAAAAATTTCCCGACGAAATATTGGAATAATGCACGACGATTGGAGATGGAGTGGGAAGTCCTCAAAAGGAAAAATTATGATGCTCATGAAAAATGCAGGCATTGTCAGAATTAAAGGACGTAATGTTAAGAAGATATGGGACATTTTAGGCACTCGAGGTAAAATAAAAAGGTCTCCAGAGAAAGCTTTTAAGCTTCATTCTGAAACAAAGGCGCTCTCACTGCAGAAGTAATTCAGCGAACAATGGATACATTGAATTGACCGTTACCTCTTAATTGGTCAATGCTTGTGGAACTTTTTACTATCGAAAATAATACACTCGATTTCAAATTTTGTAAGCCATCTTTTTCTCGTATTCATCAGAGACCACTTTCAACTCTCTACTTCGTTCATTCGGCCCTGAAATCAGGGCTTTTGAGGAGATGACTGAATTAAAGTCCTTTTAAATTTCCATCACTATGTTCGCAATCTCAAAATTAAGATTGATCCCACTGATATCTCCCTTCAGTCAAACCTAGTCCCTTTTGTCTCAGTCATACAGCAGCCCCCAATCCGTTTCATTCAACCGACCACAACATCTTAACCACCGTAAGGAGAGAGAACAGGGAAAGGAATTGGAAAGGAGAAAGGAATAAATGTAGGATTTGCACTGAATAAATCCAATGAGAGAGCCTTTAATCCTGATTTTGTGGCAATTTCTCGGTAGATGACCGCGTCGGTAGCGAGATATCTAATGCTGTAGCCGGGAAGTTATTACCGTTGATATATAGATAAGGATAACAAGGGAACGATCACGCCACATATCACAGTAACGAGGTCAAAGCTGGTTCCGTTCTACACTAATATTTGTTCGCAGCCAGCTAGACTGTCTCGCATTCAATGCACTACTATCTTGTACAGTATAGCTGACTGTAGTTAGAGTATTAGTCGACGAACGACCCAGACAGGCGGAAAAATATCTGGCGCCGCAAAGAAGCTAAACTCTGTAATCGCCATTATCGTTCCATCGCCTGTCTAACTTCCATCGGTATCCTTCCCTAATATCCGTATCGGGTATCAATCTCATACAACCTCCGAAATAACCACGCCCTTACTTGGGCGTCCCGATCCTTGACCCTTAATCCCTCAACCCAGTCACCAGGACAACTAACTCACTTCGTCTCACCCACTTCCTTTCCAGAGCCACCTCGTGGCCTTCGCCGAAATCCCTTTCTCTCCTCCCGACCATATCGCTCTGCTTGCCCATTCACCTCCTCCCCTCCCTCCCTCTCTAATCAATCCCTCAGCCATCGAAACTTTCTATATACTTACTACTCATAATCACTCTTGCAATTATGTTCCACTCTTCCCAAAAAAATCACTCATTCTTCGCTACTTGATTGAAAACTCCTTATTTATGTTAGTTTAACAGATCTTTAAGAGAAATAGCTACAAAAGCGGTGATATAACGCAATGAAGATTTGAAGCTTGAAACTGAAAATCATTCCATATTTCTGCCTCTAGATCTCATTTTCGTCCTATGTTCACGTTAGAGGGATTAAAATTAACCAACAGCCCAGAGGACGATGGGAAAGTCTTCCATCGAAACCTCGGCCGCGATGGAGAACCTGACTCGGTCGGAAGCTCGACGTGATATTAACTTAAAACATTAAACAATCTTAACAAGTGAAATAGATAGTTTTCACTAAATTGTCAAAAATTGTAACATTAAAATTGCAGCCAAGAATCTTGGTATGAAAGATAATCATCCATTATAACGAATAAACTTTACTGTTGCAGGCTTCACTTCTTCTGAAGTTCTGAAAGTTCATTTTCATAATGAAATGAAATACTTAATATTTTTCGACGTTTCCACGTCAGGTGTTAACAAGCCACTTCGTAAACGACAACCCGTAAACGACACATAGTAAACGGACGCTTTCACCTCCTGAGCGGCCCCACACTCAACGTAGTGAACTTCTGCATTGCCACGATCTTTATGCTGTATGCCGTTTACCGCATGCTTTTATTGTAATTAGTTTCCGCAATATGAGCCGTTAGACAACCGTGTTCCGGGCGGCCTTCCGGCTTTTGCCGCCAGAGCGGCCCACGACGTAGTACACGTAGACGATTTGTATGTTGCAAGCCGTAGGCAGTTAACCACATGCTTTTATTGTAATTAGTTTCCGAAATATGAGCAGCTAAACAATTTAACAGTTTTCCCGGCGGCCAACTGTCCAAGAACTGTCCAGCCTAAACTAAATAAATCGTTCAACGACATTTTGAGGACTTAGTTCCTGAAATATCATCGCTCAATCATTTGTAAAATATTCTCTTGGGGTACGAGTTATATGCAGATTTGGCTTTGAATAATTCTCTTTGGGTCCTACGATCGACTACTAGCTTTCAAACCCACTTCCGCTTACCAAAATGTACGCTTACGAAAGAGCGAGTTACGAAATGTCTGGTTACGAGATGTCGCGGTTACAAAATGTCCATTTATCATGTTTTGGTTACGGGATGTCATTCACGAAGTTGCTGGTTACCTACCACTTGACGTGATACCCTTTTCCACAAATCTTTTAATAGTGTTTCGCCGATTGACAGCAGTGTCAGGTACAGAATACGTTTATTTTCCATATAGTATTGTTTTAGTTACGGGGGGTGGGATAGAAAATACAAAGGCTCGGGGAATGTTGAGTAAGAAAGCCCAAGTAGACACGTCAATCAAGGGCACGAGAGGCTCGAAAGGTTATTATTTTTCAAGGTAATTTTGTCGGAAAAGGAGTAGTGCGGGAATAACTGCTCGTTACATAAGTTCGCGGGGTCAGATAATTTCATTTAGCTCGAGATCGTCCTTTTTATTAGGATTTTGGGAAGGACGTGAATAATTTAGGAGGCAAAATCGCTCACATAATTGTTCTCATTTAGGTATTTAGCAAATAGTGAGGTGGAATCCCTATTTTTGTAATTTCTGGCGTGTTTTTTGATGCGCGAGATAAAAGTTCTACCAGGTTGATCAGTGTTTATTGATTGAATTTTGTAAATATGTATCTGACTCGAGGAGGCTATCCTGTGTGTACTCGCCATTAACTAGAATTTTGGAAAGGGTTAGGTGAGTGTAAAATGCTGCTCTAAGGGAGATTGGTTGGCGGATTGATATCCTATAAGATATGCTACCGAGGAATGGGAGAGAGACCACCACTTGAAATTCGTCGGTATTTCTGTTTGCACGGAGGAAATCTGTTTATAGCGAGGGATTTTAGAATTTTCCGAAGAATTATGGCAACTAAATTTAGTTTGTAACCATTGTTAGCGGCCATGGAAATGATGGTTAACAGTTTAATTTCGTACTTTGTGAGTATAAGCGGGATTGTGCGAGACGATGAACAATAGAAATAAAAGTAGCGGTTGGTTGGGTTGGCAAAAAGGGCGAACCCAATCGCTTGGCATGATGTGATCGCTGAAAGAAGGTTTGCCGTAGATTGAAAATTCATTCTACTTTGATTGCAGATTGAAAAGATTCTTTCACACAACATCTTAATTATAACATAAATTAAGAAAATATAAACTATTAAGCATATGTAAAATATACAATATCATATCATGGCTGAACATAAAAAAGTTATTATACGACAAACGCTACAAACACTGAGGCAGTGCCATTTCATCCGTCTTCTTTAAATGAGCAAGGCGTGCAGGCGTGTAATATTATTTGCAAGACCTCTTTCGGGACTCTGCAGGAAGTGCCAACACAGAAGCGAGAACATTCTGCATCTACATACTACCCTGCGAGCCGCCGCATAGGCGTGTGCTGGGGGTATTAGGACGCCATCTGTGTAAAGGTGAGAAGGAGAGTGTTACAGGGGGGGGGGGGTGAAAGGGTGAAGTGTGTTTCGGCAGTGTTTTCAGTGGATCTCAGTTTTTATTATGGTCACTTATTGTGCGTGGGAAGAACGAATTTTTGTAACTATCTGTTTGGTAACGTATTTCTCTTATTTTATCTTTCCTGTCGGACCTGGAGATGTACTGCGGAGTCAAAATGATATTCTCCATGTCACACTGAAACACACCTGTTCTAAATTTCTCAAGCAACCTAAGCCTAGCGTGTAGTTGCAGAAACATTGTTGAAAATTCCGTAAGGGCATTGAAGTACCTCGTCTCGATTGAAAAAATTTCTCCCACCCAAAATGGCTCCACTTTTTAACTCATTCTTTTCCCCAAGAAAAAGACCAACTTCCAAGTGTTCTTGCAAAAGGATGCATCACCTCCCTCCACCCCGAATCCACTCTTTCTCTCTCTTCTTCACTCTCTCCTTCTCTATCTCGCCCTCCCCTACGCTCTCCGTCCACGCTTTTTACGCTTCAATTCTCGCATCCCTCCTCAACATCTCCGCCCCACCCCCCCCTTTAACCCCCACCACCCTCCGGACCACATCTCCCTGTACCCGGGACCCACCGCCTCCTAATCAACGGGAGCTCCAACCCCGCCCTGCCGAGCACAACCCCCTGACCTCTATCCACCGAGCCTCCCTCTCAGAGCACATCCTCCACCTTCTCCATCTCTTCTCTCCTCTTCCATCTCCATTCCTCGTCGCCCCTTGCCCTTCTCCTCCACCTTCCTCCAGAGCCCCTCTATGCCACATTCACCAGTTTTCGCTTTCGCCCTCCCCAATCTAATTTTGGGCCCTGAGCCTATTGGCGATCCGGAATATTCCACCGCAGCCGAGAGGTCGGAGGGTGGGATGTTAAAAGGGTGGAGACGTCCTCTCTCTCTCCGTACAAAACCTCCCTCCTCTCAGTCCCCACATCATGCCAACTTTATTTCCCAACGCCACCTCTCTCTCTCTCTCTTCCACCTCGTTTTTAGTTTTTCCCTATCCCTCAACACCATTCCGACACCCTTTCTTCATTCTTGATGAAGAAGTGACATGACAGAGTACCTACTATTCTCACAATTACACTTCTATTCTAGGAAAGTATGAATCACAGTTTTATCAAGGACTAAATGACACCCACAGCTTCGCTCGCCTAATAAATCTTCTCACTATCATATTTAACTACTTCTTTATCCTCTTTTCGCAAACTATCTGATCCTCTCACCCATATGAAGGGGAGCATGGTATTGCTTTAACGTTAAATTGGTTCTTAGCGTTAACCGAGGGAGCTACATTGCGTCGTTCCTCATGGATAGTACGTATGAATTTAGATGAATCTGAAATTATTAATAGCCCACACGATGGCTTCCTATCCAACGAAAATGGATTCCTTACCCACTTTCCCCGTTTAATATCAGACGATCCCCCTCTCGTGACTGGCCACAACGATTCGAAGGGAAAACTTAACCTGCACCTCGGTTCTGGAATCTTCTCTCACCGTATGTTTTTTTCGTTAACCCGGATTTCTACAATGATTCCTTACCCATTATATCCCTACATGTATTTTATTCTCATTGACTAACCCGAACCAATCCTTTCCTCCCCTCAGCTCCCAATATTCGGTTGACTGTCTATAAAAGAGCTCGCTGAATTCAATACCTGGAGAATGACAAAAGGCGCCAGAGCCATGGCCATTCATTCAATTAAAGTATGTAACAGTATAAAATAATTAAAAACAGCATAAATTTAGGAGTTATCGTTAGCTACGGGGATAACAAGAATGAGAACACGCGCCACAATATCTTGTTCCTTAAGCCCCTTCCGAAATTCTAAGAGGAAACATATCGAAACATCACTTAATAAAAATCCACACTTTAGTATTGAAAAAAACGACCCAGGTTTCGGCAACTCAGTGCCATTTTCACCTTGAAAATGGCTTTTTAATAATGAAGAAACCGACACCTTGAAAATGGCACTGAGTTGCCAAAACCTGGGTCGGTTTTTTCATTATTAAAGCGTGGATTTTTTATCAAGTGATTTTTCAACATGCATATTAAAAATTTCCACAAAGTTACGCCGGAAACGTTTTCTCATATCAAAGAGGAATGGGTGCAATCGAGGGATCCGGGTTCGGATCCCAGTGCAGGTGGATGATTTTTCATGGTGAATTTAGAGAATTCGAGAAAAAAACTGAGCCCGTCTTAAGCCCGTCAGCTGGAATAATTCCATCATACGAGAATTTAACACCCAGATATAGTAATATGTATTCAACACTCACTCATTTGTGTGAGGCAATGAATATTGAAAGATCAGGCCGAACTTCTCCAGCCGATGACAACCTACGCGGTAGCTCCGAGAGCATGAAGCATTCACAGATAACACGCCAAGGAAGCCTTCGCATCAACTTTCAATTAACTACTGTTTCGACAGCCTAACATTTATTCTCAAATGGTAAATCATTATTTTCCTCTCGTCTATTTTTTACCTCAAATCAAAAAAACCTAGGGAATTACATGACCGGTAAATATAATGTTAAAGTTCTTTCTGATAATATGAAATAGTACCGAGTCATAACACTTATTCATCGTGAGTGTAAAAGTATTCCTCCTAGTCTGAATCTCTATCTTCCACCCATTTCTTTATCTCGCCATTATCCCAGCTTTTCCCCTCTAATCTGTTCTTATTTTCAGCTCAGATGTCTCTTCTCTCTTCTCCATCTGGTAATTTCAAGCTAATAATGCCGCCAATTGCCCCTTTTACAAAGCCTATTTACCAAACGATCGTCCCCTGTCTTCTTCTCCGTTGCCCATGGAATAAACACAAAAATATGGATAGATCCTGTTACGGATATTATGGGAATTTATCTAATATTTTCTCCAGGAGTTCACCGCGGTGTCCTTTTATCCTGATTCCCTTCAGCTCTTTTAAAATCTATAAATCATTAAATTCTTAGCACCTTTCAAGGAGAATATTTTTTCATCCAAATGAAGCCACAAGTAGTTCTAAAGTTAAGTCATGCACCTTGATTGAATTCGACGATTCTTTGCATAGAGATAAGATCCTCAAAAGAGTCACAGCAGCAGCATAATTGGTTACAAGACTTCAAAGGTCTAAAAATGCAATTTTATTTTAATTTTAATTCACACATTTCCCTAACACTAGTATGCACCATAAAATATTACAAAAAGTAATATAAACTAACTATTAACTAAAATATAAAATAAATTTTATAAAAAGTAATAAGTAAATAAAAGTAAGGAATGAATTGATTATTTATCAAGGGGTCAAATCCGTAACATACCTAATTCAAATTCAATTATAGTTACATACAAATGTGTATGTAAATAATAATTTTAATATCCTAAATACTCCTCCCCCAAAAGCAATTTTATATTAACCTCATTTATTCTGAATTCTGCTCCACAGAATATACTTACTCCTTCCCGTCCAATATGTCCTCTTACTGCTGTCTACATTTTCTTACATTTTAATGTATGTTCCCAATCAGTTCACCATTCAACAAGTTTAAACATCGGGTTTGATTCTATTGCCTCGCCTTCGCACTTAACAACACCTCCAACCACCTTCCCCTTGCCAATATTTGCGCCGTTCTGCATCCCAAGTCTACAATCGTTCCTCTCTCTCTCACCCATATTCAGTACCTACTTATATCTTATTAAGGGCATAGTGGTTTCCATTTCCAACTCAATTTGAGTCTCTTTGATGTTCTTCCTTTTACTCTGCACAAAAGAGGAACATTTTGTTTACTTCATGCATGATCTGGTGCTTTTTTGTCGTGCTTGATGTAGAAATTCCTCTCAGGACTTCAACAGGACTAAGGTCTCTATGCTGGCCGACGTTCCGATGCTCTACTCTGGCAACTGTAGTGTAAGTCAAGTCAAAGAAGTCAATTTGCCACAAAAGCGGTAGTGAGAAGTGGAATAGCAAACTTAATAAAAAGAACAACGATAAAAACAAAAGAGAAAACAACAGCAACTGTAGCCCCGTCTCTCCATAGGGTACTGCGCATCAGTCTCTGGGATTAAATAAAACATTTGTACTCATACGGGAAAGGTTTAGGTCTGGCATTAGGCCTATGGACGACGGGAACCCCATTAAACCGACTTCAGACCACGAATAAATACATAAATAAATAAACTACAAGAGATAATCTATACACAACAAAACTTAGTGAAAATTAAGTAAAAAGTAAACTAGAAATAAACGATAGAAAACAAAAACATAAGGAAAATAGTTAAATAGAATTTTGTAAATAAATATTTGGAAAATGTTCAACAGTTTTGGAAGTTAAAACTGGAAAGCACTGTCCTGGACAATAGTCACTGGGTTTTGTTTTCGCCTTATATACCATTCCCACTTGGTCAGGTGCCACGTTATGGCCTCGTTATAGGTAGGAGGAGCTTCGGGTGTCTTCCGCTATGTTGAATTTTCGCGTATTTTAGCTAATATTAGGGTTTCGAGGAATTGCTTAGCGAATAGCCAGAATCCCGATTATTCTTTTTCTCAGTTCGAATCCCAATGCGTTTTTTTACCAAGCGTTCCAAATATCCTAGGGAGCGGGCAGGTATAATGGCTTCGTCGAAACGGATGGAATGGTCGTGGTAGATTCTGTGTTCACTGCTTAGTTCGCAAATGACACTAATGCTTTTTCAGCATCGTCTCCACCTTGTGCCTAGTTTCCGAGATGCAAAATGCCACTCCATATTCATTGAATTGTTTTAATTTTGCCAGAATAGGTTTCTTTTCCTCTCAGGCAGAATAAAATATTTCGCGAATGTACAGATCACCGTTTCCTAACCCTGTTTGTTTCCCATTCAATTTGCTCCCATATCTATAGATCACCACTGCACTCAACTTCCTGCCCATGCATGAATACACTCTTTCCGTCACTTCTATTTTACTCCCTCCCTCTTTATCTTATTATTAGTAGAATTCATTCCCAATCGCCTCAAGTGTTTATGCCCGTTTCCTACTCTAAAACCATAAGTTTCTCAGCCTGATAGGAAGTAAGAAATTGTATGGGCATTGATGGGGATAGCTTCAATCGATGTTTCACGAATTGAAACCCCCATCCCATGGCGAAGTAAGCACTGTCTCACTCACATAAGGGCAAAATCGCTGGATTGGTGTTGATTCGCCTGGTTTCTACTGGTTCATTTAACTTCCCCATTTCCGGCGGATGCTTTACGAAGTCCGCTCAAACTTTAAATGATCGATGGCTCAGCCTAGCGTCGCCTTGTAAAATACGGAAGCGATTCGATTTCTTAATGGCATAATTTCTTAATGGCTACTTCGGAAAATAACAAATCAATGAAGTAAGGCAGAAACTTTAATGTTATTAGACAGTGAAATGTAATAAATTAGCCAATGAAATGTAATCACAGTTTCGCGACAGATTTGCGTTTTGACTTATATTTCGGTAAACTTTAAAAATAAAAGCTCTAAACACCGAATAACTCAATCAAAGCACAATGATGACGCCAAAATTTATTTACCTAAGCACGAAACACATATCACAATAGATCTTGAATTATAAATACATAGCAGTCTTTCGTTTGACTGAAGTAATTCTCATCTCCTATGTAGTTTTTTCCGTAACCAATATTTAAGGATTCACAAATACTTTATGGCACACAACGTGAAAGTTCTTGATTAGCACCGATTGCAAAATAGCGTTGAGAAACTATAAGAAACGATACAATTGATAGTACATAATGTAGTGTAACACTTTGAATCATGAACACAGTCATCAATCCAAAGACTGGTATACTGCAGCTTCCCATTCCATCCTTTCTCAGGTAAGCACCCCCGCATATTATCTTCGACACCAGTCTTCCATCGTAAGAGAAGCCATAGAATAAACAAAACAAAGGATAACTTCAACAGAGAAGACTGTTACCACGTATCCAGTGCATGGAAGAGGACTTGGTGGGAGGACAAGAGCCAATCACAGAGCATGGAGGGAAACGGAAGGCCTAGATATAAACGCGGCCGAAATGATGCCCAGCGGTACTTCGACCTGAAGACGCCCGTTGGAATACGTCGGCGAATCTGTTGTCCTAAAAAAAAGCAACCTACGCGCTTGGTAGTGATGGAAAAATGTCGGTCAAAATCGATTTTTCGAGCAATCGATTTTTAATCGAAATGAAAAGCTCGACTTTTCAACAAAAATCGAAATTTGAACCAAAAGATCGATTAATCGAAAAAATCGACGGCTCTTTTTTGAAAAAAATACAGTTGGTACACAAAAAAATGTTTATTATTAATTCGAAAAACGCTCATAATACATAATTGAATAGTATAAAAAATCCCTAAAAATTTACTTAGAATAAATTCTTGAATTATTAGTAGTAAAAAATTACAAATGCATGCACATTAAAGTTTGGGGATCACCGCTTGGAACCATTCGGCTTCACTAGAATTTTTAAGAAAGATCAACTGATTGAGATGCTTTCTTGATTATCTAGGGCGTGCCTTTCCAATTTCACCGGCCTTAGATAAAAGTCTTTCACATGGGACGGATGACGTTTTCATACTCAGCACTCTGATCGCGAAACGGTACGAAATGGTCAAGATCGAAGTTGAAACATCGAGTTTGGATCGAAACTCGAAGATCATGACCCGATATCGATTTCCTCGATCTTTGACTATTAAAACTCGATTTTCGATTTTAATCGAAATCGATTTTTCCATCACTACGCGCTGGAAACCCGAAAATGGAGAAGAAATCATTTGACACCAGTCATAATTCTAAATATAGATTCCATTTTTTGTCTTCGCCATTAAAACCTTCGATCCATTCTACCTCCCATATTTTTTCGGAGGCTGTCATATCTTAAAGGATGTACAGCATCTGTCCCAAAGACTCCCTATCATAGCCTCCCTTTGAATCATGCTAAATATTACGTATCCGGCGTATTTTCCAAACACAGTGACAACAAAGGATAAACCAGTGTTAAAACTTACGATACTCGGTTGATAACTCCAGCTTTTCCAGGTTTTTAGACACTCCTTTCTTTCCAAGGACCGTGGATTTAAGATAAGCTCTTTGCTTTTTTTATTTAATATGATTATATTTGACATGACTTATTTATATGGCATTTAGCTATCTCTTTGTTTTTCCGATGATTAAAGGTAAGTATAAACAATGCATTTACCCGCGTGGACACCTACATGCGCGAACGTATTCATTGAATGAGAACAGGAGGTTATTTCCTGGACGTGTGTTTAAGCGTTAGCGCCAATTTTTGTGTTCACACAATGAATTTTCGAAGAGACATACATTACCCGCATGAACACGCGCGTAGACATCCATCGCATTAACAATTTAGCTTAATGGTATCTCATGAGTTATTTATTTCCTAAATTCAGCACAAGTCATCGTAGAGTTCTTTTAAAGTAGATAAGGATTAAAGTTGAAGACGAAGGTGACAGTAAATGACCAATCGTCACATGTTCGTCAAATATAAGTCACTTATCTCATAGCTCAATTGTCGTTTGAATTACATTCAAGGAAAACTATTAATGGCTAAGTATCCCAAATCATGGACTCACTTTCCTTTTCCCTTGTTTCATGGTTTTTACTATTTTTTACCATCCTTTTTCCTCCATTTCCATTCTTCCCAACCACAGTCACCTCTTCCGTCTCCCATATCTCTCGCCCCTCGGCTCCTCTCCTCTCCTCCTCCCATCCACCCTTTATCCCTTCTTTCAATCTTATACGATAAATCAATTTCAGCGATTTGCATTTTCCATCGATGGTCGGCGATCCGGGAAAATACAGAAGACCGGGAGAGAAAGGCCCTGTTTGCCGCTCATTATAATCGCGAGGGTAAAGCTCTTCAAAGGAGCTTGTGAGCACAGGATATGCGAGGCGGGTTTACACAAGCTCCACTCAAAACAGCGAAACTACTGGGCAATATGAAGATAGGGAATTTAAATATTAACCCGTTGTTGTGGAAACACTGATGATAAGCCTGAGCGCCAAGGCATATAGTCGCATTGCTTCTCGAATAATCTGCCAACAGAAATTTTAGATTCATATTTTACGGAGGGGATGTTGTTTTGTAGATCACCTTTTCTGGCATTTTGAAACTACTTAGCTCTCCTTGTGGTTAATCCCATAATGATATATGAGTAACTTTCAACCGAAATATGGCCATGACAATTTGAAGGGAAATGAAATTTTATTTACTGAGCAGAGACTTAACCCAAAACCTATTCTTGGCCGAGTTTTAATAATTCATTTGGTGAACTACAGCGTGAAACATGCGGAAATAAACAAGGGGTAAGAAAATTTCAGTTTCAGTTACTAGCATTAGAATGAAATAATCTTTATTAAATTTAATCTCATTGATTGCTTTGAATTAGGAGTGCCATGAAACCGTTTTAATATCCGGACATACTGATAATGATCATTAAAAAAGCGTTTCCTGGCATATTTTCACGTTATAAGTCCTTAAAAAACACTTGTTCCTTTAAGCTGTTGGTAGAAGACTCCATACCATTACAGCACCACACTACCGTTTGCTAAACGATATTTTCCCACAGGAAATATTAATGTAAATAAAGCGCATGAAGTACCTCATAATGCCATTGCAAAACGCGGTAAAATACCAATGTGAGAGACTTGGAATTAAAATTTACCAAAAGAAAACAGAGGTAACATAACATATATAAAGTAAGGTAAGTGAGCCTAAAACTAATTTGAGTGGACATAATTTAGAGCAAGCAGTTGGAGAAAATGATGTATCCACATGTGGGTAGCCGTTTGCAGGAAACAGTATTAAACAGCAACGACAAAAGGGAAGGAATAGCTGTAGTGAAAGAATCCTTAACCCAGCGAAGGGCACTGATGAGAAATACAGTCATTAAAAGAGAGAACAAAATTGGTGAAGACTCTTATAGTGAGAGTACGGCTCAAAAACTTACGGTCTGTGAGGAAAGAGGAAGGTCGCGGATGGAGACAATCGAGATGCAGGTTTGAATAAGGAGTAGAGAGGAAGTAAGAAGAAGAAGACCAAAAATTGGTTGAGGAGGAAATGAAGTTATCGGGGGAGATTTGAAGGAGGCAGTAGAAGTGATTGGTTGGAGGATTCGTTGAGAGGTAAATAACTGTTAAAAAGAGTGACGGAGGGGAGAATGTTTGGCAAGAGGGGAGAATTTGGAAGAAGATTGGGTATTTCGGACGCCGTGAAGGAGAATAGGAGGTATGAGGAGTTTAGGATTTGGATGACCTTGGGCTTACGCAATGATTCATCATAGTATTGAATAAAATGGACCAATGATTTTGGGAGCTAGGTGATAACTGCCCTTGAATCCGCCGACATTGATTGGTAGATTCCATCACTTTCATTTGGCTTTAAACGGGAATAAGAAAATAAATATTTGATGGCGGCTGTTGATTTGCCAACAAATAATGTCCAGCCGTGAGTAGCAAATCCATATTCATCCATACGCATTTATAGCCATGATGATAACTCGACATTCGTGATTCACTCCTGAAAAATGGCTTAGTACCCAAGCACTTTTGCAACGCTTTTCTCAGCAGGAGTGAGCCAAAGCGTAAACATTATTTTCACATTTTAATGGGGATAGGTGGTGATCCATTGTGACTCCCATAAACGATGCTTGTAAAAGGGGCCATGTCACTGACACAAAGACCGATTTAGACCCTTTTGCTGTGGACCACAGAGTGAAAATGTGTGCATTCAATCAGATGAAAACCAGTTAAGCCAAAACGAAAAATCTGATACAGTGAATTTCATGGCCACTTGGAGCGAAATATGAATTGAATGTTCACTCATTAATTATAAAATCACTTAACTTGATAGAGGGATTTTGATCAGGGTGAGATAAAGAGTCTCGCATAAATTAGGCTACAAATTTACAATTTGAATCAAGAGGCTGTTTTACACTTCTGGTGCACAGATTCATCAACATCATCATTTGGTATTTTACCAATCGATTGGCTGGTTATGTGGGCAGTCTCTACATCAAGTAATGGATTTCGGGACATGTTTAAAGGCTCCTACTAAAGGGTTATATACCGGGGTCCGACAGGGAGGTGTTTTCCAAATGGATACAACGATTGGGGTGGGGAGACTAGCGCATGGGCAATGGTTAACAGTTACTCGCTGTTGGAAGCCATTTTAGTAGCCATGGAGCTGTGGACGATTGCAAACCGAGTCTTCTTTATTTTGAAACGCTTATTCAAACGGATAGTTTAGGCGTGAGTACGAAGCGCAGATTTCCTGCTCATTTCATTGTTGATCGACGTAAGACCGCACCGCCCAAAACACAATATTCAGGAGAACTGGATCTTGGCGATCGGTTCCGGCTCAGGTAGGTGACTGAACTGTCAGGACCCCAAAATACATAGAAAGCGTCAGACAGCTGACTATGGAGGCTGGCCCTCGTAGATCACCGATACGGCACAGTCAGGTCAGTTCGCCGAATTTTGCACTTATGACTTTCACGATCACCCGTGCAATAATGGTAAGCAAACAATACGCAGTAATGCCATCAATGAACCCCTTAATTGCTGGCGAGTCACCATGTGTTGCGGAATAGCCTGATTCGGCGTGAGTGGGCCTTACTTTTTCATGGACGGTGGACCAGGGGCGGATTAAGGGGGAGGGCGGGGGGGGCGGCCGCCCCCCCCGTAATTCCCGGGAAAATAGAAAAGATGGTAATCAAAGGTGGTTCTCCAATGAAAGTTTTTATTTCACCAGATCAATATACAATGTTTAAATATAATTGGAATGTGGTGTAAAACCCGGGAAACATGCATCTTCACAAGAATGGCATTATTTACATCGTTTGTTAACGTTTTTCAAATGTGAATAGAGAGGTAAACTCAATAATTTATCACATCTACTTTATAATATAGCCATACCAAAACTACGTTCCAAGCGCTTCATTTCTTTTAACTTTCCGAGGGAGGTCCGCCCGGACCCCCGTTTCGTAGAATGGTATTGCATACCCTTCCAGGCGCCGCGGAAAGTAGTGAACCGCCCCCCCCAAAACAACGACCTTAATCCGCCCCTGCGGTGGACGCACCGTGGAAACAAACTCACATTGTTACGTTACAATGCTCCTCGAGTTCTCACTGTCCGAATCGAGACTGTGTCGCATTGACCTCACTAAAGTTAGTTTTTAACTAAATTAGGTGTCCTTCCATACCTCAAAGGAAAATTTTCATAGACGCCTCATTTCAATTGGCCCCCACGATCCCCTGATCTTTCACAATGTTATTTTTTTATTGAAAAACCCGAAACATAAGGCTCACGTTGAAGAACCACGCACTCTTGAGGCCCTTTAATATGCCATCACCAAAGATATTCGAAAGAAAGCCATCTGCTATGCTTGAAAGGTCTATTGGAAATTCCAAGCATCTGCAACAAATGACAGAAGCCAAACACATGTTTGCACTACTAACTTGCTTAGTGTTATTATGGAACGGTTTCGCCACATCACACCAGGATATTTTTATATCTCCAACAAAGTTTGGGCAATAAAGGCCGTCATTTGGATGATTTCATATTCTAGATATAAATTCACACTTTTTATTTTTGTTATAGCATCTTAAACGGCATCATACATGTAGTCTAAAAAAATACAATTTCACATTCGTCAATAAATCACTGTGTTCGAGTTCTATGAAAACTATCACACGTCCTAGCCGGATCCTGTAATTGCCTGCCATCAAATTTCTAATGAGCTCCTTAAACTTCCTGCCAACATAAGGCCCTTTTCTTCTTCCTCTTCCGCTCTTACAAAGCATTCTCCCCTCTGTCACCATCTTCAACGTACCCCCACCTTTCAGAAGGGTCATATTGCAGCTTCCGAACAATCACATTAAGAGGACGCAGTACACCCCTATTTTGCAGACTCTCCTGTGTTCCGTTCTCATTCAGTCAATTTTGCTTATTTCAACTAAAGATCTTTGTGTTATTTAAGCCAATGAGGGATATTTGGGGGGTATCTTTTCAAATTTTTTCTAAATCAATTATTAGAAGGAGGGTTTTATAACAAATATAGGCTATTTGCACGAAATTCTGCTGAATTCTGATTCAAGGAACGCCATATATGGCTAGGTAGCCCCCAACAGTTACCTGTGTGTAGTTGATCAGCCAACTGCCGATGCGAAATTTTATCAAATAAATGTATAATTTAGGAAAAGCGAACGTGAGTTTTGATGAATTCCAGCGCGGTAATGGGCGTCTATGATAGCTCCCACTGCCGTCGCAGTTCTCCATTTTCTCGCCGCGAGCGCTCCATCAGAAATTGAACACACTATCTCAGATATGGTGTTTTCTCTGCTCGCTTGCGGGACGAGAGGGGAAAAAAGCGTGAGGGGAGCATGGTTGTCGCTCAAGAGCAGCAGATATCGGGATATTTGCTCTCGCATTCAGTTTTCCCTAACGAGCTCATTGGCCGCTTTAGGAGAAACTTTTCTACATTGAGGATTTCATTGCCTCCTACAGCATTGTTAGCTTACTATACTTGTATCATCTATCATTTAAATGCCTCCTGGTAATCAGCGCATAAATAAGAGGCATAGTAGCATCATAGATGGTAGCATTAAATTGAATTTGTCTGCCGCGAGTAAAATATGGAAGGGAGAAAAATTAGCGCGATGGAGAGAGGAGCAAAGGTAAAAGCACATCCGTCATACTTTTCAAAAACATATAACCATACATACAAAAAATACCGCCAAACATAAAATTATTCGCCGATAATATTTTACACTTAAGAATGGCGGTCATAAAAGCTGTCAAGTTTAGGAAATGCCAAAATGTGGCACTAGCGAAAAAAAATTAAGTACTGCAACAGGATATCCTCAATAGGCCTAGCCATGTTTTTGGAGAAAATGAGCGATGTGTAGATTTAGGATATTTATATCATGGAAAAAACGCCCCGGGAAGAAAAAACAACATATGTACTAGCACTAAAAGGATGTCGGGTGTATGAAAAGTTGAAAACCTAGCACAAAACAATAGTCGCCACAGCCGAAACCTTATTCACGATAACAGTCCTGTAGAGCATTATAACGCTTTCATAGCAGAATTTATCGGCGGGAAATGAGTTAATTTTGCTCTTACCCGCTCATATAGAGGAAGATGTGCCAGAGCTGTGGTCAGCATTGACTCGGAAAATCCTTTGCATGCCCTTTACAAAAATATTTGTAATGTGAGTCCCGGGTACTACTACAAAAGGTCACTCCAAAGAAGACAGCTGAAGGCAATTGCTACTTCCAACCGAAGGAAAAAACACCGAGATCGAAGAGAAATACATAAAATGATATATTAATCCTAAATTCCCCCACCAGATGATATTTAATTCTTCGAATGAATACAGTTCTTCAGGGCGCAGGTTCCTCCTTAATCAACTGGGGACAAAGCCTGATTTCGATTACGGTCCCAATTCTGAAAGGCCTGATATGCCTATTGAGGAATTAACATTGATTGTCAACTATTTAAGGAATCTCTAAAAATTAATGAGGAAGAAATTAAAGAAATAGAGAGGAAAACGATACGACAGAGGGAAAGCGTGGAATGGGTTGTGATGCGTCAGAAAATGCTCACTGCCTTGAATTTTGGGCGCGTCTGTAAAACGCTTCCACACACTGGCTGCTAAAATGTAGTAAAATCAATCATCTACCGTCATTTCGATTCTCCTCACCAAGAGTACGGAAGGGTAAATGAGGAAAAAGCTCGCGCGTCATTGGAAACAGCATAATTGAGACTTTTTTTTACCCTTTCCTAGGAGCAAATACCGATGGAATAGTGGGGGATTGTGGAAATAAAATGCCCATCATCGGCTGCAGAGATGAGTGTAGAAGAGACGATCGTAAAACTGGATTATAGGATGAAGAATAAAGGAATGAGAATAAACCGGAAGCATAATTACCACTCTCAGATACAAGGCCAGCTCCATATTTCTCAGCGAGACTTATGCATCTTTGCTGTGTGGACGAAGAAGGGGTTGAAGGCGGAGAGGATCGTCAGGGACAATGGTTTCTGGGAGATATTCATGGTGGACAACTTATAACAATTCTATTTTGAATGCATGCTTCCGGAGTTAGGCGATTCGAAATTTTCCCGGTCAATGCCGATTCGGAATTCCCCCAGTATTTTGGCAGCCAAGAGAAGAGACGTTGTGAATCTTTCAATCGTAAGGATCGGGAGAGGGATCAGAAAGGAAATTTGAAATGCAAAAAGCAAAAGAAATAAAACAATTATAACCAGCATGATGTGTTCTTTCAATATCTCTCTTTCTGTATCCCATCATGGAGAACAGCTCTGCTTAGATTGCACCACAGATGTTAGAGCCGAGGTGGTTCTAAGTTCTCCCTAGGAAGCTTGCTGACATCAATGCACGGACGGCTGTGGTTCCGGAATAATTTTTATATCGACTATTTAGCGCTTATTACGAATTTAACTAACTATAAACGTAAGACAAGTCAAAATTTCATACTACAGAATATTATATTGGATATTTCGTAAGTAGCTTTATATGCTGTGGACTTTTCTGTGAGGTTAATGCCGTGGGGCAATATTTTCCTTATAACTGTGCTGACTTACACTATAATAGTTAGTGTGGTCAACTCCTTCTGTAGTATTCTCCCTAGCTATTGTATGCAGCAATATTTTATGTTCATTGAGTTTATTTCATCGCAACTAATTGCCTATGGCCATGTTCATTGAGTCGAGTTGGGAAAGTCCCCTCGTGAAAAAACATTATTTTCTTGCCCTATTCCTCTAAAAAACTAGACTTTCATGACACTAAATCGAATCTCTAATGCTATAAAGACATTCTTATTATTAGTTAACCGAAGGCTAGTCCATAGGGCGAAGTATTAATAAAGTGAGGATCAGTAAGAGGGCCAAATTTGTTTAGGAAAGTGATGAGCGCGCGATACTGTTTCCTGGATTGGATGAAATAAAAGACGTAATACGCATTCAGATATGCTCAAGTTATGAAGGTATATGGAGGTGTGCACCATAAAAAATCTAGAGGACTTTTACTCTCTTCCATTTTAGCATTCCTTAACCGTTAGATTACCGTAATTACACCTATATGCTATTGAACCGCGCTATCCCTTATCCACAGGTAAGCGCGTCATTCGGCATGCCATCATCTCGGCATCGTACTACTACCGAGCTGCAAAAGTGACTGGTCCGCTGTTGCCATGCGGCCATCGGCCAAGTTAGTATCCATGAGCCAAGTCAAACTCACCCGCGCTGAAGTCACAACAGCGTGTCCGTTTAGACGTCCCAAAGAACGTGGTACAAAAACATCTCCGAAGGAAGGGAGGGCTCGTGGTTTTCCCCTCCCCTACACGCAAAGTAAATGTACGTAGAGGCTACACTCGCGACAAATGCGGCGACTAGGTAGGCACTGACTTCGGTAGCTCTACTGGTCAACAAGAAAACTAACCTCACCCTCGGAGGAGGAAAAAAAATTATGTACTGCGTCCTCTTAAGGTTAAAATTTGAGATCTACGACACAGTCAAGTGGAATTTCTGAACTGAGCTATTATGTGATTTCCAACCGATAAATTTTCCAATTTTAATTTCTCGAATTTTCTACATACTATCCGTTAGCAGCCAAATGTATTATTCCATTCCGATCCGAAAAGTTACATAATTATTCCCAAGTACGTCTTCCATCCTCTGATAATGCATTTATAAATCTCCGGTAGTTTCTACTTTTCTCCCCTACCACATACAATTTCACTTCGTTCTATTTCCTCGCTACCCAGCTAACCCTCTCCATTCTTCTCCACACTCACATTTCATAGGACTCCAATCTACGCACGAATTCCCGCAATGACCATGAACCATGCACCGTTAAGCTCCATGTAAAAGCTTTGACTAATCTTACCCAACGCAAAAAGATAACATGCGATGTAAAATTAGTGTGTAAGGTGTACAATAAGTGTGTAAGTCACCGTTTCGACGGACAACTTTAACATCAACAGAAACTGTAAATGATTCTCAATACTACCAGAAATGTATGGTTCACTATTCTTCGTTGTCTCTTTCAGCGGACAGAAAGGAAAAAAATCGAAGAGGAGGTACTTGGCAGGTGAGACGGGAAAATACAAAGCTGCAGGAGTAAATAAAAAAAAGTCGCAGTCGATGGATAGAGCAAGTAATAAGAGGTACAGGGAAGGTGATGTAAAAGGAAATTATACAAGCCCGAGAAGGGCCCAGAAAAATAATGGTTATTTAGAACAAAAGCACTGAGGTAAGAATTATGCTGGGTTGAAGAGAGATATAATTTAAGAAAAGGGACGGAAAAGAGGAATAATAGTAGAAAAATTCAATCAAAACCTAACCTTTGAGGTTATAATTTATTTTTTCGATTCCGAATGTAAAAATCTACTTAGTTGTAAACATACGTATATGGCTTAGAAGAATTTTGTGACAAAAACCAAGATGGAAAATTGGATCACATTAATTATAATTTGAAGCAAGCTACAAAACATTCTCCCTCTTACTAATAGATAAATAGATAAAAATCGTAGACTACGATGAACTTCCCTGAATATCCAGAGATAGATGTTAAGTACCATTTGGTCTTTTCTTTTAGCTAACCAAATGATCTTGAGGCCTGATCCCATTTCTTGAGCTGCGTAGTGAAAAAAACCTAATGACTCAGTGATTACGACATGATTGAACGTCCAATACAGAGTGAGTTTCGAGCGGCTCGTTTAGAAGAGTCGGACCCCCGCTGCGTCTCATATCAATGAACGCTCATTTCCTGCCCATTCTTCCCTGCTTTCATCAACTCCACCTTGCCAATATATCCTATTACGGATCCCAACTAGACTCAAGGTTGCTTGGTCATAAATTGACGGGTTCAATTTGTGAAATGCACAATAGTCACAAGAGTGACAAAAACCAATGCTGAAAACATCGCTCTCCAAATAGAACGGACATTTACTTTTTTTTGGCAACACTCTCGGCATCGATGACTTTAAAAGTATTTCCTCAGATGGGTCAGAATATGACCATATATGACAATTCACTGGGTAAAGATTAAGGTAGGCAATTACTAATTTATTGTGAGAGGCAACGTGTAATTAAAGCTTAAAATATTTTTATTGCTTTAGTAGCATAATAATATTGACGTTAAACAGCATAAATTTTATCAATATATGGCAGAAAAAGTATTTTGAAAGTAACCTTTAAGCCATAGGTAGAAGTTGAGCAACCAGATCCGAATGGGAAAAAACTGAATTCAACTATGAGTCATTAAATTGAGAAACATAAACTAGTAACGACATCAAGCGCCAGTTCATGTATTCGTATTTATTCATTCGTTCATGCTCATTGAATTGTCGATCGCAGTGAATGCGTTTTTTTAATTAAAGGAAATCATCGATGAAGATATTTGGAATTCGCGTCCCCATGGCATGTCTTTGAGAACAATATATATCGCTCACCGGTCGGCCATTGCACCCGGTTAACTTTTGGCCAATGACCTTTGAAGACTTAAAAATCCGTGCGATTCTCCCCGACAGACAGAATTTCGAATAAATGTCCACGCCACTCTCGCGGTTCCCTTTATGCTTCGTACAAATCTCTCTCTTTCTACGCACTCCAGGTGCCGCTGCTCACTACTCTCTCTCCCTCCCCCTGCCTCTCCACCTCCCCCCTTCTCAAATCGCATTCATCCGAGGAGCTGCGAAGAGTTGTCAAGCGCATGCATTCACCCTCGAGCCGCCGTCATCACGGCATACACCTCGTGAGAGAGATAGAGAGCGCACTTAAATCCCCTGGAAGGGGCGTCGTTTTTTTTTATTCATCCGTCAGAGAGATTTTTTTAAAAATTCCAATTTTTTCCCCCCTGCCCTTTCATTTCTTACGTCAGATGCAACGGGACGAAGATCTAACGTCTGAAAACAGGAGGGGCAGAAGAAAAATAAAAGCTCAAACCTCTAGTATTTAAAAAAAAACTGCTAGGATTTATTTTATTTGTTGCCAGCCCTGAAAATGTATACCCCCTCGATATAGCCAATGCGCCGATCTGGTGATTTTATTTTTCCGAAAAAGAAACTCAACAAATGAGAAACGTCACGACTAAAAACTTTAAAGCCTTAAGTAGACAATGAAAAACCACAATATAACCGAATAATAATGATTTTTAAAATTTTTCGTTATCCTTTTATTAGAAAAATCATTAACATCTAGAGACTTTTCGGTTCTACTGTAATCCATATATTTTATTTGGTGCTGCTTAACACCTGCTGCTGTGCTGCTGTATCAGGTATTTTGAATAAAGAATTTTTTGGAACCGGCAAATAAATATATTTACCTGATGGAAGTGCTTATAAAAAAGAATTAACCATTTCAAAACCTTTGCCAAAAGTATAGAAACTTATGTAGTTTGTCACTTAAGGAAACATTTTGTAAAGAAAAAATTGGCGAACATTTACAAGTCAGTAGGCATTTTCTCAATAAATGTACAGAGAGATAACAATGTGTTACGTTGTTACTTCCATGTAGTCTATTACGAATCTACAGAGTCTATTACGAATACGATCAATTGTTCATGATATGGCGCTGCATTTACGTACTCGAACTCATAATTGTTCTTTAGAAAAAATTGCGTAGCTAATACTTGTGCAAGGCTGATGATATGAAATAAAGGAACAATAAAGCCGTGTTAGCATTTAAAAAATATATAAAAAAGCAACGAAAAAGAGCGCAGAGGCATTAGCCGGGGAAACAAATAGGAGACAAAGAAAACCGTAAAATGAAGTAATGATAAAAATGGACATTGCTTTCGTATGATTCTGGTCCTTATGCACTTTCGATCCCGAGAAGCTGCTCTTGGCTTGTCATCAGGTTTCCTAGTGAGCGAGAGTGGCGTGCTCTAGGTGGAGAAAACTTCACCCAGCTGGGACTCGAACCAGCAACAACAAGTTTAGCTGGCAACCCAACGGGGCCGGAAAAATGGTTGTTAAAAAACGCTCTCTCAGTTACGGGTAGAATGAAAAGTTAAAAAGACATGGTATCCATAGTATGAAGCGCAAGTTTGATTAAACATATGTAGATAAAATGGCATCACAGAAATAGGTGCACGATATAAAGACAGTTCCACGGCAGGAAACTGGAAGAGTTCCACCCCCACTGAATGACGTCTTGAGTGCTCCATTTTATTTTCCTTTTCGAGTTGTACCTACTTCCTGTGAGTCAGTCCCGGAGGTTTATTCTTTTCAGGTCCCTCTATTTTTTTGCACTCTTAATTCTCGCTTTGCCTCCTTATCCCCTCCCACTCCTCCTCCACGTATAAAAAAGAATCTAAAGGAGCAAAGATGAAGAAAAAGGAGACGATCGATGATATCCGAATGCAAGTCACGGGCAGAAGGAAAAGTACTCCTATCTCCCCTCCTCCTTGGGCTTATGCACTCGGCGTTTATTATTCCACATGTTTTTTCTACCTCCCTTTTTCCGCGAAATGCCAGAGCGTAGAGGTTCTTTGTTGACTCGGTCACGAGACGGGAGGGGGAAGAAAGCTCCGGCTTGAAAAAGTTCGTCTTCCTCTTCGGCCCACCCCCGGATGAATGCGAGTGCCGCTCGTCGTATCTTCGCTCCTGGCTTGACTGCCTCTCACTCTCCTCATCCCCAATGCAACCATTCTTCGACGGAATCTGTTCTCGGTCCTTCCCATTCTACATACGCACCTCTAGCGAAAACCTTCGCAACCATCAAATAGTGGTAACGGTGTTACATGAGCGCATTCATGTGAGTTTCCCAAGCGTGAGTCGCGACTTGTTCGGTAGTTTTACGGCAGGGGAATTTATAAAAAAAAGATAAATTTGGTATGCAAAATCCTCAGCATCATAGGTATATCCTTATAAATAAATCATAGGGCCAAATATACTTAAGCGATAAAGTTGCAAGCCCTAAGTTGGACATTTTTTATCGGCATAAGAGTATAAATATGATTTTCAGTTGTTATTATTATGCCAAACTCCGTTATGAATTAATTGCTGTAAGCATGAAGGTGAGTATGTGTAGGTGAACATATTTGAAGACAACTTTTCTAATGATTCGATGCACAGTGTTCATCACCAAAACGGTATGCATATCTGAATATAGCCTAAAAAGGAATAAAGTCGAATGTTTCATGTTTAGCGATGTTTTCTCAGACATTTTTGCAACAGTCATGAAGAAATATGGCACGTCAAATAATACGAATTCATGAGTAGCACATGAATCAAAAATTAAAGAAAGAGTTTCCTAACTTGATGATATTTCTGACTGCAAATGAAATATTTTTTTACGGATTTCGGATCTGAAAGAATAGTTTCAGCAGAAAACAGAACTTAATTTGCATTTCATTAAAACTATTCAACGTCGGGAAATTTTAGTTGGATAAAAGAAAAAGATATTATTAGATTCCCTGGAACGCTGTGGGTATTTTCAATTTTTACCCAAAAGAGAAGTCCTAGCAAACAACTTACAACATTTTTAAACCTATTTACTGCACGGAAGAAGGCCATAAATATTCGAGGGAAAAGAGCGTCTTAACTTGGTATTTCAAGTGGGAAAAAAGAATAGCACAAAAAAAGCCCGGAATTCTACTTGGTTTACGAATTCTATGAAAAAAATTTATCACGTAAGAATTTTCCGGTGCAAGTAACCGCCTCCTTATGTCATGTTTATATTTTCGTTCGAAAAGTTTCAGGGCAAAGGCCTTTTGATAAAAATGAGACAAAGTAAGAATGCACGGATACGTCGCTTCCCTTGCCAGAGCATCTTCCCGCTACCGGAGTTGAAGACGACGAAATAAAAATAATATTAAAGAATGAAAGGAATCGGGTTGCCTCGACGAACACTGCTCGAACTGCGTGACGGACGACCCATTTTTCAGGTTTGCCTGATCAGGACATAAACGCATCACAATACCGACACGGAATATTTTGTAAGGCTTCAAGTCAATTCTACCATCTCGAAAAGCAGAAAATGTAAGCAAGGATGTACTTTTATACGTAGAGATACACTTCCCAAAGTGAATCCAGTTTTATATTTATTTGTTTTCTACATCCTTAGCAAAGGAAAGGTTATTGACGTTTTCCGATATGCTAAACACTTTCCATTTCAAGTAATCGACTTCCCCCTCATGATTCTTTATTCCAATATTTTGTCTCACTATTAAAGCCTTCAAATGAAGAAAGTGGTAGGACTTCTTATTCCATAATCAATGGAATTTTTAGACTAAATCAATAAAAACCCAAACATTTTGCATAGGGATAAAACAGAACAGTATATTTTTAAAAATACGAATCCGGCGAAATATATTGTTCGTGATCACTGATTTGCCGAATAATTTAGGAAAGTTTTAGGGAGTCAACGTGTAATAATAAGGTTGCCATCACATCGTGTAATTCATACGAATGAGAACTTCATGGAACAATGGAAAAATGAGTTCACCTATCACAATTATCGAATGTTAGCAAACGTCCATTTGCGACTTGATTTGTACAGACTAACGGGATAGATAATAACTCAAGGATATCTAAACCAAATCGGTATGGTTGGCTGTTCCCACTTCGCTGTTCATCTACATCTAAAAAATACCCTGCAAGCCACCTCAAGGATGTGTGGCAGGGGGTGAGTATCCACTAACGTGCATTACACTATGCCCTATTAAAGTAAGTGTAACAGCGACTATTGATGCATTAGCACCTATAGCAATTGTTTGCCTGGCGGAAAATCCTCAAAAGCATGCACTACACTATAGATATGCCACCAATGCTAGAAGGACCGCTAATATTAATGTATTTTGCAACTGCACAAATAGACAGAGATAGAAGAGAAATACTGAAAACTTGCACGGCGTGCTATTAGTACTAGGCAGCAGATAAGGATACGAGTATTAGGGAGTAAGAACGTTCTCACAACTGTTCTCACAGCGTAGCGGTCCTTAGAAGCATGTCTTTAATCAGTATATACTTGAAAACTGAAAATGTGATTTCAACAACCGATACAAATGATTCGCTCCTTAAACTTCACACACTGAATATGCAAATTGAATTTCAAGAGACAAAACTAAAAGAAGAGAGTTTGTTCAAATTCCTGCCTTCGAGGGGGAAATGTTAATATACGGAAAAATATTTTCTTTACTCTTTACTGTATGATACTAATTAACGATGGTATATTATTTAGCCTTATAACCATCAATAATATAATCTCATCATAAAAGAGAGTATTTTACAATTTTTGCAAAACAGGTGCAAATCATTCGAGTTTAGCGTGACGGAATTGACAACAACTCAAGGTTGACGTTGAACGCTCCTGATTTGAACCTGTGATAGCCACATCCCCACTTGCAGCTCGTTCAGTTACAAGAAAGCTGGACACTTGACGACATGAAGAGAACACGGATGAGGGAGATGGAGTGGAAAGCCCAGGAAAATCAAAACGGTTACTAAGCGCTCAAGGATAGATAAAGTATATCCAAAATCTCTTTTCCTGAATTTCCACTGTCGCAAAGTGCATTGTAAAGTGGACCAAAGTAAAAAAATCCGAAGCGATTTTTTACTATGGGGGTAAAAAGGATGAAGGAAAGGATTAAATAAGGAGGGGTGACGGATGAATGGCTGAAGCTGCTACAGGACCCGGGTGTATTGTGCGCGCAATTTACGCGGTCCAATTCGTTATCCACATTTTGAATCAAATTCCACCCAGCTCCGTCCATTTAATTAACGGAATATGCACTCCTCCAGAGTTAGACAGTGAGATAGCTGTATGTGTTTTTTAAGGGGCGAAACGAAGGGGAGATATATGGCCGGCTCGGATTCATTACCGAGCGGGAGGGAGCACGGATTGAGGTCATCGCGACTGTATCGGGAAGGGGATGAACTAGAAAATGAGCAAGCTTCTCGCCCACGGGACCTAGGATATATATGAAAGAACAAATATGACCATCCCTATGTCCATTCATAGCGATTCTGCATCCAATGTGCGCGTAGGCCGCCACAGTGACGACATCATAAGAGTTATCACTTGCCCTTAGATGAAATAAACTTAATGTCCCCACATTACGGATTTTTTTCAACAGAATAGATTTCAAAAGCAAATGCCTAGGTTTTAGTCAGGCTTCTTCCATTTTCTTTTAATTTTTGAAGCCGTTTAAACCTGTTCCCTTTATCTAGAATTCATTTAATTCTTACTACAAAATCACTTAAAACGTTGTGGAAACGGATTGCGGCACTGATAGAAAGGAGCTAAACTCACCTTGGGATTCAAAAAATTAGACTGAACGAATACGAACAGGGAGTACCCAACCTCTGAAATATATAAAGAAGAAAATGCGTCAACGCTTCGAGAGATTATTGCACTGCGAACTGATTTCATAAAACTTACAAGATCACTCCAGGAGATGGTAACTGAATATTAATTACTACAGAGTGTGACAATTCAAGAGCCTAAGTATTGAACCAACTTTCTGGCAAAAGTCGTGCCATAATTTGGGTGTTCGAATAAGTTCCTCAGGGATGAGCAATTGTCCTTCGCAGACGCCCCGAGGCCTTGAAACATCGAGGTTAAAATATTAGCCGACAAATTTAACAGTTCCTAGCTCAATTTTGTGAAATTTTATGGTGAAAAGCAAAGTAGAAATAATTTGTAAATTTTACAGATAATTTTTACTGCACGACCGATTTCGTCGAATGGTCGACATCACTAGGAACAAAATACAGAATTCTAAGGCACATATAGTCACCAAGGAATGGTGGAAAGGGAGAGAAGGGGGACGAGTTAAGGACAAGGGGGGTTGGTGTAAGTTCGGGATGGTGGATTGCACTACGTGTGTTAATCAGATGAGGAAAAGGTGGTGTGTGTGTTCACTGCTGAGAGGGTGAGATAGTCTGAGGTTTGAGGAGGGGAAGGTTGAAGGATTTTCTAGGTGGTGCTGTGCTAATCCGAGGGGGGTTAATGTTGGGAATGCATTTGGGAAATATTGGGAAGAGGGGCGGAGGGAAGGAAGGTGGGGAAAACAATATATTAAATTTTAACACCCTATAAGGGGGAATGCCATGCAAATATGACGTCATTCACTCTTTGTCCACTAGTAAATTTTTCCTAGTCTCCCACTGTTCCAACACGTCAAGTCTTCGACCCTTGGCTTCCTGGTTAAGGGCCTCAGGGTTGAAGTCACTGGTATGATTCCCTTCATAAAGTTGCTGACACTTCAAACGCTGCGTAGTCTCCACTGTGAATCTTGTAATAATACAATACATGCATAGGTACTTTTCACATGTTGAGTCGGAGTTAGTGCCATTTGCTGAATCACAGAGAATGATTTAGCTGACAACCGCATATTTTTCACTGTATCAAAGTAACTGGCTTGGCTAAGGAAAAAGACAGAGTTTCCACATGTAGCATTCAATATTGAACCATGAATCGATCAATTAAACTCCATCAAGTGCTTGTTCATATCATAGTAGACATAACTGCCAAATGTTTGCATTATTTGACAGAAATGTACTTTGAATCCAAAATTCAACAGCAACCGTATTTGGTTTTGGGAAACTACTTTGGGCTGCTTCAATTGAGTGGATTACAGGAGACGGCATGATATTAAATAGCCCCAAAACAGGATTTCATGATTCATCCGTAAGTTTTGTCACATGCAAGTTTAAGCGAAAGCTTAATTTGTAATGTTACGCGTTACCTACGTAGTTTACAATAGTTGAATTCAAATTTCAGTAGTAATTTAATTGTTTAAGTGACGTCATAGATTCAACCTATGCACGATCATTACTAGAAAAACACCCAAACCCATCTTAAATACACGATGCAATTTTGAATGAAAGTCCATTCACACATCTGCTCATCCAAGTATTGTGTGTCTCGTAAACAAGTCTTCATATGACGCAACCCTAACCACGCATTCATCCACGCATCAGAATGTGCAAGGCAATGCCGATCGCAAAATGCTCACGAGGTGCTGCTATCGCGGAGTGGGGATGGGCGAGGCTTGGTTTTAGACGATGGAGGGAGGAGAGACAGTTCCTCTTTCTTTCCCGCCGCATTCTCTTACACACCGAGAGAGACCTTCCCACCTCCATCCCCCACTCCCTCATTCCGCGCGCAACCAACACACAGACACACATAACCACCCTTGCCCTTCCTCCCTCCCCCCCCTCTAACACACAAACGAGTGCGTTCACATATATATGACTTGCTCACATACCCAATAAGTCACACCTTTCCACAATTGTAAAATCTTAAAATAGTAAATATCTTATTATAGAAAAATATGTATAGTACTTCCTCAAGTTACATAAAAAGACAAAGGGTGCTTGATTCGTGAATGTGGAAAAGAACCTGCCAGAAATGGGAATTACTTGGGAGGACACGAAGTAACAAGACATAATTAGGAGCAAAGTGGCAGGTTTCCGCGCCTTTGGAGAGGAAATATCGACACAGCATATAAATGGACAGGAGATAGGAAAAGGGAACACCGCAAGATAGTGATAGAAAAGGAAAAAAGAAGAACACAAAAAGAAAAAGTTGAACCAACGCGATCCATAGTTGACCAATTCGAAAGAAGGCGAAAAATATTTATTACAAACTTTATACCATTCCAGGTTCTTTCGAGTACTCATCGCGTTGGCTGCTTCGCTTGTGTTCCAAGGGTCGTCCTCAGGTCGCACTGTGTGCGTAAGTATTTGCAATCTAGCTGATATTTCAGCCATATATCCACCATTACTTAAGTGTTTTTCGCGAGTCTCTAAAGCGCAAAGCACGCAACCCCTAGGGTGAGCGTACCAAAGGCTGGGAATCAACGGCATAGAAGGCTCCTCGGACCAGGGATCGAAAAGTTCTAATTCCACGGCTGCAAGGCGGGTCGAACCTAGGTCTGGCTCGACCCTTCTAAGATTCTGCTCACAGCGAGAATGGTGACTAAACTGGAACGATTTAGCCGGCGGACCGAAAAAAATTCCCATATAATACTTTCATCAACTAATGAGAAATGTTTCTTTCCAATTAATGTATACATAACATTGATACCAGATGTGTTCTATTATGCGTATAGATGCTCAAACGGTCAGAGCTGAGCGAAAAAAGGCCAGAGCAACCCCAAACTTGTAGTGTAGTCCTTCCTCAGCTGGAGGTAGATAGATGCGTCTTTTATACAGCCACAGACTACCCTGCAAGTCACCGCAATGGCGTATTGCAAAGGGTGCTAGGACACCACTCATGAAAAAGGAAGAGAACAGGAAAAAGTAATTGGGAGAAAACGAAGAGAAAGGCGTGTTTTGGCGGATTTTCGTCCCGCTGTTTCCGGAGTTGTCGTGTGTGGTGCTTGGGAAGATTACTTACATTCATCGCTTCAATAGTCTAGCTCTCTTTCGTATCCCTCAGAATATCAACTGCAGCAACTATAGCGCAGACACACTGTCAATAAATCGAGACTGCTAAGCATTCCTTGGATAAAGAATAAGTGGAAGAGTTACGGGACACAAAGTGAGATGTATTTCGGTCGATTAGTGTATCATTCTTCTTCTGATGAGTCGAGAACGGCGTGCGGGAGGAAGGAATTTTTCTATCTAAACACCAGCCTAGATAAGAATCTGTTCGCGCCAACAGCCAGGAACACAAGATTGGAAGTTAGGAAGCACAGCTAAAAAAACAAAGTGAGCTCTTAGGTGTCAGTGAGCTTTGACGATAGCTGAAGGTAAGCAAGGAGGGTTGGAAGCAACAGGACTGTGGTGCTATCGAAGATGATGAGGAAAAAATGACAGAAAGAATCACCTATGAAGTTGCACCAGAAAGAATTGGAAGAGTAAAGACGTTTCATAAAAACTCTACGAAGTAGAAGATACATACCTACTTATTGGACATATTATGAGACAAAACAGCCTCTTGAAAAAAGTATTGGAAGAAGATATGGATGGGAGGGAATAACTAGTAATATGGAATACATGAAATGAATGAGGAACGTTGAAATTAAAATTTACCCCGAAACTAAAACGGTTATCAGAGAAGGGATGCAGCATTCCAACGTTTGTATATATGACTACTGATGATGAACAGTACGCGAATGCGCGTTTTATTTCGCCACTCTTAGTAGTGCGGGTGTGGAATAATTTCCTCCTTGTCAGTCTAAAGCTCGCAAGACGTGAATTTTTCTAATGACCTTTGTCATGATTGTGGACTGTGTGACTCCAGTGACTTCCACCTCAATCCTTCCAATAGATTGTTTTTCACTTTCTGTTCACGCTAAACAGTGTTTCACAAATTCTGCGGCTTTCCTTAGAATTTAGTTACTTCCTATATTTAACATTTTCGTCTTAAACATCCATCACACGGGAAAAACTATGGGCTCTTTGATGCCTTTCGTAAAGAACAGGGCAATGCCTATGCCACACTTCTTCCATTCACAATATAATTCTTCCTACAATTAAAGGCGCAAATGGCCTCAGCTATCGATCGCCTCCGAAAATAACCACCAAACATAAAAGACGTGCAGCTGTTGTGATTTCCTTGTTGAGAAGTGCATTACCGTACCTACTCGTGAACCGGGGGTACAAATAAAAAACAAACAGAACAAAGGAAAGGACGCCAAGTGAGCGGTCGTGACCTTATGTCAGCTGTCTTTTTTTCTGCTTTTTTGCTCCGTTCAGTCGAAGGCGGCTAGACGATGAACGAGTCCTCGTCTCACATGGCCCGCTAGCGACCGACTGCACAGCACGTACATGTACAGCCACGCAAGGGGCGTGTGTGCAAGAAGGGAGAGAGCTAGATAGCAGGGCCGGCGATACAATCGATGACGCCAGACGAGCAGGGGGAGGAACAGATTGGGGACACACCTACTTCCACACCACTTCACTTTGGACGGAAGCCCCTGACGATCCACCGACTCTCGAGGGCACTCGTCCTGAATATGTGCATCCCGAGAAGAATATGTTTCACCGGAGGTGTCGAGTGTACAAAAGGCGTTTAAAAATCTACGCGAATAAAGGGGATGATGAAGGAATGTGGAGATATTTCGCGGGGGAACGTACGGGAAAGCGGAACGGGTGAATTGAAACGAGAAATAAGAACGTTGTTGGTTGGTAGTTCAAGGAGGTGACCGACAGCTAAGATCATTTTCTCCACGGAGGACAGGTCGCCAAGATAGTAAGCAAAGATTGCTCGGGGAATGGAGGAAGTGGGACTGGCTTCGGCATTAGCCTGCTGTTAATAAAAGTCGCCAAGGGATCACCGGTTTAACGTCCCTTACGACAGACGGTGAACGACTCTTGAAGTGCTCTCCAAGTAGGGATCGGAATTTTACTGAAAAATGTCCGCTAATACCGGAAACAGAACTCGGTCCCTCAAATCCTGGAGAGAAGAACGTTCACGTACGTATACAGTAGGTACCCGGTGATCCACCTCAAGGGAGAGTGGCTAGGGATGAATTGCCGTCAAAACATTATCTACAGTATATACAACAAATGTTTTGAAGAATATGAACGTATATGGATAAACCGCAGAAATGTATGAATAAGGGATAAGACTTTCGAAAGTAAAGCAAGCAAGTGTGCCGTGCTGTTGGTACTGGTAGGTATGTTAATAGAAAAAATTCATAACTCAAGAGAGGTAGGACGCGTGTCGAGGTGAAGATGGCAATCTTACAAGGAAATATATTTCAACGGATTTGAAAGTTCAAATGAAGTAATATTACCTCTTTCTAAACCAACCTCAATCAGTTAATCACCACTAGAAATGATATTACTCTCGTGTAACTTCCTAGACTCGAGGGAAAATTTACGATTAAAGTTTTACAAATCATTGGCAAAACCACCCATCTTAAAGACGGTGCTTTCTCACTATTAAACCTTTCCGTAATAACTGGTTTCATAAAGCGTTTCTTTATTACAGCTGCTTTCTTTCCATTATGTTGCTTTATAAAAAATACACAATATTCTACGAAAAATGTTATTGTGATCAACAAGCTTTAGGATTAGGGCCTTACATTAGACACTGAGTAGCTACGAATCAAGTCTACTACCACTACGTTGGCCATGAATCATTAGAGGGAAAGGGAAACTCTTTTGGCCTTTGGCTTTAAAGGTTTTTCTTCAAAAATCCCATGCACTTACTCAGCGCTTATTAAAGCGCAACCCTTAACCACGTTTTCAGTATCATATCAATCAACCACACAATGTTAAAATTTAAGCAAAAGCATTTTCTCAAACCCTTTTGTCCAACTAAACCGAAAAATTCAATGCTTATGGAGTAAATGTTCAATAATCGCATGTATTTGGTAACAGCGTGCTAGTTCATCCGTATGAGATTAAGTAAGAATTATCAGGATAATGTTATATTTAATTAGAAAAGTCAACAAACATTAATTATGCCGATGCAACGGTGAAAGTATTCTTTCTGTGGACCCTTTTTTTGTATAACATAGGCCATAACTTTATAAAAACGGTTGAAAGGAATTAATTGCTTTTAAAATTCTCAATGCAATCTCCCACTCATTTTGACATCACTTTGGAGTTTTACTTTCTCTCGGCTTAATTAAGTAGACCTTTTTTTACTTTTCTTTCAAAAGTAAGGTAGAATTGAGTTAGACTAGGGAAAGAGCGAGGGGTGGGGAGGACATGAGGAGACGCGTGAGAGGTGACGCGTGAGATGTAACTAAAGCTCTGTCAGACAGAAGCTGTAATTAAATATTCAAAATGAGAGATACGGCGAAGGAATACCTACATGAAAACTGCTCCAAGCCTCTGAATAAACATACATAACAGACAAATGTAAAACTGTAGAAAAAATTTAAAATTCTCTAAGTCTGTAAGGTCATAGGTATAGACTTAACACTTTTTCGCCACAGAAAAATTGCAATTTCACCCATTATAGTCACCAACAGTCAGCAATTAGAAAGTGTACCACAACTCTCCACTCCACTGTCTTTTCGCCAAAGCGCTTAATTTCAACGTCAAACCTAAATCTAAGATCCCTCATGATTCCCTTCATGTAGTATTCCGTCCTTGGTATTCGACGGTAATTATATCCATTCATTTCTAATTCCATTATTATTTCCAAGAGGCTTATATGTCTAAGAATGTGTATATATAGAATAAGTTGATCTCTTGTGCTACTTCGAGGAGTTTTCATTAGCATTTTTTCTTCTCAACTCTGCTGAGGATTTCTTCGTTGGTGTTTCTATGCGTCCATTGGATGTTCATGATTCTTCTAAAATACTTTTTTTCCACTATTTCTGATCTTTGATCTTCAACTTATGGTATTGCCCAAGCTTCAGCACCAGTAGGTATTTACAAGCTCATTTCTATGGTTGAAATGAGCTTGTAAATGAGATGGTAGTTCTTTCCATTTCCAGCAACAGCATCAAGTGTGAACTAAGAACAAATGCTTTAAGGGCTTAGAATATAATTAAGCACTCAGAACTGTTCGCTGTTCACGCTACTGGTTATGATTAATTATAGAATAAGACCCAGTAGCATGCTTGATACAAGTTAAACCTCTACGTATTGACATTGAGTATGAAGAATGCGAACTTCTAGCAGAATTAGAAGTGCTGGCTCCAAAATTTCAGTAACTGGTAAAAGTTGGACGCCAGCCTACATAACAAAGATTTCTAACCCAGGATTTTCAATCTGAAGACGGATTTATTGGACCGGCTAGCATTCCCTCGTCAGGCTTGGGAATTATGCTCCACATATAAAGCGCACGCATGAAACTTTGCTGGAAGTCCGTTCATCAAAACACAAATGAATTCCACGGTCGGGAGCCAACCACCCGCGAGATAAGTGGAGAGCACGACACAAAACAGAGTGAGACCCTGAGTGAAGAGGCATAGGCGTAGAGAGAAATTTAAAAAAAAACTTTCAGCAGGTACCGAACAAAGACGCCTTCAGCGGAATATATTGTCCACAGCGCAACACTCAGGCACGTGACACCAGGCATGCCGGCAGCCCTACCCCAGACAGTCTATGTTAAAGTTGAACCTTTATTTTTTGAAATTTGCATAGCAGGCTTTTTTGCAACTCAGAATGAGTCACCGAAAGAAGAAAACATCGCACAAATTTTAGTGTGAGTCTCATAATTACGCACATACCGGTGAAACAACTAACCGACTTTCTTCCGCTTCCGTGGGAAATTAAAGAATGCACAATAAATCGGTATTGAAAAAGCAGCTTAAGGGCCACAATTCCTGAATTATAAAAATGATACTTCACCTCGGATAATCCTCGAGGTCTGCGGAGTGGTTTCCCTTTTCAGTGGAATATCTTCGATCCGTAATTGAGTGCCATGTGGAGAGCACTTTAAGTGTAGTACTCGCTCCGTCTAATGTGACTGTGAAACCCTTGGCGCCTTTCGTTAACAGTACGCTTATTCCAACGCCAGGTTTCTCTCCACCCTTCCTCTATTCCCAAAATAACCCTTTCCTTGCCAACCTACCCACCTATCTCTAATGGTGCAAATAGCCTCAGCCGTCGATCCAAATAGACCAACCAACCAACCATGTCTCCAGGCTTTTCCATGCAAAACACCTGAAATTCTTACCATCTCTTACGCAACAGCTAACGACTTACGCTGGGAAATAATACATTTCATTGAAACCTTCTATATGAGAAAGTAGCGACAGTCATTTTAGGGCACTCGCCTATACATCCCTTATCTGAGGTATATACCAACGTTCATTCAATAAGAAGTAGATTTTAGAAAAATTTAAAATCCAATCGCCAAATACAAATTCATTCAAACTTTCTCCAGATTAACAATGCGAAGCTGTGGCTTAAAATTGTCTACCGATGGATAAAGTGGCATTAAAAAGACTAGTATCGAGTCAATTTCTTCTCATCGGGGCTTGTGTAGATTTCAGTGAAATGCTGAGATGCACATTCGACCACTGATCAAGCTGAGATGCACTGTCGATCACAATATTATCCTCAGTAACTGAAAATCCGCTGCCATAAAAGTTAACGTTGGTTGCCAAACATAATTATATTACAATCGATTCCGTTTCACTTTTCTGATAGACATTTAAGTTCATTCGATTAAATCTGTATATTTTTCACTTGCCGGAATAATAGAGCATGAAAAAAAATTTGTGCATTCCACAGATGTTAATTCATTGAACAAAAATAGGCTTGACACCTTTGTAATGACGCTAGAGCTGAAATAGGCCGTTACGATAAATTTCCTCAGTGCACTATCGTTTCTTTATCGTTAATTAATTTTTATGTAAATTGCATTAATACAGCGCCTCAGAGCTAAATGCACGGCACAGCCCATAAGAACTTCAGGTGCACCTCCAACACAACCCCAACAATTCGTTCCTTTTTGGGGTAGATAGTCAAATTGTTGGTCTCACCCAAGAAAACACGGCTCTCTTTTTAATAATTTCCTTCGTACTGCCCTATCCTTTTATTCTTTATATATCCTGTTGCATTCGTACTTTTCTTCGTACATGCTTTCTTGTTTATTAGAAATAATAAAAATAAAATACAGTAAAACAAAAACAAGTCGGCGGGGAAGGCAACGAACGGAGTCGTCCCACATGGATGACCTTAAACAGCAAACAGACACGGAGAAAGGGGCATCGCGCAAGAAAATAAATGACGGCGAATCAGAAAATAATCCCTAAGTCTTTAACAAACTATGACACTTATTGTTAGATGGACTTCATTCTAGAGGCAAAGGTCAAGACTTAAAATCTACAATAAAGTTCACAATATAAAAGTAACCGCAAGATGGAAGAAAATCTTGACCAGATATAATAACCTATGAAGCAACTTGTACTTAACAATAAAAGTATACTTCGAATTAAAACAAATCGATTAATTTTGAAACTTCGCTTCTTCTGAAATACGAAGATAACCTTCAAAGCAGCCTGTACACATTTATACATTATTTTACGAAAAAATCCAACAGTACACTACATTAAGCGTTTATTGTGGAAAACGACTTATCTTTAATCGGTGCTGTACAAAAGTTGAAATTAATTAGTCATATCCCTGCCTATGATCATCAACTTTCTTCCAAACCACACACACAACCAAACGCGTTGCCAAAAAGGAATTCCCACGGAGTACCATGCAATTTGAAACTGGGATATCGTCGAATATTTATTACTGACATTTTAATATCGCCGCAATCCATCTTACTCGAACCTCTGTCAGCAGCTGACCTGACTGTTGCTTTGCGTTTCTATCACTACAACGCTCTGCTCATGGTATTCTAGGCTTCTTATATTCACAACTGTATGCACATCCATCCTGTAATCTCTTTCTGTTGTCATTCACAATGGTATTTTAGAGAAAACGACATTTTTCTCGGAAATGCACTAATGTTTCAATATTTCAAAACTTATGTCCCAGCATTTTTTTTAAACCTTTATTACATCAGCTAGTTTTTTTTGTTTCATTATTTAAAACGATCAAAACGCTTTCAAATGAAGCCATTCGCGAACTCCTCGCACTCAAGTTTATGGCGAGCTACACTAATTTTATGCTGATAGCAACACGGGTGTTTACACCCATACCTGGCGTACATCATCTGTATGATGACGCTACCAATTCCACGCCGGCCGTCTATTTTACTCTTGTAAGTTTCCTCTTTCGAATGGATATCTCGCATACTTTCAGAGTTATACAGAAATGATTGGTACACACAAGTTTGCAGCATCACGTCAGTCATAGGTAACCCCCAACCGTACCGATTTGTAAAACACTTCTCGAAAAAAAACAGGAAAACAGAAACGAGTCATCGGGGAAGGCAACGGCCGGGAAGGAGAGAGCCTCGAACCCAGAGACATCCAAGCAAGAGGCGACGCGACGGCCCGAGCTGGTAGTTCGCAACCTTTCCCCTACTCCTTTCCACTCTCCCTTCCAGCCACATATCCACCTCACCATGCCCTTTCCCCTCACCTCCCCTTGACCCCGTCCTACCTCCTCCCATGCCTTCCCCACCCCCGCCGCCTCCTCCTCCTCAGTCCTGCGAAACACTTCTGGGGGAAGAAGGGGAGTGGGGGGCAACGCTTCCACCTCTCATTCTTGCGGCAGGGTCAACCACGGAATTCTCCGCGCTGCATACCAACATATCCCGACAGTGAGAGCGAAGAGGCGCCGAGGAAACTTCTACTTAACACACACACACCCTTGATCCGGCCGGTACGTTCCATGGATCGCGAGGGAAACTTTATCAGCTGGCCACCGTACCTCTCCTGCACCCACTGCACCTCCGCCAGCCCCCGGCGCAAAATGAAGACATGAAGCGGCCGGCATAGTTTTTAAGCGGCATCCGACTCAACTCTTCTCCCTTTTTTCCAGCTGAGCTGCATTTAGTTACAAAACTGACGGAGAGCTTTATAAACTTGAGAGGGCCGCACGTGAGAAGGTAACTTGATTGCAACCGTCTTTTTCAACTTTTCTCCGTGGCGTGAGATTACAAACAAAAAATTGCGCTTCAGTTACACTTCAAAAAAGAGTAAAGGAAACTTAGAAGTTATAAGAAGAGTTTTCATTCAAAAAAAGCGATGGAGATAGATAATATAATGACGGATTGCATAGAAAAAACCGCTTCTACTCCAGCTCCATGGGGTTCGATTCCAGCAGTGCTAATCACGTCAAGCTAGTCACATGGCAAACGATTAAATAAACTTAAGCAAGCTTTCATGTAAGCATAGCTCTATAGACTTAATCAGTCGAACATATACCCCTTCCGCGCCTTTCGTTAAGGGCAAAAACCAGCGCCGGGTTTCTCTCCGCCCATCCTCAACTACCCACATAATCCTACCTTTAACAACCGACCCACGAACCCTAAATAGCGAAAGATACCTATCGTCTGTCGCCTCTCCTAATCACTGCAACTACTCCAACAAAGAGTAACTCTCAAAATGCCATTTGAGCAGGCCCATTTTTGTTCCTTTACATATCAACGACGTCGGTGAGTCAGTTACCAGTACGCTTTAATTATTTACGTGTTACTCAGCAAAGCACATGGAAATTCGTCAAGAAAGAGAGGCAAGCACTAACAAAGAACCTTAAAGCAATCTAAAAGTGGCGCGGTGCATAGAGCATTTTGAATTAAATTTGAAAAAATTGGAGTAATGAATGTCTGGAAAAGGAAAAACTCTCCTCATTACACCTACTGCACAGTGTATTACCGAGCGTAGAATCCGTAAAATACCTTGGAGTTAGACTGACTCAAGATCTCTGGTGGATTCGGGAAATAGTTGGCGAAGCTAATCGTTAATTGAGACTTGTTTAAAGGGCACTAGGCAAGTGCAACGATATGGGAATTTAGCTACTTCTCTCTATCTCGTCACGCCTCATTTGGATTACGCTTCCAATATTTGGGATCCTTATGAGGTAGGCATACATTCTAGGTTAAAACATCAGCTACGAAGATCGGCCAGATATTTATGGGGCTTTTCTATATTTTCATTAGTATTACAAGCCTGCTAAAACAACTAGAATAAGAATAACTACCCTGCGAGCTGCCGCATGGGCGTGTGGCCGGGGGAGCTAGGACACCATCCGCGTATCCATCATAAGTGTATTGCAGTGCATTTACAAATATTTAGTTCAAGCCCCCACTCCTGGCACCACGAGCTAACGCTGTTTAGGTCCGATGATAGAACTTCTAAGTCCGCATCTTCGCCGATTTCACGGTAGATGACCGCATCGTCTTCAAAATCTAAGTTTACTAACTCGAGAATTTAGGTCATCTATATAAATAATTAATATAAGAGGGCCTTTGTGCGCTCCTTTGTGGGACGCTGATGTCACTCTTACCATATCAGAGCTAACGCCGTCAGTGACTACGTTTTGCTTGCGATCACTTAGAAAGTCACATATACAATTCACTATTTTTTGGTTTAACCTAGATAAAGGACCTGATTAATTAAAGATAAAGGACCAGTGGCACATTTTTCAATTACGGAAGTACCTAACATACTAAGGTAGATTAGATCATGAGCGCATAACTAGGTAAACATACTAAACAGACAAGTTTTAAAAACGCCATTTTTTACGTGAACAATAAGAGAATATAATAGCTCTGGTTAAGACTACGATTGGTTAAACTACAGGTAGTTTAGCGATGATTTGATTTGCAATCTAATGTTTATGTATTAAAGTGGAAAGTAGAACTAATTACAAGTCTCGCATGTTTTCAATATAACTCTCACGCAGATGTACACTTTTGTGGAAGCAAAATGCAATAATGCCCATAGTTTCTATAATACATGTGAGGAGCATAGTGTTCGTGGATAGGGTTGGTGTGGAACATGAAAATGGAATACATAATGTGGAATCGAAGTGGGAGGCCTAGTAACTGGCTTTTTGTAAAAAAAACTACTTTCCCTTCTAGGTTTAAAAAACGATAAATTTAAAATAAAACACAAGGAAATATCATAAAGAGTTTGCATGTGGGTTACTCAAGGTCTAAAGTTCACCTAAGGAAAAGAAGTTTATGATTCCATACATTTTTGTACTCGTTTAAGGTGCACTTTATCAAAACTACCACTACTACCAAAATGGGAGACGTCCGGAAATAGAACTATATACTGATAAAAATATATCTGTATTCGTACTTCCAAGGTCGGAGAGCACATCGTTTATCACTTTATGTGGAAATAAAAATGCTCACATGTTAACAATAACCTCACAGTATCTGTCGGTAACAATATTAAGTAAAGAATATTCTCTTTACCCGATAGTAACACTTAATTTAAATATATTTAAAGTTGAATTGTGATTGATTATCGAGGCAGAAATATGTGATAATTCATTAACTTGTGAAGGGCATAAAATAGACATGAATATTTGTATAACGGCCGTTGATGTATTGAATATCCAAACTTTTTAGGCCAAGGAGCCTCCTCCCGCCACGCAGTTATTTTCATTGGATTGATAACCTTGAAGCGAAGCCGGAGACGCGTGATTCGGAAATTGTACGTGTTCAGTTTATGCGCATACATAATGGTCAAGTTGCCATTGTGCAGCCACTATTCTGCAGGGTTGAATTTTTTCTCTCACGCCGTCAAGGATAACAAAAGAGACGAAGTATCTTGATGTTAGTGAAGCAAGCAATACAAAATTATTTTCTATATTAGTGGAAAACTGCAGGCATTTTCCTTCTGTCAATAAAGAAGCAATATCTTTGCAAAATAAGCGCACTAGGCAATAAATTTGTAATAAATTAATAATTTTCTACACCCGAACTGAAAAACAGTTGGAAAACATCGTATGAAATTATTAAAAACCTCTTCAACAGTTGTATGCTTAAGGACAGAAGTTTGTAAGCACTTAACGACCCCAGTAAGGACTCGCAAGTTACGAAAAGATGAAGGAGATATACTAAGGCCCGGTTTTATAATCTGGTTAAATATTTTCTCGGCATGAAAACCGAAGCCACTACGTTCTTTCATCCATAACGCTCGCGTCAACTGAGCGAGAGTCTGATTTATCAAACTCAAACTCTCACTTTGCATAAAGTTAACGTAAAGACATCAACTTGTGGTACATTCTAATCGGACATCATAAAAGCGGGGCTTAATGTTGTCCATGGTGATGTTACTCATCATGGCCATATTGAGTGTAGACAATTTTTATGTACACTCAAGAGAAAAGTAAGAACCTAGATAAGGCAGCTGTGAATTGATCCCAATAACTAATAAGTGATTGTGCGGCAGACTTTTAAACTCCGAGTAATTACTCATCGTCGATTCTCAGAGAAAAAACGCGCAATGCTTCTCCGTAACGAGAAGTAGGAACCAAGCCTCGAAAGGATTCTAACGTGGGCCTGGGTTTTCGGTGTCATCGAGTCCGTTGAAGGTGGGCGTGTAGGAGCTTACGTCAGAGGGTGGACGGGAAGGTATGATGGTGATGTCCACGGTGGTGAAAACAGCACCACTGCACCGGGAGACCATAAAGCGGCCTTGGTAAGTGAAGCAGGAACCGTGTCACGGAAGGGTGCAACATGTACAAACGTTGTCCCCTGCCGAACACCCTTGAGGTGGCTTACAGGGTATTATGTAGATGCATATCAACGTTGTATCCCGCGACCCATAAGGAAGGCGATAGGCGGGGGTATTAGGACGCCAGCTAGTTTTGTGCTTTTGTGAATGAAAATTCTTTCAGGCGTATAAAACAATGTTGTACATAAATTTAATAATAATTTTTTTTTCAATTTTTTAATCAATCTTATAAAGTGGTTAATACCACTTTCTGCCTGCGGTGGGATAGACATAAATACTACAGTTCACTACTTTCTGGTTAATGCTATAAGTAATGAGCTTGTGGGTCAGTTTATTGTAAGCAAATTTTTCGAATTATAATTATACGAAAAAAGAGTTACTTCTTCGCCCGATTACAAAATGCAGCAAATGGAACGACGCAATTAAGTTTCGCATCTTCGCAGTTATTTCCCTCAATCCGTGAAGGTCAGTAGCGTAGCCAGGGAGGGGGCAGGAGGGGTGAATGTCCCACCCGCCCCCTGTGTTCTGGCGCCCCTAAGCCTGTGAATGTTTCCATTCTAAAGTCCCTAATACGTACGTGAATCAATGTCTTAAAATTAATTATCAACAATAAATTCTACAAGTTCTACAAGTTTGGATCATAGTATATCAGGTACAAAATAATACAGTAGAAGTATATAAAAGTATGTTAAGTTTAGTAAACTAGTGAATTTATAAGTCGGCGCCCCCTAAACATTTTGCCCCCCACACCCCCGGCGCCCCCTAGACCCAAAACCTGGCTACGCCACTGGTGAAGGTAACTCATTGTCGATCCAAGTGGAAAAGAGCTAGGTATTTATTTGTTCGTGAGGTGCCATAGGAACAGAGACCAGTGTCCAGTGGCTGTCCAGGAGCTTTGGCATTCAGTAAGAGTGCGGACGTGAAGGTTTAATGATTATGTCCGTAGAGACGATGACACTAAGAACTCACTGTGTATTTGCTTGCGTCATTTTTGAAATTCCTATATCTCTATGCATGCTCTTATTTGCAAAATCCATTAACACTCGCAGTTCCTAAGATTTATTAGCACTTACTACAGTGCCTGTTTTGCTGGAAATTAACATCCGGCTGCCCACCGATGAGGTGCCTATATGATATCACATACTTGAAGGTGGTTTTTTACATAATACCCTATCGTCGGAAAATATGTTACCGTTGCCCAAGATCTTATGTTATTTATTTAATCAAAGAATACCAGTGGCCCGAACATACTCCCTTTCGGAACACCCGGAGACATTTTTCCTAACACAAGCTAATTACTACTACTCATAAGGTATCAGCGGTCGGATAAAGCGTCACTAATCAAAATACTACTTTCCGGTAAGTTCTATTAGTAATGAATCTTTTATCAGTTTAATTGAGAGACATCGGAAAATTCGTTTTTGAAATGGAAAACACAACTACTTAAGCTGTCATTTAGCCTAATTTAAAAATTTCGAGCACAAAAAGACGCGATTGTTTCACATTATATTTTTTCAAAATCCGATGCAAAAGTCTCATCGCCAATCCTTGGAAAAATAGCGCAATATTTCTCAGTAATGTATCCATGATATGCTATGAAATCACGTTACAGAGCCTCGAAAGGATTCTCAATAGTGGGCTCGGAATCGTGGGTGTCAGCGAGTCCACCTACGGTGGGTATCCAGAAGCTTCCGCGATCCGTCAGAGGGCAGGCAGGTGCGATGTTGGTGATGCCCGTGGTGACGACAGCACCACGAGGGGGCCGTGGATGACGGCACTGCTTGCCGTCGAAGTCTCCGTAGAGGGCAAGTGGGTCACACGCCGCGAGGAGCGGGAGAGAAAGGTGGCCGTCAAGACACTCCCTCAACCCTTCATTATTTCACTCCAAACTCCTCTACTTCCTTCACTGTGTTTCCCCCCCCGCATCTCCCTTCCTCCGCATGCCAAGTGCACGAGCCCCGCGTGGAAAAACGATCCAAGGGAAGGGAAACAAAAACGCAGAGGCGAATGACGCACCGGATTCGCGGGAGAAGGTCCGCGACGGAATAACAAATGCGCATCGCCAACGACAGAGACCGTAGAGGGAGCAATAAAATTTTGCACAAACGGGCGGTCGTGATTCACTTTTTTTTTAACTCGTCGCCCTGCTTCCGAAAGAGATTCCGCGAATAAGAAAATGCGACGTCGACTCGTCACTGTCGCCGGTGTAGGACGACATGACGGATTGGGACAAAAAAACAACAATAATAATTTCGTTATCATTGCGAGCCTAATAAGGACCATATCATCATCTACATTAAACTCGCTAAACAAACAACCATTCCCAGGGTGGCAAAACAAAATCAACAAGGGGAAGGACTCGAACTTTCGACTGAGCTTAGCAGATGAGTGACATTGGCAAAGGGAGACGAGAGAGGGAAAACATGGAGACAAAAGCATGACTTCTTCTTCAAGTAATCCTAGATCTTTATCTACGGCTGAGACAATTTTTTAAATAGGGGCTGTTTACATTTACTTTCCGGATAAACCCCCTGGCTTAACTAAGCAAATTCGATTTCTTAAAACTTGGTCCCAGACGTGGGATCCACAAGAAGTTTTTCAAATCAAGAAGCTTGGTACATCCATTAGTTTCATAATAATTGTTGTTTACTTAAAGGTTGAATTGTGAAAACAGGCCCTATATTTTAATATATTAAAGCAGTTTTAATTATGAGTACTATTTCTCCATAACATATTTATCTAAAATAGAAATGCATGAAACTCGGGAGAAAATCCGTTGGGACTGAAAATGCGTAATTAACCCTAGATGCCTTTTCATGTTCATGTTACTTATCAACACAACTCACACGAAACTGATCAGACGTACGTGTGAATACGTCACCTTGTAGGTAAGTACACGGAATCAATGTTTTTATTAATGGGATGGTTTACGAAGTGAAATCACGTCATTGGCTATGTAAGCTAGCAATCGGAAAGGCATCTTTTCCATAGCTATATTTCGCGCTTAACATATCATATAAAAATGTAAATAAAATGGTATATGGTACAATGAATTCACAGATATATACCACATATATCAATGTGACTCAAATGAATGAGTTCCAAAGCATCTGCAGAGTACTTTTCTACGAGCCCAAGCCAGAGGCGAGGAAGGTCAAGACGAGAGAAAACTTCCAAGTTAAATCCTACATTTACAATTCGGATTACTCAACTCTTCAGTTTGAAATAATTACGCCGGACCGAATAGTTACATGAAACCTATAAATGCAGATAAGGAACAAGTCTCTATGAGCAAAATATGACGAAGGAATACATTCTATTTTAGCCAAATAATTTTTCTCCTTTCTTCAAGCTAACAAGGCAGGTCCCTGGGAAGATTTAAACATTCTCATAACTACCAATTTCACAGCGCGCATCCCACGGTCAGAAACATTTTCTACTCTTAAATGAGTGATCACTCGAGAACACTCTCATGCCTGGTGTCCGAATGGTGTCCGTCTGGTGTCTCCCACGTGCCCCTGCAGAGACTCGCAGATGCAGAACATATCTCTAGAAACGAAAGTGGGTTAATTTTGGAATGCTAAGCGTATGAACGGTTCGGGAGGGCATCACAAAATACGCTGTGTCCATGGATTACAAAGTGCACCACAGTGACAAGAACCTCACTAGTACTCGATTATAAAGATCTAACCTTAATCAAAAGGGAACATTGTCAAGTCCAAAAAATGGAAAATCAAGATGCAAGCACATATCATATTGACCTTAACGGGACGAAAATAAATAACTTCTATTGTCGTTCCTTACAATTTTACAAACGTTTTTAAACACATTTCAACTTTAGGTAAACCTAGAATTAGGGAACTTAACACGTATGTCAGCATTGTGAGAAAGTTATTTAGATGCAAAGCACGTTATGCTGATAGAGTAAATATTTTTTTCATGCTTGGCAGCATTTCCATCTAATGCCCATCCCTAAAATGTACATGAGTTGAGCTTTATTCATTACTTTTAGCATCAATTACAGCCTCTGGTTCACGTACAGTGTGGATATTTCATTAAAAATATATCCTTCATGTTTCCTGAATTAATTTATCTCACAATTATTTTCGTCCATATGCTATTCAGTGTGGTTACAATTTTGTTGATATGTATTTTGAAATCGAAAGTTCATTGGATTCTCAGTAGTTTAAGTAACTGCGTGTTGAGGACACCTGCGGATAAATGTATATTTAATAACAGAACATACACAGTATATCACTATGGAGATGCAGGAGTTAGAAGGCGATCATAAATAGACTCATTCATGATCATGCTAATGAGTTCGACCAATATCAAATGTAACACTTCAATAACATACTTGGTGCGCGAAATATTTGCCAAGCATAGTTCCGCGGAACAATATGACAGAACATGTTGATACGAATTACATCGCATTCTGTTTATACCTCTGTTCATGATTCAATTGGTTTCGAGCTAAACAACGTTAAAACATTATAATTTAGACACCGTGCACCTCAGTGGGAACCGCGTTTTCCATGAGGGAACTAAGAAATCGATGTTAGTTCAGGGTGGCAATCCAAATCCAATAAATTTAACGAACGATTCCATATGTTTGAGGCGACATAGAGGGAAAATAGTCGCCCTTTCCATTCCCAAAAGACTCGGGGAGCTCTCGTCACAAACATCGAGGAGAGCTCTCTTCCCACGCGCATGCGCGCTGCCTCGGGCTGCATTACAGGTCGTTCGACGGCGGCGGAGGGGAGGTAGCGGGTGGGGGAGGGGGTTGGGCGCGGGAGGGGAAGGAACAACCGACACGCCAGCGTCCAGGCGGGCACTTCAGTTTGTTTCGGGACGGGAGCCGATGAACTTCGTCTAAGCGGTGTATGTGTCAACTTTCAAATCTATTTTAATCCAGGTCGTCAATACGCGAGATAAGTTCACACACCGTCTTTCAGTATCCCGTGGCCGGTTGAGTAAAAATCTCTTTTGGTTCAAGAAATCGGAAGAAGATAAGCGAGCGGGAAAGCTCGCTTTGTTGTTGTGATCGTGTGTTTACGAAGTGGTGCTGTTGTTACATTTCCGAGCGTGGTAGCAAATCGTCGGAGGAACCAAGGAGGTTCGAATCGACCAAAACATTTCGCAATTGTGTTTTCATTTCGAGTGCGTTGTTTTCGTTTTCTGAGCGCGGGGAGACGATCGTCCCGGCAAAAGGGGCGTGTGACGCCGATAGTGAATCACGCGTACGACGGAGATCGATCAAACTTGGTGTCGTTGGGGAACCCAACTACCCCCCCCCCCCTCTCTCTCCATCCTCGCCAGAAATAAATCCCCATTGGCACTGCCAGTGGTGTCATCCATGACGGGAGTGTGTGGAATGTTTTTACTCGGCTGATAACAAAATAAAGGAATTGATACGGGTGCAAAAGTGAAGGGTGGGGACAAAGATAACAGAAGACGGAATCCGCGTCGACAGGCCTTTTGTTCGAGCCGACTTGGGAGTCTTTTGCGGTCCCGAGTCACCCCCTATTGAGTTCCCGAAACATCATCACCCCTCACAACACCCCCTGCCTCTTCCCTCTCTCCGAGATCGGACTTGGCGTGTTCCGAGGGTGCCGATCGCTTGAAAGAAGAGGCCTACAGAGTCTCCGGGTCCTTAACCCCTTCTCTCCGCGACGACTCTCGTCCCTTTTCTTCCCACCCGCTCGACACCTGTCGGCAAACCACAAGAGGTGAGTACATGTTTGTTTTCCATAGAGAAGAAAAGTCCACCAAAAAATTCCTTTCTCTCTTTTGTCGGCTGAAGTTGTGTACGGAGTACGATCGTGAACTCTCGATCACGAGTTTTCAATGTCATACATATCCCATACACAAAGTGCAAACTAGAGGCGCAAAACGTTTTCCCCAGACTTATGAGGTTATATGAAGCAACGCTGTCTTTTAAATCAGTCGCTCATGATATCATGTAAATAAAACGCGAAAGAATGATAGATAGTGCTCCCATTCTAATAAAATTAATAGAGTCGTCGGCTACACGATACACAGTACTGCATTTTGCATGACCAACCCTAGAGACAACATTTGCATCGTTGCAAATTAGATCTTAAAAACAATTACTGCAAGACTCATAGCAACTCCCTATTCATATCCATCTCACATAAGTCATACACTGGTGCATAGAGTATAAAAAGATTCGTCTTATCTACGCCTTTTTTCTTGTAGCCGTCGACAAAGTTGGCCAATCAGGCGAAAGAGATATCGAGCCTAATTGAGACCAAACGAAAGATGCTTCAACAATTGACGGCCTTAGAGTCAAAGTAATACGAGTAACAAACATCGTCCAGAGCCACCTGTATCACTTTACTCCGGTAAGAAATGACAAAAATCAAAGTAGCTTAAGCGTTCGGCGGCTGAATCGCAGCGCCATACGGTCGAACACTTGCATTACTTTTCCTGTAGCAACCAGACGGTACCAACTTAGAATATATGCACTTAAATAGTTTTTATGTTTTTGTTAGCTGTATTACTTTGACTCTCAGGCCCTCAATTGAGTCAAACATAAGACCCAGAAGGATATGTAAGGCCAAATTCATCGGCGTCATTACTTATTTCCACGGTTTATCGACAGTTAAAAACATAATACTTGCCAATCTTGAGTTTGGAACTGGTATTCAACAATCCTAATCAACGTGTAACTGTGCGTTGATAAGAACATCGAATTAGCGAGTGCAAAACTAGGAGGCGGATGCTCAGAATTCTAATAAAAAGTCAGCCTTTTAAATCACATGCATTATTAAGATGCCTAAGACACAATTAGAGTTCCGCCGTACGACATAGCGAGGAGCATAAGCAGTACTGCTCCAGAGCCAGTGCGTGACCCAGCGAGAATGCTTCTTCGTTGATTAGCTAGTCACCAAAACTCTTTAACAAATATTTCTGGCTATATCACTACATGGAAAATATTTACTTTTATCCACTGAATTACATAAATGCGATTATTTGCAAAATATAGAACGAATAAATATCCATGCGTTAATTTATGGTGAAAGGATTTATTTTCCGATATTCCAATTTAAAAAAAAGTTTGGTTATGAAAATACCGAATTTTTGCAATACGTTTCCGGCATTTCAATTTGGTCGGTTTACCCTTCACTTTCCCAACATTTTATTTTTCGGCTTCAGAGTAAACGTTTTAAGCACGCAATATAAACTGTATTCACACGAGCAGCTGATTTTTCAGAGAGTATTTTACCTCACAATTCTACTTTAAAAGTCCGCTTTAAAAGTTAAAGAACCGGAAGCCACTTTTGAGGCCAGCATCAACAAATGTATCCACAGTGCGGGGAAATCAGTATTTTATTCTTCAAAAAAGCCTGCCAAGCAGGGATGTCTTTGTTTCTCTAAATCCTTAGAAATTCTGAGGGATATCGATTAGGATTCGGTCATTTCGGAACCAGTTGTCTTTACAATTTTAATTCGGAAATGTGTCCAGGTAAATTCACTGAACCCTGCCTCTGATGCGGAGTGCCGGGTGACCGTGAAAGAGTCGCGGGTTGAGTGACCGTGAGGGGATGGATTGCAAGAGGGCAGGGACCGTAGGGCCCGCAGCAATGCGAGGGTGGAAAATATTCCGCCCTCCCCAGCCAACTCCTTCCAGGTGGTTAGTGCGGAATTTCAGCCGGCAAAGCGGCCGCCCCTCGCTTGATTTATCTTGGGCCACTTTTCTAATTCCTCTTATCTTCCTGAGGTTGTGACGAATAAAATCTTCAGCGCGTGCGTAGCTTTGTTCGGCGGTGTTCCTCGTTCCAATTCACAACAAGGGGAAGTGGTGCGCTCAAATGTACAATAGATAAAGTATTGAATTTAAGAAGTGTCCTGTCCTTAAAACTAGTCCCTGAATACTACAATCAATGAAAAACAGGTTAGGTATCGCCACATATTTTACATTCTTGTCTACAGAGGAGTGATGCTAATACTATGTATAGCCTCATTTCATTTGGAAGCAACAGTATAGCCAACCACCTAAGATAAATCATTTTCAGCGATATTTCACAGATTGATACATATTTTTATCGCTGTGCCACGATTTTCGCTCCCACTCAGGCAGTTCAGCACTAGAAGGTATTAGAAGGTTTTGCCCACAATTTGCTGAACTTAATACCGCCCATAATATAGCCCGTAAATATGCGGCAGTGATTTACAATTCGATCTATAAATAATTTATTGCATTACGAACGATTCCATTTCCTTTTTCTCACCACACTTCTTCACTTACTCGTGTTGCATAAAATATTTTCCTCCTTAGCTTTCGCGGCTGTAACTACGCAGTGATTTCAACGAGCGTTTCTTACAGCAATTTAAGATAAATATTAAATATCTGGCAATACTTAATAGCACCGATTAAGTTTAGAGTAGCAAACCAGTTCAAGTATAAGAGAGAAGAAAAAGCTTAAAAGAAAGAGCACTATATAGCACTGGATTTCAAGAGTGCCTAGTTCTCATTTCGGTAGTTTCAAATGAAATAGATGAACTACTAAAAAGATGTATGGGGAGCTTGATAGTCTTGTTACGGCATGGGCTGTTAATGGAATTAATTTCGCAAAGCAGAAATATATTGAACAGGAAACCCGAGGTGTTTCATTATACGTGATACCTTTTTGGCCCGGAAGTTTTAAGCATTATGACAGATAAATGGAAACACTCAGTGGTGAGGTCCATCCAAAATTGAAAAAAAAATCCAACGCCCTTAAAATATCCACTCATCTTCTCCTTTTTTCTTTAAAGGCTGTTTCTTCTCGTCTGGAACATCCAGGAGAAACATCCCTTGGCTGATGGATATGATTTTTTTGCGAGTCTCGAGAGGTTGTTATCCCCTGTGCGGATCTCCAACACTCAGCACGGGTGACGATGCTCACGTGACTAGTAGTAGGTGTGCTACCGAAGTGCGCACAGAAGAAGATCCGCCAGACATCTGGACGAGAGATTCTCATCTCAAAATTCCCCATTAATGCATTATCCTCGAGACTTTAATACCGTACGGACGTTTATCTGGCTTCATTGCTTATTCATCGAAGAACTCTCCGCAAAGTTTCCCGGGGCTGGACCCGGGAAAAACTTTTCTCTCCAAGGAGATGAAGAAAAATAATAAGAAACCGAGCCCAGTTCTGAAGGAGGTTTTGCTTTGAATTTCACTTCGAGACGATGTAGTGGAGACTTCGCCATTGGATGCCTTAAGCATTTCACCCTCTCGAGTTCCTTTTCTTTTTCATTAGAGAGGATAACAGGTCGTTGCTTTCATGACAGGATTTCGGCAGTCCACCTCTAGCCAGTCAGTATGAAACCTGTTTTCGGAGATTGCGAGAGCGATAGCGAATCGAGTGTTATTAAGACTTTAAAAGGAAAGCGTAATTCCATTCCTATCTTATAATGTTAAATTCCACTAGTGAATCAAGAATGTCCAGCAAAATTGTCCGCCAAGGCTGATAGACCTGAGCGATAACTTTAAAGACGGGGGTACCAGCAGAATTCGGGTTTCATGTTTTGGAATAACTATGACGCATCAAGTGCATGTATAAGAATGCACGTAATTATGAATGCTGACGAATAATTTAAGCTCTAAAAGGGAACTAATATTCATTTGAAATAATGAAACATAATATTTCAGCTTAAAATGTTTTTCCAACCAGTGATATCCCTGACTTTCCAAATCAATGACAAACTCAAACATTAATGCCTCGTATTCCCAGACAAAACTACAGAATTTTGCTGAATTTGAATTTTTAAATTTTCAATTACGTAATTGGTACGCGGCGGGCCACCACAATACCGTGTATCACGGGGGATGCCAGACATTTATGTGTTATTGCGAATGAAAATGCATTTATGTGAAATTAAATTACTTTTTATTTTAGTTAATTGGAGCTTTGTCATTGTTCAGCTATGGAGTTTCCGCGATCTGTGCTAGAGAAAAAAAAAGATCAGATTCATTTACCCGGATGAGCAAATCTGCCGGTATAGGTAGGAAGTGAATTAGCCTAATAATCCCGTCGGAATCAGAATTGTTTATGTAAGATTTTTCGCAATCTTCTACATAAACCAGAAAAATCTTTTCATCCTATTGAATAATATTCTTTGCCCACCATCTTCATCGCTGCTGCATAAATTTGCCGATTACTTTTGTTTCAAATGCAAGCCACCGAGTTTCTGCGATGATTCCACCCCATATTTCCTCAACGGTCCAGACTTATCGTTGCTGTACGTCGACTCTTTTCCTCCCTGAGGGTCTCCCGCACTGCGCTCGCACACCCGCAGGTATTAGACGCAGGCGCCGACGCTCGGTCTGCTCTCGCGTGTGAACGTGAGCCACCCCCCCGTGTCGCTGCGTCGCAAGATTCTCAGCGACCATCCCAGCATCTCCGACGTGCGACGAGATGCCTGACCCAACCCTAATACCTCCCGCTTACGAAATAAATTAAGAATCCATGATCTCTTGAGGTGGCTGGTCATTGAGTGCACATTTTAATGCTTTTGCATGAAAGTCGAAAAACGTAAATGTCATTTAATTACATCTGTTTGTGCGGTGGAAATTACCAAACATACAACAATGGAAACTATGCAAGAATAATATTTTACATTTTTTGCTATAATTAAAGCATGTTTTGCCATAGTATTTCCGTGCGGTATTTGAAATTTAGGAAAACATTAAATTTTAATACGTTTTTTAGAATCTTTAACTCGGCATGACACCTTGATATTCGCCATCAAACATTATAATAATATGAAACGTATTTTTTTACGTATGAGAGAAATTTTGTACATATGTAACCGAATAATTACGAAATATATCTTATGTGTCGTAAGGCCATTTGTTAAAATAACATTGATTTTCCAAGAAACCAAATCGGTTAAATGCAATTCAAAACAAAAAATCGCTCAAACCACCTTAACTGAACTAAAATAAACTAAATTAGTTCCGAAATTCTATGAATTAGTATAGACAAATTAGACTACTACACACTGATAGGTAGAATCTATCATCCAAACAAAATATGGGAAATGGACACTATGAGAAATAGGTTAACTTTTTTTACCCTCGCTCAACGTGTGACTGACTACAACATAGGTATAATTCTCGGCGAGGCACTGGTGCATTTAAATACAGCATTATTGAGTTTGCATCAAACATTTCTCTATTTACAGCGACATAAAAAAATGCTGGGATCCTTACTCCCCATACCATACGCCCTTGTTCCAGCTCGCGGGATGCAGCGTAGCTGTACGCGTGTCTCTTTAGTTCGGCCTCTTGGCCGTCAAAGAAATCTCTTTTTTTTAACAAGCGAGCACAGGGCTATTCTTGCTCCTTCTTCCTTCTTTTCCCTCGATTATTCTTCCTCATACCGTCTTCATAGCCTCTCTTTCTCTCTTCCTTCACCCAGGAGGAAGAAAAACATAAATCGGAGAGGGGGGGGGGGAGGCGTTTCCGGGGCGTCTTCAGTTCTCTTTGATGGAGGCAATTAGCGAACGAAACACCATCGCTCAACAGCACTCTGATAAAATTTCAACGATGGGGGCTTTTGTTTGTCTGAAGCCTACATTTTTTCTAGCCTTCACTTTCCGGCATTTTTGTTCCCTTTCCTTTTCGGAAAAGTCGTTATTTTCTTATTTACATCCTTTTGATTTGTTCTCGGAAGTGAAATTCTTATATGCCAGTCGAACTTGACCTCTACATACAAGGTAATGGCAACTTGGTGGCAGTTGGTCGCCGATGCAATCGCCCTCTTCGCATAGGTAATAAAATAAAGGAAATTGACTGCAGAACCGATAGATTTAAAATTTCATTTTTTCCACGTACAATAAGGGATCATAATAGTTGCGATAGATCAATCATATGAAACTCCCACTCTCGATAGGTAGAGTAAAATTTTCAATAGCGTTTAATAACATAACATCATTACTAACACTTTACACAGCTTGATATGTCCGGCATTGTTTTATTTTGTTCTCTGCATGAAGCAGCATCTCGTAGGATTCATAAATTTACAATATCAGTAATATTAACCGCTAGATGTGTGTATAGCATTGTTCTGCAAGTTTGCATGCTCATTTACGTATCACTCTCCCAGTTTCCGGTTGGACTGCGCACTGTTCTCCTGACTGCCTTTTGGCCTGCGCCTAGCGGCCGGGGGAGCGTGCCAGGTTCTGATTTGTGCTGGGACGAGTGCTGCATGCCTGGTGTGGAATCACTCCGTGCCACACACCCTAGTGTTGATTTGCGCGGTACTTCGTAGATGTAGATGTATTTATTTGTACTTATGTTTAGAGCTTAGTTAGCTGAGTTAGCTCCTAAGGAGTACTAGTGTTGCAGTGGTGGCTTGCACGGTACTTCTTAGATGCAGATGTAGTTATATCCTATGCTACTATCATTAGCTCCCTAGTTTATTCTAGTTCACGTAATGTATAATTTCAGGCTTTCCCGGCGAATTATACTGATGAGTTCTTCTTGGGTTTTCCGGTTAATGGCTAACCCGGTGGGAAACCCGAGAAGAACTCATCACTAGTTCACGTTATTCAGTTTGTAACTTATCAATAGCACATTAACTGACACAAATAATTTTGAAATTACAGAACAGCTGTTTGTGTTGAATCGTCAAACGCGTTCATTACTTACCTAAACCAAGATATGGGAGTTGGTGATTAAATATGAGGCATTATTCACAAAAATCTGACTCTTAGGCCATGGTCAATAACAGTTTTATCAGTTACGCCAATTGGCATCTCGCCAAACAGGATAATGGCTCATATTCTAATAAAATAAATCCTCTTTAAGACATACTTTTAAAAACTCTATTTAGCTTCCTAAAAAACATATTATGAAGGAAATTTAGTTATTATCTCCGGAAACGTATTATTATATACATATTTTAGGAATGCAACTACTAGAAAAAAGGCAGCTTTTCGAATTTCGAGAACCTATTGTAGCTTCCTAGAAAACATATTCTGAAGGAAATTAAACTATTGCTATCACGGGAAACGTTTTGTTGCATAGTAATGTACTAAAAAAAGAACGGCACTAAAATAGCTTTGGGGACATATTTCCTCAGAAAACCTCTGTTTCAACAGCAGCAAGAATTCCTTTGGCTGCGAAAACTTGCGGAGAAACGCCAAAACAGGAGGAGAGCTAATAACGAAAATTTTGTGTACTTAAAGCTTTAATTTGCGCTCGCACATTAAGGCATTTTAGCCGAAGAAGGAATTCCTCCATTCGGCGTTCCTCAATTTGTCCCCAAGTCTCCTTCCTCGCCTCATCTCTCGCCACCCTTACATAATAAGAAGAGGACGAACTTTTTCTGTTCGTACGAGGAGCGAGAGGTTGGCAAACATTTGCCGAGGGCGATTCGGGAAAGCGGTCGCCTGCTCATTCTTGCCATTAGCGAAAAGGGGAGAGTGCTCTCATAAGGTTCTCTCCCATTTCTTCATTTCCTCCAGCTGGGGCGACGACCACTCTATGACACACGCACCCACAAGAGGACTCGTTGTTGTAGTCTTGGTCAGCCAAAGCTACTGCCAGCGCCTCCTCCAATGGCGTTATCATTGTTCCTTCCGCAAACGCGCAAGCCCGTTCACAAACAAACACACCCGCATCAATAATAGCACAAGCTCTTCGTCCTCTCTTTGTCAATCGCCCGTGCCGGCGGTGCACATGTTTGGCCGATAGATTGTCAGACTCCGTTAGCCGGATAGCTTTTTCGGTCCGTGTACTCTCGCCCGCGGATTTCTTCACTATTTTACAATCCTCATGACCACCATATGCGGACGGTATAACCATACAGTATCGCACATGTATATGCAATCCATTTTTCCCCTTTCTGTTTTTCGTCCGCTTGGGAACTGTTGAACGCGTTATAAGAGAGCTGTGTAACGTATGGGTTGAAGATTTTCACGGTCAAACGAGAGTTGAAATTCTAAAGATTCAGAAAGGGTGAACTTAATATTGTAGAGGGATGACAGAGGGTAAAGCAAGAGAAGCCAGTCACGAATCTACTACCATTAATACCAATTTGGAGTGCACTCAATGTCCCCAGTTCCGATGCGAATTCCTGGTCGATAGACAGTCGCGCTGCATTTGACGGTGTACTTTTTAGGTCCGTGTACTCTCGCCCGTAAATCTCTTTTCTTTAATACATCAATGACCTCTTGTGTACGGTATAAATACTGGTTCCTTGGTAATTGTTTTTGCATTTGTGTAGGAGTAGAAATTTAGAAGTAAATGGTCACAGCACAAAAATATACTGTGAGTATAAAGTGGTATAGTATAGTGGTCAAAGGAGCTTTAGCCCAAGAAAGGCCAACAAAGGAAACTGCTTTGAGTGCAATTGTGAAGAATATAAATTCATCTATGTTGTGCGGGATGTGGTGAGAAAGCATTTCAATGAATAAAAAAATCTTAATGGACTGGACCCAGTTTTTATTTCATTTATTCGATTATCGCAGACTCATATACGGCTTGTAGCGTAACACGGTTCTGCTGGTGAGGGAGATTCGAAAGTGGCAGAAAAGTGGTCGAATGTTGCATTGAAAAGTGATGAGTAGCTGAGTATGGTGATGGAGGGGAAAATGTTGGGCAAGAAGGGAAGAGGCAGGAAAAGAATATGCCTTTTGGACGGCGAGAACATACATGAAGATTAAGAAGGGGTTAATACTCGGAATATAAAGTGATAGGTGGCTGTATTAGCCTGTGGTTGGACGTTGATTTGGGGGTGGAAAGCTCGGCAGAAATTGACCTACGACCTACCAGCATAGGTGACCGCATATGTTGGTGGTATTTGGTTGGCGTACGCTCACGCATACAATCGGGGAAACCTGAGTATGCTCTTTGTCCTAGCTCCCACCCAACAGCAAAGAGTAATACCAAATTAACGTTCCTAATCCTTTATCAAAGTCGATTCCAGAATTCAGAGATACCAAAGCGGTAAGAGAAGCAACAACCAATTAAAATTTATGGCGATAATATAGTGACCCATCAATCACGCATCAATCCACGAGTCATATCCTGTCCTGCCCCTTTGATCCAGCATTAACACGGATTGCGGAGCGTTCATTCGACATGATAATTAAATATTCACATACTACGTGTACCACGAAAGTATTGGATTCCAGCTTCATAGCCTGTCAAGGGACTACTTTGGGAGCACAAGATAATGTCAAAGAGAATATCCCAACGTATTTATGCACACTTTTGGGAGGAAAATGGGCTCATAATCATAATTTATAGTCCTGTATTATTTCATTGGTGAAAATAGCTAAGTTTCATATCTATGGTATATATTTTTCGATCGTAAGAAGAGGATAGACCGTCAATTTTTGCTTTCAGAACATGTGAGAAGAAGAAATTATAAATCTCGGCAAATAAATTCGGATCCCAGAGTAATAATGTACAGATAGTTTGAACAATTGTTCTCAACCGTATCTGTGGGCATCCTACATATACATGTAAACGTTCGTCCTGAAAATCCTCATTTCATTCCTTGTAGCTGGTGGTTTCTTTGAGTCACGAGCTTGTTATCTCGCCGATATTATATTTACCGATGATGGAATTTCATAGATTGTGATACCTACGAGGCTGATGACAGGAAAAGAATGTGTCCTCCAAAACAGAGAGAAATCACCTCAACTATTACTCGTCAACCTTTATGGACAAAAAACTGTAGCTGCCTTGGGCGCAAAACAGTGCATTGTATTGTATCGATATGTGTTTGGAGTTACTGCTGTTGCAGTCATTTACATCTTTCTACATAGTTTTTTTCCTCCACTCCAACGTTAACTTACATTCCGCAGAGTTTCGACAAGTTTGTCCATGGTTCATAAAGGTAGATTAATTGAAGTAACGAACTGATGTTGGTCCAGAAGTCTATGTGCATTTATTTTATAATATTATTAGGAGTTTACGGAAGAATTAAAATAACTAAGTTAACTCCACTAGTATTTATTATCTCGACCCGGGTTTCAACACTTGGTGTCATCTTCAGGTCTTGAAGTCACCAAGTGTTGAAACCCGGGTCGAGATAATAAATACAAGTGGAGTTGACCAAGTTATTATTATTCATCAGTAATGGATAACTTCCACCAAATTACGCCTACGACCGTTTCCTTTGTGATTATGAGTTTATCTCACAAAAATCAATTGCTGGGGCCAACTACATTGGACCGCCTGTAAACAAACGATTCTTAATTTAAAAAAATAACAACAGAGTGGAGGCTTGGTTGAAACTGACTAGCTAAAACGCCATATATCCCCAACAGACCGAGTAAGGAAAACATAATAGACGAGGACCGATTCTTAAAAAACGTGCCATATGTGAGAGGTGGTGTATCTGTGAATCCATTTAATAAAGGAAGAATCCCCGATTCTGTTAAACGGAGGAGATGACTATATAAATTATTTTTTACCAGAAATTTACACGAGAGCCACAATAAAGCGTTTAATGGTTCAAGTGACATCGATCAAACTCCAAATTTATGGGTATTTTATTAAAGGTAAATCCTATTAGTGTTCGATATTTAAATTTAATATTCCAGCTAAGCAATTAGGTAGTAAGGTGCGCATTCACCAAGTATAGCTATGATACAATGCATCTCTAAACAACTGTTTTTGAAGAACTACGTTAAATGATGCACAGAATGGACCAAAAGAGAAGAGTGAAATGGAGGGAGAGCAACACAAAGGCAATGGACTGAGGAACGCTCTTTGTTTTCGGACGCGAGCTTCGAACCTGTTTTGAATCCGAGAGATTTTTGCTTCGACCACTTCGCCACTCCTTCCAAAGTCTCTCCCCGTCCTCCTCCTCAACCACCGCCGCCCCCCCCCCCTCTCCCATTGGAGTCTCCTCCCCCTCGCGTCGAGGACCAGAATGAGTCACTTTTTCATCATCACCATTCGGACAGCCATGACCAGAGATACCGGTTTTAGGCAGCCATGAGGCAGGGGATTATAAAGAGAGGGGAGGGAGAGAGAGAGTACATCTTCGAATGGGAGAGTGAGATTAGGGCGGGAACAGAAAGCGAGATAATGAAAGACGGTGAAAAGAGGCTCAGTTGGAGATGTAGGTAAAAGCGCCCAGGGGATGAGGGAAAGAGAATAGCACACGCTTTTTAATGGCTCTCAAAAGTGGATCGAGGACGGAGGAATAACATTTTGAGGAAAACGCTGGTTTGTTTTCCTTTATCGCTCGGAGGGTCCAGCGTTTGGCTCACGGTTCACGGTTAGATATGGGCGTGACGTTCAAGTTTATTTCTCATTCTCAATGCTTGCTGATCTTTTTCACTAACTTCTCTTGCTCACAGTCTGAAGACAGATCGAACTGAAGTGCCAAGTGGATATATCTGCAGTTGCAAAGCCAAAGGGCTTAGGCTGGAACACATTTCATGAAATGTTTGTTATTTGACGTACGGCGAGTCGACACATTGAAAAGTTTTGAGTTTCGTCAATCATAATGTACTATACTAAGTGCACAATCCCCCAGAAAAAGCTTCGATCAAGTAAAGTGAAGCATGGGAACCTTGACCTTCTTCCAGGAAACAAATGCCGGAATTCCATTCCTTTTCCCTCTGCTATCTTTCGAAATAGGTATCTCTCCACCGTCGCAGGTTTTTAAGGAATACACTTTTTAAAAAAAGTTATAATTTTTACCAGTAACTGCATTAGACATTGTAATTTAAAATCTCAAAACTCTTTCTTTCGTTAAATATGTCGGTAAATGAGGAGAAGATGAATGATACAAGGAATTCGCAACCTCAAAGATGCATGCCTACCAAGCATATTTCGTTCATAAGAGACAGATTAACAACCACAAGAAACAGATTTTCGAAATATGTCCAGTCAATTTCCAAAAGAGCATAGGTATTTGGCTTGTTTGGTTAATTAGCTTGTTTTCGCAGAAAACCTTTACTTGCAGACTTAAAACGTAGCAACAGACCATTGCGAAGAAAGCAATCAGTGAGAAATTTCGGATAGCGCCATGGAGGGGTCGACGAGGCACGAACATTAATATTTAAATCTCAGGAGATGTAGTTGTATTACTACGAGTAAAATAACTAATTGTCAGTAATACGCAAGCAATATTTCCCTTCTCGCATGACCAGAATTTTTATCAGAGGCCGTATCCTTGTCCGCATTAATTTTAATTGAGGATTTCTCGCTCTACGGGCAAGAAAGAGAGAGAGAGAGAGTAGAATCCAATACGATTAGTGGGCCAGTCTTAGTGCTTTGATGAATCTTTAGAAGTAATTTTCCCATTCAGAACATTTTCACATGTCATCGCGGCAGGAACGATGTTCTCAGCTGGCTTTGGTTTCCCATCTCGGCCCCAGCTTATTAGGATTACCCAACAATGTCACGTGTTAATCACGAACAGGATATAATTCGCGGGTATGCGAGATGTCAGCAGCAGAATCCAAATTCCTTAGTTAAGGGAGAATGTGACAAACGAACAAACCAACGCAGCCTGGGTTCCGGGAAAATTTTGTAATCAAATTATAACAAGAATAGACCCCCGGAAAGCCAACCGCTCTTCACCAACGGCTCCGAAATCGAGAGGGTTGAAAGAGATAGAGAGAAGACTATTGGCGACAGCGGAAAACACGAGGAGAGAGAGAGAGAGAAATTGTATTTCGGAACGGGCTTGAGGAACGAAGGGGCGAGGGAGAAGAATGAGATAGAGAGGTATGCCTACTACTACTAGTAAGTCTTCATTTGATGGGGTTGGACTGCAGCGTGGGGGGAGGCGCTTCATCATGGAAGAGGGCCCTTTGGATCCTTTCTCACGCGGAAGGTACCCATCGATAATCGAAATTGAACTTCGTTTTTCAAAGAAAAGTTTGGAAATTTGGCTATTTATTGGCTTTATTTGGCTTATTTCCTTATCTGACGGAGCAATGCTCAAAAATGTATGTAAAGGAGAAGGGCATGCGTAGTGAACTAGTAATATCTTACACATCTTGTACTACTGACGAGGATTTTTTTATTTCGAAGATCGAATTTTATGCTGTATGGTTTTGAAGTAATTAAATAACGAGGTCGGGAAATTAAATTATTTCTTTTAAGGCCAGCATGTAAATTTGAAAACCCATTCTAATTCCAATTTTCCATAGCCTTCCCTTAGGTCAACCTATATTTCTTTCGCTGAATTTTACCGACAAAACATGCCATTTGCAAATTCCGCGTTATAATTTGGAGGGGATTTCTGCAGTCAAGGAGTGGTGCGGCTGTTTCGGCGAATGGGGTAGTGGTAGGAATGATGGGGGAGGGGGTGGACCAAGAGGGAGGCAAGTGCGCTGACCTGTCTTCCCAAGACCACCTCCCCTTAGCCCGCCTACACGCCGCGCCGCCGGGCGAAACCCTCCCCGCTCCGGGACACGCCACCCGACTGAGCGCCCCCTATCCTCACGATGCAAACGCGCACAGCATCCTTCGCGTAAATCTGTTATCTCCACTTCCTTCTTCTATCTCTACATCCAAACCCCTTGGCCTCCTCCTCCTCCTCACGTTTCAATCTCTCCCATATCCTTCCAACCAGTTAATCTTTCATTACCTTGCAGTTTTTCCGTATCCCCCAAACCCTTCTCTCCTCCAGTTGTCCTCTCCTCAGGGCGTAATGTAAGGAGAGAAACCGATAAGCAATCGCTCTGCTAGATTATGTCTTTAGCCATCGCGACTTCCGTTTGTTCTTTTATACCCTCATTGCTAATTCTTATCTGAGTTCCCTTTATTTTTAACCCCTTAGATACCCACTATCACGTCTCAAGTTGATACGTAAATCATTTGAGATTGGGATGAACGGTCACCGCGGCGGTAAAGATGAGTATACAGCAGCAGAAATAATCATAGAGTGCATTGATATCAGCAAATATATGGAGGTTAATGTTCTAAGCAGTGAAGATGCCTCGAGAAATTATTTTATTCTAAAAATAACCTTAGGTACTACAGTTTTATGGCCTGAAAAATAATATCATTTGAAGTTACTTCCTCCTCATTCAACCATCAAAAAAACACAACAATTAATCTCTCTTAAATATTGAATAAGTCAATCACCCAACACATATTATTCCTATGAGAAATTCTCAGTTATTTGATCAGGGTTTTCTTGATTTATTCGTGTAATGACTCTCCTTTCGATGATGGAATAGAAAGTCGCGTTCCGTTACCATAGCTCAATTCTTAATTTGAACTTAATAACAACACGCATTTATCTCAGGGAATTACAGATATCTGAGCTATCGCCAAATCACAATACCCTACACCTTAATGCAATACAGCACAGTAGATACTGATCTTTAGGCCGTTTTACACGAGTCACTTAATTGCGCTATTTGCTCTACAGAAGTTGCGAGAATGCGGGCACAGAATTAGAGCAGGGACTATTTTCATGTTTTTTGTTCATGCATTCGCGCATTCATTCTAGCAAGTTACCACTTTACACGACGCAATTTTCACTGCACATCCATCCGTGCATCAGCCTATGCAGTAGTGAGTGCCTCGTTTAAAACGGCCTTTGCTGTCACAATTCCGTAAGAATTGACTCGCCATACACGACTATCACATTGATATATCTTCCTACTGTTAAGAATTATTTCACAACCCTCATCATAGGCAAGTATGGCAAACTTATGATGGCAATTACCTGCGTATAAAATGGCGTCGGGGAGAGAATATCATGCGAGGGTGGTGGGATAAAGGGCGTTACTCCAAAAGGTCCCCGTGTGTGAGACCTTTCGTGGTTTCTCCGCATGCTTGATTCACCCCTCCACCTGAAATCAATTATCCCACAGGTGAGTGTCACAAAGTTCTGGAATATTTACGACAAAAGCCCGACGAAGCGAGATGATCATACAGGAGATAATAATGTACCTGCTTACTCTTGTCATGCAATACGTCAATGAAAAGTAAAGTTAACACTGTAAGTATTGAGTACAAGAGTTTTTGTTATGGTTCGATGAGCATGTATTTCCTTATTTACTTATCTTTCAGTGTCTACAGAAACTCTCTCCGTTTATTAACGTGAGACATGCTTATTGCCGAAAAAAGAAAGAATTTTTAGATCGTTTCAAAGTACGCCTCCCTCTCTCTCTGAAGATGATCGCCTTACGATTCTCACGAGTGAGTGCGCATCGCTGTGACGCAAGAGGGCGCAAGTGATGAATCTGTTCAAAATGACGGCATCGTCACTCATGCCTCGCCAACGCCATCTGCCGCGCTTAAACGTCTCCACTTCTCACGCTCACAATTACTCACGGTCACGACGCCTCGTAGGTTCCTATCTATCCTTCGTCGTTATTTTCCAAAGCAACTTCACTCACCTTTTCCTTAATTGACGAAAGATTTCTTTCCCCGATAAGCGAGAACGATCGATTTTTTGTGATCTCCGGGATTTTTTTTCCATTTCACCCGTCAGCTGGGGATTTCACCGCTTCCTATTCTATGAGACTAAAATGATCACCCTCGGAGAACCTTACCTTACTGCGATATTAAATCGAGTTGATTTTGCAACTGTAGAAACGTCTAATTTTGAGAGAACTAATAATTGTGATTTAGTACAAATTTACGATTACCTGAGGCGTATGAAGTGTTCTGGAACATGAGGCTCCAAAATTTAATATATAATGATGGCTACACGCGTCTCCATTATCACTAGAATGATAGGATCGACAAACACGAGAGACACACTGCCGAACTGATAGGCTACAAAAATTCCTTTTTTTCCACGCATCATTAGTGGTTATGTATGACACTAACATAAGACAAATCAATTAATTTACAATTCACCTCTATCCTCTCTCCCTACCTTTTCCATATTCCCACTTCTTAAAATGCTGATGTCCTAGCTTCCCCTGCCACAAACCTCTGCGTCGGCTCGCAGGGTATTAAGTAGAAGCACATCAAAATTCATTTAATCCTAAGATTGGTGGACATTATTGTGTCTTAGTACGTGGCCAATCCAGTTGGGTCGTCAGTTTCTTGGAGTACGCCGGGTGGTTTTCTTACCTTCTATATTTATGCATACTTCCTCGTTATATTACGGGTAGTGTGAGATGATTTAAATAATTCTAGCGAGAGCATTCGGAATGTAACCGGAAAATGACAGGTTCTCGAGGAGTACGGAACATTCCCTCTTTCTCTGCTGCTGCAATCAATCGTACATTCAATCAAATAGCTAATGACTGCTACGTGCTTCATTATAATTCTCCATCGTTTCGTCCCGTTTGCCGGCCATGTTGAGCGACTAAGAAGCTAAATTTTTCGCCCCTCACTGATCAGGCGTTGAGTTCTCGGTCGGTCATTAACTTTCATTTCATTCTATTCCCAGTCGAAGGGCATAACGACCACTTTGGCTCGCTCATCGGCGGCTTTCAAATCCGAACATCTGTTGAACGCATACCGACCGGCTCCATTACGAATTACAAGTTCATCAACTTCCGAATGAGCATTCGTTTTCCCACTATCGATAGGTTTTCTCGCAACCTGTTTGAATCACCTCTCCACATTCGGGAATAGTACCTGTTGATGGAGAAGCCTCTCACTTTTCCATCGGATGCCGACGTCTAGGGCAATCAGAGATTGCCTAAATTCTTTGTCCTACAGGAAGACTAGCTTTGGGATTACCAGCGGTTTCAGACTCGAGTCCAATCAGAAGCGACCTTCTCCGCTTAGGCAAACTTCTCGCCCAAAAGTCCCTTCTCTCCTCCCGTCTGGGATTGTCCCCTACACCGTCGACAACTTGGAACCCCCTCAATTTGCAAACCCCTCTTTCCCGGTTTCAACTCGCGGCCCTATGTTCCTCCACCTCCTTCTCCCTCCAACTTTCATCCCCCGTGATCTGATGGCTATTCACCCCTTGAATGTAATAAACCCACGAAAAATAAAAAAAGCGAACAAGCTCGTTTCCTTTTTCATTTTTTCCGCGTTTTCCTGCTCCCCTCTTTCGCACAGACTGCTACCCTTCCCCCCTCTTCCCCGATTCGTTCCCGCGGCGTACAAATTGCAACCCTTTTATCCTCCTCGAATTTTACTTTATATTTTTTACCCTCGTTGCAATTCCGCTCTTCGCGTCTCCCCCCTCGTTTCCCAACCCGCGACTCTGAAAGACCGCCCTTTTTTAGTCTTCCTGCCCCACCTAACCCCTTCACGAAGACATGCCTTGGGAATGGAAGGGGAGAGGAGCTCGTGAATAAAAAAGGAAAAAAAATCGCTTCCTTTGCTACTTTTTTTCGACCAAAAACTTTTCTGCCCTCACGATTCGATTCCGCCCCAAGTGCCTTCAAAGGAAAAGGTGGAGTTGGAGGTCTCTCACTCCTTCCACGGCCCCCCCTGCCACGAAAAATCTTCCAATCCCTTTTCCCCCAACCCAATCTATCCCGTCAACCCTGGGGATCTGGTTAGTATACTTGGTGGGCAGAGTACTAGCTTCCTATTCCTAAAGACGTCTGGATTAGATTCCCGGTAGAGGCGAAGATTTTTCAGTTGAATCCCTGTATCTATTTGCATTCCATGTGCACATCACTTCAAGTTCGATCACCTGGTTCGAAGAGTGAGACGCTAAGCTGTGAAACCCCTCCCACTCTTCGTAAAGAGTATTTTAATGCCGAAGCCAGGTTTCTCCATCTTTTCTTCACTCCCCATAAAATCCCTTCCAAACTAACCTACAAATCCACAATGAAGTGAATGACCTCAGTCGTCGGTATTCTTCCCAAATTAAACCTATCAGCTTGGATGTTTCCGAGGCTAAACCCCTATATTATATCTAATGCAGACTACGACCCCGTATTGGTTTCTGAGCTTTCTACAACATAAATGGGCGATGAGCAATTTTATTTTCAAGTTTCACCTTGCTGATACAGTCCCAGTTGTATTTCTATTTAATATCTCGCTGAATATTTTCTTGGCATGATATTTGATGCGGCAGATATTCTCTTTTGTAATTTATGCTCACATTAACTAATCGACAGCGTGATGTGCTTTGGTGAACCCTATCTCTAAGTTAGGAACACGTTAACTGAAAGGCTACGGTCTCTTATGATTATAGTTAAGCAGACATTATAAAACCGTGCCTAAGAGTATCTGACCTCATCAAACTCATTCGATATGGTATTTCCCAGACCAAACTTGGATGATACGGTAAGAAAGAAAACCCGCCCGTTTATGGGTTCTCCTATGGAGCAACGGGGAGGGGAATGGGATTATAGTAACGTATTAGGGGCTGAAGGAATAGAAAGAGAGACGAGTGTGGGTGAGTGGTAACATTTGTTTCCAACCCACCACCCTCACACTTCCACACACCCACTTTAACTTCGACCTCCCCTCTAACCGCTTTTGAATTTTATCAACTTTTTTCCTCCGCGTCATCCCCCTCTTCTCTCTCGCCCCTTCACTATGGTCGTTTATTTCATTTTTTCAATCCCCCCTCATCCCTATTCGCGCCGAAAGGGCTTCTTCCGCTTTCCACCCCCTTCCGTGCGGCGGCGCGCAATTCCGAACGAGGCGAAGGAAGGAGATGGCGTCTCTGGTTATTCTCTCCATCTGCCCGCCATTCCACTCCCTACATCCTCCTCTTCCTCTCCTCAAACTAGGTGCAGCTATTTCATTTCTTTTTCGCTCTTTCCATTCAGCCCTCAACTCGCGGTGATGTAGCGAACAAAGAAAAAACTGATCTGGGAGCATGGAAGGAACCACGAGGGGGGAGTGGTAATTTGTTAGAAAAAATTCACTATCGTCTACCTTACGCCTTCATAGAAAAATCAGGAGGAGGAAGTGTGGAGAGCTATGGAAAACACAGTACCTAGAGTATACAATACGCACAGTAAATATCACGCGTGGATGTGTCTTGGTCTACAAAACGTTTCCGTAGGGTCTCTCAGTTCTTCACTCTGCTGAGGCTAGATAGCGCTATTACCCAAGACTTTATTAGAAATGCAAAATCCATGGCTCGCTGCAGGATTCAAACCTACGATTACCGAGCCAGCGCGCTATCGACCTCAATACTGCTACATAAAATAATTATCGCATTTCCCCATACTTCACATGTTATTCAGAAGTAGTTACGCAGTAATGGGTGCCAAAGCTGATTCCCAGATTAAACCAAGCATGAATTATGAAGAATAAAAAGACAAAGCTTTTATTCCGCCCATTTCCTTCTCACTAAGCTGCCAATTATCGTCCCTTCCATTCAGCCCTGAATTCATCGAGAGGCGAACAAGGAAAGGGTGTAATGAGACCCATGCCACATCATAAAGAGGGGAGGCAAATTTTGACGAACATATAAGTATTGTAAAATTGCTCTTTGCCTCTAACACGAACAAGAAAGAGGTAACGTAAATTACAGCGGCAAAGTGTACAGGTAACAACTAACGTGAACAAAAAGCGGTGAAAATATACAGTCATTTCAGGATATCCTTTGCACCACATCAAAAGACGCTCTGGGTAAAGTAGTACTTACAGTCTCATTGATTGGAAAACGCATTAACTGTATAATCAGACAGGTAGACCCTTATGGAGGATTGGTGAACATAAGCACATGGATAAAATCATCATAGATCACCTCCTGCTGAAGAAGGGTCCTTAGCTACCCTAAGCAGTGGACACCGGTGTCGACATGGATCATCTGCCAGTGAGTGTCCACTGATTTACTTACCTATCCTTCCCCAACCTTGAAATACATCCAATAAGTAGTCACAGGCGTGACAAGTATAAAACATAGTGACACAAACAAAAGAAACTCACACGAACGGTTTAATTTTCGACGACGATCTGTGCAGCAGTGTGTATCCTTCCATCTGTGAGAAAGGTTGCTATAGCATCCGAAATATCAGAACTTATTGGGTGAGTGTTCTTTTTTTGTATATATATATATATATATGCCCTTCTTACAGCATTTTCTCATGAATATGTAATCAGCATGGGTATTAAACTAAATGTATGCCAAGACGGCGAAACATTGACTTTCAGAGCGTAAACATTGCTTCGCATCATTGGGTGAAATCGTATCAGCACCGTGCAGTCCTCTAATAATATAATTATACAGGGCAAAAGCGTTCACATAGATTTATCGCCATCCTATCCGTCCGGCTGAAAAGATACTTTTTTTCGGATAAGGAAACGAGCCTTCCACGGCCCATGATGAGCATAGGTTTAAGTGATGGAAAACAAATGAAAATTAAGGTATAATAGAGAAAGCATTGGAACAAACTGGGTGCATTCACAACGAAGTCCACTTGGAAGCGGAGTGGAGATGTTTCGAGCCCACTTCACCTTCCTCCAAAGCACCGAGTTATAACAGTTTCTATTGCTTAGTGCGGATGACAAAGACACAATCCCGGCAAGGGGAGGAGAGAGCGAGCAACAAGCCTCCGCGCGCGGATGAGGTTCGGGGAAGCGGTGATACGAGAGGATAGATAGGACAGGTACATACATAAGAGTCGGAGAGGCGTTTCCTTGAGAATGCAAACAAGGAGGGGGGGGGGCGCTCTTCTCCCCCCCCCCCGTTACTCCCTCCATGGACTCCACACACGGACGGACCCCAATGCCCCCCCCCCCTCACCCGAAGCTCCTCTCAAAGCGAGTGACATATGGCGGGTCTTTCGTTCCCTCTAGACTTTGCATAGCTTATCGCCGCTGCTTTAATGCCGGGGAGCTTGCACTGCGTCGTCGGGACCAACATAAGACGGCGTTAGCGGGGAAACGAGAGAGAGGAGAGATTAGGGAAGGAGAGAGAGAGAAGGAAGGGAGTTCGCAGCGGGACCACGAGGCAGAGGATCCATTGGTTGTTCCTTTGCGCTGCTCAAGACTACTATCAGATCCCTTATAAAGTCGTAAATTAAACGAATGGTGGGTTGCCGTGAGTTTAAGCGGATTGTGCGATTACGCAAGGAAATTTATCTCAAAATTCCTTCAATATTTAAAGAATATTACGCAGAGTGGAATTGAATATTCTTAATTCAACTGGGCAATTAAAAAATAGCGTAGGCCAACAGAGACTAAATACCATCGAATGAGCCACACTTGCTCAGTGGATTTAAATCACATTTCATGACCAAGTTTAATTAAATATTACCAAAAAATACGCGGGAATCGTCAATTCGTCTCCATAGCAGCAACACCTTATTTACTGCACGAATAGCATAAATCACATTCACCGAATTTTTAGATAGTATTAAATAAATGAATAGCAACCATGAATTATAATGTCCAGTGCGTTAACTGTTAGTTTACATTTCAATATTTATTCTTCGTGTAACACATTCCTAAACAAGGAAATGTTCACGCCCTGTTAATTTATTTAAGAATTTTTCCGAATACATTTCGGAATTATGATAAGAAGTATTAATTTTAAGGCAATTTATTAAGTACTATTAACTTTTTTTAGGTTTTGTCAGTTCTCAAACAGGTAAAGGGAAAGTTTAAATGAAGACAGGTAGAAAGGCTATGACACGGAAGCCCTGTGTTCTTCTGTGACAAAAATTCGTGTAGTAGGGAGATTTAGAATTCTATGGTAGAGAGAAAGAAGCATCGTATACGATAGTAGTTTAGATACGCATGCATAGTCTCTATCCCAAGACTCTATCCCAAGACTCGAGGTCCTCTTCCAACTTCTGACTTTACAAGGAAAAGGGCAATAAACGCTTCGCTCTGCGGTCACGGCCGCTTCACGAGAAACGCTACAGAATGGAGGGTTGCCTCAATATGCCTATTTCCGACGTTAAGACTACCCTCGGGACAGAGAATGTAAAAAAAAGAAAAGCAATAAGAGATTCCTGGCCATCCGTATACTCTCCCATCGCGCAATGCATCTCGTTTTATAACCTTCCTTTCGAAAATTATTGGAGCCTCCGATAAATTACACTCTTCACACCCCAATAAATCGCCCTCTCCGGCTTTTCATGCGTAAAGCCCGTTAAACTGAGAAACGCCAACGCTTGAATAAATCCGCCCAGTTAAATAACTCACTATTATTAGAGTCATACTTTCACTGTCGTGTCTCCCATCCCCAAAATTTTATCTTCCCCGAACCATATGTCTCTTCAAGAAGTGATCCTTTCCCGCGTCGAAAAAAGCAAATAAAAAGGTACCCAGGATAAACATCTTTACGCACACACAAAACAAAACGCTCAAAATTCAAACCCACTCGAGCAACAGCAAAATTTTTCATCGCGAGGTCCATGCCAGCAATACTTCATTCGAGACTGTATGTTAGATAAATAGAAAAGTACAAAATACTTAACTGCTCGTTAATTATAAATTTCCTGGAGCAATGTTTGGCACTTAATAAATGCAACCACACTTTAACTGACCATGATGGAAATCCGGGATGGATAGAATAAATTTTAATCGCAAAAATTAAATTATTTTCTCTAATGTATTTCAACACCACTGGTCAACTGAGTATAGTGGATGGTACATGGCGATGGAGAAGGTATGCACATAGCATCTCTGCATGAACCTAGTTAAGATAAGATGAGCGCCAGGCCGTATTTTGAGGGAAAATACCTTCGTAATTATCGTGGAAATTCAAACAGCATTGAATAAATAGTGGATAAAATAGTTTTTGATGGGCCATCTGTCTTTTCCTCTCGCAAAATAATTGCATAATGCCCATAATTATGACTTTACTCAGTGTCTTGAAAAAAATGACAAGTTGCTGATTAAAAGGATCGCGGAAAATATATTCCCCGTTGATGACGGCAGCAAGGGAACCGATGCGAAGGACACAAAATAAATGAATGAGGCTTTCCAGAAACACATCGCAGCATTAAGGAGGGAAAGGGTTAAGTGTAATTGGAGGCCCTATGGCCTCATTTTCGTCCTAATGAAGTCATTTGTTCACCCGTCCGATTCATTCATTCTCTCGCTTAATTTTTGAACCACCCCCATTCCTTTCCCTGAGCAGAAGAATGGAGATTTCTGGGCAGCGAGAGTCTAGAGTTTATATCTTCCAGCGTGCGACCGACCTTACTCAAGCATTTTGATTTTTTTGACGGAAACCAAGAATATCTTTTCCATGCCCCACCTCTCTCCTCCCCTACCACCTGTTTCCATTTCTCCACCCCTGAAATATTCGCAGAAAACCTTTGACCTCGCCACGCCCCCCCCCATGCTCTCCTTTCCCTTCATCACCTTTCACGAATCACTCAAAACCAACCCCCCCAAAAACATGGTTGGCATCATTCTTCCTCTCCTTAAAACACTTAAACACAACAAATTCCTAACTCTCTCTAAACCACCCTTTTCATTCAAGAGTTCGAAATTTCCAATTTCCTACTCTGAATTTTCCCCTCCTCTCGACTAATTGCTCGGGGATCGGGTTGGTGTGGTAGCTATTGAACACTCTCTTCTCATACCGAGGACTCAGGTTCCACTCCCGGCAATGGCAGACACTTTCAAGTGGTACCCTCATCCCTTAAAGTTTGCCACGAGGAGAGCGCTTCCATTCTAGTTCTCTAGTAATCAGTTGGTTGGGACATAATACTGTAAACTTAGAGCCTCTTTTTTAAAGAACGCTAATGCCAAAATCGAGTTTCTCTCATCACTTCCGCCGTTACCCAAGGAATCCTACCCTAATTAACCTATCCTCAATAGCGCAAATGACCTCAGCTGCAGGTCGCTTCCAAAAATCAACCAACTAATCTTATTTTGCCCTCTCCTCTTGCTCATCATTCATTCTTCACTCATATCTAACCCACCCAAAATTCTCCCCCCCCCCCTAAAATACAACACATCCGTAACCCCTTCAACCACCCTTTCCATTTAAAGTTCCAAATGTTCCATTTCCTACTCGAAATATCCTCCCACCCTCAGGCTAATTTCTCCCCCAGGAGTGCGAAGGAGAAAGAGCGGCGGTGGAAATACAAAGAGGGATGGGAAAGGGAGCGCGGTGAGTTTTTTTTCATACGGTCCTCTTGCTTCCTGCTTGATCGTTGTTTTTTCTCGTTGCGCTTTCCGTTCCTCTTTTTTATTAATGCGCCAATTCGCGTCGTACCCGTCGCTGCAATTCCTGCTCAGCTTCCACTTCCTTATCACGTGGAATATGACGCCAGGGGGGAGGGGTCCTATTTCGGGGATGGGAGGTCCCACGTCTATTTAGGAAAATTCTAATTTGCCACCGGAGAAAACTGCGAGGACGGCTTAGCGATCGTGGTGGCCATCGAGGTCTCCTCTATGGGCAGAAATAGCGGCATTGAAAAAATATCTCGTGTGATGACAAAATTTGAGGATACCAGGACTAGCCACGGTATTAGAATTACGGTGTCACCCGCTAGTGAACATGAGTGCGAAATTCCACAGAGGAAAAACCATTCGCATCGACCAGGACTCAAACCGCACCGAGTGCTTTAGCCAATCACACAAATATCCACAGGAGAGAAGGACACCTCGGTAGCTTAACCGGCAAAAGCACTCGTCGTAATATCAAATAATCCGGGTTCGAGTCCCTGTCAAGGTGAATTTCGCATCTTGAGTGATATTTAACGCGTCGTGCGTGACAATTTTATTCACCGGATTGCATGTTATTTTCACATGTTTATAGGTTGAACCCCCATGATGCTGCCTTTATGTCCAACAGCGAGAATTTCCTCCCATTTTGTAACCTTTTGAATGACTCCAGTTGATTTTAATACATCATCTTTGGCCCTTGTCGTTCGGAGAACCAGTGTAACAAATCGATTGTAAATATTATTTTCCCCATTAAGTAATCATGGGTTCCCTTCCCCGGATTTCCCGCAAATTTCCAGGACGGTCTGCAACTGTTAAATAGACATAGCCAGGGAAAATTTCGACGAGCCTAAATGTCTACTAATATTTGAATCCAGAACCTATCGTTACAAGCCTAACACAACAAAATGGGCGAACACGCCGCAAATGAAAACTATATACCCGCAGATTGATGAGTAGAAGTAATTTAGTTTAACTTGCTGTGGGTGTTAACGCCATTCCGCATTTACAATCTGACTTTCGTAAAAACCTCTGAACAACCACAAAATCAGCAGCAGCTGTTCTGACAAATGAATGTGACAAAGTTCCAGGGCCAATACCTACATGCTTGAAAATCGTGATGCGGCTAATGCTCGGATCCTATTCCAAAATGTATTACGCTCGAAAGTGGTCATGCCTTCGTATCCCACGTAGGAAATTAAACAATTGGACAAGTAAATGCGGTCCGCCAGAAACCAAATATGACAATGCTGAAAGCACTCGAGATATACACAAAATACATCGAATGTAAGTAAAAAGTAGTCATTGAACTTTCTCTAAACGAACGAGAATAAACAAGCATCTTAAGAACATGTTGAGAGGAACGCAGAAGAGGCGATCACAGAAGAAAGAATCACTTGCCGAAACGTGATGCAATATCACGACATATATGTCCTTGAATTTTTTCTTAAACAGCTCTGCCCTCATTTATTCACTGCCGCGATATAATGACGGCCTTCGAGCGAATTCGGGCCAAAAGGAGTGCATTAATTGTGTCCTTCACCTCTTGTTTTGAGGTATATTTTTTCAGGTTCTCTTCCACGAGTCGGAATATACAGCAGCGATAGCCGGCCCTGAGCACATTTCCCGGAGTGCTTTCTCTCTTGTCATTCTATCTACCTCGCCTGTTGAAGAGAAGCTGCCAATCCCTGCTTCACCCTATCACGGTTGGACGAGAGTGACGTTTGTGTTTCGAATCCTTTGGATGGCGTTACACACCCGTCACACCTGAGCATTAATCCTCTCAAATTTCCTCCAAACCTTCGCCGTCCACCTCCACTGTAATAATCCGAAAAAGAGTCAGTGATCATGATGCAAAGAAAGAAAAACTAGAGCAAATAAAATTTGAGCGGTTGTCAAGATGAAAAGGCCAAACGACCTCAAAGCCGTCCACGACATTTAAATCCGAGTGTATCCACTCCGCTACATATCATCCGTATTCCTCTGCGGTGTCCGGGGACTCACTTTTACTTATTTTTATTTAATTTTTATTTTCCACTTTTTCGCTTCCCATCTCTCATTTTTCCACATCCCCCTTCGCGCTTTTCACCTCCAAAACAACCCCCCCTCCACATGCATGTATGTCTGTATGTGCCTCACAGACTTCGACTCCCTGGCCTCTGCTCCATTGATCTCTTTTGCCCTTCCCACACTCCTTCCCTCCCCCGACCGAACATCCCCTCTCCTCTTTAACCTCTCATCCCTCCCCCCCCACCCTACCTCTCTCCATCCAGTCCCCATTGTGAGCCACCCCCCGCAAGTGCTCGCGCTGCCTCTCCCTCTCCTACCTTCTCCCTCTCTTCCCCCTTCTCCGTTCGCTATGCGCCGTACACAGTAACGTTCGGTTGGTTTTCCTCTGGTCGCCGCTAAACATTTATTTACTTTTAACACGAGTCTTTCTTTTATTTCTTTAATTCAAGTCAAGAAAAAGAGAGATATGACGCATGCTGAAGGACACTGTGTAAGGAGAAGGACCTTCACCAGTGAAAACCTAGAGGATTTTTACTCTCTTCCATTTGAACCTACTTCAAGCCTTAGATTACTCTAATGAAATGCAAAGAGGGGAATGATCGTGACAACGCACCATTAATGACTACTTACAAAAACAGAGCGAGACACAATTACACTCCGTTAACATACAGTTCACTTTCATCGTTTCCCTCTTCTCATTCCTTTTCCCTTTCCTTGCTCCATATCTGACCCCCTTACAGCAACACACACCCCTGCAGTGGTTCGCAAAGTAACGTGCAGATTTCGATGAAATGAAAAAATGGAGGCACGTGATACAAAACTGAAACGGAAGGAAGTACAGACCTTATGGCTGTACCTACGTATACAACCGTCGTGCGAACACCGACGAAAAATCTTAAGGCAGATTCTACGTGGATGATTTTGGGACTGGAAAATTTTTTCCGGAGAACTAGTCTAACTGCAAGTAAATGGGTAGCCTTTGCTTTCTTTGCCAATTCCGCGTACACTGCGCCTGCCATTACATCACCATGGCAAATCAGATTCTAAGAGGTAAAGGATGTTTACTTCCACTCCACACCTTCCCCACCCACTCTTCTCCCTACCTCCTATTCCACCTGACCAACTTCCACGCTCTACGCGATTATCTGTGCGTCTCCCACCACCTTCTCCGATAACTGGACCATAATGGGAGAAAAACAGCGTTGGAATCACTGAAACCGGAAAATTGCAGTACAATGGTTAAATACAATAAACAACATGAAGAAGGGTTGTTTGTTGCTATGATAGAGAAATAGATTGAGGAGTACAGTTTATACTCTACCTTTTTCGTGGTGGGTGCCCTGACAACCCCTACCTTTGAGGAGGAGGCTAGCAGGGAAGAGGCTTTTCACAGAATTCTAATGCCACTACTTAAAATGAAGCACCAAGTTTAAATATGAATTTGTTCCAACAAGTCACGCCTGAGACCACGAATTAATGCCATTATTTTGAAAATAAGAGACCATTCTTGCGCGCTCTATAAACAATGCGTTTAGTTTTCACGTTTTTATAATAACACTCTCTAATAGATTGTTATCTTTTACGCCGTCTCCTTAATTTCTTCATTGATTATTAGAACAGTTCCTTGAATGTTTTCGTCCCTTCCCTCGCCCAATTACTTCCTCCTGTTTGCTCCCTTTTTCAAGGAAGGAATCCTGACATCCCCCACCACCACACGCCTTTGTCGCCGATCACCAGGGTACCAAGAGTAGGTACCGATTTCACTTTTCCATACAAGGTCCGTAGAAGCAACGGGATGAGGCACTTTTTTCTCCCTCCCCTTTCTTTTTCATACCTCACGTGCCCGTCTTCTCTCTCTCTCTCGTATGTGACTCCGTTAGTATGCTTGTGTGTGTGTGGGAGTGTTTTTTTTTAATCTTCCGAACGCGTTTTGTTTAGCGGTGCGAGCTTCTACGCTTTCACTGCTCCCGTCGTCCCAAAAAATAAAAAGAAGAAGAATGGGAGGAACTAAACAAACATTCCCTCTCACTTCCCCCTTTCCCTCCTCTCCTGCTCGCAGCACACGTCCGCGAGTGGCAGCACTTGCTGGAATTGGAATTAACGGCCTCTGAGCCTCACGCTGCGGAGAAGAAAGAAGGGCAGACATTTCCCGAAACTCGGGCGCGCCGCCCGCGGATGGATTTGCGTTTTGCGCAGCAGCCTCCTCCCGATCGCTCTCCCGAGTTGTTGTTTAATTCGGTTGAACGGTCCTAGGAAAAAGCAGATGAAAAGGGAATGAATTTTATTCACACTGTCGTTGTCTTCTCACTTTAAAGAATCCAACGTAATGTTTCGTCCCTAAGCATTGGGAAGACAAACGAATACGTATCACTAGGAAGGTTTTCTGGACGGACAGTCTACTCGCAACCATAAAATAGCATTTTCTTTTTGGTGTTACTCCGATAATGAATATAGAATGTATAGGTAATATATTTTATAATCCCTTGACTTTTAATCAAAGTGAGATGGAATACGTACATATTGAAAAAACCTTCCTCGGAGAACTTTTAACTATTAGTTTCGAAAGAGCACAACATCCTTCTCCGCTTAATCCAGAGATGATTTCATTGCTTTATACGCGCCAATGTCAGGTTTAACCATTGATGAAACTATCCACTACGTATGAATAGAATAGATAAAACAAATATTGCTCTTTGCTAACATTTTTAATGTAATCATTAACCATATATGCCACGATCTTTGGCATAAATTCTTGATTCAAAAGCATGTTCTCATTTCACTTTTTTTAAGTGACAAGCAATTTGATAAGTCAAATTTCTGGTTAAAAATCTGCAAATGATAGCTTCTCGCCGTAAGGTACACGACCTTTCTTGAAAAAAATACAGAAGTGCCTTTCAGCATACTTTTGTGCCATCAGGTGAAAAAATCAAATATGTTATCAGATGGCAGCGGTGAATTAAAAGCGGAGTCCATCCATTACGAGTGCAAATTCATCATTACAGAAGCTAGCAAAACTCGCTGGATATATAAAAAAACAAAATGGTAATAACGTGTTATGAATACCAAATAAATAACCATCTTAACAAGCTTAAAAAAACAACAGGAGAGATAAAAAAGGAAACTTTGTATAACTTCAAACGATTACTATCCAGGAAAGGCTTTTGCTTTCCAGATGAAAAAAATTGTTATTACAACAAATCTTAGCACACGCATATTTAACGTGAAGTTCGCTAAATGTGGAACACCGTGTTTTGAATTTAAATTAATTATTGAAGTGTGCTTACATAAATAATGCATGATCACTGAATTGGATTCAAATTGAACGCGGTTAATAAATGCGTCTCTGATTGGTTCGGCTTTTCATTAGCTTAAATTCAGGGCTGAGTGGCATTAAAATTATGAGAAATAACAGAGACCCGGATAAATAAATTAAATCGGAATAAACTTGCATCAAGAGAAAAAAATCTATTTAAGAATCGTAATTTTCCATTTAACCTGTTTTTAGTTCGGAGAGTACATAAATATCTATTCTCAAAATTGTGCAAGCGTTTCAACCACTTTACCTATTATGTTATATTACTTTAAAGGTTACAATGGTGTTACAATGACAATTGATAAATCCTCAGCAATCTATTTGTGTCTAGACACTGATGACATTTACAAAATTGATAGCCAGCCATTAACCCACAACTGACATTTAAATATGGAAAGACTCCAAGCCGGACACAAAGCACCAGTTCAAGCGCCACTTTCATGAACATGCTTTTTAATAATTGTGCATTTTTAAACGGTTTTTTCGGGTATGGAACTTAAGAACATACATCTGGAGGAAGCATCACTAAAATTTAACGCGAATCCTGGAGCGCATTAAAATAATTTGCCTATCCCAGCACACATGCACCTGGGATGCGTCCTCAGCCAAGAGGCGCTAACTATTTATCAAGATCGATAAAAGTAAGATAAAAACGAAAAACGCTTGTTAATGATCCATAATGAGAACATATAAGTTGTTACGCTTTTATATATACTGTCTAAGTTGCCAGCAGTTTTTCTGGCCACCTTCAGGTTTTTTCTTGCAATCTTCGATAACAATAACATACAAACTAATGTGAAAATCTTTGACGGCCCACTTTTAGTGAATCTCTTACCGTTTTTATAAATTGATTTGAATCTGTTCTTTGGATTGAGGGTAGACGGAGGGAGAAATCAGCGCGCAATTCAATGAATTATGATTCAAATGAAAATGTAGGAAAAGGACTTCATCATTCTGACGGAAGCATAATATCTGCCACTTAGTGCACTACTTTCCTAGATGTTTGGAAAAAATAGAAGCCTTTTTCAATAGCATTTGGTACGGCTATGCGCCACAGAACGACATTATTAAAAAAAAATAACTGAGGAATTACTGACGCACAGATTGCGTCAGAAATGAGACGGTGTGTAGTTCGTATGTTTTCTCAGTTCTGAAAAATAAATGTATTGCTTACCGCAATATTATATGATGAAATCGCTAAAAAAATATTCGATTTTGAAGGCGTTTACAGCTTATAGCTTTAAACAAGCAAGTGTGTCGAGTTAAAAACTAAAGCATGTGTATTCAGTTAATTACCGAGTTCACTCATAAGAATAACAACTCGTTTCTGTGACATTCGTATCACTATAATTACTTCGTGCCTCTTACAACTGCTTAAATAATTCGAATTATGCTATTATGATTAGAGAAAAATCTCGCCCAAACTACCCAAAGGGTGGGTTAACACTTTCAAGTTACTACCGCACGTTTCTTCTCCAAGAGCTTGCGGAGAGATTAACCCTGACGAAAACCTTTTCACGACTTAATTGCAGAGCTAGATTGGTTGCTCATTACACTGGCAACAATACGCTTCATGGCGAAACATTTGAAAAGTTCATCAGGCGGACTTGCAGAGCCGTTTAATCTGCAATTTACGTCGCAAGTCGCTAAAACTTGTGAAATGAACTTGCCAGTGTAAACCCACCTAAACAGCTTATAACATGACAATGAGTCATGGATCTCATTTACCTACTAGCACATGATTTTTATTTTTTTAATTAATTAATATTGGGCCGTCGACGCATCAATGCACCTTGGTCATGAGCCGTCCCTTTCCGCTTCAATTCCTTCCCATGTTCCCATTTCCTCTCTCGCCCCCTGGACGAACACGGTTCATCCCTTGCCACACGACCCTGAGGCGGGTGGGCGGGCGCGACGCGGATGGCTGCCCGGGCGTACGTGTATGTAGATCATAGCACCGTTGCTCCCACCACTAGACGGCGGAATTCCGCGTTCATTGACGACCCCAGGTTGAATGCCACCCCACGCGATAAGTTTCGCACGGATTGGCGCGCGACGGCACGTCAGCGATGAGGATTCGCCCTGTGCACGAATGCAGTGCATGTGATAGTCTTCAGTCGGTATATTGGTTAAATTAGTGAAGGAAGAGTCACGCCTGACACAAACCCCCGCGGAGGCGAGTGAAAAACAAGCATTACGAGTGAAGGAGACAGTTTCTTTCTACGTAGGAACGTCGATTTCTATTTTTTTTAAGTCTGCTGCCCCTGACTTCATCTCGCCCTCGTCAAAGTCTAAAAAATAAGAATTTGTTTTTTTTTTAATTTCCAAAAAATTTACAAGAGTCGCGAGATTTACAGACCAACTGGAAACGTCTCCGTCTGAGACATTTTGTACGTACATAAACAACATCCTGTCCGTCGATCGATTTCCTTCTGTTGGATTCCCTCTAAATCTCATCTGAAATTTTGCTAGAAACGTATGAATATGGATTGAAAAGTGATTAAGTGATTCTTCGCAGAAAAAATAATATTTACAATTAATTTGCATAAATCTCTGCGTGGTGAAAAATGCAGTTGGCATGTTTTCCAAAAAACTTTCGACTTTAAGCTTCCAAAAAGATGGATGAGCCCTATATGCATTAGACATTTACCTGTAACACGCGGGGAGAGACAGAATCATTGGTGGAAAGGGTAGTTCCCTTTGGTGGTGTTTTTTGGGGTTTGGTGGGGTTTTAGATGCCCAAAGTGCATCGCAAGATTTCGTCGCACCCTCAACCTCACATGAGCTCACGGTAATGCCATATGTATAAATGGTATTACATCTATAAGACCCCTAAATCAGAGGCACTCGAATATCTAATGAATTATGGCTCCGCCTTCACTCATCTTTCTAGAATATTAGGTTCATACGGCCAAACATAGTGCCGTATCTGCCAAGGGTTTGTGCCGGGTGATTTTCGAAACAATAGCTCCGCATCTTAAGGCTTGTGATATATACGTGAAACTTATATAAAAAATAAACCACTGAAAGAACATGCCGATCACATTTACGCACATGGAGTACACGTTTGACCTATCAGAAGCTTTCATATATGAGATTACTGAAATTGCTATATCCTAAATCGTATACGCTCCACAAATTTGGAATAAGAAGTGCGAGGTAAAAATAATTTTCACTACATCAGATATATATTTTAAAAATATTCTTGAATTTCTGTAGATGACCTAAGTAGGGTACTTATACATTTTTCTGACGAGTACAGCGCATTCTTGTTAATCATATCTTTGGATTATGTGACATCTATCTTGAATAATTCATAATTATTGAGCTAATATGCATAATATTTTGACTGGCTCATTCTATGCGTCGAGATGCGTTGCGCAGTGTCCGCCCGAAGCGACGACGCACAGTGGTCCGGATCGCGAAAAAGAGGGACAAAAATCAGATTTTTGTCGGATTACTTTGAAAATTGTCATTTATATGTTTTAAAACGCGCTTAGTTCATTTCTGCTGTTATTTTTAACAAAAAATAATTATTTAAGAAGATATTGAGAATTTTAATGATAAATTAACCGATAATGAGGATACTTCATAGAAAACGCCTGTTATTATTAAATATGCAAATATATATAAAGTATTTGTATAATATGACTTCTAGACCTTTAAATTAATAAATAATTTTTTTTTAATGGGTGAATGTAAGGCAGTTGGGGGAAATGTTTCTAACGTTAAACTGATTGCGATTATCAGCTAGCAGAGGTAGTGCCGCTGAAACTAAAAACTAAGTAATTATTAAATAAGTATGAAAACAGTTTTAAGTACAAATTAACTCATTTATTTTAATGAAAAATACTTAGTATCTTATTAAATTTACAATGTATATAATTCCAAATCTGATTCTCCTGAATTCCACTCCTCTTCCTCGTATTCACTCGCTGAGTCAGGATATACTTGCAAGAGCTCACGGACCTCTTTAGGCAGATCTTCTAGGCCACGGTATTTATTTAATTCAGCACCTAATGTACCTACTGAGGAATGGATCAGAGGTCAGGATCAGTCTACGGAAAACGTCCTCATTCGTGTGGAATCTTGAAATTTTTCTTGCGTGATGCTCACGATAATTTCTTATATCCCTATTCCGCGATTCCTGGGCCTCCTCCGAAAGCTCTCCAATTGGAAGAAGAGCTGACTCAATGACATCTGCACCATGCAGCAGAACTTTATGTACTGTGGGTGGCATGTAGAACCACTTATAATTCACATTCCACTCACAAATTTTAAAAATTATATATTTATATAAATTAACACACATTTAAATAACTACCTGAAAATATCGGCAAAAATTGTAGTAGCCTCGAGCAAGTGTGGTGCAACATGGATTGCAGTTTAACTTCACATTTCTTCTCTGCGTTTTCAATACCATCCGGATAAGTAGTCTTTTTGGCATTAAAAATAGAATGATATAATGGATACAAATCATGGCCATGATATCTTGCTGCGTTTCCTATTTGCAAATACTGTTTTTTTGTCAGATTTGAATTGACGACTAATGCTAAACCGTCATCAGAGTACATAGTAGAGAGGGGCTTCTCTTCCCGCTTCCACTTTTTCAATATTCGTTTCGTAGGGGTGGTCATCGTAGCCTCTTTAACTAGAGACGCTTCTGCGCCATGTCCTTTCTCTCTAAGCTTCATGGGTGTAGCAAAAGATAGTTCTGCAGGGGAAGTACTTTCTCTAAGGAATGTAGTTTTCTTTCTTTTTGACCGGATAGTGACATCCGAAAATTGTTTCTTTGGCCTACCCTTTCTTTTCTGAGATATACCTGATAAAAAAGGCTTATTACTTAGACAATAGCTCAAGAGATGTCATATCACAATGAAAACACAGGGAAAATACGAACCTGAGGTGCTTGGAAGGTTACGATACACAACATCAGGAAAATCAACGATTTGATCCAACCAAGTCGCACACCTCTGTACAAAAAAAGAGTTCGTTCGAGAGCAAGCTCGCCATCTTTTCTCGTAACCAACAAAAAAATTTTCTTTCAAAAAATTTTTGAGGTCATTTTTTGCGTGCTCATCTCCGTGTAAATGTAGGCAATCCTCAAGAAATCCCGTGACTAAGAACTGGCATGTGTACACATCGATAGAAAAGGAGCAACTGAAGAGCAACAAAATGTTTCGACTGAAGCATTGAGGAGGTTAAGAAGAGGAGTTACCGCCACCCCCAAGAACCTGGGTCTACCCCCGAGGATAACCAGGAGGGTTTTGGGATCGCATAAAGAGAAATATGCAATGCCTTCATTGTGTGCGAAAACGCATACCAGCGGCAGCCCTCCAATAAAACCCATCTGGAAAGATGCACCTGGAGGGTAAATACCACAAGTGTTAACACGTGCAACTTCACTTGCAGGTCAAAGAAACCGCCTTGAGGCAATAAACACAAGTTGGGTGGTGCGCTAATTAGGGATAGTAAAATATCCCGACTAAGGACCTTACCCACTACCCTTGGGTCCGGCACGTGTGCGGGTAACGGGTCTCCTGTCACTTAGGCTTTGAGGGAAGGGACAGCCAGAGGTGGGTTTTCCCAGCAGCAGTGCATACAACCAGTCTTATACACTCCAACGATTAACAAAATTCCATGGGAATCATACTGAGAAGCGATCGAAGAAAATATTTTCCTCCTCTTCCAGCTTCGCAATTTCGCTTAGTATCGCAGTCTGAAATTCATTCTCTCGCTCTTTCTAGAGTAAATTCGGCCAAGAACAGAATATAATAGATAAAAACATAGTAAACTTCTTCGTTTTTAAAATCTTTATCAATAAAACATTGGAAAAGACGTATTTCACAATGTGTCTCCTCTGTGACGAAGCTCGCGAGTCTAGTTCCGACGTTTACGTCCGCGGCAGAGTCTCATATAAGTCATTGTCATTCACTTATTTGCAAATATTTGCAGCTAAATCCTTTACTAATATCTTTCTAATATAACCCACTCTTGCCACTATAAGAATCTCCGTGTCACTCGGTGTCACTCTTTTTATAATCCAACGTTTATGCGAAATTTGCGAGAAAAAATGGTTTTTCTTGAAGAACTCCTTCAGCGATCATCACAATGACTACAAGATTGAAACCTAGTTTTTATAATGGTAAAGTGTCCATATAAGTATAGTCCACAGTTATTTTACCAATTTTTAATACGAAATAGAGCAAAAAAAATGTTAAAAATGTGTATTTTTCGAAAAAATTAAAAGAGCGCGGTTTAACTAAAATTAGCTCTACTTTGAAGCAATTTATTGAACTAAACAAAGCGTTATATGCAAAACTAAGTGTGCGGTATGATACCCCGGGCAGTTTACTACAAGAACTGCATATTTAAAGTGAGTTTCAAGAAAGTCGAAAAAATGACTTTTGTCCGCCTTTTTTCGGATCCGGACCACTGTGCGACGGTTCCAGTTTCAAGTGCAAGGGATAAGAACACGTTTTAAGTTAACGTTGATTCGGTCCCAGCCTTTACTTTCTCACGCAGTCCACCCACCCCATTTGACGACGCATCCCTTCTTTCCCCCTTTTGCTATTTCTCTTCTCCCTTTCCACTCCGGAATGTACTTATATGCGAGAGCCTATAAGGAGGAATCTCACCCGACACTCCGGACCCCTCTCCCGGGCCGGATGGTGGCGGCGGGGCCAATCAGTCGAGGGAGCGTTGACACAAATCCCTCTCCTTCACCTCATTCCGATTGCCTCAAGGGAGAGGCAGCGGTGGGGGCAGGGGGATCCCTCAACTCTCCTCCGTGGCTCAGCGCTCCGGAATTCCAAATGGCATAACTCGTTTTACAACTCTCCTCTACCCCATCTCCTCCACTCTCTCCCTCACTCCCGTATTTATTGATCTCTTGTTTCCATATATTTCTAAAAGTTTTCTCGAGACGTGTGAAAACCCTCTCCACATGCTACTGGCCTCAAAAATTTCGGGAGATCCGCCTGAGAAGAAAACTCGGCCCTGCATAACCAAGGGAGACAAAATGTATGAGCAGTGCTTCGCTAACTTCATTTTCAACATGCGTGATCAGGAATTCTACAAAAAATTTCATGGAGAGACTACGATGCAACCAACTCCTCACATGTTGACTGCGGATTATAACACTTTTCAATTAGATAAATATTAGTACAACGAATCTGCTTTCCTTCTCCATGTATAACTTAAATCAATTGCGCGTTAGTTCACGTTCACTTCCTCATAGTTGACTCCGAGATGAGTGAACACATATTAATTAAGTCTTCGCAAAGTGCTCTCCGATGTGACATACCTCACGAGAAAGCTTAGGACGGTAACATTTCAAAAGTACACATTGGAAAAATACAACTATTATTCACGAGTAAATGAGCATTACTTCAAAAATACCCATTCATTCCTATTTTTAAAACACTTCATGGTACACTTGCATTCCTCTAACAAGGAGACATCGCGTGACTGATGTTAGGGATCCAAATGAGGCAATTATTTTCTGGAACTATAGAGAGAATGCGGGAAAAGTGTCACGGCTTTCTTCCATTTAGACCCGGGTTTAGGAGAAAAAGGCAACGAAAGAATTGATCTTCGTATAAAATCCTTAGCAATGCTCTTCTACGTCAACAGAAGCCTTGGCTGAGTGGATAGAGGCGCTGGGCCAGTTATCGCCATGTTGTGACCCGGGTTCGAGTCCCAGTCAGCCCGAAAAATGCTTCCTCCTACCCTGAATTTTAAGTCTATCTATCGCTTTATATTAAAAAGTAATAATCCGTTCATTGTTTACCGCCTTGAGAAAGTGCCACGACCAATCGAAGCCCATCCTATGCACGGAAGTAGCCTTGTATTTTCAAAATCTAAACATATTAGGCCTATCGGCATGTGAATCAAGCAAGAATCCCGAATCCTTTTCGGTCAAGCAAGAATCCCGAAATTAGCTTCGAAAATCTCCCGAGCGGGTTGATTGAAAAACCGGCAAATAGGTTGAAAATTAAAAAAAATATTGTTGTTACTGCCGTAAATGTATGTGAGTGGGCAATTTACAGTGATTCCGTAAAATATTCGAAAGAAAAAAATTAACCTGGCTGGGACTCGAACCCAAGCAGAGAGAAATTTCCGAGAGCATTCCAAAGGATTTTATAGAAAGGTATATTCATTAGTTGCGTTTTTCTCCTAAACCCGGGTCTAAATGGAAGAAAGCCGTGACACTTTTCCCGCATTCTCTCTATAGTTCCAGAAAATAATTGCCTCATTTGATCCCTAACATCAGTCACGCGATGTCTCCTTGTAAGATGTGTGCACCAAAAGCGAGTATTAAGGAGGTTGCAATCAACAACTGGCAGTAGAAGATTATATATGCAATATTCAGATCTGAAAAATTAATTTCCTCCACAACATGCACTGAAAATAGAAAAAAACTAATTTAAGGGACGACAATGTGGATTATTTACGAAATATCATGTAAATCCTCACATGAAATATTGAATCAGTATGGTAATGGTGAAAGATATTAAAAGGTTCAGTTGATAGCACTACTGCTGAGTGTGAAAGCGAATTTGTTCTTCGTTTTAAATATGCACTGAAGCTATTCACTAATCTCTTTATTTTCCTAGCCACTTTGAATTCATTTGGAACAACATCAAAATCAACTACGATCAATTTTTATTTACGAATAAATAAGTGGCAACACAAATGATTTGAAACTAAGTCCTAATAATTAATGTGATGTCAATGCACTTGAATTTAAAAAGAATTATGCAATTGATTGATTTCAAAACAATATATTTTTAAAGGCTTAATAGGTGTCATCAGTGGGGAAACAATAATGGCAAGTAGTGTTGGGGCTTATGTCTTTCTAAGCGTACTCTAGCCCAGTCGACACAATTCCTAAACACAAATATGCTTCTCTGTGGGATAATCCATATATTCCCAAGTAGCGTAAATAATAAAACTATTAACTGATTCATTAAGCATGGATATTTCGACCTTCGGTGCTAAAATTTAATTCCGCAGCGATCATTGCCATGTAATCATCAATCTCGCGAACACAGGTGTATTTCCTTTTTTTTTGGAGTTTATGACCCAAGGCAATAGACATAACGAGAACAAATCAAAGAGGAGGATTAAACGAAGCTGAGCGCTCTATAGATTATATTAACTATATTTAACGTCACTATTCGAAAATGATTCCGTCGTGTCCCATTTTAATAATAGAAGAATAATCCAGAGTGGAGATGAGATCAATCTTCATTGATCTCATCTCCACTGAACAGCAGGGAACATTTTCATTGATCCCCAAAAAGCATCCACATCACGGCCGACCAAAAGAAAATTAATGAATACCTACAGCAAAAATATTTAGGAGCCTAACCAATAATGAAATTCAATATTTAATCACAAATTTTATTTGCAGTCGCATAGACCAAAGAGACACTATCCACAAATGGTTTATTGATACGGAAAATATACCAAAAAGAAAAGCAAGCAAGAAAGGCGTCATATCCTTACTCTTTGTAATCAATAATTCAATCTTAAACGTTTCCTGGGGCTGAAGTACACATAACCAACACAATCTGAAGATTCAGGCGATAGTATTGTGCGGAAACGAAACATCACTGAGAAAACACAAAAAATGGGGAAATTCCAAAAGTAAAATATGTATTACGACCTAGTCAGGATTCCTATTAGATATGTTACTTACAGCACAATCAGGTGACCTGACGATGCTGTAGCAAGCGATACCTAGGTAGTAATAAATATTTTACTTGTGGAATTTGCCCATTTTTTATGATTTATCCGTATCCAGGAACAGTTGAAATACACAAGATGCTCAGTTCATAACTGTATATGGTTCTCAAAATTGTTGCCATCTCCGTTTTAACCACAAATTGTTCATTATAATTTATTTTGATAAAATAATTAGCATCAGACTCATGATAAAGGCATGAGAACAAATTTAATAGAATAATCGAAACTAAAGTCATAAACAAGCTCTTCTCTAGTGATAAATCAGGGCTCAGCAGAAATTAAATTCCATGTTAGCATGGAGAACTAAAAAATATTTTGTCATTGAACTGCAAACTACGATTGATCTTTCCGCACTCGCCAATTTCAAAACCCATTTTTCATTTCAAAAGTGGTTAAAGGTATTATTAACAAAAACATATTACAATATTATTATTAAAAAACATTTATTAAGATAGCAAAAATCTTCTTAAGAGAATAAGAAAAAGAATCTTTTAAATATGTTCGTTAATTTATGCTGATAACTCTTGAAAATTACCTTCTGCTGTTTCATTTTACAGGTGCGACTTTGCACTGCCATGGCCACCAGAATAGTAAAATCAATGACAACTTCATTATCAACGTTCAGACAGACGTGCGTGGTCAACAGCACCATTGGAACGTCCGCCCCGCATACGTTTTTCACGCACAACTAAATTCTGCATTCAAAAGATATTCCGAGCCTTCCAAACGTCCATATAACGTTTGAGCAATATATATATTTGCGACATGGCAACGATCAACTATTCCCGACCCCTCTGCAAACTGTCCGCAACTACCGGTTCCGGTAACGATGACCGGGAGTCAAAGACTCGCGAGCGAGACGGAGAAACAAATCGAATTTAAATCTCAGAGAAGCAAACGAGCGCGCGTCCCAACGTTCAGCTGATTTTTAGTCTTGGCTATGGAGAGGAGAGAGAGAGAGAGAGTACAAGCGTGAGATGGAAGAGAAACAAGCTGTTGCTTGGCGACTCTCTACGCAAAGCATTCGCGTTCTCCCTCGACTACCCCTTAAAGTTCTTTACTGCCTGCCCCCCCTCTCCTCTTAAGGACGCCCGAAGCGCGGATGGTCGCCGCCACACGCTGTGGCAATGAACTTGTGTGTGGCGTCGACGGCCCTGTTTCGCACTCATGCGCGCGGCTGGCAGGGAGAAGAAAAAGATGATGAAAAAAATCCATTCGCTCATCGCCATGGGATGACCTCGAGAGAGAGAAGGGGTGAAAGCACAGAGCTAACAGACACACACACAATATGGAGTTGGAAGGAGAGGAAGAAAGAGGTTAAGGGCTTGCTCATGAAAAGGAAATATGAAAGGAGTGAGCAAATTTGCTCGTGAAAGTTAGGGAGTGTAGGGAGTATAAGGGAAGGATAAGGTTAAGTTAGCTTTTTCTCGAAGATGGTCAGCAGAATTTTCCATTGAAACGTACCACAGCGATGCAAATCTCATTTTCCCCGGGCCTTTAGGGACAACAATAGTAGCGACAGGTATTGTATATGAAATTACTACTCTCGATAAGAGAAAGACTAGAATTGGCACACCTACACTCAACGTGTTAATATTAGTGTTAGATATTATTATTACCAACACCCCGTGTGAAATAGTGTCCCTCATGCTTTGTTTTCCTGCTTGAAGAGGCATTACTAATTAATCACTATTAATTTCATAATCTGAACATTGCATGTTCAATGGCGTAGTACTCCTGCAAGGACCACGAACTGGGACATTGCGCGTTCCAGATCGTGGTCCATTCTTGCATTGTTCTCTTAGGCTCATTTGACTCATTCTCAATCAGTGGACAAGAGAGCATGCGTGGTTCGACCTTGAACTGAGACGATTATTACATGCCAAGTGTGGAATCAAACCCGTGCCACACACCCTGGTTGTGACTTGCAAGGTACTCCGTAGGCTCAGATGTAAAACGAACACGAGCAGATGGACGAAGAGTGAAAAGCGTGGAGGGGTTAAGGGCATGCTCGTGTAAAGGAAGGGAAGGAGTGAGTGACTTCACACTCGTGAAGGTATGAACTTATGGTTGGTGAGCGAAGCAAGCAGCAGAGGGAGGAGGGAATGCGTGCGGAGTGGTGTGCTATACGTTCCACGGGACTCTTCGTGAGATGGCCAGCGCAGATACATAGCGACGCATTATCTCGCTCCATTCCCGGCTGCATGTGATTCAACACACACGGAAGCGAGAGAGCTTGAAGGCCAACAAACCCTTGGTCAGCCATGGCGGGGAGGTGGTCTCGCCTGGGTGAAGGCTGGATGCAATGCGTTCCTCTGTCAGCTGGCGGGGGGGAGGTGCTGCCAAGCCCACTGAGGCACGGATTGGATAACTTCGGCGATTATTAAGCACTCTGCCACTTCGTTCAGAGCAAGCGCGTAAACCTCGAACAATTACAGAGAGCTAGCTGAATGCTCGAGCTCCTCTCGTCCTATGAACGCAGCGTGGGTACTTGGTTATCTTGCCCATATATAAATGCCATCGGAGGAAGTTGCGAACCGTGGAAGTATTCGTACCGAGGCTGAATCCCCCCAGGAGGACAGAATATGGTTTTTTTATCACCCTCAAAAGTCTACCTATCTCCTGGAGAAAGTTTCCCATTATTTAAGAAGGGATAATTTCCAGCTACTACGCCTCACAGTTAGTTCTCACACCGAGTGTGTCCACAGTCCAATTACCACCCCGAGCTATTAAGAAATTTTAGAAACATAAAGAAATTCCAGTAATTTAATAGTATAGGACAGAATGTATCCGGCGTTCCTGCCCTAGGGGTTAGTAAATTGAGCCAAACTTACAATGATAGAGAGTAATGCATTAACAATCATGGCACCACTCTGCTCAACAAAAATGTACCTATTCACGATATTTATATATATCATACATAAAGTCCATGATAACACACAATTTTTTTCCTTGGAAAATAGGATCACAGCTCCACAAAATGATCGTCATTAAATTATTACTTTTGAACTCAGAGCTGGGTCATCGTCCGAACCGAAGTTCAATCTCACCAACCAAACTTCAATGAAATTATTCAGGTGGGATTTACTTTTAAAAATACAATGAAATATTCAATTATATATCCACTGTTAGTAATTTTATTTTCAAGTCATTAACTAATAAGGATAATTTGAGGTTTTTGGCGTTGAAATGTGATCATTATGTTTTTAATAGCATGCTCAAAAATCAAGGAGTATTTCATCAAAACAAGGAAAGAATAATTATGGATTTCAGGAAACATAATGCTTCGCTAAACAAGAATCGATTTGATAATTCTCACCTGCACTCCCGATTATCCAAGCTACATAGAAACTGCAAATAACTTCAAGAATAAATACATTTCCATCTCTTTATTTGTAGATAGACTGGACATGGACTGAAGAAAGAAAAAGCAACAGACAAAAATAATTAAAAACACTCGAAAGATAGAAAGGAAGAAAAAGAGATAATACCCTATATCACGTGATCAATGGATGGTCAAACTCGAAGATAAAATATTAACAGATTCTAATTATAAATATCAATAATTTCGTGCGTTATTAATTTCTTTTTTCTGAGCAATGCCTGCCTCGGTGGCGGCGGGGTAACGTCCTCGCCTGCTAACCAAAAGGTCGCGGGTTCGAATCCCGCCTGGGGAGGATTTTTCACTTCCCAGGGCATGGTTGTTTGTGCTCGTCCATTGTTAATATTGTTAATACCCCGATATAAAGGCCAATGAGAGCTGTTTTCGGCGGTGATGGAAAATAAATAAATAAAAAATAAATAAATCGCAGAATTTTATGTTTACTTCGCATGTTAGGCATGGTATTTGGGATTTCCTTATTTCCAAAACATCTCCTTAAAATTATTTTCTTTTGACTATGCTTATATATGATAGGAGTAATTATAACTATCACAGTTAATCCTAACAAACCTATTTCATTAAGAAATAAACTACAGAAAACCTTTGGAGTCGGAAGACCTATATCAAGTCGTAATTTAGTTGGAAATTCGGTCGAAAATCTAGAAGAGAAAATACATGAGTCGCAGCCAATATTCCCGTTTCCAGAAAAAATTGAAAAGTTCAGTCCCAGGCCATCGATTGTCTCAAAGGATGGCTGAACGATCGAGCGAACAGGGCAACGCCCACCCAACATTTCTACGACCAGCTCTTTCGCAAGAAATACATTCGACTTGCTATCTTCTGAGACCCATTGTCGTTTGCAGGCGGTGGTATTTGGAAATACCACGCTTGGCGAACTTGGAACGCCGTGCGATACCTTCAGTTAAATGAAACAAAAAAAAGGGTTTCGTAGTCTATGAGGCATATCGATAAATAATTCCCCGTCGAGAATTAGGTTCTCCGCCAGGGGTAAAAATGTGAAAGTTGCGGACTGAGAATTTAGTCCAATTTTTATGGCGCAGAAACGATCGAATTCCCGCAGACCGATTCAAACACATTCAATTATATTCAATGACCTGAATACCTTCGTAGCACCAATCTCCTAATTTCATTCGAACAGCTATCCACGAGATGACTATGTGGGGGGAAACCTGAAAAAGGAGTCTCTATCATAGAAATAGCCTTTATTAGAAGAAAAAACGTAAAATATGGGACCAATGATGAAAAAGTTAAATTAAAACGCTTCTTATGGCAAATGCCCCTACTACAATGACTAGCATTTTGATGTGATTTGGCTGTGATTAGTAAATGCCAACTAATGGTCCTTCACATTGAAAAGGATGACGAAAAATATAAAAATTCATGTCAGTAAACATGTGTAAAGTGTGTCTAAACAGTTGTTTGAAACGTTAGCTGTATACGCCGGGCAAGTATAATTAACAACCGCCATATGGTGACTCTAAGGCCCGGTTTTACAATGTCTAGTAAACGTAAACCACATAATAACGTAGCCTTTACGTTAACTTGATGTTAACTGAGAGTTTTGGTTTTTCATATTACATCAGACTGTCGATTGGTTGACGTGATCATCAAACATCGCAACTGAAATAAAACCGAACATTTCCAAAATCTTTCATGAGGTACACAATGAAATATGTCAGAGGGAACATAGGACGCATCAATATGAGCTGATTATTCGTTTAAATATAACAGGAACGAATTGATGCTCATGCTTCGTTAAGATAAGGCCATAGAAGAGGTGGTAAACATTTCGAATGATTTTACATATTTACGAACCGGAGACAGGTAAAATTTATGAATTATTGATATGATACGAATTGAAATTTCCACAAGATTATTAAGTATGGAAATAACTTACGTGAGGCCCAGAGACCACGCATTCGCGAGAAACGCAATCCGAGCAGATTAAGAAAAAAAGGCGCAGATTATATAAGTGCACTTTCAATCCATGGGCAATACCTACGAATTTGTCAGTAGAATCAAAGAATGTGTATAAATTTAAAAATGTATAATGAATTGATATAGTAAGGCATTTTCTCGGTTAAGAGCGACCAAATTTCTTATTAAGGTCCTAAAACGTTTAATATCACAGCACAGCGAGGTGAATAAAGCTTCAGTGATTTTATTCACGCTTATAGAAATTAATTCCAATGACTTTTCTCCACACCCTGCCACAAATTAGTCAGGTGATAAAATTCTATTCACATCTATGGTACAAGTTCTATTCCATAAGCAGTTACAAATTGAACTTGATTCAGATACAAAAACGAGTAGGGAGTCTTATGTCTGTAATGAGTCGTAAAATATTTCCCTATGGCGATAAAGTTATGTCGCGAGAGGCACGTTGCAACACAATTTTATTAATTTCTTAGTTTATAATAAGTACTTATTTTCATAGTTTATAATTCAAAGATTGTTATTCCCGTAGCATAGTTCCACAGCATTAATTTCAAGGGAATCAGTGTGGGCCATATTTAACGAGGTGGTCAATCCAATGCAATTCGCGATCTCTCTCCCAATTACAGCTCAGACGAAATCCGAGAGATTCACACGGAACCGATTCCCTCAACGCTACAAAATCCAACCGACGACGTCCTGCCGCAAACTGTGAGACGAGCGAAACGGGAGAGTCGAAAGGTTGAGCGGCAGACAGGAGGGGGCCTTGTTCTCTAAGGGCAGCAAATGGCATGCCCGTGCTGGTGAGGACCAAGTATTCCTGCTCCTTGAGAACGGGAACACCATTGACGGAACCTGTAGAAAAGAAAAAAATCCTCAACGGCTCTACCCTTCCTTTCTTCGCCTCGTACGCAATGTGATGAGAAACTAATGAACAGGTTATTTTCACAGAAAAGTGGTCGAACCAGCATTTTGGATACCTTTAAGAGAAAGAGTTTATTTAAGATTTTTGAACTTTAAAGAAGATTCAACAGATTTGTTATCGATTTAGGGCAAAAAAAAGTTCAATTCAGTTTATTATCGAAGAACCAGGATGAAACTTCCCAAACGTCAAGAAAGAAACCTATGTTAAGACTACGGTACAGAGCACACAAGCATGTTAATGTCACTGGCGAGATTAGGTAGACTTCCTTACTACAAAGGCAGATTCAGCCTCTTTGAAGAAATAAGGGAGATAAGCACTGGGATTGATACGTTTAAGTACTCGTTTTCCACTGGTATGAATGTATACATCAACAGAATCACGACAAATCACCGATGCAAGTAACAAAATTTAATAATAAATGCATGAAACAATAGGCGTTTCTCAGTGTGAATCTTTCATGCTAATGAAGAACGCTGAACTGAAAACTCCACTAACTTAAATGTTAACGAATAATTTGTTAATAATTCATCCGCAATAACCAATCCGAAGATTGGTTTAATGATACTTCACACTACTAATAGCCAATTTTATTCCTGAATAAGCCTTCACTTTGACCTCGTTTAATTTGCCTTTATGTTTCCAGGTTTGAGTACCGGTGTAAATCACTGTGTTTAATTCAATGTTCTATTCCGACTTTTTTCATTCGCATAATTAGAATTCGACTTGTGTCCTAGCACCTCATGCCACTCCCCTTACTAGTTGTGCCTACTCACGGGGCACAACGAATCCCAGGAGCACGGCAAAAACGCTCCGATACTCCCAGCCGTGTGTACGGCCAGGGGAGACTCGCTGCTCGAAGTTTTCATTTTCCTCTCTCGCCCCGTGTATATTCTCCCCCACTTCGCCCGTCCTCCATTGGGGCTCTCACTCTCCTAGCCCTAATCCCGAAACAGACAATCCGAGCAGGGAGGGAGGTGCCGCGCCCACCCTTGATTAAACCCGGGGCCTTTCCGCAGAGCATCGGGTGGTGTGCAGGAGGGAGGGTGAGGAGGTGGGAGGGTGCGGTGCGGCTTGGTTGGGGAGATGACCATTGATTGCGTATGGACCCTCCTCCGCGCAGTCCACGTCCCTTCCAGGATTCGGACAAAAAATTTCAAAGGGTGAGAGAGAGAGTGGGGGGGGGGGAGGAAATATATGTAAATTCGCAGATTCCATTGCTGACAGAATCCCGAATGAAAAATCGCCAAGCAGAGATCGTGTCGGGAACCGATATAACTAATTCCCAATATTTAACCAAGGATACGGCAGGATAAAAATCGTGCTTGAACGTGAGTTTCTCTCGAATTATAATGCGTTCACGGTAATCGATAGTTTCACTGCAGCTCTCCTCTCCATTCAGCAAACCGCTTTATTCCTTCACAACTCGTTACTCAAACACCTCCCATAACTTTCTCGATACATCTACATCTACATCTACATATTACCCTGCGAGCCACCTCTAGGGTGTTTGGCAGGGGGTGACAAGTCACCAAAATGCAGCATGCAAGCGGACCGCCACATGCACACCGCACGGTCATGAATATTAAGGATAACTGAAAACCATCATACAGCATGCAAGAGAATCCCCACATGCACGCCACACATGTACGATGACACATAATATTCTACATGCTACTTAAGAGGGCAATCTGCCTATGAAGCTAGAACATGCAAAACATGCTGTTAGAATCACCATAAAACTCCGTAAACATGCTTTAAGAAATACATAAGTTAGTAAGCTACACTACCAGTCAACTAATCTATTTCTAAGTCCTTACACAGCCGTTATAGTCTCTTATCGCTCGCGGAAAAAACGACATTTTGAATCTATCTGTTCTACAGTCTATCTCTCTTATTTTATTTTTATGATCTAATCTACCATAGTACGTTGGCGGTCGTAAAATATGATCAACTTCGTCGGAAAATAAACTACTCTTGAATTTACATAATAGATTTAGTCTTGTTTTCAATCTACGGTCTGACAGTGATTCCCATCCGAGTTGTTCTAAGAGGTCAGTAACACTAACAAGACTATCGTAACGGCTTTTCACGTACCTGGCTGCTCTTCTCTGTACACGTTCTAACTCCGTTTTTAAGCCTGTTTCATGAGGATCCCACACACTGGAAGCATATTCTAAATGGGGTCTAACGAGGGAGAAGTAGCTTATTTCTCTCACTTTGTCGTCGCACTTGCCTAGAATTCTTTTAACAAATCCCAATTTACGATTAGCTTGACCTGTTATTTCCCGAATATGTTTATTCCACGATAGATCATTATTGAGCCTAACTCCGAGATATTTTACGGATTCTACCGTCTCTAATTGGGTATCCTGAATGAAATAGCTCTGTTGTGGGGAGTTATTTTTCCCCCAGAATTTCATTACTACGCATTTTTTCAAATTTAACTCTAGCTGCCACGCATCGCACCATGCTTGGATTGCAGTAAGGTCGTTCGTTAGTTTATCCTTATCTTCACTGCTACGGATTTCCCTGTATACTACAGCGTCGTCTGCAAATAATCGAACTTTACTGTCTATTATGTCACCAATATCGTTGATATAGAGTAGGAAGAGGAGTGGGCCTATGACACTACCCTGAGGGACGCCAGATGTGACTCTAACTTCGTTGGAGGCTACGCCGTCTAATACTACTCTTTGCACGCGATCGCTCAAAAGTTCTCTGATCCAGGAAATTACATCATCGTCTAGGCCGTATGATTTTAGTTTTACTAATAACTTATCGTGGGGCACTTTATCAAATGCTTTTTTGAAATCAAGAAAAATCGCGTCCACTGGAATGTTGTCCTCTCCGGAGACTAAAATATCGTGGGCAAACAGCGCTAACTGAGTTTCGCATGATCTACCTTTCCTGAATCCGTGTTGAGTTCTCATTAACAAGTTATGCGTGTCTAGGTGTTTCATTACTGAGCTGACAACAATGTGTTCAAGGATTTTGCATGAAATGGACGTTAAAGATATCGGTCTGTAATTACATGGCTGTTCCTTGTCTCCACTTTTGAATATGGGCGTTACATTGGCAATTTTCCAGTCATTTGGTACTCCGTGTTGCTTTATGGATTTTGTGAATATTAGCTGCAAGTAGGGGGCAATTTCTGACGCTAGTTCTTTATACACGCGAGAAGGGATTTCGTCTGGACCAGGTGACTTATTTGGACTGAGCAATTTCAATAAAATTTCTATTCCGTGAGCACTAATATCAAGGGGAGGCATCTTTCGTATGCAGTGATTATCAACCGCCACGGATGAATTCTCAGATGACTCGGTGAACACGCTCTTGAAGTAGGAATTTAATAAATTGGCTTTATCGGAACTGTTTGTTAACACATCTCCATTATCGTTTCTTAGCGAACAAACGGTAGATCTTTTACCTTGAACTTCCCTAACATAGGACCAAAATGCTTTTGGGTCATCCCGTAACTGCTCTACAAGTGTTTTCCTTTTAAAATTCGTGAATGCATTTCTGAACGCTTCCTTTGTAGCGGCTTTAGACAACTTATATTTATTAATTATTAACTCTCGATCACTAGGAGACACATCATGAATAATTTTTTTCATCTTAGCATGGCACGCTCTCTGTCGCCTTAATGATTTTCTGACTTCCGCGTCATACCATCTCGGTTCGCTACCTTCTTTTTTTATTTTACTAGGGATATATCTTTTGATTCCTGAATTTATGAGCGAAAGAAAAACTTTCCAAGTCCCTTCTACATTTAATTCCATTACTGATTTTTGAAACACGGGAAAAGCATTTTTCAGATTACTCTTGAACCCATCAAAATCAGCCCTTTTAAATATGAAAACTTTTCGTTCTCGTTTAAAACTTTTTGCGATATTTAAAGAAAACTTAGCTGTTACTGCCCTATGATCACTGATTCCCTCGACGGTGCTCACATTTATTACCTGATGTGGTATATTTGTCGCTAACAAATCAAGAATATTTTCTCCTCTGTTAGGAGTGGAAGCTATTTGAAGCAATGCGTTTGATGAAAAAGCGTGCAGTAACGCCTCGCAGATGACTCTATCTCTCCCACCGGGTATGAAGCTATAGGTCTTCCAATCTATAGAGGGTAAGTTGAAATCTCCGCCTAATATCAGATTTCTATCAGGATATTTGGATACTATGCTGTTTATTTGGGTTTCAAAATCTAAAATTGATGTTATATCTGTGTTTGGTGGTCTATAGTACGAGCATACAAATATAGTTTTCGATTTAGGACATTTAATTGAACACCACACAGATTCAACGCTGGTCTCCGGTAAGGTTTCCGCTTGGCTGACAATTGAATTCTTTACAGCTACAAATACTCCGCCTCCAGCTCGGTTAACTCTATCTTTCCTATAAACGGTGAAAGATTTTGGGAAGACTTCACTGTCTGAATCATCATCTGTAAGCCAACTTTCTGTTCCTATAATGACGTTACACCTTACACCTTACAAATACATTCCAACCTTAGTGTTCCTCGGCAACTTTTTTTATTCATTTCTCATTTCATTATTGATTTCAGGAGGACTGAATCAGAATGCCTATTTAGTCTATTACCACCACTTAGCCATGGAATGATGAAGCATAGTTACGAACCGTTCACAACTCTCGCAGGTGTGGATCGTTCACTACGATATCCTTTCTTGACCACTCTTTCTAGACCTCTTAATAGCAAAATATTCAGTTGAAACGCAATGTGATGGAATTTTCTGCCACAATTTCTGGACAAAAACGTGAATACACTTCAGCAGTATCTGATCTCAAGCTCCATTTTCCTGTTCATTTCCATAGCATGCACCGAAACCTTCGCTGCTCCGAAGCAAACTAATTTAGCTACTAAACTACGCACTCAATAGTAATGCACCATTAACGATAGAGGTGGATTGGTGTCATTCCGGCATATTACCATACCAAATGCTGAGAGCAACAGAACTAGAAATATCTGAAGAGAGTGAACTGGTGGCTTAAGCTTGACTCTTCATCGGGGATAGGTATTCCATCCTGTACTTTTTTAACATTTGCTTGAGCTGATGACGGGGACCTTAAGTAAGGATGTAAAAAAGAGGCTAGTAAAGAGCTTGATATGGAGTGTGGCGTTGTATGGGGCGGAAACGTGGACCTTGAGAAAGGAAGACGAAAATAGGCTGAAGGCTTTTGAGATGTGGGTGTGGAGGAGGATGGAGAAGGTGCGTTGGACGGAAAGGAAGACAAATGAGGAAGTGCTTGACATGGTGGGCGAGGAGAGGAAACTTATAGATGAGATTAGGGGAAGGCAGGGTAGGTGGCTGGAAGGGGTAATGAGGGACGATGGTTTGCTGAAGGTCGTGATAGAGGGAAGGATGTTGGGTAAGCGGGGAAGGGGAAGGAAGAGAATCGGTTTTATGGACGGGATGAAGAAAGGTAGGACTTATGCTGAGATGAAGAAAGAAATACAAGAGGTAGAAAGGGCACAGCACGTGTAAGAGTTCGTTGGATATTCTCTGACTTTCATCACAACCTACCTCTAACCGGTAGATTACTGTAATGAAATGAATGAATTCATACATTACCAGCAATTGAAATATTTGCCATTTTTTCGGTTTACTGGTGTCCATAGCCATTGCATTAGGATACGAGAAGCTCAAAATAACTGGTATCCACAGTGCAGACCGAACTTTCATGGGAAAGCGTGGCTATAAACAAAAACCATAGAATATACTTGTAATGGTATTGAGAAAATCTCCTAGTATCTATTTTGCCTTTCTCGATTCATTTTCCTGCATAGGCATGAAAAATTTCCTCGGCTCCTCTCTGATTTCATCCGTTTGAAGTTTGAAAGCCACCTCGCAGTCGAAGTATCATTGACTAAACAACCCTGCCAATCATGCAGATTGCATTTGGTCGCGAAATTGCACGGAATCAAAGCTTTTCCAAGAGCGAGGGTTTGGCGAGTGCGGGAGAGCACTCGCCGTTTCAAATGCGATCGCTTTTCGGAAGTTACCCGGCGCCCACTTGTTACCCAACCGCGCCACTTCGAGATGCAAAACAATTTCCCTTCACGGAACTAGACGAGTGCCTCTCGGCAGGTATTGGGGCAGAGAACAGCAAAAGGGATGCCGCTCTCTCCACAACAACCACCGTACAACCCTTATCCACCCTTACAACTCTTAAAACCTTTCCCCTCTCCAGCCCTATCTCTAAGCTTTCTCTCTTTTTGTCGAATTCTAATCAATTAAAGAGCCTGCAACTTTGTTTTCAACCTTTGAGGCAAGCGATGAGTTGGAAGGTCGGCCTTCAGCAATAAAGCTTTACTGCGCGAAAACAAATATTGGCACTTAAGTATCCCATTTCAACTCCCATTGCCAAGGTCATCAGGGACCCAACAGAACGGATATTTGATTATTTTCATCGCTACTTCAATCCCTTCGTAAAAGCAACTCTTTTGCGAAGCACTGACAGTGCTGCTTGGCTTAAGAGACGGAGAAAAATCGCTATTTCCACCGGTTCAATTCAAATGACTATTGAGGGATACGCTTACCCATTACGGCCGTCAATCATCCCTCACCGCTAATGTTATCGCGATAAAGAAGATTCCTCGGAAAATATTCGCGGAGCTCGGAAAAGGAGAATGGCGTAGGTTCAATAATATTTTAAACGTCATGGAAATTGAAAAGCAAAATGTGGTGAGCGAAATCAGGGATCTTAGGGGTCCATGGCGTCTGTGTACACATTGTCGAAGCTAGAGTTTCGATGAGTTAAGAGCGAGATGGATTCGGAAATAGTTTTCGTTAAACAAAATAAACAAATGATGTGAAATACCTTAAAAGACTGCACATCTATATATCGTTATTCAAATATTTCCGTATAGTCCAGGTAGAGTAGCGGTTGTATTTTGAACGTGAGTTGTAAAGACGCTTTTTAAGAAAGGAATTATGAATATTTCCTTTTTCTAAATTTCTTTTTCTCTTCCTCCTCGATCGTTTTCAATTAATTTTACCTTTGAGTTATTGACCTCTTACCTTGAACCTCCCTCACGTAAGACAAAAATGCCTTCGGATTAGCTCAAAGCATTCGCCAAATATTTTACGTTTGATTTCTGATAATAATTTCCAAAAGGACGCTTTTCCTGTTGTCGTAGCTTCTTTATATTTACGCATTACTTTATATGATCCTCATTGGGATGATCCATAGAGGTGTTCCTTATTTTTTCGTGCCAGGCTCCATGTCACTTTCGAGATTTCCAGAAGTTCGTGTCATATCACCTAGGTTCATTATTGAGCTTTTTTAATTGGCTAGGTACTGTGCTATGTACAACTACTTGATTGATGCAAAGAAAAGCATTCAAAGTATCATCAGAGCAATGGTGGCGAAAAACATCTTTAAATTTGGTAAACGATTTCAATAATTCTCTTTTTTTTCTTCGAAATTCGATTTGTAGAATAAATATACACATTTTAAATAAAGAAGAATGACATCAACCTGAAAAACGCTTAAAAATCGCACACATTTATTCCTAAGTCACCAATTTATCAACTCTTAACAGGGGCAATAGCCAAACCTTTAATTTGCACTATTGTCCAGGCCGCGCACAAACCAAGGTTGTGCAAGGTGCATGGACCTGGTGTTACTGTTAAACCTTTCCCACGGGTCAAACTTATAGCCAATTTATTGTATTATCGAATGCTATAAAAGGATGGCTTCACGAGAATAATTCCATGAATTGCAGATATGTTTTATGGAGGGACGTTCAGTGATTTTACAGCGATGCATGATCGCAGGTGGAGAGGAAAAACTTTCCCTTACGTTTCCGTAAACGCAATAAAGCAGAGAACGAGTTGAGATTTTTTCCATTCGAGTTTCCGAGTCGAGGGATCCGATTCAACGATGCGGGTTATAGGCTGGATTATTCGGGTTCGCCCGGGGCAGGAATCGGAAAGGTTGAGAGGGGAAAATGGAAGACGAAGAGAATTGATGATTGCGTGTGGCTGCGATAGCGCATGGACGAAGGCGCACGAGCAGCAGAGATGCATTTCAAAAGAATTTACTATGGTCATAATTTTTGCTCAGATTCATTCGATCTAACCTTCAATCTTCCACAAAGAATTACTTCAGGCGGCAATTAAACAGTATCTTAGGCCAAATAACACGTGATTGAACTTAGAATTGTACTTCTGATACATTACAGTCGACAGCATTGTGTACCACGAAACTAGTAAGCGAGAGTAAGATTTCTTATAAATAAAAGTATGGGGGTCGTATATTAATTCTGACACTGAAGAGATTCTTAGGCTCCACTGCAGCAGCATCAGATTTTACCATTCAAATAAGAGAGGGGAGTTATACATTTTGACTGATGGGTTTGAATACCTATTTATTTTTCCCCCGCGCGACTTGAAATCACAACGGAACCATGGCAACGAACTCATATACATGTACAGCATTTTATTGCAGTTACCGAATGTAAATTGAATGAGAGATTTGAGAGATGATTAAGGTACGAGAATTTACATAGAAAATCAGGCATGGAAGACCTGCTGATAGTACAGCTTAGGAGCTAACTCAGCTTACCTAAGCTCTAAACATAAGTGCAAATAAATAATAGCCCAGCAGCCCATATATCTGTTACCTAGTACTAGCAGCACGCCTTGCATGTTTTCTACATAAGTCTTGAGTCTCTGTCCATTTGTGTAGTTTCAAAATACATATATATATATTAACGGTCCCTCTCCATTGTGATAATATCTGTAGTGTAGTTCATGCTTGTGAGACTTCGCCTCGTGACAAGCAGTAGCGATTTATACTATTACATAATTAGTCGTAGTTACTCTAACTTTAGGGTACAGTGTAAAGCATGCTGGTGAATACTCACCCCCTGCCACACACCCCTGAGTTGGCTTGCAGGGTATTTTGTAGATGTAGATATCCACTCTCATTGGCATGTATTATAATCTTTAATTTTTCGCGGTAGAAATGAGGGGCCTAGAAGCCAAGAGGTACAAGTGACAATAAGTTAGTTTTGAGTCATTCATGTTTAAAGTTCGACTTGTGGTTTTTCAATGTGTTTCTTGAAGAAGATGAAATTTACTCCACTAGATCTCAGCACCCGTAAGTCATTCACTTATACCTCTTGGCCACAACAATTTCACATAGGTGCTTTAGGAACACATTTCTGCACTTAGCTCGAAAAAACAAAAGATGTCGGTTGTACCCCTTGGCTTCTGGGCTCCTCAAATAGCATCTTAAACTCGTCCGTTCGGCGGTTGTAACTCCTTAATATTATGCACATGATCTAATCGACTGCAGTATGCTTACTATAGGCTTCGTAAATTATTTTTAAAGGAATGGTTTGGGAGCCGCTCGGAGGCTGCACGTTGGGCTGAGATAACTAGAAAAATTTAGATCACGGGAGTTTCAGGATAACACGGAGGATGTTATTGATAATGTTGAATGACACAATCTCATCCGTATATCCAGTTATAAAAATGTAGAGAATATAAACTGAAAAGAAAAAGAGGAAATGGAGAATTATATAAAAGTTGGGGGGCACCACCCCTTCCATTTTGCCAAGGGCGCCACGAACCCTAGATGCACCACTGTGTACGTTTGCAAAAACTAAATTCCTTTTTCCCACGCTCCTCTAAAACAAAAACAGGGCTCCGTCTGCACGCATTTAACTTTTTGTCGTCTCCCTCTATCACTTCCTTTTCCAAAATCCCTCCCCTCTTCGTGGCTGGTGTCCTAACACCCCCTGCCACACGTTATTGCGTTAGATGAAGGGTGTAGATGTAGGGATGAACAGAACTCAGGTTTCAAATTCACCCGCTTCCTGCTCAGGAAGAATGAAGGGGAAACAGGGGAAAGCAAGGAAGGAATCTCCTTTTTGCCGCCTCTTATGAGAAAGGATATCCGCCTCCTGAAAGTTAACCACCGCGTCAGGACCTAATAAAAGTGAATATTTCTCATTTCTTCCTCCACTTCACCCCAATCCGCCCCAGGTAAGTCTACCGCCCTCCCTTCCTTCTTCCTCGCCATCGATGCGTGACGAAAAAATAAGATGCTCCCTTGAACCTGACCTCTTCTCCCGACGAGAACTTGACCGGACGAAGGCTTTGGAAAAGTGGAAATAGCGGCCATGGTTCTCGAAAAGCATGCGCATTTCACTTTGAGCACTCGGTAACATATATTTCCTTAATACGATGCCGATTAACCACCCAGTCATTTGTGGTATTGACGACACTGAACCATGTTGGCGATTTTATTTGCGAATGTGAACGAAAACTGACGGAAGGAGATTCATTCAGTTTTGTGAAATTAGACTCTAGCGTTGGCCGGCAAAGCACCATCATTCTCGTCTTAATCTTGATTTATTCACATTAACGCAATTAATTCTATAATCACCAGGAAATTTTGGTTAAAGGCTGACGATGCGTTCGTGTACAGAGAAAAGACTAATTAAGGGGAAAGCAAAATCTTCTTCACAATATCAGCAAACATGTTACGTGTCGCGAGTGACGTCCCCGGCATAATCTACCGAGCAAGCCACCACTAGGGTGTGTGGCACCAATTGGGTGATTCCACACCAGGCATTCAGCCACGATATTCGTGCATTCAGCACTCATCCTAGTTCAAATCAGGACCACGCACATTCCCCGGGCACAAGGCGCACACCAAAAAGCATTCAGCAGAACAGTGTGCAGTCCAACTAGATACTGGGAGAAAGCTACGTGGACGAACATGCAGCACACTAGTATTGTTACACTGACTTTAATAGGGTATAGTGTAATGAATGTTGGTGACTACTCACCCCCTGTCACACAACCTTGAGGTTGCTTGCAGGCTATTTTGTACATGGATTGATAATATGAAATACTCTGGAAACTGCAAATTATATTGAACTAACATGGTGAAAACGCGATCGAAATTTCTCCTAGGCAACGATAGAAATGCCTCATTTCAAAGTACAAGGCGTGGGAAATATTATGATGTCGATAATTTTATGTTTGCTTCACATTACTCAACCTTCGCTTAAAATAAAGGTACATACCCCGGATATTTGGCGTCCCTATAACCACTGGTCTTAACCTCGAGGTTGCTTAAATAAGTTGGGGCAGAGCTTACCAACCAAGCCCAACGGCGTGTGAAATTCACACCTCAAGTCAAGGGGGCCAGTTCCCTTTCCTCAGACGCTTGTGGTTTCCCAGAAATATCTAAGCTCTCATGATCGCATATAGCTTTACGGCAGCTGGATTAGGATGTAACTGAAAAGGCTTCACCCGGATGTGCCCGGCGCCAACAAATTAATAAAATGCAAATAAAAATTTCGTGGTGTGATAAATCTTGGCTCGGAAGTGCTGAAAGCGTAACATCACGAACATTCTATGCACGTAGTTTATCATCATATCTCCTCCCTTCGTTCTAATGTCCTCCACTATTCCTTCATGGTTGGCGTCCCAACACATGGCCTTGCAGCAACTTGCAAGGACGCGACAAGTGTAGATTGTAACCGAGTCCTCACACCTAGGTCGTATTAATAAGTTCATGTGTGGAAACCCTTCCTACTGGTATGGATTTTGGTGGAGGGTCAAAATGGAACTAAATATTTTAATCTTAAACCACCTATGAGATCAATAATTATAATATACTTTTTCAATGTCACTTGGATTTATGAAGCCAGCAAAGAAACTCATCCACGTCTAACATCTACCTTGTGAACTGCCTCGCGGAAATGTGTCCAGTGGTTAAAGGACACTACTTTTTGTGCTTTTTCGAGTGAAAATAGTAATGAAAATATGCGTTTTGATGCTAAATTCAGCATATATATTATTAGTACTTTCTTGTGGTTGGTATTAGAAATTAATTTTGCTAATGAAAAAGAATAAATAAACACAATAGGGATACTTGGCATCACATTTCATTTTTTTTAAAGCAAAGAACGTAAAATTGCACTGGCCACCATTTTGGAATAGAATGCATTCGTAATGTAAAATAGTTTAGCACTATAAGCTTTTATACAGGATTTGGCTTATTATTAACTAATATCACTATTGAATAATTATTAGCAAATAGCGCTATATAATATTAGTGTCGTCATACATCTACGTTATATCGTCACATTTCTTTTAATTTTTGTAATAGTGATGCCACGAATCCTTTGCAGCGAGTAACTTTGCATGGCATTTTTATTTTCCATGGAATTTAATGGAGAAGATGAGGGGATTGGAAGATAGCCTAAGACGCCTCCACAATGCTCTTCTGTGGGACATCTACATAATACCTTGCAAGCCACCTAAAGGGTGTGTGGCAGGGGGGTAATGTCACCAACATGCATTACACTATACAAAATACCCAGCCACGCACCCTTGAGGTGGCTCGCAGGGTATTTTGTAGATGTAGATGTTAAAGGGACCGTTTGTGTCAGTGTATTTAGCAACTAAATAAATGGACAGGGATAGAGCTGTACTGCAAACATGAACGGCGTGCTGTTAGTACTGAGTAGCAGATAAGAATACAAGTATGAGGGAGTAACTCAACTAACTAGCTACACTACCTGTCGGAAAACCTAGTTAAGTATCATTGGCAGCTGTTATGGTCTCTTATCGTTCGCAGAAAACATTAAATTTAAAATTTGTCTGTTATGCAGTCTATTTCCCTAGTTGTATTACGTCTAGTGTAGTTCAGTGAAGCAAATCAGCCATATGGCGATGAGATTATCATAAAATACAGTCTTCTGCTCCATATATTGAAACACAACACATTTCTGTGCATACCTACAATTCCTATCTGACCCAGAAAGGACAATGAAACGTTTTGTTTTTTTTACTTTGGTGATAAGTATCTTACGGTAATTCAATTTAACAGACCCAATTATAATACACCATACTTATTCTTAGTAGTGGAATGCACTGATATATTGAGGGGGCCTAATTATCTTCTGAGTGTAAGAAGCAAAGTTGGTACTTTCCTAGAATCTTAATCTTGCCTGTTATTTCTGGTATTTGAGAGATTATCTGTGTTTACTCCATAACCCAGTCATATCTAGATTTTTCTTACTGTAGTTTTCTTTAAAAATGTGGCGGATTGTATTCAAGAATTACACGATTCTTTAATCAACATTTTCTCTGGTAGGTCTTAATATTTTCTACACATTATAAATGCGGTCTTTCCATACAAAAATTTTCTTATTATGCTCAATCTTTACCCTTCTGATGAGCTATGGATTATTCAAGGCTGCCCCGTAAATGCTTTTCATGTGTGCTTCTTGGATAGGTTTGAAAATGGAAGTGACTCTTTAGCATGTACGTACTTCTCTCGTCAAGACTTCATTCATTCATTTGTTTCGTGCGCTGTGTTACGGATTCCATTACCTTTTTTCTAGATGCTAATAACTCTCCATTTCCTACGATAAAATTCTAAGACACAATCTTTCACCATTTTGAATTCCCTTCCAAATTCATAGTGAGAAAAAATGCACGTTCTGTTGACGATATTTCTGTTGACGCGATACCTCAATCACACTTTTCATCGGAAAATGGTCTGATCCTACAGTTTACGACGTAGCAAATATCTTTCATGCAAAATAAAAACAAAAGGGGCCTCAAAAGCACCCACCTGCAGTCACTTACACCTCATCTGACCTCTCAGGTTAGTAAGCCAACAAATTACTTATCAGTCAATGAGTATAATTTAATGGGGAGTAAAGAATAATACTCGAAGAATATTCAGTACAAATGAAACATGAGACGGACGAGGATGAGCTTAGTAGTTGCTGGGCACTGGCTCACCAAAACACCATCACTTTCCTCCGCCACCCTTAACGCTCCACTCAGGGAGTGAGTCAAGAAAGGCTCGGTAAGGGTAGTGGAGGATGAGGAGACCCTAAACACTCCACCCCGCTATTTCCTACCTGGACAGGTTTTTCCCCTTAAGGGGATTTACCTCTCCCCCACATGAACACAAAAAATATCCCCCACTATCCAAAACCCCACAGGAATGCTTTTTCGACTCCATTCGGGTTTCTCTGGTCTGAGGGTGACCTCGGATACCTCCACTCGGAGCCAACCCCTCAGCCAGGCATCGCCCCTCGCCACCACCCACTCGAACACGCCATAACATGCCCAGACGGCTACCCTCCTCATCCTTCACGAGAAAAAAAAACTCCACACACTACAACCCCCGAAGACCCGGATCCCAGGTATCCCCATACACCTGTATTCCACACACCTAAGGTGAAAGCCTTGCGCCCGCCCCTCGAATAAAAATACAACCTGGTGAGGCATCTACGACGCGTCGGACAAGTTACAATCATGGTACTAATACATTAGTTACAATCATGGTACTAATGTGTTAGTACCATGGTTACAATGCGCTCCGAGGAAATCCTTGCGACAAGGGGCTTAGGAGGGTAAATGAGAGAAAGGGGATGTCCTTTCGTCACTCCTGCGTGTTGTGGAATACTAATGACGTGGCCATTGTTGCTTCTCGGAAATCCCCGTTCCGGCTACCACTTATCGGAATATGCATTCCAGCTCCCGTCCCACCAATCATATCTCCCACATCCTCTTCCCTCACCCACCCCCCATTTCATTCCTCTTCGTCTACTCATGTTTTTGTGAGCACTCAACGAGACATATATGCAGACATGCGTGCATGTGAACGTGATGCGTTTTTATTTATGAAGACACGTCGCGACGGCGAAGAAAGCATCTGCTTGAATTTTTCCGTGACGCCCCCAGAAGAAAGCCGTCTTGTGCGTGCGGTGACGCAAGGTCCCGTCCTGGGACCTCGACGCTTTTTCTTCAAACTTCTAACCTCGAAAGGGTGCCTTCATGAATTATAATATAGCGTTATCGACTTACCACCCGTTGCATTCCTCGGGACAAGTTAGCGGGATGGGGACACTAAGAAATATTACCAATTAAGACAAGGGAAACCACAGTTCACTTTCTTCGTAACTCAGAAAAAAAACTAACCACCACTCATTTAATACTACCCACTAATGTGAGTGGCCGAATGAAGAATCGACGGCTGCCATGGATGCATTATATCACATTAATATTAACGCTTTATCGATTGAACGATGTAAAAGGAGGCGAACTGAATGCATCAACTGACATAGATACCATATTTCCATCCAAAACTAAGGAAGAAAGATTATCTTTTGCACGTTACGTAAGAGATGTTTCACTGCAGGCTAATGCAGACTCGGGAGAAAGGAGAAGGTAGTAGGGGCTTCAGGGCAGAAGGATTTTGGGTGTGTTCGCCGCGGCACAGCAAATTCCACTTAAAGGAGGTGCTGCAGCACCGAACCGGCTTCCTCCATCTGATAACTCATCACACGACTCATTTACCCGTTTCCTAGCAACCAGATTGAAATCTCCGCGCCTATCAGACCTCACTCAGCCGGTACTGTTGCACACTCTGCTCTCTACTCTTCTCTCCTAACCCCTTGTGGTCCACCCTTGGAACTTTTTACTCATTTCCTTCACCTTCCTTCGGATACGAATGCAAAAAAACATCCGTGTTCGTCGTTATGACGTCTTTAATCTATAATGCTTTGTGATTGTAACAATAAAAGGATGCTAGGGCAAAATCCAAATGAGTTTATTGTTCTCTTGGTGAGTCCTAATCATGCCTTCATACACACTACCAGAAAAACAACTAATCCATTTCGTTCGATAGAAAAAATTGAAAACTAGGAATGTTAAGTATATTTTACACAAACGCAAAAAGCAATTGCTTCAAAAAAATTTAAATATACATAACACTTCAATCGCGCCAGAAAATGAGTATTTCCTGCCGATAACAGAGTATAATGCATTTATTTCTTGGGCGACAGCCAAAGAAAAGTCAACTTAGCACTTATTTAGTTATTTCCACAATGAAAAAGCCAAAGTCCCTCTGTGGAAATCATTCATGGACTGGTATGGCTTCAGAAATGAAATGTACAAGTAAACTTCAAGAAAATCTTTTTTCTGATAAAATCTTCAAAGTATTTTTAAGCATAAAAATTGACTCTGAGAATTGGAATTTCACGCAGGTTAAATAATTCTATGCTTAACTCCATCCAGGGCATTTGTGTTGGTCTCATCATAGTGAAATATTGGTCGAAGGCGTGAGCTCAGTGCAACGCATAAAAAACTAAAGAATAATGTAATGGTAGATATTCGCGAAAGAGAAGGAATTCTGATTGAGGATAAAAACCATCGCAGTTTCTTATCGCTTATGTAAGAGAAAGACCTTCATGGACAGCATGATAAATAGAATGGCAGCACATAATTGAAAACTTCACCACTTATGATGTGTGTTCGGATTAGACCATATTGTAACAGTGCAGTACGTACCTTCCACTTCAATATAAGAATCCCATTTCATTACAAAAAAGACGCATGGTATAAAATTACAGCTTTATTGAATCCTCAATCCCCTATATTCATCTCCATCCATAAGGGAAACGGATTCCGTCACACCGAAGGCCTCATCACCACCATCCAAGGGTGCATCCCTCTTTCCAATTTCCTAGGCAAGCTAATAAAAACCTCTTCTCATTTTCCCCTTCTACTTGCGAAGCATCTTGATCCCCTTATTCGAATGAGCATTTTTGCACCTTCCCATTTCCTCCTATTCCCTTTTCTTCCTCCTTCCAAAGAGAAATATTTGGCACGAGGGAAAACAAAGCTCTTTGCGTGGGATTTTCATCCCCGTCCTCAAATCAGCTTTTTTTTAGGGGTTGCGAGTATATGGTTATCTTCGTCCCCATTCTCTGGTTTCTTGTTTCTGCTCTCTAGCTTCCCCCACAATCTCTCAATCCCGATTCTTTCTTTCCTTTTGTCGTCCCTTTTCACTTCTACTCTCATTCCCTTAGTTCATCTCAATTTATTCACGTCTCTCTCTCAACTCATAACAACATTATTCCACATTATTACTCATCCTTATTAAATTGTGCAGCGCAGTGCATGGTACGTTACAAATGGTTATAATAGTATTATTAGTGTCACAATTTTCATTGCGACGCCAACGATGGAAACGACTATCGCTCTACAGGATTAAAAAAAAAGATTTAGCCGTTTAAGTAAGTTCAAAGCCGTACCACGCCAAACACATTTGCAAACCCCGATACGCTATGGAAATTTTACGGATGATTCGAGTATGAGGATAAATTTAGGGAATCAGACAACCGAACGGACAGGTCTAAAACGTCATTTTTCCAAGAAAAATTGGTGGTCGTAACAGCTGTCATTAAGATTAGATAAATTGATAGTTCAGCAGGTACTCCCTGTCGAACACCCTAGAGATGGCTTTCAGGGTACGATGTGGATGTAGATCTCAATTCATGCACATTTTCCTCAGGCCATACATCCCTTTTTTTCGTAGCTCCCTTTCGAGAAATTTCTCGTATGACTGATCGAGAGTTATAGAAAAAAATATGCAGCATGAAAAGATACCGTAACCGAATGTGCTCGGAGAATTTGCGCTGTCACTTAAGATGATGGATGAGATGTTTTACGATAGAGGTATATGGGTGTCATCCCGTCTTTGCGTGCTGTCCCTTTAAATTCGAAAAATTCAGTAAGGTGGACGTGGACGGCGAAAACGAACAGCGGCACGGGAATGGTGCACTTTTTCTGAGGAACAGAATGAAAAAATGTAAAGCACAATGATAGACTAAATGTGCGATTCCAAAAGTAATCTAAAAAGTCGACGCGAAGGCAATATTAGATGCCGATAGAAATCAACAAGGGCAGATAAAAACCGGATAGAGGTAAAACGCAGTTTTTGCATTTTTCCACATGTAATAGGTTAATTTCACGACTAGTTTCGACGTATCACGTCATTAACAAGTGCCAAGCTCAAGCATTAATCTTATCTTAACCAACTCGATAATGGCGTAATATGTCGAAACTAGTCGTGAAATAAGCCTAATACTTGTGGAAAACTGCAACATCTGTGTTATACCTCTGTCATGGAACAGCTCCATCATTTCAGCCCTGAATTAATACTTTATATTCGATTCACGGAATCATATTATCCTCGTTTTGATTTGTGACTTAAAGAGTAAATATTATTTTTTTCTGCGTTCCTGCGTAGATTTTGCCTCTCTCGGGCCATAATCTCCGTCCAAAAAAGACGATACATTGATAAGATACAGATATTGAGAATGGGGTGCTACTATGTAAGACTAACTCATGAAATTTCCTTCAAAAGATTGGAGCTACAGGACGGATTTACCTAAGCATGGGAAGTAAGGGCAATATTTTATGACTTGACGCTAGTAAAAAGAAGTTCGTGCATCTTCGGCATATGATAAATTATGCGGACTAAGTCCCTTCAATTTTCAAAAGGGTCTTGTACGATGGATGTCAAGGTTTGCATCCTCTTAAGTGAGCATAGGTACATATTATCTGCTTTGTTGCATAAAAGAGTAATACTTATCATTCCATCCGTTGTACAATACCTACCTAATGCAAATTACAGTCCCCATGGTATAGGTAACGTTAAATGTCTACACAATCCGGTTCATTTCTTTATGTGAACAGGGACTTAATTTGTAAGGGAAGTACATTTGTTGAAAGTCATGCGATTCTCGATTTTCAAATACCTAGCAAAGGAAAGAACTTCCATTAAACAAAACATAGCACAACATGATGATTCCATAACTCGGGACAGAACAAACTACACCAGAGGTAAAGTTGTCGAATGTTCCTCTTTTAAGCGTTGTACTTGCCCCCCCTTATCAATTTCCTTATCACAGGGGTTCTAATAATTATTCCTTCGCGCGGTCCTAAACACGCGACGTTATATACTTGTATCAGCCCGACACACAAAGGTACCCTTCACTTTATCACTTCTTACCTTGAGAGAGATCCGTTCTTTCGGTAATCCTTGGCGGCAAAGGTTAATGGATTAATTCATGCACAAAAATGATACACTTGAACAGTACATATATTTATAATAACCCTTTTATTCTTCACTTATGAAACAAATTCACTTTAGTTACTCAATTAATCAATATATGTTCCCTTCTCAAATATATTCGTATTAATTTATAATGTTTGTTCTACTTCACCGGATATTGTACAAAGTGAATTTCGCTGATACTCTATGTCCCAGTATCTGTTTATCGGATTCCTGGATCCTTCCTTAACACAGGACACTGGCGTTGGTAATTGCTGTCCAAAGCTGCTTACTCCCGGCAAATTATCACTGCAAAAACTCTCGTATGACTTTCACTCGATAAACGTCTCTTGTGACTCCCTTGTTAAGAAGACGAAGAAGAAGAAGAAGCCCTCCTTGTTTGACAATCCCTTTTATACTATCTCATCTCCCCTCCTGTATGTTCTAGAACATTCCAGGTTTTCTCCCCTTCTCTCGTATCTGATAGGCTATTCCCCTTTCATTATTATAAGTTTGTTTACGTAAACAGAAAATGGTATTGTTTAAAGTTGTTTTCATAACATAGACGGCATTGTTATAGTCTGTTTACGTAAACAGAAAATGGTATTGTTTAAAGTTATTTTCATAACATAGACGATATTGTTGCCTCGCGGTAGCACGTGTTCCCAAAATATACACAATGGCGTCCTTAATCGTATACTTATGCCAACACGGCCAAAATGGCGTGTTACATTAGCCCCATTAAAATAATGACTTGGAAATATAAGAAAGGAATTATTTTAAAGCCTTCAAATGTAAACTAACGCGGCCCCAACGCCTTCAAACTTTAGCCTCCCTCTAAATAATGTCTGTGCCCAAGTATATTGTGTTACAGCAGAAATCACACATGAATACATTTATATCAATAAACACAATTACAAACAGCGTCTCCTCCTTTAACTCAAGACATATGATACACCATATAACAATATGGTCTCTTCCCTTTCTTCCTTGCTTGAAATAGGCAAATAACCAATGAAAATCTTATTCACGTAATTTAAAATCAAGAACATATTATATAAATCGACGTTATTAACTGATACATTGAACGTGAATATAACGTGCAAATAATAAAACTGTCCATCTTCTTCTCAACATTCATTCTCACTTTTAACCCCTTAAAAACACTGGGTTATCAAAAGGCCATAATTCACATTACACATATACACTTCACAGCACTTAAAGTTCCTTCAGGTGATATACTCTCCCTCCTTCCGGCTCAATCTACGTCCAAGAGCCCATTCATACATAAGAAAACACGAATCAAATAATGGCAACATGACACTGAATATACACACATTGAGAAAAGATATCACGAAACATACATATTGTGCTAATCCACCTGCCGCCAAGTTCAACCTCTCTCTCTCTCGTTCGTAAGCTCCCCTCGCATGTCGGGCCCCGATACAATGTATATTATCGGTAAACAGTTCTCCCTTGCTTGAACGGATCAAAATATAATGTTGCGGCGCTGGTTTCCTCAGTTTAATGACTGCGTGCTATGGTCAGTTGGACTACGGTCTTCTTCTCGTGTGCTCGTGTGATGTGAGTGATACCAAGTGCTGTGCTATTGTTCCCTATATGGTTTAATATTGCTGAAGTGGAAAGTGCCTCGTATTTCGTTCTTTTGTGGATTAAATACTACACACGTGGCTGGCCCTCGGAATTCTGAAATCTCATATGGACCTTCGTATAATGCCAGGAAGCTGTGATAAATCCCCCTTTGCTCATCGGATACCGGATTGGTACGTACTAAAACCTCATCTCCTATTTTAAATTTCGTTCTCTTCCTTCCGACGGCTCCTGCTATCCGGATTCCTTTGACTGGTACCTCCAAAGCGTTTCGTAGTGCATTCTGATTCTCCCGATAAAACTCCTCGCTAATGCACGTTAGCTCCGATCCCGTGTCTATCAGTGCATTCACAGCCACTCCTTCCATTTGAACCCTAATCTCCGGGCATTTAATTACTTCCGGCCTATCCGCTTCTTTCTCCGTCAAGAAATCTCGAGGTGACTCAAAAACATTGCATATCGTTTCCTCCTCCGTGTGGGGTTCTATCTTCTCCTCTTGTGGTGGTGTCCGTTTTATTCTCACTTTCCGTGTCTTCGCCCGTTGCTCCTTCGGTATGTCCCAGAATCCCTCTCCGTCTTCCGGCCTCGGCATGTTGGGACCTTCGTCATGCTTTGCCGCTAATAGTTTTCCTGCTCCGGTTTCCCTGCGGCGTTGCTTTCTTCCGCCATCATGGAATTGACAGGGCGCTCTCTCATCGGTGGGCGCGCCTCCGCCATATTGTTTTGTCCTCGGCGTCGATCAGCTGGTCTCTCGCCCGGCCGTTGAGAGTATCCCTCGCCGCGAAAGTTATCGTCTCTCCGTCCGTCTCTCTGCTGGCTCGACGCTTGCCACTCTCGTGGTTGTGACCTCTTCGAGTCCCATCTGTACTGCTGGTTGTGTTGGGATGTGTCTTCCGGTGTCCTCCACGTACGGTCTCCATGGGTCCTTGGGTATTGGTCTCCCCATCTTCGGTGTCCAGTCGCCTCGGAGTTTCCGTCCTCTCGCGGTATGTTATCATAGCGGGCCAATAACGTCAAGAATTGCGGGATTGTATTTACATTATTTGAAATCATGCCGACGCTCACTTCCATGCCAAAGTGTTTCTTGAGAACAAGAATGATCATTCCGTCCTCCATTGGCGGCGTCAACTCCCTCGCTACGCTAATTTTGGCCGTCGCATATTCTACTCGCGTGAGCCCTCCGTTCTCCTTGTATTTTCCCGTGTCGAAACTCCGTTTTATCAGCATTTGACGTTCATCTCCCCAAAACTGCTCCGTGAAAATAGCTTGGAAAGCGTTCACATCTTCATACAGGTGTCGGGTCGCAGAGAACCATTCCTCTGCTCTCCCAACCATTCCTTGTCTGATGACCTGGAGCATCATCTGGTCAGGTAACCGATATATCTCTTGGTATTCGCACAGCTCCTGTAGGTATTTCATGGGTCTTGATGTATGCCTCCCGTCGAACGTTGGGACCTTTAATTGTACCATTCCCGCGGGTGCCGTTGTGACGTTAGGTCTCCTGCTTTCCTCACGCACGATGCGTCGGACTGCCTCTTCATCTAGCCCAGCTGCTTTTGTGGTGGATTGTTGTCCCAGCTCGTCCGCCATCTTCTTGAACCTTTCCTCCACGTTCTCATGCAAATTCACGTAACTCGCTTCTAACTTTCGGACCTTGAGATCGCTCGCCTCCAGCCTCGCTCCTACTCCGTTAATTTCTTTCGCGACATCTTCGCATAACTCTGCTAACGCCCCGTCTGTTTTGGCAAACCTTTCATCATAGCCATGTTCGAATGATGCAATACGTTCCTGCGTCTGTCTATGTTCTCCTGCTATTTTTGCCATTTCTTCCAAAAGCTTTCTCTCTCTTTCGTCTGCTTCTTCCCTAATTTGCCCCAACAATTCTGCATGTCTTCTCTCTTGCCTCTCAGCCATCTCCTCTAAGATCGTTCTATTTCTCTCTTGCCCTTCAGCCATCTCCTCTAAGATCGTTCTGCTTCTCTCTCGTTCTTCTTTTGCTTCTTCTGCCCTCTCTCTATCTCTTCTATCTTGTTCTTCTTTTAATTGCCTAAATAGCGCTTGCATCTCAGTTTCCACCGGTTCCTCACTATCGACCCTAAATTCATACGTGCTTATATCTATTCCCTCCTTTTCTAGCGTGTGTAATAATCGCTGCTGCAATTCTGGCTTGGTTCCCCCTACTAACAAGTCCCTCTCTCGTAATAATTGCCGTAGCTCTGCCGACTTCAGCTCCGGAAATTTCTTCATGTTGGCCGCCATCTTCTTTCTTCACTCCTTCGGGATGATCCTCCTTCTCTCCGGTTCTCGTGGTCTCACCTAATGAGTAGTCAGGCCTTACACGCTGGGCGCCAATTAATGTACTTGCCCCCCCTTATCAATTTCCTTATCACAGGGGTTCTAATAATTATTCCTTCGCGCGGTCCTAAACACGCGACGTTATATACTTGTATCAGCCCGACACACAAAGGTACCCTTCACTTTATCACTTCTTACCTTGAGAGAGATCCGTTCTTTCGGTAATCCTTGGCGGCAAAGGTTAATGGATTAATTCATGCACAAAAATGATACACTTGAACAGTACATATATTTATAATAACCCTTTTATTCTTCACTTATGAAACAAATTCACTTTAGTTACTCAATTAATCAATATATGTTCCCTTCTCAAATATATTCGTATTAATTTATAATGTTTGTTCTACTTCACCGGATATTGTACAAAGTGAATTTCGCTGATACTCTATGTCCCAGTATCTGTTTATCGGATTCCTGGATCCTTCCTTAACACAGGACACTGGCGTTGGTAATTGCTGTCCAAAGCTGCTTACTCCCGGCAAATTATCACTGCAAAAACTCTCGTATGACTTTCACTCGATAAACGTCTCTTGTGACTCCCTTGTTAAGAAGACGAAGAAGAAGAAGAAGCCCTCCTTGTTTGACAATCCCTTTTATACTATCTCATCTCCCCTCCTGTATGTTCTAGAACATTCCAGGTTTTCTCCCCTTCTCTCGTATCTGATAGGCTATTCCCCTTTCATTATTATAAGTTTGTTTACGTAAACAGAAAATGGTATTGTTTAAAGTTGTTTTCATAACATAGACGGCATTGTTATAGTCTGTTTACGTAAACAGAAAATGGTATTGTTTAAAGTTATTTTCATAACATAGACGATATTGTTGCCTCGCGGTAGCACGTGTTCCCAAAATATACACAATGGCGTCCTTAATCGTATACTTATGCCAACACGGCCAAAATGGCGTGTTACAGCGTCTCCTTATTGAAATTTTACGGCAACATCGAAAACTTCGCCTCTCAACCCTGTGATTCCTTATTTTCGGTGGGTTCATTCCGCAAGCCATTTTCCTTTTTATTCCGCCGGCTCCAGGGAAATCCGCTCCTTCTCAATTTTCCTCCATGACCTCCATACTCGGGCCGTAATGTAAGTTTTCACCCTTTCCCTCTCACACCCTTTAATCCACCACCGAAAGAACAATCCCTTCTTACCTACCACTCCCTCTCTTGGCCAAACAATCCACACACAGAGAAAATGAGGGACCTTTGTCGTATATGGAAAAACCCTTCTCCAGATCTCCATTCCTCCTTCCTCAGCGATCCCTCCCTCCTCCATAGCCATTCCACCTTCCTCAACTTCATCTCTCTCTCTCTCTTCCGGTACACACGTGCCTCACACGCCCGCACTCAAGGTTTCCATATCAACCGCCCTTATTCTCCTCCTTCGCTTGGATGGCCTCGCCTCTTCATTCTCCGATTCTTTCCTCGTTCCTATGGAAGAGCTTTGTTCTTCTTCTTTTTTTTGGCTACTCCCGCCACTTCCATGTCTTTCCTCGGACAGAGCTTATGTTACCACGAATCTTTTTCTTCCATTTGTGTATCTTCCTTATCCTTCCCTTTCCACGTCCTTTTCTTATCCTTCCCACGGTCCTATTACGCCACGCCACACCATTAGAATGTCAGTGAAGATCTTGAGCCCCAAATATATGTCCCTGAATGCCAACCCACAGTCTGATTGGTATATTGCGGCATGAATTTCGGTTTTAAGGCTATTATCCGGATAAGGCTAAGATTTTTCATTTGGTCATTTCTCTTGCTCATAAGCTGAAAACTCAGGATAAAGGAGTGGACAGCACTGGGAACTCGAGCAATTCGCTATTTCCCTCATTTATCTTTCCTTCAAAAACGACACATTGAAACCGCCTGGACGGTTTGTTAATAGCGTTAAACTCATACATAGTCTTCCGCAAGTTGTGTCAGTGAGTAATAACTTTGAGGCGTATCACTACGGAGTTGCAGGGAGAGGTTATGCACTAATTATTATATATTTTCGAAGGGTGTCTTCTTTATCAGGAGGTACGAACCAGGTTATACTGCTTGGAAAGTGTTATAATAAATTTATGGAGATATATGAAACTACCACTGCTCTAAGGTAAAACACCTCGGATGAATTTTAAGTTGATAATCGTTGCGACTACATCGTATTGCCGAGCTCAATATTTTCTCATGAGATTAATAGTAACTAACCTTCTGTAAGCAAATTATTTAAGATTTACAATTTCAAATATTAAGCAGCTATATTAGTAGTTAAAGGGGTTTTCCTGCCCACTGAAAGCCGTCTTATTTGCTTTAACACAAGAAGTCTTATTAACTTACCAGTCAAATATAGCAGTAATACCGATTGCGGGGAAAAATGTTTTAACTGTCTGTTCTGCAGTCTATTGCACTACAAATATTCTCATGATCTAGTCTAACGCTGTATGTCGGGAATCACCTTGAAGATAACACAATGTGTCGAAACCTGTGTCGGTTTTTGTGTATTAAATAGCGTGGATTATATACTCTATGAGTTTTGGTTCTTCATCATGGTTAGTTGAGCGAGATAGTTCCCTAGTCATAATGGTGACCATATTCAAATTTTATTGTTTTATTTCAGCGTCTGCAAGAACTATGAAGTAAATATTTCAGTATCAATGGCGCAAAGATATAGTTATCTATGATCAAAATTCTCAGTAAATAAATAAATATAACCATTTTAGTCACTAGCTTGACTCATTTTTTCCCGCCGTACGGCTGAAAACCCTTCAAAATAGCAGGTTTTTTGCGATTCGGTAAAAATTACTACGGTGAGTAATAGATTATTTTTTATAAATGGTTGAGAAAACATGCAATCTACACACCGTTAGTTTTTTGACGAAATCTAGGTGCTAGAAGTTCCTAATTTGTTTAATATTCTCCCATTGGAGCGCTCAGCCATAATCTATCCCATGTAAAACAGCTTGTAATTTTAGGCAAATTACTCGAAAAGTAGTTCGGCAAGGGGTTGATATTTTGATATCATTGGAAAGATGAAAGTTTTTTCTTTGAAATGAGGCCAAATTCATCAAATTCTAGGTGAAGTGATTTTTCGCTCTCAAACTACCTTAAAGGAGACGCCTCAATGGGGAGGGAGTTGAGTGGAGGGGTAGATCTTGCGGTCCTGTCCGCGTGGTGAACGTCGTCCAATGGAAGCAGCTGGACTCCAAGCAAATACTTGGTAGCGGAGTTTAAAGGGGGCGAAGGGAGGGGGGAAAGTTTTTCTACCTCATCATAGTACCCTGCAAGCGACCTCTAAGGTGGATGGCAGATGGTGGATTTTCACCAATAAATGGTCTATAATATTTCACGAACAAATGACATTCCAAGCCTTTCTGTTCGGCAGTCTAATTCAATAATCTACAACTCATGTTCTAGGCCACAATAGTCTGCCAAATGTTTTTGACGCTGTCAGAAAATAGATCGATCTCGAACTGGCTTAAAATACTTAATATAAATTTTAACTGGACTTCTGAAAGTGATACTCAGCCTAGATGTCGCAGTAGGCATGTGACACCAATAAAATTATCGTAAACGCCTTTTACATATAATCTTGATCCTTGATTTTCCCTGGGGTCGTGTAGGGTTGGTAGGGGACGTGGAAATGGATGCGCCGAGACAGGGGGGAGATCGCAAAGAGGGTTGAGAGGAGGGAAAAGGTTAATGCGATACCATTGGACGACTGAGAGAGAATGATTGAAGTTGACGGGTGAGAGGAAAATACTAAGGGAGGAGGAGTTTGCATAGTAACAAGAGGCTGGGGACTTAGGGAGGAAGTGGATTACGCTTAAAAAAAAGAGGAGGGGGGGGGGGTGGAAAAGTAGAAAAGAGGAGATGGTTGGAAGGGTGCCATAAAAAATCATTTCCAGCGTCTGCATACGTGTCTGGCACTACTGAACGTGTGCACACTAATTTCCCCTTCCCGTGCATTTTATTCCATTTACAGAATGCATATTGGTTTCTATCACAGTATACAGGTCCGTCTGCCTCCAGCAAGCGTCAAGAATCAGATAAGAAACTGAGATTCATCTCGAAGTTTATGCCAAAAGTTTCGTGATCGAGTTGGTCCATTGCTAATATTGTTACGGCAATTTAAAAAGTTGGCGCACCGCTGACGACGCTTTTCGTAGCAAACGGTTAAAAAACCCATACTTCTTACCTAGAGCAACCGTACTCCTAAACGCTATCGTAGAAAATCCGAGATACTTACCATATATTCTTGTGAATTGTCACAACAGAGGTTTAAAAGATAGAGTTAACAGCATGTTTACTTAAACACAAAAATGACACCTCCAGCAGAATTATCCCTCCCGTTTGTGCCGTTTATGGTTGTTACTGTTACTTCAAGAATATTTTCATGAATTTAACTTCACACATCGCTTGAAATGAGTTCCATACTTAATATGATAAGAAAAGCATTTGTAGACAGAGCTTAAAACGAGCTCATTTATATCGAAAAATAACTTAAGGGTTGCTAGTATTTATATTAGAAAAACACCATGATTCGATTTTCTTTCAAACGAGATTCTCCTTCAAACGCTGTTATTTCGCGTGGTGCATTGCAATTGACCGAGACCACGATCGAATCCTAATTAACATGGAGCATAATCTTCCTCGTCCTAATTTTATGTATATGCTCTTAGTGGGGCCTTCACCTTCTGTGGTATTTGGCGGAGCCTTAATGATTCCATGATAAGTGACAGCTCGCAGATTTCAAAAATATTATTTGCGGGAAGACCGTTTTCGTTTGATTATAAATTGGGCGAATCATAAATTGGGATTTTTGTAGGTTTCAAATAATGCCGGCATTCAAGTAATTATGAATGTGTAAAAGTCGTGAAGTTGAAGCGTTCGTTAGATGAAAGTATTTAATGTTTACACACTCAATTGACCTGAGTAGATAGTCAGACTTCACCATCGTCAATTCATAAACATTAAAATCAATATTTAAGAAACGCATCCTCTTCCTCTATTGCATTATCTTCATTCATACTTTGGTGTTGATTTTTCACGTATTTGATTTCGTAAACTCGAGTTTTATAATGATAAGCATTTGATAAGATTACAAAACTGTGAGAGAAAAAAACATTAAAGAAGTTCTTGCGACTTAATAGATAATTTTCACATCAGGCCACGATAATCTGGTTTTGGAAATTCCTACATAAGGACGATAAGATAAGGTCACAAACTCGGCTCCCAAGGAACTGATACAAAAGGATGGCCACTCCATCACCCAAAACAGGCTAACATAAGCCAGATTCCAGCCGAACCTTTGTTAAAGGTAAGAATATCGAAATAATAATTTGTTTATTAATGATGATGAACCAATGGCAAGATAATTCCCAGATCTATGTTTCCCTTGTTCTCAGTATCAATGAGCTGGGTTAAGCTAAGTTACTATCACCAATTATCCCTCAATTTTTGGGCCGTTGTATTAGCAGAGGATTTGGGGAAGCACAATAGTTTGTTGGGTTGATATCACTTTCCTGAGGGTAGGAGAAACTTCTAGCCACTATCGGGTTTTCGACCCTGTGGTCCCCCACACTCACCCTCCCTCACTCAACACGTTCCCAGCCAGCTCGATATTGCCTGAAAGTTCCGTTGTGTACACAGTCAATGCCCAAAAACACTCTCGTACAAGACACATCACAAGAGCCTCCCCCTCCTCAATTCTGCGTCTGGATTCTATCCATAGGTGGAGTATGAGTAGTTATTCTTGCGTCGCAGAGGAATAATGCATAAAAGTCGAGGTGGCCTTGATAACCCTTATTTGAGGCCTAACAAAGGTATAAAAATTAAAAATCCCAGCGACACATGAGTTAAGGGGCTTTCCATTATGTAATTTAGAATTTCTTCTATAAATGACAGGCTTTAATGGCCCAATTTATTTAATTTAAAGGAAAGTTTGCAAAATTATCAGGGATTCGCCCATTAAAGGAAGCGTAAAAAATACGATCACTGCTGGATAGCGTTCGCCAACCTTGTGAGGTACCTAACATGTGAAAAAAACACGGCCACTGCATGTAATTGGGTTAAAAATTCTGTTTCATGCGGTAAATAGGTTGAGTCGACAGTCGTTTTCACGACGACACGATTTCATCCCTGCCACTTAATCAGGGTGTCCGGTGAATCTCAATTTCTTTTTTCCCTGAGATTTCCAGGTTTTCCAGGCAAATGTTTTGCATTTTCCAGGGTCTTGCTGCACTTTGCTTATAACATATTTTTAATGAATTTCTAAATAAATCGGCATAGTTTTGCCAACATGAAAAAACGAAATATTTCGGTCCCTACTTTGAGTTAAAAACGTAAGAGTATACAAGGAATGTGGAGTATTACGGGTTTTATTTCAACCAACAAATAAACAAAAACGGTTAACTAACAACAAAATTCTGAGTCAGGTGCAATTTGAGCACAATAAAGTAGATTCAGACTAGTTTGATAAAGAACATGTAAATAAAAGATACTGGTGTGACATTTTTCAATGAGTGCATTTCCGATTCAATTTCAGCAACAAATTTCTCGGATTTCAAGAAATTACGTTATTTTGGTTTGCAGCTCTTGAACCTTTTGCAGTATGTACCTCTTTCTTATTCTTTTTATCTCGAGGCCTTGGTACCTTTCCTCTTCTCCCAAAAGGCTTCGCTGTACTTTACATGAACATTTCGGAAATTGTGAATTAATTGCTTTGTAATAAGTACGGATCTAACGCCCAAAAGCATTCAATTATGTAAAACAAAATTGTATTTGTTGGACAATTCACGAATTTTAATTAGGTTGGATTGACCCTGTACAGTGGCCCTGTCGACTACGAACCCGAGGGCCGTGATTTCCATACGCAGTGACCGCAAAATGTACTTCCGCTCCTTCAAAAACTATTCTGCAAACATTAAAACGAGGAGGGTGGAGATTATTTGGAAAGGATTATCAATTACATATATAAAAATACCCAATTATCCATTTAGGTTGCCGGCCGAATGGTTTTCGTATAATGCGGGAAATGCCACTGCGCATGCTCAGACGTTTAGATTTCTCGTAAATTTGGCCACACCAAGAATTCCATTCGTACGGCTCTTCGAACAGAATCTTGATTTCCGCGTGAAATTCTGTTTCCGGTGACACATTTCGGCATCAATTCCGATTTCATTCGTAGTGGCCATTTTACATGGGAATTATTTCGTGTGGAATTTGCCTTGTTTTGCAATCGGCCCCTTAGACTGCGCATAGGGAGAGTGGGGTGGGGTGACGAACTATGAAAAGAGTATTAAATGAACAGGGAGCGGAAGGCTACGCTGAGCCGAGTATAATGCAAGCAAAGGCGCAGGTTAAACCTCTCTCTCTGCCTTAATAGAAATCGGCTGCCATGCATTTTCCAGGGTTTTTCGGAAAAATACAAAAATTCCCTGAGTTTTCCCTGAGTTTTCCAGAACAAAATATTTCCCTGAGTTTTCCCGGTTTTCAAGGTTTTCCAGGTCGCCGGACACCCTGTTAATGCATAGTTTTTTGCGATAGCTCAAATAGAGGCTTCATTCGGATCAGAAAAAGAGAGCAAATAAAGGCTCCGAAACAATGAAACGCCGTTTTCCATCCATTCCATCTCCCTTTAAACTCGGCAAACTATTCCTTTTCCCACCTCCCCTCCCAGGAACCCCAACCCATCTCCCACGCCGGTACATTTTCTACATTTATGTTTTCCACTCGTATGTGTTCCCCCCTCTACCCAAGTAATGGAGAGGATGGGTGATATAACCCCGGAGCGTATAAAGGTGTACACTCGTGCGATAAATATTGTGGGGCCTGGCCGTAAAGTACCCGCTGACGCCCTCTGTTGACACACTCAGGCAACAAAGCACCATCACCCTCGAACGCCGACCCCGGGCTTGAAATTGTACCCCCCCCCCCCTTCGACAAGACGTCTAAAACGCGTAAATTATGGACGCCGAACCTGGAAAAAAGTAATGGCTGCAAACGAGAGTGTCTTTTTATATTAGTTTGCTCCGGGATGTTATTCACAGTGGGCTATATTTTTAGGGTGGACAGGTTTAAACCTAATCTTGAATTTTCATGTTTTTCCTTCTCTTAGCTTATTAAAAGATAATGGAAATAATGACGTAAAAGAAAATCAATAAATATAGTACATAATCTCCCTCATGTCGTGAATAATGCCAATTTAAGGTAGAAACTGAACCGATATCAATTTGTTTTTCACCAAAGTAGACAAGTGCTAAATCATCTGAGTAGCTGCAGAGCTCACGTCTGGAGCAAACTTATGATCATAATCAGAGCGATACAATAGTCAAAACACAATTTTTGCCTTTTTCATCTTCCAATGCTTTTTCCTCATTCCCTCCGTATTATGGCTGTTATCCTTACACCCCCTGCCACACTTCATAGTGACAGCTTACAGGTTAGTATGTAGAAGTAGAATATATCCAGCTCAGTCACTTTACCTATGGTAGCCTGTTTGAGTTTCAACTACAAGTACTGTTGATAGTGACACCGCATAATAAGGCAATATTCTTCCAATTATAAGCGGCACAGTCATGCAAACATTTTGGCACTGGAGCACGTTTAAGCAAAATTAGGAAAAATATCCATTCGCTTAGTTCTGAAAAAATACTGAAAGTTTGCCTCGACTAGAATGTTTTTGCTCTATACCCTATTTTGGAGCTTAAAAAACATTTTCGCGAGATAATCCCCTAATTTCCTCCTGGCGAAATAATTGAAATGCTTAACCTTGTAATCGAACAGGAAAACCTCTCACAGTTTCAGAACCCCAGAATTCAGGCCTGAATTTCGAAAAAGGTAATAAAAATATGAAGAAAGGTACAAGAGGGAAAATTATAATTATAGAGCCGTTTTGCGGGACCCATCACAAAAAAACTTCTCTTTTATTACGTCTACCCCCGTCAGAGAACGGTTCTTATGAATGAATGCGATAACTTCCACCATGCTTGTACTGTTTACTTCCAAATGTATCGTTAATTTGAAATGTCCGAGCAAATTTCAACCCGCGCTGCGATTCCACAACACACCCGGACGTTCAGCGGGAATATAATTCGACACGTGATTCACCGTTCCTCATAAATCGAATGCCTCGTGTCACCCATAATGCACACCACACGCATTAAACCCTCCTTTGCACGAGGCAGGTTTAAATATCAAATTAGAACGTGTTCAGCAAAGATAAAGGCAACTACGACAGTTTTGCGAGCCTCTCACTATGAACTGATCCGGAAATACAATTTGCTTGTAGGTTAAAAAAATAGACAAACAGTATGCTGGGAGTCAACCATTCTCGATCTCTTTCCTTCTGAAGTGAAAAAAATTGTAAATCACGACATTATACAGTCATTTTTTATGTGTACATAAAAACTGGCTAGTATATTTCAGCATAGTTAAACATTTGATTATTCCGAGAGCAGTAAGAGGACTTAAAATCTGTCATAAAGACCTGATAAAGAGATTGTTTAGCAGTTATAATAGTTAAATTAGTATATAAAGCTTTTTATTATTGTCATGCTAAAAACTACCTTGCATGCCTTCATTATTTATGGAAATCCTAATACTTCTATGCAGGTATCAAAGAGATGAATCCATAAACACACGCTCACCACGAGATAGTTCCTCAAACTTTCATGGCATGCAAGGTGATGGATGCATGTTCGGGGAAAATTCACCCCCTGCTAAACACCGTCGTCTAAGTGGATAATAGGGTACTGCGTGGATAAAAACGCCCGGAAAACACCTCCGAACCACAGCCCGAAAACTAAACCCTCCTTTGTCATACTCCCATCGATTTCCATCTTTGGGGATAGCGCAGAAAACGATGATTAACCAAAGCCTTCCTCGATGACCGCCAGGCTATGGCTGTCCGCAGTCCCGGGGTGGAGAACGAACCGGCGGTTCCCCACCCCCCTCCGCTGAGCGCGTTCGTCCACACAGTAATTCCATCCGATCCTGATGTCGAGGTGGAATTAATGGGCGTCCTGGTGTAATGGTGGGGGAGTTGAGAGGATAGAAGTGAGAGTCGGAGAGTGTTGACGCCAGCCAGGGGACAAAAATCAAGCGAACTGGGAGAGGAGAAGAGAATTCCAATTCATAGTGATTGAGAGGAATAATGGTTAACCCTGGGTATCAGGTTGGTGCAGTGAGCTAGAGTACCGGCTAATCACACCGAGGGACCGAGTTCGAATGTTAGCATCGGAGGAAATTAAGCAGTGGAATTCCGATTCCCACTCGGTGGAGAGCACTTCTCAGGAGTAGCGCTCTGTCCGTCAGATGGGACGTGAAAATATGAACCCCTTGGTATTTTTCGTTAAGAGTAGATTAATATCAACAGCAGGCCGACAATTGACCTCAATTCTCAGCTGCCTCCGCGAAAATTTTCGGCTAACGAATGCCTCATCAGCGTAGAAAACTATTGTCCATGCAAACAGTCGAGATAGCTACATGCTTTTGAGAAGTAATGGCCAAAGATTTGATCATACTGAGTTTATCTTCAAGTTAACAGCAATATTAGCACTTTTTCTGTTGTTGGAACTTATAATAAATTAAACTTATTAAAGTCGTTATCATTTGGCTTCATTTGAAAAAAAACCTGTTTTTGCAGCGGAAAAAAACTGCGTTGTGAACTCTAGCAATTGGAAAACTACGAACCACACTGACATGAGATTTTCAGAAATTGAAGAGGTATATATCTGAAAAACAGACACTGAAGCAGTGTCTGGGCGGGGAAAAAAACACCCTATTTTGTTAGTTGCTCCATAGTCTGCTATTTTCGATATTTATAGGTCTACTAAAACATTTTAGGCCCTGCTCAATAAATATGCAAACAGGAACTATTTGAATGTTCTTATCTATCCGATAGCGACTTCGGCTTTTATATATTTTTTTTGTAGTAGTAGTGAATGGGGCAAAGGCGATGGAATGAGAGAGAGAGCAACAGGGTTAATGGAACGCGTGATGGGGAAGTGGCTTGAGGGGGGAGGGAGAGAGAGAGAGAAAGGGTTGCTTGTCGGGACGGTTCAAACAACAGAAAGGCGAAGAGCGCACTGGTCCTCAACAACAGGACGTCGCTCCAACTCTCACCGCCTCCCTCCTCCTTCCCTACCTCCCCCTTCTTTGCCAATTCTCCTTCAGCCTCTCTCTCAACACCATCCATTGCCTCCCTCGGTCTTCCGCTTTCAGTGTGCTAAGGCGTTCAGTGTTTTGACTTAATTACTTTAGAGGTTAAGACCATTCCCTCCGCGCTCGTTGTCTGTCCAGTCGCACTGAATTCTATCCCTTTCTCCGGTTCCGTGAAGGGCGCACAAAAACTAACGGTCCCATTTTCCAGTCCCACCATTAATCTCCAAAGGTCAAATTTTTTAGCTATTATGTCAAGATCATTGGCTGCGACAGACTATCATTAGTGATTACTGACAGTATCCAAAGTTCGTAGTATTTAACATAACAAACTTATGTCAGTTGTTCAAGGTTGAATTTTACGTGAAACAATTTCGTAAAGTTTTGGCTAAAATGCATAAAACATCCTAAACAACGACAGGTTAAATTTATACTCAGTTTTTTCCATAAATCGTTGCAGGTATTATAACGAACCCTTAGTTAATTAATTGACTATTTTTTTCTCACTGTACGTAGTCCGTTGCGATTCAGTACGCTGTTACAATTAAAGCAACATTCTCGGACAGCTCATCACATTTCATGCGGAGAAAAAAACTCTATAGTAAAATTACCATTAACGATTAACCAAGGGACTTAAAGCTATATGGAGAGTCCAGGTCCAGTTCATTTCTTTGCAATTCCGCAATGTTGATTCAACGAGTAAATTGAATGCAGTCCCACAATGAAGGACGTCCTACAAATCACTAAAAGCATTGGATCTCTAAAAGCTTGGAGGGAAGCTGAAAACTCAATTACCCTTTTCCGAGATGGACAGCATATGTTCCTGTCTCTGCGAGTTATGAACAAAACGTACTCTGCTGCAACGAAAACGTTATAAAAAACTAAAATGTTGGCACTCCACTATTTCAGAATGAATAGTGGATGAACATTTTTTCATTAAATGATGGCATCCGAGGCAGCAGAACCAATTAAAATCGCAATAAATATTTTTTCATGAAATATCAAAATTAATTTCTCCTGAACGCGGTTCATCAATTTGGCGCAGTACGAAATAATGATAGGAACGGATATTATTTTCTTCCAAAGATACGTGAAAATTAAATTGGGTTGCTCGTGCTGTCTTACTGGTCAAATTTTTCTTTATGCTACTTGCTCATCAGTATTTCGTATTTTCCACAATACTGGCTCTCCTTCAGGCGACAATTTCCGCATGCAAACTTCCACCATCCTCTCTACCCACGCAATCAAATGGAATTTCGTTTGAAGGTGCCCGGTGGATTCCGGTTCCTACAGTGTCTGTAAGTTCACCTAAGAATTGGTAAACAGATGATTTTTAATTCAGTGAACCGTATCGATTGATGAAAGCCATCAACCATTCAATTTAAAGGTTACTTTATTTTATACTCTCCTTCCATTGATCCGCTTATTTCATCGCATTTCCTCATTCGTGGTTTAATACTATCTCAGGAATTCTGAGAATCATTTACTCAAATGTTTGTAATTAAAGGATATTATTTTAAAGAATGGCAATATTTGTAGAGATTTCGGGAATATTTAGCGCGAAAGCCAAAGAATATTATCTCCCATCTTTCGCAATACATGACGAAATCTTTCTCTGGCTTTACTCACGCGGGCGCTCAAAAGGGAAAATTAATTTCAAAGCCATTATCTTGAAACTGCATTGCATGTGCGCAAAAAATAGATATTTATGCGCCTCAATATATCAAAATATGTGTAATATACAATAGCGCGTGTTTAAGTTTAAATCGCAAAATAAGTCAATTACTGTTACTTACGCGAGAAGAAAAATACCAAGACAACGGATACGTCCAAATCAGAGATATTAACATCACGTGTTGGAAGTGCGTTTAACAGCTTCACATGAAAACGGAATTTTAATTTTGATGGCACCACGATGTATTTAAAAAAAGAATGATTTCCTGGTATCTGTAACGCGTTATTCGTGGGTCAAGAAGTAACGGTTCCCTTAATATTTCTTATCGCTCCAATTTGTCCTCCTGGCTTTCATTTCATCTCTGCATCCACTCAATGCTCTCCTCCGCCTCCCCTTGCTTCCTCCTCACCCACGTGGATGAGTGATGGATTGAGAGAACCTCCTCTCCGCCGCATGTTGTTTCTCCTCTCCGCCCCACTCCTCTTCCGCAGTCACTCGCGCAAACGACCAACTCGCCGCGTCATGCACTCACCGACCGGCCTCACGGACGGACCCGCCTCCGTCACTGGTGACATTTGGACCTTTCTTTTCCAAGAGGGAGGCAGCTGGGGACGATGATGATGCGGCTGATTAATGGGCGGGTTCTATTTTTGGGATCCGTCTCAAGCGGACCATTTACAGGGTTGGATTTTTAGACGGAGGGGAAGAGTGCGGGTTAATGTTTGCGCCGCGTGCCCTTCTCGTGAGAGATAGAAAGGGAAGGAAGGAACTTTTTGACTTTCTCTTCTACGGGAGAAGGCACCATCATCATCATCTTTTTTTCATTTCTCCTTTCCCTCATTTCTTGGGGGGGCGGCAGACCTTTTGTAAATGCTTCCTCCCTTACTCGAGGAAGCTGATCTCCGAACTCATTCTTTTTTTTCTTCGTCTCTTAATTGACCGGCCGTTTTTGTTTCCCCGAGAGGAAAAGCAATTTCCTTTCCCGCATCTCAGAATAGGGCGTAATTATTTCTTTGTTGAGAAGCCACCGACACCACATTATTGGGCACCGCGGTGAGCGGTAGAAATTGGTAGGAATATAAGGATTGATTTTCTTTTATACGAAGGACAGAAAAGCTACTCGTAGAAAATTGGAGGGAAAGTAGCGCGGGAAGAATACCTTCCCAATAATCCGCGTTGCCTTAAAATATGGGTTGGCTCCACTTGTAACTAGGTGAGTTTGCTGGGCTCACGTTGAGTCGAGACGGCACTACTCCTGAAATGGAGAATCTAGATGTTTTTTGTCTTCATTTGGGTGCACTGTTTTTTAAATGATTCAAGCATAAAAGTTTTCTGATAGTTATGAGTAAAAACGTGCGAATATTAGGGTGGAGCCCAGCTACTAACGATTGACCATCAGTAGGTCCCCAGAACATCTACATTACCCGTCTTGTTTGCTAAAAAAACGATCAAAGTGCCTGTAAAAGCATTTTTTCCTGATACCATTGAATTTAGCAAAGTGAAAGTACTGACAGCCACTACCTATGCATACTCGTACGCCACCTATGTATAATATGTTTGTTTTCTATTAATCCATGATAAAAATTCCCTAAATATTATTAAAAATTTGCTATCACATTCCTTTATCCCGGCTACTATTACATTAAATAGCAAAAACTGAGCACAAGTGCTTCGTTAACATCAATGTCCCTTTCTTTAAGAAGACGAAAAATGCTACGGTGGAATTTAAAATACTTATTTCATTATCGGCGAAGAGCCTAAATACTTCTGCATGGAAACGAATGGAACGGAAAGACTTTGCTGTGAAATAGGAAACCTTATGTATGCCCGTTTTTGCACGTTTATGCGGCTAATAACGAATAGGACGGCTCATGAATTCAAACCCGTCCCTGTCCTCAAGCGGCATTATTCATAGATACATTCGAAATCTCGTAAAGCATGAACAACTACATTAGCGGTCCTTAATTTTCTAACGAATACACACTTCATCTTATTGCAGTGCCATTTTCCATTCGTAAGAATACACGAGTCCGGTGAAGCGAATGGAAATGACGAATCACTCACAACCAACCTGCCTCTTCGCCGAAAGAGGAGGCGATCAACCAATTCGGTCCACCTAAGCGCCTCTCTCGGATTGCAAACGTGTGCGTGGGTGGGTGGATGTGCCATTGCGTCCCGTTGACCACCCTCCCCTTTATATTGACCTTTGAACTACGTCCCCCGGTGACCCCAGGTCTATGATTAAATAGAGTAACGGTGGCGCAGCGGCGGCACAAGGCATGATGGTCCCTCTAGGTCTGCTTCCGTTCCCTGTACCCAGCAATTCTCTTTCCCAACCCGCACCCCTTCCATTCCTTCAGCCCCCACAAACAGCATTTAAATGCGCAGTCCGGCAGCCTCCCTCGTCGCAAGCGGACTTTCATTCACGTCTTGACTCGAAGCTCCTTGCTTGCGCCATTATGAAACACGAGTCCAGCCCAGCGGTATTCAAACTGTGTACAGCGGAACACTGGGCTACCACGATATTTTTTTTCTTATTTAACCCAGAATCTTGGTGAATATTCAATATTTTTACGAGAAAGGGTTCCATACAATATTTTAACACTCAGAAGATTCCGTGAACCGAAAACGTTTGAATATAACTGGCCTAGTTGAAATGAAATGCTCTTCTTCGGAACTAAGCTTTTAATTTCTTCTTTAGAAACTAAATTTCACTGCGAATTCCATTTAATGTTCTTATTCAGTGGCGCAAGATTCACCATTTCAATGTCACACTAAGACAGCCACATCGTATCAGAAATTTAACTTTTCCTACTTTGACTTTTTCTGATTGGGATCATTAATGTCAGGCGCAGCTATCTGTCAGTTCTTTTATGGTATGATGCTGAAAATACATCGAGGGGAGTGTAATATGCACGCAGGCACGGATTTGGTCCAATATAATTCTTGTACGTTTTATCTGATTTTGCTATCAGGTTGTGCTCAGGTTTGCGTTGCATTGAGAATAAATAATACAGGAAGCATTACAGTTACGAAAAATAATAGAGATTCGCACTAAAGAGCTTATTAATTAATATAATTTGAACTGATTTTCTAAAGCTAAAAATCATATCACCAGAAATATTTGAATTTTCATTATTATCTTTTAAATAATGAAACGCTTTAATTGTTATGTCGTAGTATTCTAATTTAAGTATTTGTTCACTTAAAATGAAATATGTCGTTCTGGCGCCATATAGATTTAATGGAGGGAAAACTGAATTTGAGAATGGATTGAGAGATTGACCCAGAGGTAGGGAGGGACCCAAGTATTTATTTTAGATATGGCATGGTCATGTAAACTCAAATTTGTCGACACAATGATTTTATCGATCAATAACCTGGAAAACTAAAATATTCGCAAATATACCAGTAAGCTATGTATTTAATTTTTACTCTAATTAAGATATGTTCCTGTCTTTTACATCCTGCTGGTAAAACCTGTATTAAAGAAGGCCAAAACATACTAGATACTTTTTTATTTTCGCTTCCAAAAGCATACATTCAGCGAGTCACTACCTCTCCCTTTAGCTTATCCAAAAAATCTTCACTCCGTTTAAAGTTAAACCACTTCCATGTCATCGCGGACGACAGTTAAGCACGCGAGGTGGAATGGACAGTCGGTTTTCGCCCTTCCCTGTTCGTCCACTTTAGGGCTGGAGAGGGTGTTTCTCCCGGGGGACTACCTACTACGTACTGCACGCAAGGCTCTTTGCACTGTCTCCCTAGAGATATATTCTCAAACGAACAAAGCTTAACGCCGCTTCGCCTGTGGGACTCCCGAGAAGACCAAGGTTGGGATAACCTCAAAACCGCGTAAAAACAGATAGGTATCCATTAAGAGCGAAAAATGATCCACGAAGGAGTTAACAGTAATACTTCCGGATATTTCACGCGAAGTGCATTTTCCTATCAAAAGTATTCTGCGAGGGATATCAATCGGATGAAAACTTCAGTGTTACGAGCGATACTAGTAAGTATTGCTTTCTCTCCCTTCCTAATTAATCTTCAGCTGTACTACGAGAAGTTTTTACGGAACGTCGACCAATAAAACTACATTTAAGTAATGGGGAAAGTAAGATCATAAGAACGACACGTTCTCGCTTTGGGAATAAAGTCAAAATAAGCATTAAAGGGTCTTTTATGAGACAGTCGATTAAAAATAAGTGCTTCACTCTTGCCTATTCGGGACATGGGAATGAATTCTAATAAAGCGAGTGTTAAAACCAATAATTCTGAGGGCTTCCTAGGTTCCTATATATTTTCCAATGAATAGGCACTGCAAAGGGGAATTCTTTATAATACTCCTTAGCGTAAAAGAACGCTTTAAGTGTAGACTATATTAGACGGGCATGCGCGATTGCAAAAATATTCCGAAATACATTAAATTATATCCACTTGAAGGGCACATCTGATGGTTGCATGAGATGCTTCCAGACTTTTATGTCCTCTTCTATATCAACCTTTTTCTTCAGCCAATATGGCACAGTTAGAAAAACTGACTCGATTTGACTAAAATATTCTCAATACAACAGGAAACAGGTACTTCGATGTATTTCGAAGAATTTCCAATCGTAAATGGGAATGTTTCTTCATATAATTTAACTGAAAATTTTCAAGTCAAAGTTTTTTTGTATTTTAGATACAATGATAAGCAAACTAAAAACTACCGCGGTTCCCTTAAATTATTGCTCAACTGCCTCAATAATTTTACAGTTCTCCATTTCCATTGCGAACAAATGCCACCCCAGCTTATACCAAACCTATCCCTTGTATTCTCAGGTTGCCCCCGACTGATGTTTGTTCCCTTTGAACAAGCATCCAACGTGCATCCACGTCCTATAGCCGTAAAGCCCTTAAGTCCGCCATCTCAAGCAGTTAGTTCGGTTGCTATGCTAATCGCGCGGTTACCACGGTTACAGTCAACTCTCCACCCCCCCCCTCCAGTCCCAGTCCGTTCCCTCGTGTGCATTTAGCGCCAGGGCGTTACATCATCGCTTAGTCCCCATACAAGCTTAATAAATTTCTCTCCCCTCCCTGCGTCTCATTTTCCAACCCACACACACACATCTCCTCCTCAGCACTCCCCCCGTCGCCGACGTCACTTCGTTTGAGGGTTGATTTAAAGATGAGGGGAGAGAAACACATTCCTACACGATACTCTTAACAACGCGTCAGAAACAACCTTTGTGCCGCACTTTTCCACCCTCGCCAGCCTTTTTTGCTTCTTCGTAGTAAAAAATGGTATGTATTCATAAAAAGCCAACTGTATAAACTTAATATAGATGTACTAAAAACGAACGGTGGATACCAAGGGGCAATTTGAAATAAGCAATAACTTCTTTGGGCAATTACTTCGTACCAATAACTGAGGCGGTGACAGAACAAGGAGAGCATTAAATTCACAACGTATAGTTAACGGAATACATTTTTAATGGTCAGATTCCTTTCAATCCCATTTAACACCTAATAATAAATATTTCAATGCTATGGGCACGTTTTATGATCATCTTCCTTACGCATTTAGAACTCCAGTGCTTGTCTAATTAAAAAAATGAAATGAAAGTCATACATAATGCTATACACTTTTCATAACTCAAATAAATACGAATTTAGGCTAGCTTCCAAGAGTAGGCATTCTCATATTTAAATAATCGTACTTTGAAAGGACCAGAGAGCTTTAAAAGTGGGTAATGTTGATATAAATTGGTTGCTGGACATTATAAAATTAGGAATTCGGATTAACTTAACGCTATTGGTATGCGTACCAATTCTGCTAGGGGTATCTAATAAGGCAGTCTGTCATCTGAAGGTTTCCATTTCTTTCATGTAATTTTCTGTAAAAAAAATTCTCAAGCATCTGAATGAAAACGTTAAAATTATTCTTTTGCCGACTGATTATTACCCTTGCGGAACAGGTCAGTCGGAAATGCTCAGATTTCGTCTTGAAAAAGCAAAATCATTTCTCTCAGAGACTTTTCAGCAGTCACTCCGAACGAGTAATTGCTTATACAAATGGAAACGAGCATTACTATTTTACTGAATCATAATTTATGCAATTTTAAGAAGCATTTAAACAACGAAAATGTTTTTATTATAAACTTGATTATTCCAATGGTTAGCATTTGTTATAGCACAACAGAGGGCTGGACGTTCAGGGCCTGCCCTTAAAAATCTCTCATGTAACGTAGGGTGAGCCGTTTGATTCCCATTCTGACGACTCCCATGGACTGCTCCTCTTTATTCAAGAATTCTATTTTTTTATTTTTTAGGGGTGGCATGACTAAAATATCGATTGTCTACCCGGAGCTAAAGGCAGTGTATCATGCAAAAATAGAAAGCACGATGACAATCGCAAAAAAGGACGGCTTCATTATAATACTCCTCTTTTTGCTAAGTTATTTTAGTGCATCCTCCAATCTGTAGGTGGCTTTATATCGCATGTCTGACTAAAATTGTGCTTGGTTAACAAAATCGTACCGTTTCCTCCGAAACCACGAGTAGAGAAAGCTTTTTTTTTCTTGTTTGTCTTACTTAAATGGGAGCAAAGTATTTTTTTGTAGCTTTGACTTTTATATAAAGCGAATTCGGAATAGCTCTTTTTTTGATAAACGTCATACCGCCAGTTATGCTGATATATATTCTATATATTTCTCGAAAAGTCGCGAATGAACGTCGCGGAGAGTCTTTTAATTTGTTCTATTCGTCATAGCCAATTTTTTCCCCAAAATACTGTAAAACTTCAAAATTCAACTTTTATGAGAGCTGCATTGCATTATCAGTATAGCTATAACAACTGACTTGCTTGATGCCACCAGTGATAAAGAATTCTACCAAAATGTTGGCATTATTTACCTGAAAAAATTACCTGAATTCGTAAAAGACATTCATAAAAAAACTGTATCCAACTATGATTAACAGCTTTCCACAATTTTAACACTGATGTTGCTGAATCTAAAGAAGCTCAGTGATCACTTATTTTCATAATTCCTCAGAATATTATGAGACTAAGGCATTCCGGGTACTTGGCACGACCAGTCAATATTATTCTTAGCTAATAACAATAACTTCGATAATTCGACAATAAAAGCAAAACGCAGGTGAAGACATAATTTTCGCGGACCGACTATGGGTGGTATAACTTGATGAGTGGAAGTCTGCTGCCCTGAAAAATTCTTACAAGTACGTCGGCTTCAACCCTAGAAAGTAGGCAATTTACTATGGATATTATCGGAATATGGATGATAGTGAAATATATCCATTGGGCACAATCGACGGCAAACGCTGGCGGCCTCTTTCATCTAGTGTACCCATTCATCAGAAAACTTAATGGCAACTAGCTATAGAAAAACATATCCGATGCACCAACTCACATCGCTACGTTGCCAGGAATCCGGTAACAACAGAGAGGAAGTCTCGGATACATGAGTGAACTCCTGCTTCATTCTTTAAGGTGAGATCGACACCCGTGTCACATCCTGACAGGGAGGCCCTCCACCGACAAGGAAACGAATATTATTTCGATGTTTCCCTCCGGACGAGATGGTGTCCCTCTTGAACACATGGCGTCCGGTCGCGATGTGTTTTCCCACCCTTTACTGTCCCTAAACACCCTTTCTTGCACCCAAACCCCCGCTCATAATTTTTTTCCCTAGCATTCCGCGCTTTACGTCACGCGTGACGGAATATTCCCAGCGACGTTGCCAAATCGAAGGGGTCTCGCCGTGCTATCAGTCGGGTGTGAAAATGTAAGAGGAGCGAAAAAGGGGCATTTAGATCCGTCTCTCCGCCTCCCCCTTTATTAAACATTTCCTGGACTCGCAATTTCCTGAAACAACTCACATGAGAGAGAGAGCAGGTGCGTCGTCTGCCTTTCGCTCTCACACCTTAGATGGAGTGACGACGACGACGCGATTGAATTACAGGAGGGGTGCGAGTTAAATCAATTTTTGAATTTTCAATTTAATTTTTAAAATTTAAACTACCATATTTACACAAACAAAACATAAACACAAACGCCAGATGATGATGATGATGATCACTCATCGAAACCGATCGATCGTGTATGTTATTAAATGAAAAAGTGGTTTTGTGAAAGTCAAATTATTTAAAAATTACAATGATACACCATGAAGTTATCCTAGAACAAGTTAATTTTGCTCGAGTTAAATCATTTTCTCCCCGCTGCAGGGCACAGATTGTGTGAGTTACACGACAATGCGTTATCACGACGGCAATGTGATAAACATGTTTGCAAGCCATAGTTCAATCACTCGATTAAATGTTTTCGTTTCTTCGCGAATTTCATCGTCAGCCAATACCTTTAATTTTACATTTGAATGTAGCAACCAGTAAAACAACCACAGTCGGACAAAGTACCATTCAATGAAAATTTAGTGTAACTCAGATTAATAATTAAACTCCGAACTAACTAAACGACGAGTTAAAATAGTCCCAAACACATGTGCATACCCAGTCATAGGGAATCTGACACCAGGGAAATTCCCTAGACTTGTTCGCGGTTCAATGAAAACGTTCATTTCCTTTAAACTTCTGGACTTGATTTCACTCACTGGATGTCTCTTATGTAATTTCCATATCATTTGAATAACAATCAACGCAGAAATAAGCTACTGCGATGAGAAAAATAGAGATTAAGAAATGGGTATATATTTCACAAACTAAGGAAATCTTTGAGCCCGGTTAAATGGGAACATATCATACTTTTACAAGTTTACTGAGGTATAAAACAATTAAGTAATTTACAATTTCTTTGACTTTTTCAGTTTAATATTTTAGGATTAATTTTAGCAGCATATTCTTACGGATTGAAAACGTATCTGCACACTTACATGGCATTCGTTTATGACACTGGTATCCTTCAATTACTCTAAAATGTTTGTGGCCGGGATTATGGATTAGTCTAAAGCAGAAATGAAGGCCTAAAATTATTTTTAGCACTCAACAAATTCCAATTTAGGGGCACAAATTTAGGGATTCAACAATGCTGTGACATCAACACCTCACTATTGACGAGGTTTGGAAGTTTTAATTCCTCCCATATAAGACTGCAAATTATATCGAATTGAATTCAAAATATATATCTAATACTGAAGATAGGGTTCATTTACTTTTTATACCGCTGGATCGTTTAAAAGTAATCTTTTAAAATGTTCAGTAAGCATGAAGAATCAACTCATTATTTAAAACTGATTCCGTATAAATTTTAACGGCTTTTATTGACAGCTTTAAAAGAAACTCTGTTGTTTTCCAATTCAATAAGATATTTTTCTCTGTTTAATGCTTGAAAATTATCGTTGAAATGTTTTAGCAAGTATTTTGTTATGCCGAGTGTGTTTGCCTTCCGTTATTATATTAAATAACAACAAATTCCCATTTATCACTTACGTTCTCTTTTGAGAGCCTGTGACACAAGCAGATTTTATGTCAATGCATCTCCAAATTCTTCGATTAACCAGTCCTCCACTCACTAAAAAAAAGGACTGACCACAATCGTCACTCATTAAGAAGTGTAACGCGTATTAATTTCAGCAAAAATCTCAGTAGGAGTTAAATGATACCTTTGCCTCATTTATACATATTCAGATGGCTAATAAGTTTTGAACACGCGAACTCAAGATGAAAAATATGTAATAAAAGTAGTCCACGGCAAACATTCCAGGAATTATATAAAACCAATAATATATACGACTCATGGAATACAATTTATAACGCCGTCATTGGGAATAGGTGTGATTCGGGGATTACGTGAGAGTGTTTGAAGTAGTAGAGAGGAAGTACGTGAGAGAATTCAAATAAATTTAGGGATTGAATGGTAGGGTAGACGTCTTCCACGTACCCGTACATAAAACAGACACAACAGAAAGAGAGGCAAATGTCGAATCGGGATTCTATGTTTGATGAGGAAATGCCTAATGCAAGAGACGGAAATCGTTACGCTTACGAACGAAATCGTGGGTAGATAGAAAAGAAGTATTTACGGAGGGTTGATTTTTAGTCAGATACTCAATCAAGGACTGCAGTCAGACGCATATGGCCCGGTACACAATGCTGAGAGTTATAGAGGGATGGGATGAAGGTAACAGATTAACGGAAGTAACACATAAAACGGAGGAAATACACGGTGTAATTAAAGGAGGTAACACATAATAAAAAGGAGGAAAAAAGATTCTCAATAGCTGAAAGGCAATCGTGAGTATTGCGTGTTGAGGACTTGAGTTATAGAGCAGGTGAAATCCTTCTTTACTGCTATCAGGTAAGAGTTTCGGATTCAAATGGTTTGAGTAGATGTGACGCAAAGAGATGTATCATGTTGTCCAAAGTAGCATTCACACACCGTCAAGAATTTATTACAGGTACAATCGGCTAGTACGCAAACAAAGTATTTTTGAATACCTATAAATGTACCGAAGATAGTCAATTAGGAAATAGTATGGGTAATTGTAGACGTGTGAGGATAATGCCATAAGACATTATGTAATAAATAAAATAATTACCTAGGTAAAAGACCTGAGATAATTGTTACATAACAATATTATCATAAATGCAATCGTTAAAGCTCATCGATTAGAGGATGGACACAGCGAAGGTTAATTATTACAGAATAAGCTGTCTACGGCCAAAACACTCCGCGTCGACAAATAGGTCACGCACTCAGGATTTGTCCTCATCATGCGCCTCGCTGCGCTCATTAACTCCAGGCTAACTCGCGCATCGCTACCCGTGCATTTCCTCCCCCCTAGGGCTTCACCACGCCGCCACCTCCAGAACCATAATGGCAGCAAGTGAGGGAACCTCGCGGTGGATGAACTCGCGTGAAGAATCGCTGTCGTGGAGTTGACGCACTAAGCAGACTACTCAAAGTCCAGCTAATACTTCAGTTATGAGTGAACAAAGGCATCAGCAACCAATAAACCCACCACTTACGCATTCAGTGACGTGCAGATGGAAAAAGTTATGTGCAAATGTTGCTGGCAATCACTTCAAATGCGGTATTTTCATTTTTTTACCGCCGGAGCAAATAAATAAACACATTTATTGAGCACTAAACAAGCAACCATTCACGTCATCACCAACGTGACGGTGATTCTCTCTACAAAGTCTAATTATCGCATGCGAGCTCTTACACTTGTTATTTTTTCTTACACTTGTCTTTTCTTGCCTTACATGTACACTTAATTATTGCTTGTGAGCTTGTGAACACCTCTTATATTATTGTTTCTACTACTGCTTTCGCACAATCCTATCCTCGGACTTGCCTGCCGTTTCTGACAATTTCATGTATTTCTTCAAATAAGCTCTATTTTTCCTGACAGTAAAAGCAATTCAAATTAAAGACGAATTTTCAACGTGGACAGGCAAAATGTCCATGTCCATGTCAAAACAAAAATCATGTTCATCAATTTTCAGCATCATTAGATATTTTATCAAAGTTAGGCAAAAGGAGAAAAATGCAAAACTTTTATGCATTTCATTATTTATGAGCCTTTTTTTAATTGTCTGTTATAAAATAACTCGTTTCTTTCTTAGTCTTATTATTTCATAATTTTATCTCGTTACTTCTACAATTTATTGAACTTCTTTCACCAAACTCGAACTCAGTGTGAGATATTTCCATGAGATCCGTATTTTATGTCGAACTAAACATTATGGCCCAGCACATTTCACAGGTCTCAAAAAGAGATGCATGCAACGAATATATAGCATGATACTAAGTAATGCGGGTATTATGATGCGCCGTGATGGTACTCAGAGTGATGCACTACCCATGACAGCACCTAAAATCCTGAAGTAAGTCGGTGTTGACGGATCTGTGGACGGTTTCTGGGAACCAAAGGGGACAGGGCTTTGAAGTTCATTTTCGCGGAATACTCTTGTCAGACGTGAAACCAGCTTGGACCAAATCCCGTCGATCCAAATTATTCCCCAAGTCCACAATAGGGTTGGAGATGAAGAGAAATCCGTTGCGTTGGCAACATCTCCTCAACAATTAGCCTCCATCGCCGCTGTAAGCGGGTCCATGAAGCAAGAGCCGAGGAGTGTCCAGCGACTTTCGACGCTCGCCGCGCCGCCCGCCCGCCCGCCCATAATCCCTTCTCACTCACTACCCCCTTACTTCCTTCACCTCACCCCTACACTCTCATTACTCATCACCTAGGGTACCTTAGCGAAAGGTCATTTTTAAGGAAATCCGCTAGCTACATTTATAGACGTTTTTAAAAGCACAAAAACATTTTTTCGAGATAAAACAACACCGTTTGAGGCTAATTAAATTCTACCAAGTACATATAGTCTTTTTACATGAGGTTGGTCCATGTAATATTGATGCTGTGATAAAAACTGTTTCAATTTCTCCTTGAGCTATAATTAATTATGGTTGCACGTTGCGGAGAATATAAAAGTGATTTCACTATTCTGATATATTACCAATTCTTGGAGGATTCGCGATTAATGTAGCTTGATTAGTGGTTTACAATTATTTCCATGATTCTATAATCCTGAAATATTATAAATGTTTTCCCAAGTACTTCAGTGCAAGTAATTTCGTTTTCTGTACTTTCGACGCAAGGGAAGATAACAACAGTCAATAAAGGATCAAAATATTTATTACTTACTTTTCTTCGCGAATTCATAACACATTCTAGTGAAAACAAACATAGCTTTTCATAAAAAACCTGTTAAAACGTTCTTCACCAAAGTTAGCACCGGAAGTGTAAGTACAAGTAATTAATCGAATTTTTCCTCTAATGAACCTCAAAGGTTCGATGATAAAATTTCCATGGCAATTCTAACGTCCTTCGTAGATGCATTGATTATGTAGTTATTAAATTGTATATTTAAAGTTAAAATTACAATATTAAAAATATTTATGCTTACTCATGTCCAAATTTATAAACAATGTACTGCGATTGTCAAGATTATCAACTTCACTACGGAAATGTTACTGTCCTTCAGCAGCAAGGGCAATCGTAATAGAAATATCCCCTTGCAGTTTCCAATCTTGACTACATCTCACCCTCAACTTCCCTCACCATCTGCGTTAGATAATTAATACCCAACCTTGAAATTTTCAAGGTCACGAGTTCAAAAGCTGCCCGTAGAGATCGTGTTTTGAGTTATGTGATGCGAAAGCTTAGATTTAATGAGATATTTGGCCAAATTCAGCAAAGGGGAGCAGCTTTAAATGAAAAATCTATACATTCTATCTACCCAACAATTCTCTCTATAAATATTTCTCCTTATAATCATCCTTTCAACTTCCCTGTCAACTGATCATTACCTTTCTCCAATCTGTCACTCATACCACTTCCCCTCTCCTCTTCTTTTTGATTTGTCCCCACCTACTTCGCCAATTAGGGACATTTTCCTCCCTTCCCTCACTCAGCCCACCTCATTGTCATTCGTCGCCCAGAAGAGATACTACATGTATACTCAGTAGAGGAACAGTTTATTCAGACTTGTCAATCAAATGGCCATAACTCTAACTAATGTACCCATTTTCAGGGTACATATTACTTCTTAGATGTTCGCGTGAGCTTCTTATTGTCCTGAGGTGAATACACTGACGTTTAGATGTGATATTTGGCGTGAAATAGCAAAGCCAAACACGTTAAAATTGGATTGGTGCGGTGGCTACTGGCTTCCCATATCACTGGATCCGGGTTTGGTAGTGACAGAGATGGTTCAGAGGTATACCGACACCTACCTGGTAACATATGGAGGGCACATCAAGTACGATGCACGGTCCTTCGGATGGGAATTTAAACCGTGGTTCGTTAAGAGCAGACTAATGCTGACGCCAGGTATATTTCCAAATTTATATCCTCTTGCACATAACAATCCTTCCTGCTGACCTTGATGGCGTAATTGACCTCACTTGTCGGTCGGTAGCCCCCCCCCCAATAAAACTAAACAAATCGAAACATGTATATACGAACACACTCTCTGCCCAACGAATCTTCCGATAAATGTATCTCTCCATGATCATTCTTTCTACAGCTTTCGTGTCCCTGTCATCTGACCAACTCCTTCCCCCAACCTGCATCCTTCTTCCTTCCACTCTGCCCCCCTCCCATTCCTCCCACTACTCACATACTCCTCCCCTTCCCTTTCCACCGCCCACCTCATTATCACCCGTCGCTCAGACGAGGAATTTACATATTCATGGAGCGGAGGGGTGACTGGAGATATTTGGGAGAGGAAGGAATACCAACGCCCCTCACTCAAACTACACAAGCATTCTCTCGCGCGGGAAAAACAGCCTCCTCCCACACCCCCCCATCACTTTGAGCTCCTTCTTCCCTGGATTCCTCCTCCCCCCCACCGCTCTCCTCTCTCTCTCAGCTCATTTTTTTACGGAGACGTGGTCTGTGCGAGTCTCGGGGTCAGAGCCCTGGACCGTCCTGCTCATTCTATCACGCCGGAATAAACTCACACCCCCCCCCTCCACGTCATCCCATTCTTACCCTTCTCGCGCACTCAATTTCTCCCGCCCGGACTCCTCGGCAACTACTCGCCTCCTTTGTCAACGCTAAAAGCAAATTCAAACCATCTCTCAAGATCATATCACGAGATGAGGGTTGGAAAGTTGATGGCTCGATTATCTCTTGCACGAATAGTTATGAGACATTGGAATAATTTAAGATTTGACAGCACTACTGAAACTCGACATTGGACGATTTCCTTTCGATCATACACGTCCGTACGCCTATTTAATAATTATTTCGTGCCTTTGACAACGAAAAAGTGGGTCGCTTGGGGCCATCCAAGTTCATCCACCTTTAGCGCGGCCAGAGTTGTACATTATTGTTCAGTATTTTCAATATCCACCCCCTATTAGTCACATTACTAACCACCACGAATGCGTACAATTTAACTAAAACATAATACGAGTTCCTCTGAGGAGTTAAAAGACAAAATACATACTTCCCAAGAGGGGCAAAACGAAACTGAATTAGGTAAATATCCATTGTTTTCATCAAATAACATCATCTCATGGCCATGTTTTATCAGTGTGTGTTTCTTGACGCGTGTCAAAAGTCAAATCTCAATTTGTCTCGATCTCAAAGCTACAATTTTCGGGAAAACCAGTAAATATGAATACTCTCGAGTTACTGTACCAGCATTTCCTGCGACATTTCTCTTGAAATTGTAGTATTCATATTTTATGGAGCCATAAATTACTTCAAACTCAACTGAAACTAAGCTTTGTGATTATCAAGGTCCTTATAGAATTTATTGCAAAATTAATTACACGATGAGCTAAGTTCAATAGGTATCTGAACGAAGGCACTTGTTGAACCAAATGGCATTCTTCGATGCATTATTGCTATTTTCAATTTATACAGCAGGAGTACATTCCTTCTTTTGATCACTTGTCTGAATCTCTAGGAGGTTATGTCAGGGATCCATATTGTCTAGATCCTAATGATTTTATTGTTTAACTATAAGTATTACTACAATGCATCTGTCCATTTTATCCTCTTAGGTATTTAACCGATTAATGTGCTATCCATTTATTCATATATTTCATCCTCTCCTTTTCCATATCCATTTCCCTCTCCCCCTCCCCTTTCCCCTCTCGACGAAGCTGCCTGGCCCCATGTTGACATCGTCATGCTTCACGCCAGGAGCCCAGATGAGACCCCAAGCGCTCAACCCAAGGCGTCGCAATTCCGCGATGAATTTCGCCTAAAGCGTTACTGCACTCTTCCTTGTTTATTATCTCATGAGATCCGCATCCCACTTTGTCTGGCTGGCAGGTTTAGACGCTCAAACATATGTTTCTTTCCCTTCGCGACTCAAACCTCCCTCCACCACGACTTCCCCCGGATCATCCTCTCCCTCCCCCATCAAGACTCTGCGTCATGGACTTTTTTCCTCTTTCAATGTATTCATTCTTTTTTTTCTCTCTCTCTTTTTTAAGGTCTCGAGGGACAATAATAACGCGCGGCCTTTTACCCGGAGCCGCTATTTCCTGTCCCGTTCCATCAAGCCGAGCCATTTTTACGGCGAGTGGAAGTATGACGGATGCCAAGACTAATTCCATCTGAACGTCGGGATCCAAATCAAGGTAAATTAGAACTGTAATTCCGTTTTGCGAAAATAAACAAAACAAACTTACGGGTAAATATTTGTTAATGTAATCAAGAGCTGCAGTGGATATAAATTAGCATTAGTATAAATTTAATCTTAGTAATGATTTCTTGCTCAAACCGTTTATAGCAAATAGTTATTACCAAATCCGATTTGGAAATTTATATACATTTACAGAAAGCAATAAGTAAAAACCATAAGTCTTTCGAATGTTTTCAGATGATATTTACATTTATCAAAAAACATGCGCTGACAAGACATGATAGTTTCATAATATAATACAGATTCCGTCAAAATTTGCATGGTTGACTTCCACGGGTCGTGACGTATATCATGTCAAGCGCTACAGCTGGAATAATTAATATCAGGTTTGGACATACAGCACGCTTATCCGTTCATTGAATACAATTTTTAAAGAAATATCGATCGACCTTAGCACTAAATTGATGAGAATTTGTGTAGGTTGCTGATGTGATTCAGAGGGACGTTCCAGTATTTTTATTCAACTACTTTTCAAGTAAATGACTACCAATATTCGGGCCTAAAAATCCATACAACGTAATTAACAAAAGGTTTTCTCGATGAATATCTTCATCCAAGCGCGTAATTACAAATGAAACAGGTTTTGTAATTCATCATCATTTTCAACTGAGCAATTTATTAATTTTAATCGTTGCAAAATATGAAGAGGAATTCGAGCATATCGTGCAACGTCACGAATACTGTTCATGATTACAACGTCGATGGAATCGATAATCCGCGTTTTTTCACTGGAGTCTTTTTCCTCCATCCCCATCAATGTATGCTAATCTTATTCCTTCGTCGCATAATGGGTTCGTGCACACCGGACGTTATTTGGGACATCGCTTTAAAATCATCGCAAGAACGTTTTGTTTGATATGAAATGACCAATGACTTTCTCTGAAGGCAAAGATAAAAACGATGGCCATTTCCTGCAACGATTCATCATCTTATTGGTTTTGCATAGAAATGTTCGAGGATTTAATACAATATGAAAATCATTCATTCAACAGAACTTATGGGCCATACTCTTAAAACCACCGATTTCCGTGATCTTAAAATAATAACAACAGTAAAACCAAAACAGTGAAGATCAGCCCTATTTCTTAGGCATTAACTTCAAATTCAGTCGCATTAAAACTATGTGATCTAGTAAGATCTTTTTAAACTTATCTCCAAAATAATTTTCTGAAAAATAATCCACCCTAAGCCTACGGTAAACATTTATTCCAAAACATTATCATGCGTCTGCTCAACTAGGATATACGTAAATCAGTAAATTTTCTACTGATTTTCCAGTATGACAAACAGCCGAATATTCCTCTATCACCGCGCGGCTACAAGACTACCGCCGACGCTTATAGAACAATTAGGCTCAATTCATAACATTATTTTCGACCCCGGTATGAAATTTCCAGATCTAAGTTTAAGTGCAAAGAAATCACTACACAATTGAAAAAATTGAGGGCTAGAATAAAAGATAGTCTTGCATTCTCCATTACCACTTAACCACCAAAGCTTAAACTAAAAGCTTAAGGTAAACCAACCAACCCTCATCCAAGCAAATACTCGTTTCTGTAACACCTAGCTCTTAAATTAATTTCTATTTTTCGACTCTTCACTAAAACCTTCCCTTCACTCTTGTCTCATGACATTTACTGCGCGGTAAAGGAACAATTAGACCATGAAAGTCTGTAGTAAGAGCGTTTACGCAAGAAAATACTCTCATGGAATTTTCATCAGAGAAAGCTATGGAAGACGAAATTGCAGCAGTAGAAAACCAAGGAGTAAAAGATAGTGGTGCTAAGGTACTAATAATAAGAAATATAAAAAAGGAAATATTAAATTTGAATAATGGTAAGATTTATAATTACTGCTGATTAGAAATAAACGATACACAATCTATCTGAATTTACTCGAAGAAAAACAGGCATAAAATTAACAAAAATTACTTGGTTTCATCTTCAACAAACCATTTTCTCAATATTTAATAGGGTATATACCGTCTATGACGTTTGTAATAATTACAACTGACCATGCTCCGTAAGCAAGATAATCATGAAATGCTTTTGTGCCCATAGGGTTAATCAAAATTTGATTTATGAGCTTATTGTGAACAAATAATGATTCAAAATATCCATCCATAATTAGTGAAATCACTCGCCTACTTGCTAAAAACCACGCACTCGATGCATGGCACACATGTTAATTTCAATTTAATTGAAAATTCACGGTATTGCCCGTGAATGATGATATACAAATACGCCTCAATTTCTCCTCCCACAAAGTTCATGTTCCGCCACCAACCGGCTCAATGATTTTTGCACAAAATCCCTTTCGGAGGCGCTCGGGCGCAGTACGAAATACGGCTCGAAATTATTATTTCGCGCCGAAACAACTCTCCGACGCGTCCTCCCGACTCAACCCACAGCACTGACGGCTACATTCGCGAGCGCCCCGCGAATTCCCGTATTTCTGGCCACCTGGCGCACGGAAATCAACACGATCGAGCCAGGAAAGTGTTACATTATGTACCTGCCTGCCTGCCTGCCGCGCAAGCGAACAAAAAGAACTCGTTCGCGCTTCCATGAGTGCAAGCGGCGCGGGAGTTGAAATATAATGCAACCGGAGCGCCACGGATGGGAGAGCGCTTTGGCGGTGACTGTCAAGGGGTGGCGAGGAGTGGACAGAACCGCAAAAACAGCCTAGCGAGCCAGCAACCACCACCACAACCACACCACCCCCGCTTCCCTGCTCTCAACACCCGCGGACCCTTTTAGGTCCGAAGTGCGATCCGAAGCCACGGTACAATGAACGTGGGCGAGACCGGACCACCTAGCAAACACCCCAACCAGATTATTAAAACATTATTGTTTTAATAATCTGGTTGACCAGCCAGACTACTTAGTTACAACCAGACTGTTATTATTAAAACATTTTGCGAAACTTTATTCCCAGCCTCGAGCGAGATTTTTCTCTGGACATAATAGAGATTTATTATTCGATTAATAATAGAGATTCAAATCATCTGTGAAAATGTAAGCCGTATTAAGAAACATGAACTAAATATAGTACTTTCAATGATGAAACACTTTTTCTAACTGAACTTCTGAGTAATCAAATATCAAGTAATACATAGATATTTGTCCTTTTCTTTCACGCCGTACGCTCGAAACACCTTCATAACCAAATGTTTTTTTTGCGATCTTATAGCACTTACAATGGTAAGTAATAAAGTTATTTCGCGTGGGTCGAGGAGAGAGACCATCGTTGAGTCTGTGAGCTCGGGAAAGGGTCTCGGATTAGGACCCTTCCCGATTTGGGACAAACCCTTCTGGCGACTACTACCTGGGGACATGGTCTCAGATCATCATCGCTTTTAACAGAGCTTCTATTATTTTGCCAATATCTCGAAAAGTAGTGCATTAAGTCGCTGATAGTCTCGTATAATTAGAAAGATAAATCTATTTCTTTGTAATGGAGCCAAATTTATTGAATTTTAATAGTAGCGATATCTCGCACAAATTATCTCAAGACTCTTAGCGGAGTTGTTTCAAACGACTTAAGTGATAATGGTATTTTGCCACAGCGTGGTTAAGAGATATAAAATTTTACGAGATAAGAGAGAACTGGAATCTCACGAAATGATGATAAGAAATGTTTGATTAAGAGTCTGACATGGAGCGGAGCGTATGGGGAAAGATCTGGGCACTTAGGAAAGAGGACAGTATTAGACAGAAGGCATATGAGAATTGGCCATGTAGGACGATTGAGAAAGCTCGATGGGTAGAGAGGAAGAAATGTCAAGCCAACATTTTGCTTGGCATGGTGGGTGAGGAGAGGAAGCCGCTGGAGGAACTTAAAGAGGCTGAGGAGGTGGTTGGATCAGGTACCAATATGGTGTAATAGGAAGCTAAAGGCCATGATTGAGAAGAGGAATTTGAGTTTGCGGGGAAGGGGAGAAAGAGAATAGTCTTTAATGAAGGGAGGTAGGATGCATACCGAACTAATTAATGAAGGCTTTACCTAACATCGGTTACGAAAGATTAGAAGAAATAATTTCATCTCCATCTAAACCTACCTCAATCGATAGACCACCTCTAATACTAATACTAGGGACTTAAATAGAGAAAGTTGGGTGGGTCAGAATCTCTGCTCTTTTTACTTGGCGATGGATTAACTAGAGATATTAAATATCAACCTAGTGCCTTTGAGTTGGATTTCTGGACTCAGTGGATTTCTGGATTTGTTTTAGCAGGACGCCAATTAATGATTAGATAACAAGAAATAAAAAATTTAAATGGTATTTACCCACAGAAATTAATTTATACCAACCAAGGTTGCAACCGGTCACCGTCACTTTCAGGGTCTTTAAAATGACGCCGACCCGTTTTGGATAAATACTATTTAAAGGTTTTTTTCATTCTTGTTACCATGAAAGACTTCCACAAAGTGAAGCCTGAAACCATTCGTTTAATGATTTGAGTTTGATATATTTTCCAATGCCCTTGTGAACCCAGGAGTGCGAACAATTTTTCGAGCGATCTGCTTTTCAGACGCCTTGTTGCCCTTTCAGGCAGGTTTTGGCAACATGAAGTCAGGCTTACCTCGCTGGTGTTAAAAAGCTTTTTCAGCATGGCATATTTCATGAAGGAGTAGTTACTTTGTTTTCAGAGGTAGAAGTGATAGTGGGCGTAGTGATGGGCCAAAGATTAGCTGCGGTCCGTTTGAGTTAGACATTTGACTTCCTAGTTTGGTTATCCCAGTTCAATTTTTTCTATAGGGTCCAGGCATTTTACGGCAGGTGTTTCTGGGATGTGATGCAGATCGATGCGGATATAAATGTGAGCCAATGTCCACTTTCCCCGACCGTAGAGCGCCTTTGCTCGCAGGTGGGGGGATGCTTGCTTCGCTCTCTTCCCGTGCAAATGACCCCAGCACGCCCCTTGCGGTCTGCGGTTTCGTGTGTCCCCCACCTACTCACGACACTGCGCTGGACCTCAATCCCTTGGGGAGAGTTTGATAAATGTTTGTATATTCTCAAGGGCGCATTTTCGAACCGGGTCTCAGCGTACAGGGACCCTTTTTGCGGCCTATGGACCTTTTTTTACGGCCCATGGACAGGCAGTCGCGGAAACGGAACGCGGCACCGCGAATTTAATCTTGCATCTCACCGATCCGAAACACTCCCAACCTCATAGATGGGGTACGACTCGGGACTGCCACCCCTCACCCTGAAGTATTCCGGAATTCGAATCCGGCCGACTCACCTCGTCTTTCTCGGCTGCTATGGAAACCAATTTCGAGTCTCCTGAAATTTAGGAATTGGTTGATCTGAGGCTAACCTATTTTAAATTTGTTTAAGTAGCGAAGCTGGTATATTTGAACAATTCTAAGTCTACGCTTTGATTTCAGAACTTCAACGGCGTGAGGCAGAGGGGTTTCAAGACTGGTTAGTTCGTCGATTGGAAGGCGACCGACGACAGAGGTAATTAAGGCACGATTAAGGCACGATTAAGGCACGATTAAGGCAGAAAGGCAAGAAAATTATTATTGGGAGAATGGAGAGAGAGTGAAGGGAGATTCTGCGTTGGAATTAGGCAACATCCTAAGAAACGTAAAAAGGGGCTCCAAGACGTATCATGTGACCGACGAAGTAATTCCCTTAAAAGGCTCTCCTCATAGCACCCAAGTAGAGATCAGAAATCCCCTGAAAAATGTTCTACCCTGCCTGGATTCGAAGCCAGGCTCTTGACGATTAAAGCCAGTTTTATAACCACCTCACCTTTGCGTTCAAGGGATTAAGGACACCGCCATTATTCTTCAGTGCGTATGAAATAAAAAAGGTTGCGTGCGTATGTTTATTATAATTTATTTAAACGTGCCTATACGTGCTTCTGCTGAAGTATTGAACAGAACAAACTAGGAGCATTTACATGATGCCCGAAGATAATAAAAGGCGTATTTAAGGAGGCTGGAGCGGTTATCGTGAGTTTTTGAGTGCACATTCTAATAACTTTTCAAGTCGGAAAAAAATTCTTGGTTCGTATTTCACTTCATCTATTTACACGGTGGAAATCACCATTCATACAGCAATGTAAATGATGCAAGAATTATATTTTAAAATTTTCGCCTAAAACATTTTCATGACTTGGGTTTTCGACGTGGAATTATAAATTTAAGCGAACATAATATCAGACTTATCTTTTTTTACTCGGCATGATACCTTGATATTTGTTATCAACCATTATAATAATATGAAACGTATTATTTCGCGTTTGGGAGAAAATTTGTACATATGTAATAGAATTATTACGAAATATATGTCATGTGTCATAAGGCTACGATTTAAAAAAGCATTGAATTGCCTGGAAACCAAATGGGTGAAATGCAATTTTTTTCACATATATCTATAAATATTACTAATGAGAACACGTATGCAAACTTTCACGCAAATATGTACATAAACCAAAATCGTTCCAAGCACATATGACGAGTCAAATTTTGAGGATTGCGTGACTAGCCACGGTATTAACTTTACGGAGTTACCCGCAAGTGCACAGAAGTTCGAAATCCCACGTAAGCGTATGATTTTTCCTCTGTGGAATTTCGTAGATATGACGCGTTAAATATCAGATTAAAAAATGCGTAGGTACTTGTCTGGAGATACTCTCTCGTCTATTGCTAATTTCATCTAGTTTCTCGAATACTGGCGCGTGTAGCCACGAAAAATAGTTCAAATACAATTTAAATATGCTAGTAATAGTTTATAACATATAAATTGTATGTAGATTTTTTTACTGAATAATAAATCTTCCTAAATTTAATGAATAGCAAGGCGGCCAGCCTACACCTGTTCCGTGTCGCCAGCGGCACGGAGTGAGGACTCCCGACCAAGTCGCCACGATGAGCGTCCAACACGGGGGCGGAAAAATGAATTCGGCTCACTCCGTCTCCGTCCTCCGTTCCCAACTCACACATCGCGGAACCCCGTCTCTCCACCGTCTACTGCCCCGCACTCTCTACTCTTCAATCTCCACCACGTGAAGGTATTCCGAAATTTATGCCTCCAAATGGCCTCTCGAGTGTGCGACATTTTCCGTAATTTTGAGAGTCTAGGAATAAAAAATTGAGGGGCGATTTATAATTGGAACGAGTTTTCGCTAACAAGGTTGCGTCCTACGTATTGCTATCTTTTTCCTGCAAGGAAACTGTCCGTCATTTCAATTCTCAAGCCGTGTCGTGTGTTCGTAGGTTTTAATTAAACTGGTACCATCAAACTTATTCAAAGCCATTGCTGAAATTGGTACCATTGTTTTTTTAACCAAACTTTTGAAATTCATGCGTTACTCGTTATTCATATACACCCAATCCAATTTCGTTGAGAGAAATGAGAGCGATGTTCATCCTCAGACCCTTCCCGAGATGTAGTTCTAATTTATCTCGCACAAGAATGAGCTCAGGAAGTTGAAGTCTCTCCACGACTGTTTTTGGGAAAAAATGCGCAATATTTTTAAAGTCCTAACTCAATTCTCTACGAGGGTCATGTTTGTCCTGCTCTACACTTTGTTTTAGCAATTACCGTTCCGTCTCTTGACTTATTCATTTTACGGACGAAATGCATGCTTTCTGGCCGCTTCGTGGGAAGAAATACGAGCCTTTTAAGCCTTTTCTGCACACTATAAATCATTGTTATAATTTCAAGCCTAGGAAAGACTTTTGGAATGGTAACATTCATCTATTAGCCTTTAGCATTGGGAGTTGTTTCCACGATATGCACAATGTAATCGCAATGAAGTAAATATAATTCCGCATTAGATCAGGATTTTTTTATATTTCGACTCTTCTCCTGGGTGATAATAAAAAATAAGCTGATATTATCACGGAACATATTCCCTGGCAGAAATTTCTACATGGTACGGTTGACTGCAACCTTCCCTACCCCAATAATAAAGGCGATTATCTAGCTAATTCCTTTTCGCGTATATTTCACCGGACCATGAGATTGAACAAAAATATGAAGTGCTTTGTACATCGAGAGCACTTTTAACCCCATTTTCGAATAGGAAAGCGCTTATTTGATATATATTGAGTAGCTACCGCATTTAACTTCGTCTCTCAACTTAATCCTTAAATACCGATTGAGAAATTTTTCTTTGCAAAAAGTACATTGAATATCATTCCCAGGGAGATTAACCTCAAAATAAGTATTTGAAAGCAAAATAAACTGAGCACAGTGCTGAAAATTTTCATATCTAAACGTAAAACGTATTATTCCTGCGAACCTCTTCTTTTCATCAAGTCAAACAATTTATTTAATATGTAACTTTATTTGTCGAGAGATATTTTTGCCACAAACGACGTTAGAATCAATTCTTTAGCCATTAATTGCAGATGGTTTATTATTAGTATTCTAATATATAAAATGGGTTTGTGAGAGACGTAGATGGTCTAAGAAAAACTCAATAACTCGTCATTCCATAAGAAAGGATTAAAGGTGTACAAAAGTGCTGTCATAATTTTCTACTTCTTGTCTGTTCGAATGGCGGCGTTATCTGCTTACGACCAATCCACACCAAAGCAACGTTAATGCTGTGATCCAGCGATAACATATTTACTGCTTGATGAAATTGATGGTCTCTACTTCAACTTTATAAAAAATCATATTGAATGATAATACCTATGCATAATTGTAAAATGTTTACAGAAAACTTTTATTTTGTACTACAAGTTTCAACGCAAAAATACTCGGGTACAAAGGATTTAACTCACGTCCAGGGATATGTGGGGCAACCATACCAAACCGCCCCTAGCCATACTCCATCCACCAGTCTCTTGCCATCCCACCTTCCCCTCTCCCATCCTACCCTTAAGTATGTACGGTTAAGTACCTCGGAGTTAAACTGACTAATGATCTATCGTGGAGTAAACATATTCGAGAAATTACCGGTCAAGCTAATCGTAAATTGGGATTTGTTAAAAGAGTACTTGGCAAGTGCGACGATAAAGTTAGGGAAATCAGCTACTTCTCCCTCGTTAGACCCCACTTAGAATATGCCGCCAGTATTTGGGATCCTTATGAGATAGGCTTGGAAACTGAGTTAGAACGCGTGCAGCGAAGATCGGCAAGATATGTTAAAGGCCGTTATGATAATCTCGTTAGTGTTACTGACCTTTTGCAGCAACTGGGATGGGAAAAGCTTTCAGACCGTCGATTAAAATTTAGACTAAATCTATTATGTAAGTTCCAAACCGGTCTATTCTCTGACGACGTTGACAATATTTTACGAAATCCGACATACTACGGTAGATCAGATCATGAGAGTAAAATTAGGGAACTAGACTGCAGAACGGATAGATTTAAGATGTCATTTTTCCCACGAACGATAAGGGACCATAATAGCTGCCATGAGAATTTTATCTAGGTTTGTCGTTAGGTAGTGTAGCTCTTAGTAGTTGTAGTACTCCTAATACTTGAATCCTTATCTGTTACCTAGTACATACTAACAGCACGCCTAGCATGTTTTCTACATGGGTCTTGAGTCCCTGTCCATCTGTGTAGTTGTAGAATGCATGTATATTGAGGTCACTCCATTTTGATGACATCTGTAGTGTAGTGTTGCATGCTTGTGAGGCTTCGCCTCATGACAAGCATTAGCGATTTATGCTAATGCATAATTAGTCGTAGTTACACTAACTTTAGTGTATAGTGTAATGCATGTTGGTGAATACTCACCCCCTGCCACACACCCCTGAGGTGGCTTGCAGGGTATTTTGTAGATGTAGATGTAGATGTAGATGTATGTGTGTATGGACGTGCGATTTATGAGGATCATATTCACCCGAGGATGACACCTACGCGTTGAAACCTGTGATACCAAATAACAATTCATGTGAAAATTATACGTTGTTACACCTGGTCATAACATTATATGAAGCGAGACGCACGAAGGTTAGGCCATGGGTTTGAGCAATATAGTCAAGGAAACCTAAAGAAGGAATGAGCAGCTAAATTTTTCTTTAAAAATAAAAACACTTGGGCTTTTGCTAAAGAATTCGTATTCAATGCCTAAATCACCAAATAGTCATGTCTAGAATAAACTGGTTTTGCAGGTAGATTTATCGCTACAAAAATGAAAGTCCCGATCTCGCTTAATCTTTCTATGCAACACATTTTTTGGTGAGTAGACCCTTTCATCAAACTGTATTAATATGAGTAGGGCATAAATTTACCCTTGCTCCACTTATTTACACAGAATTGCGAATATTCATGAGCACATACTTTTCCTCATTCGTTTTTTTTTCGTTTTTTTCACCCGGAGAAGGCATTGTGGAGTCTTCTTTTTTTCCATACTCAAGTCTGCGGCGACCCGGATAGCGGACAGGCCTTCCAGAGACTTACTGCTCCTTTTTCACCCTTTTATCTTTCTTCCCCTTTCACTGCCATGCCGTCGCTCCCTTGTTTTAGTTACTTTGGATGGATGATTTACTTACGTTATAAACTCTCCTCCGGTACCCATTTTCACTCCTCGTGAGTCTCGTCCTCTTCGCTTTCCTCTCCGTACTACACACCACGCACTTCTTCCCCTCAACCAAGCAAAGCACCACAACGTCCACCACCAAGCTCGAGCGCGCGCGTCCACCATAACAACTGTCAACTCGTCCCACTCCGTGCACTGAAACCAAAACGGGCCCAACTTCAAAATTGCCTCCACCAACTCTCCATCGGTGGATGGCGAACCAATGACGACACACGACCGAAATCGATCTCGCATCCAATTCGACCTCTCGGACACACGCTATATGTACTCTAGCGCTCAGGCCCAACTCTCCCTTACCCCAACGACCGCCTCTCATTCTAATGAGCTCCATTTGGATACGATCATTTTCTCCTTATTTTTCTACATCTCCCTTTCTCCCTCCACTTCTTCATTCACTCTCCCCCTCTCCACTTCCTACTTCCTGCAGGAATCATTCGAGGGAGTAATAAGGATACAATAATACATAATTGGTAGTCTTCAAACCATGATATCACAGCTCTGAGTCCCGTTAGGGGCTCCGATGTCAGAATAATAATGTTGGGCATTTTGGTTATAAAAAAGGCAAATTTATTGATAAACTTTAATATTCCTTATCACGTTAATATTTTTCTCGTCTCGTATTTATATTGTGCGTCTACTCTGTATGTGCTATTAGATTTCGCAGATATAAAATTTAGCAAATTGTCAACTCAGATTATAACTGTAAGGTCTATGTTTCGATCGTTTCGTGGTTATAATCGAAATTAGCTCTTCGCATGACTGACATAATATCGTAATTTTCCGCTGTCTTTAACTGATTGAGACCAGCGGTAAAGTGTAGTGTCTTTCACCCAATGATCATACGTAAATTTCGCAAACCAATGCCTGACGTAATGAAATTTCATATCAAAGATGATGGCTTTGAAATTGAAATAGTAGCCTTGGCCGTGCCTAAACCAGGGTTGGTAATTTTCCATTGTTTTTTGTTCAACGCTGCTTCTTTTCAGATAAAATGATGACCCTCAATGCGACGCTAAAAATCATATAAGTCCTTTGTAATTTGGTTGTGTTATTGTATCTTTAAATTTTAGACTTATTCAATACGGGAGGTTATCTTCAAAGCTTTTGCTGACCTCTCATAAATCATTTCATCCGCAAGGCATCCTTCATATTTACGGGGAATTTGGAGGCATGCATTCTTCCAACACTCGCACTTTCTACAGCGGCCAAATACTTCCAATGCCTTCCATTTCTTTACTCTCCGTACGATGCTGAAGACAATTATGCACTGATAGAAATTGAATAGCATTTATTTACATGAAAGGCCTTCATAATAGTGTAGAGATTGCCATATGGCAGACATCCAGCTGACAAGCAACATTCTACGGTCCATTTATAGTAGGTTGATTTATTTTTCAAATAAGTTTATAAAATTTTCAGCTGCCATACATGCATTTTTCTTGCTCTGCGATCCATCGATCGACCTGCGGCCATTTTTGACTATTCATTAGTTTTCTCAGGAGCCGAACCACCAGATCTTGGCAGAAACACCTATACCCAGGGCAGGGACAGACCAATTCAGGCGGGACTCGAACCCGCGACCCTTGGATTAGCAGACGAGGACTTTACCCCGCCGCCACCGGGGCCGGGGTAAAGCTAGCAAAGGTAATATGTTCAATTGAAACGTGTTGATACTGGCATCTTCCAGACCATCATCGTTGAAAACGTAAAGCTGAAGGACGGTGCAAAGCAGGAATGGTCAAGCTGCCAATGTAGGCCTATTATGTTTTCTTAAGTACATACGATATCATTTATCATCTGTTAATTCTGGCCAAATCAAAGATATTTAGGGAATATACGAAGCTTATGAACTTCACAGTATATTTTCTCATGTTTTAAAAAACTATGAGATGTTTCAAAAGGCTTTAATAAAGAAATAAATGATATATTCCTAGCTCTGCTTTGCATTCGATATCAGATTTCAAGTAGGTACCCCCGTCCTCAATACAAGCTAATAGTTTTGATTTGCAAACAGAAAGCAAGCTCATCTTTCGCAGATATTCTTGGTATTCGCAAGCAGAAGTTCATTATGGTTTACCGAATGTCACATTTAATACTCCTTGAGCCAACGACGCAAGTTAGGATGATCCACAGCGACAACCTATAATTAGGTTCCAAGTCATTTCCCTGCAGCTAATTCGCACCACCAGGGAAAGAGCTGTGCATTTTCCCGACCCGCACTTAGATGTTAATGAAAAACAAAGCCAATATATTCGTCGTGCGCCTAGGATCTCCTCCCCCGTTCAATTCACCCCTCAATTAACATTTTTGCGTCCTTCCCCGACGACCGACCATGTTTTCCGGAAACTGGGATATTTCCAAACTAATCTCCAAAACTGACACGAAAAATTCGCGAGGAAGGATCGAAAGACACTCTCATTAACCCCAATGCAGGCGGGAAATACATTCGTCCCTCGTTTGAATTGATAATCAAGGCGAAGATCATTAAGCGCTACCAAGGACGGACTCACATCATTTTCAAAATCATCCACATTTTATCATATTTTTCCAGTTATCTTTCATAAAAATCCCATTCCGAAGCTATGTGAAGAGAAGTGTCTTCTTTAAGAAATTTAGGCGAAGCATAAGGTAGACATTTCTTAATTCGTGACATTCGCAAATTTAACGGCATTCGTAAAATTGAAGGTTGGTTGTATTCGACGACAATAATTTCCTATTTTTCGCATAATTTTACGAAAATAGACTTCATCGATTCTATAATACGATTAATAATATTTTCTCCAAATACACAAGTAGTTTTAAAAAATTGAATATATTTCGCACTAACAAATGCTAACAACCTGCATTGCTAATCTTAGAAAATTTATGCATCTAAAAGCATACGCGTCGGGGCGAATAATAGAGGTAAATAAAATGTCCACTGGTCCACGTCATCAAACATAACTTACAATTACATAACTTAAAACATAACAGAAAGGACACTGTCTCTGGCGTTACGCGGTAGAACTCCTTCATAATTAATGAACAAACAAGCACTTGGTAACGATTCCATACTTTAATTGAAACAAGACTACCTAGGTTTCGGCATATCATTTTTAATTTATGTTATTACCTGATGGTGTTTTACCTGTTTTGATTATAACGTGATGATGACATGATATGCCGAAACCTAGTTCGTGTTGTTTCAATTAAAGCGTGGAATTATAACCAAGTGCTTTTTTATAACCGTTTTTCATTAATAACATAAAATTGTTATTATTCAGATTTCTTAGCTTTCCTCGGCCATAATCACATTTTCGGCATTTATGTTAACAGGAATAGAAAGTAAGTTTCCATCTGTTCGATAATGGATAGAATCACTTCAGACAACAGTTGATTCTATTTAGAAATGTTAATAAAACAATTTCAAAACGTTACCGCATTGATTAATCACTTAAAAATAACACTATCAATTAAAATGGTCACAATACACCGTAAAAAGGCTGACAAAATCAACCCGCAGACATTTCCTGAGCCTTCATTCATTATTTTATCCCACAGAAACCGCTATAATATCGCAACAACCTGCGAGTAGCAATACGGCGATGCTAGCACTTTAATGGCATAACCTTAAGTTTATTCGGGAAGAATTTGGTGGTTTTAAATAGATTCCGTAAAATTTTCCTCGGACGCTCCAAGCGAAAAATTGCAGAGTTGCCCTTTATAATTGCAGGAAGTAAATTGAAAGGGATTCCTTTTATTCCTCCCTCTCCGTCCCGTTTTAAAGCAAGCATTTTCCCGGAAAACCATTGCCTTTCTATCCCTATCGGCACCGCCCCTCTTCGCCATATTTATTCAACTGTTTTATACGGGCGCATTTTAATTAAAACGGGAGAAAGTCTGCCCCCTATCGGCCTGGTAAACAGTTAGAGATTGGGCAGAACTCTCCCAGAAATCGATTCTCGCGCTTTTGGCCGTCCATCACATCAAGAGAGCAATCTTGATGCCGGATGCTCTATAAAAATAATGAGGGCCGCAGAAATATAGTTTGCGGGGAAAGATACTTTTCATTTTTAATGCGCTATTCCCGGCTAAATCGAATGACTTGAACACTAAATAAATGGCCCTCCAGAATGTAATTTGAGTTTCACATAAGAATATTTTCACCCTGTTCTTTGATCAAATACCGTGAATACCTGTCCAAACAATACGTATATACCGAATTTCTATAATCAATATCGACTGTGTCAAATAATTACTCAACAGCTAAGCTCGATACACAATATTTGGGAAAATTAGTACCTTCATTGTGGCAGGCAATGCAAAGGCGTAAATTGATAACCGGAGAGCTTTCAGAGACGGGAAGGTGTTACCATTTGAAAATGTCCAACTGAGCAAGAAATACGGGAGACGAAGCGACGCGAAGCTAAACTCTGGTATGCGATTAAGAAGGAAAGCGCATGAAATTTGTCACTTTCCTTCACCGAAATGTAGAGGGGTGAAATATATACGCTATAAAATCATTGCGTTTTGGTTCCTAATAGCTTTGGTATTGCGCCCGTGATTGCAAGAGATGGAAGAGGCCCTTCAAAACGAGAGCAAGTGAGATTAAGACTTCTTGGAAGATACATGGTAAGCAATTTCAACGATGATACTTATGGGAGTCAAAAGCTTCCTCTAAGTATCGGCAGATTCGACCACCTAGATAAATTAAATAAGGTAACAGACGATTTATTAAAAAACTTTTACAAACCACAGAGAAATATATGCACATTCATACAAACACGACCCGGGTTTGTATGAATGTGCATATATTTCTCTGTGGTTTGTAAAAGTTTTTTAATAAATCGTTTTACATAATGGAATACCACAAAGTTACCAGTGAGCTTATTTTATTTAAAGGAAGGCAGACCCTAGGACGGATAGGTATGAATACTTTTACGCCGCACAATTCGAGAACATGACACACACACGGCAGCAAACTCTTATGCTTGAATGCACCAAAATAAAATACACGAGAAACACATTATTCACATAACGCACACCGTATACACGCGCAAGTTTTTACCGAAAGTTAGCATTGGAAAAATCAGATGCGCGTCAACTAAGATGATAATTGGGATCCACCGGTTGCTTCGCTCTCATATAGAAACCTAACACAATACAGTAGGTATACTGTATCATGACATGATCAATACAGTATATCGTACCAAAAGAAACAGACATGGTCTCCAATGCTGATATTTACCTCGATGTCTAATTTCTACCTCTCCCACTTTCAGTACAATCACAACATGCAAGAAATTTTTTTCGCGATTTTCTTCGTAAAAACTATGGTACGCGTCTTATGGCATACGGCTACTCACCTAGCATCCTCTGCCATTGGACCTGGATAGGTGGCTGGCGAAGTGCAACGTATCACTGAAGGAGATTTGCTGTCAGATGTCGCTCCTCTCCGATGTGGGAAAAGAAATGGGGAGTCTTCATCTTTCCAATCCTCGCGTTGGGGATCCTCAGCCCCAGAGCCGAAACCCTTACCCTCCTCTTCGTCCTCCACAACCTCTCATATACCTCATCTATGTGGGTATTACTCTCCATTCAACCCTTTCGCCATGGAGAGACGATCTCACAGCCGGAATCCCTCACCCAGGCGAGGTAGATCTGAAAAGAGACAAAAATGAATGTTTTCGGGTCCGCATTACTTCCAGTCACGTGCGCAAAATTTTGAATGGCAACAGAGAGGGGAAACACAAAATTAATTCCCTTTAGGTTTTTGAATTTTTTAGCTCAGTATCATTTCCGGTTTTTCTGTAAAGGCTTTGACATTCATCAGCAGGAAAGGAATACGAATGAAAGGAATCCTAAAAAAAGTAAAGGAAAAAAAACACGAGAGACGTTAACAAACGATAAATAGAACCAGTGAAGACACAAATTAATATGAATAACAATAATCTAGGAGTACGTTCATGCAGACGTTTAAAAAGAGGAATGCATGAATTTATAATGAAATAACTCCTTGACAAAATGGAGCATTCAAGTTTACCCTGGCTGGCAATTTCGCAACTTTTGAACATACCTCATTCTGTTAACCTTGAGATGACTTGAAGACTTTTCCTTAAAGTTCGGCTTCAAAAGTTCATCCAGAGCGAGAGAGCTAAAAATAAGGTTCAGCGTCAAACACTGGCTACCTTAGTTATTCAAAGTATACCATGCTTCGAATTTGGATGAAATTCATTCAATGATCAAGTTTTGATTTTTTGCTGTATTATGTTTAAAAACCGTATTCTGGGGTATTTTATTTCTGAGTATAATGCAAAGTCTAGTATGTTCAGAATTTCTGTAGTGGAAATTTTTACCTCAAGCCCTTGGAGAGCAGGATATATTCCACTCAAACAGTCAAAATTTGAATAACCAAAAAATATTCAGCGTTAAAAATGTGCATCGCTTCATAAAGTATGTCTGATTCAGGTTGCTACAATCAGGAATAATTACATACTGGAGACAGCTTTAAGCTGGAATGTCACAATGCCATGTCATTGAGGAAGTACCATCAGCTCGAATGCTGCAGAGAAAATCTTTCCCCCCATTCCCTCCCACTTATGCTCATACACCACCTTCCTCCTCCATTTCAATCGCTGATTCAAAATGGGGAAAGGAGGAGTAGGATGGGGTGAGAGTTGAAATATATCGCGCATATGACACCTTTGTCTCCGTGACAAACGCCCACCTTCCGCTTTCACCGCTCATATCTCATCACGCATCTGCCTCGCAGTCCTTAATCCACCTCATAATCCCCTTGCTTGCGTACTTCGCGTCAATTTTTCCGCTTCCATGGTAGTGCTAGCTCTAAAATTCATGAGGGAAGTAAAGGAAATTAGAAGAACCTTTAGAATGGTAAGTAATTAAATTGGCGCGTGCCATAGAAAAAAAATTAATAAATGTTTTTGCATTGGGACTCGTTGCATTACGAGACTGTAGTAAATTGAATTTAGCAAAACAAAAGTTTTTTCACGTGAGTGAATACAATGGGCCTTCAGAAATAGGGCGATATTTACGGCAATATACCTTTTAAAATCTTAATCACGCCACATATGTTACAATTTGCTTCGTCCGAAGATATGTCAACATTTTGAAACGAACTCATGTATTTCAATAATTATTGAATTAATTTAAAAGCAAACGTACAAAAGATAACTTTTTTCTAAGAAGTTATTGCTTTTCCTGATATCAGAGGAGTAATATATAAAAATGAACACTAATTTCTGAGTTTTTAAAGCAAAATATCCTACGTCTTTAGAATTGCGGAATAGACTTCTGATTATTCCCAGCAATTTTTCTTCTCGGTCGAATTATTCTGGCTCTGCCGAACTCTAAAAAGTTATTAGTATTTGAGACAATATTCAGGTAAATAAATTATCATGATAAGAATGACAAGTGCTTTAATAATTAGCGCTGAAAGAACGACTTGCAATTTAAATGGTTAGGAGATGATATAACTTTATTCCTCTGAATCAATTAACACTTTACTAAGGCAGCTACTTATATAAGGGATATGATTGATAGGAACAACTAAATTATCAAACAAGAGCAAAAGAAGATTTTTACCACGAATTTTTAAATATTTCTAAAAATAAAAAAGATCAAATGCTCTCAACTTTATTAGCCAACTATTGGTCTCTAGTCCAAGAACTAGGAACTGAAAGTTCTTGAAAACAGGAAACTGAAGAAATTCTTTGTCATAAAAATGTCGTGCCAAAGAAAATGTATTAACATTATCTGCAAAACGTAAGAAACGCCAAAGTGATCAAACTAAGAATCAAATATATAATTAAAAAGAAATTTTAATTGAAAAAGTTCGGCTCAAAGACGTTTGGTTGAGTTAGAAAAAGTAAAAGAAATGTCTGCAATACTAAGTATGCGTCGCATTTTCATTGAGGCACGATAAAATTTGGTTGGTTTTTCAAATGCATCACTAACTCTGTGAAACCTAAAATATTTTATTTCCTGGCAATAACCCTAAGTTATTACCCGGCATAAAAATTGAACCCATCATGGAATGGGCAGTTTGCCGGGCCGGGGCACTACTGAGGAATACACCTTATTGGATCAGAAGCGGTACGGGCACCCTCAGGTTTAAAGGGCGAGCGGTGCCAATGCCTCGAAGCGCAAAATAACGACTTCCTGGGATTCCAACCATCCCCTTAAACCCCATGGCGGTATTTTACGGCGAAAGGGAGAAGGTACTTATCCCCCCCCTCCCCCTTGTTCCTCTCCTGTGGTAATGTCGACGTTTTTAGAGGCAAAAACGCATGGGAGGTGTCTGTCTCTAATACCTCTCTCTCCACAGTTGCCATCCACCTTCCTTTCACTACTCGTACCCTTCCTCCTTATATCGGGGCCGCTTTCCCCTCCCGCATCCCGAGGAGACCGAACCACCACCACTACCACACCACCGCACCACCGGCGTCGTCGTCGCCCGCCTCCGTATTGACATTTGCCGTCGGGAGAGGCCATGAGCGCTCGCGGGCTCACTAGGACCCAATTCCAGAGCGAGCGAATGCGTGCCCCTTCACCTCCCACCCCCACCACGCATGTGTATGTGTGTGTGTGTTGCCTTGAAGAGGTGGAACTTATTCCCCATCGCCCACGCAAGTGTTCATCCCTCCCTCCACCACCTTCCTCCCACAGCTCAAACTGGTTAGAGGATAATTTTCTATATGGTGGTTCGACCCTCTTTTGATTAGTGTATCCCTTAGTTTCCCATTTCTTAACATTTTGCCCCTTAACATTCAGAGTTCAACTAAAAACATACTTCCACCATAATTCTTCTATTTCCGAGTACCCCTGAACCGCCAAGTACGTCGGAGAGTATCCGTGACCACGGGTTAGGAACCGCTGTCACAGAGGCTTAAGGAAGTCCAAATTGTAATCATCTTCAAAGTCATTCTAGCGCATAAATTTAGGGCCTCGGACTGTCCTATCGATTTCTCTGACCTCGGAAGTCTTCCCTAACGTTTTTTCGCTATACATTTTTTTCAGTGATCAATTCTTTCATAATCTTTGCTGCCATGTTGAATAAATGAACTCAATAAATTTTCAAATTGATTTATTTCGTAGGTACATGCATATAGACCATGTTTTTCACACTTGTAACATATATGATTGGTACTAACTAGATGACAGAGAAAATGTTAAGTTACTTTATGAAACATGAATATAAGTAATTTTCACAAAAGTCTACTCCTCTTTATTCAAAATAAGTCTCAGAGAATTCACATTTCTACAACGGAAACCTTCCGTACTATTGCTCCGGACGATTATGCAGACACCGCTAGGAAAAATGTTACGGATTTCAGACTTACATTCTTAAAAATTTCTGAATATTTTATTTTTATTTTTGCGGAAGGATATCTCAGCAAAAATAAAAGGTATCAACTTTTATACAAATGGGATTCATTGAGAGTAAACAGCAACGCTTAAACTCAAAGAAACTTACTTTATATTTCATCTCAAACATAATTAAGCCAAACATGGATTTCACATTTTTTGTCGAGATTTCAACAGTAAAAATGAATGAATGTCGTCAACATTTCTAGTACCCCAAGAGAATCTAGAAAATTGAGATATTTACGGGTTAAAATTTCTCTCACTGCCTTGACCTCAGCCTTGAAGTCATGCTGTTAAACGGTAAGAGAAAGAGGCAATTTTCCATTGATGGAAGCAAAGGAATTCCTCAACGGTTTCGCAAGCACGAATATTGTGTTTCCGAGGAAGAGTTGCGCAGCGCACACATTTTCTGGAATCCTCCCCTTTAAACGTTCCGCGTGGCCACCCTCCGCAATTCCAACGCGTCAAATCTTCTCCCCCCCCTCCCTCTGGACTCTTTCCCTCCCCCCTCACCAATCCAACAGTCCAATTTCCAGGGCTCCGCCTGATGCATACCACACTCCCCTCGGATGTCCCTCCCACCCTTCAGCCACCTCATCCACAGTTTTATTCTTTCCTCATCTTCCTCCGCTACTCTTTTCCAACTCTTCCTCTCAAGGGCAAGCTGCGTACACCGACCTTTTGATTATATGTGCTTAAGAGTTAGAATTATGAGATGCATAGAAACATAAACGTATTTCGTCAGTAATATTTAATGCGCCGGTGCGATTTTAAATAAATGAAACTTAAAAACATAAGAAGAAAGTTTACCTACACGGTGAATTAAGTCGCCGAACTTTGTATTTACATTAGCCTCATTTTATAGTACCTAGTACAGTACCTCCGCTAGTGAAGATACGAGCTTTATTATATATTCCCCACCACAGATCCGAGATCTCTAATAAAGCTAAACTATAGAGACCTATCGAATTAACCGGGATATAATGAACTGAGTCCGCAAATTTCTTATATTAAATACGCTGATCCGAAGGCTTCTGTGGCTTCATATTGGCACTTGATGAATCACAGCTTTCTGGTTTTCCTCCTCGTGGTGTCCATTGTCGACAAGTTTCTCCAGCCAACCATACTGGCGTCTTCAGGTATTGTCATTCTTCAGACCTGAAAACGCTAACAGGATGGCTGGAGAAACTGTTGTCAGCATGGTTAACTTCGGTCTTCGAGCGGGAACCGGATTTTCCACTGTGGTGCACCGCAGCCTTTTTAAAATACCGGTTTTTGGTGCAAGTTCTTAGCTAGGTATAACTTCTGAGATTTCATATTTCGGCAATATATTGACTTAAAAATTACACAATTGAATAGAAGTAGCAAGAAGTTGATGGCAATTATGTTTGTTTTTTCCCTTAAAATCTACACGAATGTAAGAATAAAATATATTATTATCCTTATATGACCTGCCCCCTTAATACTGATGGAGCATACCTTTCAAATCGTATTATGGATTCGCAGACACAGCAAATATTTCATTTCTACCAATATTTTCACTCCATCTTGATCTAGTGATTCTTTCGACCTTGGGCTAACGTAGTAACACTAAAACTGAGGACATACGCGTAGGTCCCGCACAATGTCTTTCAATATCCCCGGTAATAAAGATTTTACTATCGTAATGCAGAAATCTTTGGTTATAAATTGAGATGCTTTATGCTCGAGAGTGTCCTTGGCAGACTCGAGAAGGATTTTCAGGATAGAAACATTTTGCATTGGAAAGCACAGGCATCATAGGGAAAGATAGGGAAAGAATCTCGTATCTAAACGCACGAATCCACCATCGTGAGGGATTTTACGAGGAGAGAGTCCTACAGTAGAACACATCAAATTTTCCCTTCGGATATCTAGGTTACGGTTTCGAGGAAACTTGTGGATTTTGATGCAAACGGAGCTTGGTTGTGGAGGATGACAAGGCGGCTGTTACAGGCAAGATGGATTTCCTACTGGTGGATAGTAGGGCTCGTGTAATAATTGATAAATTCCCAATTTATTTCTCACACTACTGATCCAATTGAAATTCAATTTTGTATTGAATTTTAAATAAATTGGAACATTATCCTAGGGTAATATTGGAGCAAATAATTTCCAGATCCCTTCGTTGAATCTTCATTCAGTTTTCCTGAAATGTCTTATAGAGGTAAAATTTCGAAAATAAAAACCAATAATTTCTCACGAAATTAGCCAATCAAGAAAAATTCTTCGACGATTAACCGAGCCAAAATAATTGCCTTTTTCAATTATGCTGTCCCACCAAGTTAATCCTGAAAGCTCCATGCTTATTAAGGAAGAAGAAATATAACATTTATTATGATTTTTTTGTATAGGAAGAAATCAAAGGCAACAAAATAGGTACCAATGCATGCAATATTTGTCAAGTTTCATCAGACCACGCAAGTACACAGAAGTGGGTAACCTGATTCCCAAAGAACTTCCTAAAATGCTGTGTTGGCAGGAAGCATTTTCTGAAATTCTGCGTTTGGTAAATGTTTAAAAAAATGTCATTCTACTTCGGAAGTTCCTCCATTTCCTTTTCGTCTGGATGGGTGCAACTCTCCAAATCCAACCTCCATCACGATTCGCGTCGCTCATCCCCCGTTTTATCCACCCCGCGCCCCCCTCTTCTCATGAAGAACCTTATCATTACGGCCGCCCCCAGGCGTCAACCCCCCCCACTCTCATTTACACCCCCCAGTGCCCCCCCGTTTCCTCCGTCCATTGCCCTCACACCCTCCTACACTACCAAAACCAACCTACCCCCCACCCTCTCTCTCTCTATTGGCCGTATTTACTTTCCCCCTCATATCATGCCGCTCGTTAATTCTCCAGCTGTTTCCCGCAAGCGGCGTTCCCCCCTTTTCCATTAGATGACGGACTGAAACGTGCGGATATTAACGATCCCTCCCCATCTCTAAGTTCCTCACGCTTTTTCACCCCCCCCCCTTATCGCCCCCGTACATGCCATGCACCAAAACTTTTTCTTTTCGATCTCTCGAACTGGAACATGTAGACTATACGGACAGCGGCTGCATTGTGGGTAGTCCTTGTTCAGCGGCGGGGGGACCGCTTCTACTTCCTATATGTTAGGACCCATACACCTTTCTCTCAGCACATCTCTTACGTTATCTCCAGTTATCCTAGGGTACCGATGGAACGTATTTCGACAAATGAGCAGAAGCTCGTAAAATTTACTGTATCAATTCCAAATAATCACAAACCCACACACTCACTTGATGCAAAACCTGTTAAATATTCTTTTTTTACGAACCCTAACAGACCAGCTGTGAATATTTCTACAAAGACACACATTTCATAATGTTTTTTTCATGATATGGTATCATGTCATTAATTATGTTATTATTTGTAAATTTAGAAGTGCAGTAATAAAACTCAGCACGAATGATGAATATAGAGTAAATACGCATTTGATGATTTCAAATCCATTTACTCCAATTCTATTATTGTTAACCCTATCGACTATTTACGACTAACTATCGTTCTTTTTTTCCACTGCTCACCTAAATAGCGCATGTAAATTCTTACAACTTTGAAACATGACGGAGTGATTGTAATTGCGTCAATGCAAGCTTACTGGAAAAATTTAGCTAACCTTTCCCATAGGTATATGTCTGCTTCAATTTCTAATTACGCGCTGGGTGGGCATAAAATAAATCCTCAAGGTTGTTCTTGTAGAATATAAGAGCATACTAGCACCCCGTTGATTTCCTGACGAGATTAAACTAAACTTTTACAGGTTTTTCCGGTTCAGTTAGAACGGTAAAAATTGCTAAAAATATATTTAGCGAAAAAAACACACGCATCCTTTGGCGTAAGCCAAGAGAATATTATAGCCAGAAATAAACTACTTCCTATGGGCTCATCTCTTAGCCTCTCCTTCCTGGCTGATTCTTCTACCTTTCTCCCCGCGTCAACCTTAGTTTAGGCACCCTTAAAAGCTCGCGCAACAGGGGAATTTACTCTATGCGAGCCGTAATTCTCGCAGGTCGTGGCGTATAAACCAGGCTTCAAGAAAGGTTTAAACAGCTTTTCCCGATGTGCTAATGGATATGATATATTAGCTTCAAGGTCCAAACTCGAGGCAGCTTAAATGTAGCTGGTAAAAAGTAACAGGCTTAAGAGTAAATACCTGTCGGTAATGCTGTTAAACGAACACGTGCTTTGATTTTAGAGTTCTCTTAAATTCAACTTTTCAACTATAATTTAATTCCAAAGTTAAACCTACAGAAAGTAGTTACATCAAAAAGCAGGATCTTCGGCAAATTACTTTAAACCTTTTTTCAATAAAGTTAACTACAGTGATATATATATTTACAGAAGTGATTCATAGACGTCCATCACGCTAGAAATAGAATATGTCTTCGCTAACAAATCATGTACCTCTGACCAAATAACATTATATCTAGAATTGAAGCTTTAGTGTTTAAAATTATGTTACTTGAATTTCTCTATTTTGGGTTTATTTCTAATAAACCCAAAGTCCTTAGTCGATAACTATTTATAATCTTTCTCAGACAGTGTATTACAACTTCATACAGGAACTAAACATATCTCGAAAAATTAGTGAATTAGAAACATGGCATTTGCACTTTCTCGACATGCGTTAGCAGCCCCCCTTTAATATAAATTAGTCCGAGGTCCATTGAAATGAAACGCTACAAGATAACGCAATACCGCGATACTTCAAGGACAAAATGCCCTAAAATCCAGAGTTCGACAGAAATAACCATCAATTTTCCATTTTGCACCTTGCATAGAATTATTATTTAACTCCAAGATTTAGCTGAGGATGCCCTTAAACGTAAAATATTAGATCATTTTGATTCCACCGACATTTTCGAAAGGAAGATCATAGTTTCATTACCTAATTCGATTGCAATTGACAATGCATGTTCAAAATTATCGATAAATCAGATCGTTGAAAAACAGATGTTGAAATAACTCCGCATTACTAAAATTTTACATTTTTCGTACATAATTACTAATAATACGCTCTTAATAGCAGAATGCCTAAAAGCTCATAACAAACTCTCGTGCAAAACATAATCATTGCGTTAAAATGGTCAGATACCGATCGAATGGAGAATAGATTCCGACCAAGCCTGTCCAAAAACAAGCTTGTTAAGTCTCTTGATAACTTTAGCCCCCCTTGCAAGCCTGCGACGCGACAGTTGGGATTATTTCCGAGAATACTGGCCAATATTTTCTTTATTCCAGCTCTCTAGTCGCCACACATCCATGCATAATATTTCTGACCACCATTAATTAAAAACAAAACCTCTTCATCCCATAATAACTCTCATTCAGATTGTACCCAAAATGCACCTCTATCGATCGCCACAGCAGAAACCCCTTGGCGCTGCGTCAAACTCACAACCCTTACCGTCACTCACCATCATCATATTCTAACTTGGCTTCCACCCCCTCTCCGAATTCTCATCCTCCTGATTGTCTACCCGGCGCCCTCCAAATGTATATCCCACCGAATCCACCGCCGGTAGCCCTCTGTGCCCGGGTCTAAGTCTTCTCTCTCTATCTCCTCTACTTCTTTCGACAGGGCGATTACTTGTTCACGATTCGAACGGCTCGATAAACCGTTCAATTTGCTCTTAACTTTATTGGGGGAGCTCACTATCCAATTATTGGGAAAGGAAAAAGCTCAAGTTTTCAATCTGAATCTGGTGTAATCTTAAGTGAAAATTCAATTCGATAGTTAAAGGCTACTGACTTTCGCGAACGAACTTTCCCTAAAACGTAATATAAAATGTTTGAATTTGCGAAAAAGGAAGCTGACCGCTTTTTGGGCATCATGCGTTCTTATCCACTTGGTTTTGACGTTGCTGCTATTATTAAAAGAGAGCTGGAATTAAATGCAATTTTAAACATTATTGAAAAAATACACAGCCACAATGATTAGGGTGATAATAGGGAAGCAAATGGAAGGTACCGAAGAATACATCTTTGCCATCTGACAATGTTGCTCTAAAACGAGACCATGGCCGTGGCAAATAAAAGAATAATGGAACTTGCAATGTTACCCTTTCATATAAATCCTTTTCTTTTTGTTCCAACTTAAACTATAAATGCCCAAGTATTTTGAACTTCGGTTAGGAAAATCGGCCGTCGCAGTCGTCTTCCTCGATAACCCAGCTGAATGTCAACCAACTCAGTTTTCCCTCAGGATTGTTGGCTTCCCTCTTACTTCTCACTACCCTCCCACGCGTCGCTAAAACTCCTCCTAACCCTCCTCCCACTTCCCCAATCCAAGTCGTTCCGTCCCCCACATCCCAGTCCTTGCTCTCTTCCCTTGACACTCCAGCGTCCAAAGGCAGACCTAACTTCTCTCCTCCTTCCGACTCCTCTCTTCGCATCCTCCCCACCCCCGCAGGCTTTCCACACTTCCGCGGGCACTTTGTTCTCTCCCCCTCTCGCCGTCCCTTTCCTCCTCTTCCCATTCGCCATCTCCCCCTTCTCATTTCTATCTCGACGCTAGAAGCCGACGTCAGTCACATCTCTATCCATAGGAGCTGATGCGGTTGTAGGTGAGCATCTTTGAGCCGATGAAGTATGCATTACAAGTCTTCACAAACGTAAGCCTCGGCTACTGTCCAATTGATGAAATTATTCTGGATTTTATTGCAGGTTTCGCCTCTATACTAAGATGAAGTAGTGCTCGGAGGATGGATGCTGGCCTGTGGAGCCAATTTCATTTTTACGAGACGTTGGTTTTCCGCCGTAATCATCGAAGTTCTTATAGTGCAGAGGAATAAATTTGGTCCATTCTTTAATAATGTTCTCTCTTCGTTTCTAATGCATCCCAAGGTGATTCTTGGCCACGATTTACATATTTCATATAGAGTTGCAAATTCCAGAAAAATGAAAATAAGGGGAAACATTGGTACTGCATCTAACATCATGATGTGCTGATTTCAGAATCCTCGATGCTTGCCGAGTAATATTAGGCTGAAACAAAGCGAGAAATGGATTTCTTTGGCTATGGATGGCTAATTCATTAAGATTTTAGGCACTTTATATCAGACTCCTGTAAATCGATATTCCGATCCGAATTCACAACGAATTTCCGCATGTGATCAATGGCGCTTTGCAATATTTAAGTTCTTGTCAACTGTTTATCGAACTTATCAAATTCGTAGGTTCAGCTCTCCCAAAATAAATTTGAAAAGCAAGAAGTAGACCTCTATACATCAAACGGAATCTAAATTCGTTGCTAAAAACAAAACATCGAATGGCACTATTTCTATATTGTCTCCTCCCTCCTCAATCCCATCTTGCACGTCACCCCGCTTCCTCATCAATCTTAGACACTTCTGCTAGGTACTTCACTTGAAGGTGCTCTCCCTAAACCTCACTTTTCTCCCGCGCTCCCACGAGGGCTGATTGAAACCCAAGTTTTCACAACTTTGGCGTGACTTCCCGTCTCTCCTTCCTTCCTCCAATCTTCCCTTTCTGTCGCATCATCACTTCTCTGCCGGAACTTCTCCATCGCTATTAATTTAGCTAATCAAGGTACTCGCGTTGGTCCTCTGAGCTTTCCTTTCCTATCACAAGCTGGTAGTTATCGAACTATGACGATTTATTTCAACACAGTTCCCATTACAATCCACGTCAGACTTTGTATTATTTGAACTCACTCCCGTATTTCTGTGAAAACATATTATAGTATCATTTTTAACAGAAATACCCTAAATGAGAACATAACAAACTTCTAGACGTGCTGTTCAGAAATTAACAGTAACATAGAATGAGATTTGCATTATGCACACGAGTTCATAAAGGTGATTAGATAGTCGGGTCCGTCAGGAGAAAGTCAACAGGGAGATTATAATTTACATTAAGGCCGAACTTAAAATATGCATTAACTATTTGAAACCCATGGGAGAAAGAGTGATTAAGGAATTAGATATAGATCAAAGAATCTTCTCAGGATTTGCCTAAAATACTGTCATGAGAAAAATTAAAATGTAACGATATCTAAAGAACAAGAAAGCACGCAATAAGACTTTCAGAGAAGTGCAAGGAACCAGAGTTTAACATGGGATTAACGAGTTAAGTTTTCATAATACATTGGAGGATTCAATGACTTAGATAAAGGAAGGGAGGTGGACTCTGATATGTTTAAATACATGTTTCTCCGTCGCGCGACTCGTGGCCACAACATAACGACGCAAAACACTCGTACATTAAAATATGTCATAATTGCATTATACACATTTTAATTAACAACGACAAAAACGGTATGTGTCCCAACACTCCCGAGACACGCCCTTGTGGTGACTCGCGGGGTACATACAATGCAGATGAGTGTAATGAATACGCAGACCGGTACTTCCACCGAATTATCCGGGGGCACTCAAGTAAGAGAGCAGAGATTTTTACTTCGAAAAAAAAAAAGAATGGACTACTCTGTTGCTGTCGGGGCCGCGACTCTACGCCTGGGTATAACGAAGCACTCACTTCCCGCTCACTCTCTCATATTTCTCCTCCCACAACCTCTCATCCCTTACCCCTCTCTCTCTCTCTATGCCTCTTGCCTTTCCCTTTCAACCCTTTCAGTGGATTCTGTCCTCTCCGCACTCTTTTTCTTCATCAACTCGGCCTTTCCCTTCCTCAACTCCACTTTCCCAACTCGCTCTTCTCTCCCCTTCTCTCTCTCCCTCTTCCCATGTCTCTCAAGGTAACGGTGTAACCTCAAGGCATCCTCAGTTGATGTAACAACTTTCCACCCTTCGCCCACGTTCACCCTCACTTCTCCTCCCCCATGACCCTCTCCTCACCTTCCCCCCCCAACCCCCTTTCTCAGGATATCCCGCAAAACACCCCAGCCCCCTCATAACTCTCTCACTCCTAATAACACACTCACCCTCTTGGAAAAAGTCACCGTTGGTCGTCTCTCTGTGAACCCTTCTCTCCACTCCTCTGGTCTTCCGTATAACCATCCTCACCCGGATGCCCTCCCTTGTCATCCCTTCCCTCGTCCTCCCCTCACCATCGCAAACTATTCGTCCCTTCCTCTCTCTCTCTTCTGCTCCTGGCCGTGGAAATTACTTCCTCGTCGCCCCGCTGGCGTGGCCAGAGGAGGGGGGAGAGCTGTCCTCAGGGGCGGATACGCCCTCGGCGGAATTCCCCAACGCCTCCCTCCCCCCCACAGTTAGCTCAGAGTGAACCCGACGGGGAAAACAAGGGCAAGGAATCGCCGTCCCACGATCTCTCACTTCATATTTTAATCGCATTTCAGCACTCCATCGTCGAGATTAAAAAGCTACAATTTCATGCACGGACCCAATATGGTTCTCATCCTAGCAAAAGGGACAATACATTCTTTCTCAACCGATCTAATTCCATCATGCACCTGCACTAGGTTTCTAGGCTATGCGGCAAAGGTTACTTCCCGACTTACTTCAACTTTTATACCTAATTTAAACAGCCCGGAGTCATATCATTCCCTTGATGCCCTCGAGACTCGGAAGGTAGTATGCACGTTTAAGGTTCCGAGAAAAGCGCAGATACCACAAGTTAACCATTAGCGTTAATTTACCCCTACATTTCATCTTTATAGCAGAAAAAACGGAAAAAAATTAAAGAGATGGGTACACCATTAAGCAGATATATAAATCAATTCTTCCTTCCCAGGCACCATGCATGACTAAAACAGAGATGTAAAAAGACTAATAATCCACGAAAGCACATCTCACTTTTCGTTACTTCTCTCTTCCATTTCGTTTTTCCTATCCTCTCCAATTTACGCGGCTGCAGTTGAAATGCCCAATCGGCGGCTTGCTGGGCAATGCTTAGCTATAGATGGTTATGTATTTTCCGCGTGTACGACTTCTCGAAGACAAAATATTTAACCGAATCGTTATATAAAGCAAACAAGCCTCACATGACCTAAGAGAGTACAACTGAATGAACTGAGATTGACCCCATGGACAGCTGCAATGTTCACCTGTTTTTTTAGAGATATATTATATTATATACATTGATTTTGACGGATAAAAGATGACTTGATCACCATTTCCAGCATTTACGGAGGAATACGGTTATAAGGAACACATTAAGAAATTAAAACATTTGCTGTATGATATTCCGACATTCAACTAAGCAGAGCACAAAAGTTTACCTGATTCCGAACACAGAACTCCACTATAGAAAAGGAAGAAAAACTAAGTCTAGATTTAATATGCAGTCAACAATGAGTCTCAGTGTGGCTGCGTTTCTTAATTCCCACTCTCCAGTTCCAGAACAATTAAAATGCTTCACCGGTGACATTTTTTTCACCTTTTTTGTACCTAGCAACGACAAGAAAGAATCCATTAAGATATATTCTTTGGCGCTCAGACTAAAATTGGACTCCAAAATATGTGCATCCAGAAGCCGAACCTAAAAGAGAATACAGAATCACCATTGAGCAGGCGCTTTGTCGACCCTTCTCCTTCAAGAATACTTTAGAGCAACCACTGGATGAAAGCTGCAGCGGAGTTCACTGTCGTTAAATCTCTTTATGTCATCTCGTCTGCGTTGCTTACTGACAGCAGTTTCACTTGCACTCTTTCCCGCGTGAACTTTATTTAATTTGTTTTCAGTTACACATAAATTTAAATATACAAACTGATATACAAATATATAATAAATAAATATAAAAAATAAATACATAAATTAAATAGATAGGTATTAAATACATTTCATTGCGAAAGTTACTAAGTTTGTATTGATTCTGTCAATATGGATTTTCACGAAGTTACGCCCGAGAATATCGAGTTCATCTAATACTCTGGTCAAAAAAAATAAAAAAATGAGAACTATTTTCAAAAGAAAAAACTGCATCTACTTCTAATATTTTCAGGGCGATAAAAATTTGAAGATTGAAGTAATTAAGAAGATGGAATAATCAAATGAACTCCTTTCCTTCGTAACGGACTTCAGCCTGAGAAAATATATAATGACTATCAAGAAGTAAAGAGCAAACCCCGAGTATTAGCGTACACCAATATGAAAGCAATGGCTACATTTTTAAATTGAAAATCGCAGAGAGAAACGACAATAACGTACCTCAACACTGATTCAGAAAAATATTTTCAATTAAATACTTTTACTAAACAGGAGATTAACCAATGGATGGATGGAGCGATAAAAAGAAATACGTGAAAGAAAGAGGTGACAACAAAATATGAAAATAACTAGAATGATTTTGAACACCATAACATCACCAAAATCTCCTATTCTGGATCCCGTTATTAATTTCTATTTGCAATGATTCCGTAATCACAATTCGAACTTACATACATTTTTCTTAGCTTGACATTACTAGGCGATCGCATCCCGTTCGGCGCCTGCGATTGCACTAAAATCTAGTTTCAGAGCAGTATTGAGTGGAACTCACGACGACGTATAATGCGCACCACGGAGTAGAACTCTTTAATATTTAGTCATGGCACTGCCTAATGTGAACTCCTCGGCTTTCAATTTTTAATTTGGGGATCGCATATTGCAGTAAGGAGGGAGCCTCGTGATGCCATTATCTTTTCTTAATGAAGACATGCATCCATAAAACCCCTCCCCAAATGATCGATAACTTCTCTCAATCCCTTTCCCTTTAGCATTTCTTTTGACGAATTTCGAGGCAGAAAGAAGAAAAAAATCATTCCTCCTCATCTGTTCCGAGTTACTTCGCCTCCTTATATTTCCCTCCCGAAACGAAAAGGTCTTTTTGCGACGTTTTCCTCATTAACTTCGTCCGCTGCCGCGCTTTGATAGCGCATTCCCTATAACTTGGGCTCATCTCCGTCCTTCATCCCTTCCTACACGCGCATATACTACCCCCCATCTCCTTTAATCTCCTCCTCCTCTCTGCCCATTCCATTTGACACACACACAAGAGACCTCTGCCGATCCTTTTTTTTATACATCCCCACATTCCCACGAGTCCGCAGTTTTCGCAGTAATTTTGCCCATTGTATTTTACGTCTCCTTCATCTTCTTCTGTCTTCCTTGCAGTTTTCTCCTTCTCCATCTGCAACCTTAGGGGTTTTCTTTCTTTACCCTTTTCTTCGCATCCCTTTCCTTCTTTTATTTTCCTTGCCTTTCTCGAGTCTCAACACAGTCCAGCCTGAGGGAGTGGGGAGGAGAGCTTTCCACCCAACTTTTCTCCGCACTTAATCCCCTCCGCTTACACTTTCACTTTAATGCTCTCAATCTTGTTATGCCTCCAGAATATTTGCCCCCTACTCTTCCCGCGACCAACTCTTCTACCTCTCCAGTCGATATCAAACGCTCTTTTTAATTATTCAACGCCCACCCCTCGGTGTTAGTAACCATATCTCCTTCCTTTCTCCTACTTAGGCTACTTCATCGGTTATTTTTCTTTGCAGTCATCTAAACCTATATAGTTCAATGCAAATCACTTCAAGGGGGTGTGGTAGTGGGAAACTATTCACCAAAACATGTAGTACACGGTATACTGCAACAGTTTTAGAAACTACGTGATGTTAAGCTTATCTATGCATGTGAAGCGATGAAAGAATTTTTAAAATGTAGCAAGCATACGAATCGTGCTCTTAGTACTGGTCAAAGTATTAATAAAAAGCTAATTAGAAGATGAAATACTTTTTTCGAACTACTTTTCGAACTTCGAAGCGGCTACTTTTCCAGCAACCTATTTATTATGTCCTAATGACAGCTTTTGTGGTATCTAATCGTTCGCGAAAAAACTAATTATTTATAGGAAAGTTAATGAAAGAGGTCGTTACAATTATTTTATTAGTGCCATAAGCCAGTTACAGCAACTAGAGTGGGAATCACTATGAAACCAAAGATAAAAATTTAGCCTTACATATAAATTCGAAGCCGGCTCTGTCGGTGAAAATTCACTCCCTGCCAAATACCCTTGGGGTGGCTGGCGAGGTAGGTGCAGTTGTGGGTGCATATTCCGACCGAGGTAGCATTCTTCAACACCCGTTCCTTCCACCACACGTCCCCTTCCAACACCTTCCCCACTCCTCCGTGTGACCTTCTTGAGTACTCCCATAACACTTTTTCCCCATACCCTCTCTCACGCTTTCCTCTTTTTGCCCCGGGGATATCATTCTCCACCCTCTTCCTCCGTTCCGGCATTTGGAGCGAAGAAATGCCATGCCCGCATGTTGGGAGGTGAGAGTTGGGCATTGGCACCCGGCTATGACATTCGCTTCCGTCGGAATACTTCCGATAACGACAGTGGACTGACTGCGAAGTCGAGCTAACCCTCGAGAATGCGAATAGCCTGATTGGGCTGTGATGATGGCAACAGCAACAGTTATCAGCCTTCCAGACCAGCTAATAACACATAACAACAATCATATACATATATTTTTTATTATTATTTTTTTATATTTTTACAATTACAATTTGGACGCCTTGCTCGCGGTAATATTTTCCGTTAAAGTGTTTTTAAAAATTTTGTTTAATTTCATGAAAAAATGTATTGGAACCAGAACCACCTCTTTCTCATCAAACGAATGAAACCAGATCTTTACAGAGAGGCTTAACCGTGAGGAAGCGCTGTTTAGAAAGTAGAAGTTATAAAACTGGTTTGCGAACTATTTCACGGAAAATTGTAACGCCGGGAACAGGCATTAGGTGCATCCTATGAAAATTTCAAAAAAAGTCCCTGATGCAGAAAAAAATCATAATTTTTAAGATATTAAAAAGGGCTAGTTTCTCCTGAAAGCATTATGATACGAATTCATTAAAAGAATTAGGGGTAAACATCTAGATCCAGAGCAATTTATTGAATAAAATGTACACTCATTCATAATGTAAAGGAAATGAAGGTATAATTTGATCTCCCAACGTATAGGAGGCACGGTTTAAATATTTAACCAACAAAACATTTAAGTTGTTAACTTCTCTTTGTGAAAGCACTCATTTATATGCTCCAAGTTGGTCTCTAGCCGAGATAATGCATAAGTAAAACTCTTACAAATTTTATCAAAGCCACAATGTAACTAATTTCCTTTTGTAGACAAAATGAGGAAAACCCGATGGTCTAAATAAAATATGGGTACGTTTTTTGTGAATGTGTCATGAATATTTTTTTGATTGCTTCATTCAATTTTCACCCGTCCACTTTGATCCTCTCTCCTCCCTAAACCGCATGGAAAATTGAAATTGGAAAAAAACCCTCCCGTGCATTAATTGGCTGACTACGAGATAAGTGTGTTTTTTAAATTCGTTTTTTTTTAAGTGCGCTGATGAATGAACTGTCATCGGGACGGACCAACAATTCAGGCTTTGCCCAGCCTTTGATCACAACGCCAACTGCTGGTCATATCTAGAATTTCAATATTTCCATTTTCTTCCTTTGCCTATACCTAGTCTCTCCTCTTTCTCACCGAAAGACTCACGAAAATATTATCTCGTGGTGGTAGCACTTCCGTTTAACGTGTTTCGACATCTAAAGCCATGTCGTATAATTGTCTGACACTTTCTGTTAGGGGCAGCGGCACCCATGGCGAATACGACAAAATATTAGGTATATATCATTGAGGATAAGAGAAAGTATGTAGTCCAAACGTAGCAGTTCTAACGTTGTATTTGAGGCTTAGGCAGACGAATTCCCATTCATGGCCTCATTTACTACACCACTAACTCTTGACCTTGTATGTACACAAGAACTATTTCCAATGGCTAACGAATTTTCTTGCTTTCCTCGGTTTCTCCACGAGATGCTGAGACGTGGTGAATGTTGTGGTGAATACACACCCCAGGTGTGAAACTTACTCCACTAAAAGGTTTTCTCAGCATTCAGGCTTTCTTTGATTCCACCCTTCTTTTCTATTTTGCCAAATCTCTTCCCTTACAGTCGTCCTTTTCGGCGATACCTTTCCTTATTGTGTGGCCTTTCCTGACCTTTGTTTTCATATTTTAGTTGCCACTGTCGACAATAGTCGCTGCAGGAGGCCTCCGGGGGGTAGGTCTCTCGCTTTCATGCCCCAATGGAATCCATTTGCTTTTTATTTGTCTTTTTTTCCTTTCCCCTCACGCCTTCCACGTGTGGGCTTCGTTCTCTTATTCTCTTTCTCTATTTCTCAGTCCTTCCACCTTTCTCTCCTCTTCTGTCGACCTCTATAGTATGTTTTCCACCGACTTTTTGCCTTCTCTGCTTTCCCTTTCCTCTCTCTCTCTCACCCAGCGCGCTGCTTTTTACGAATTCATCCCCTTTTTTCCGTGCCTTTATATACCCTTCAATTCTCCGCCCAACTCTCTTCCTTCATACCATTCCAGGGTGTCCTCTGGATTTATATTGTTTGAAAATCAAATATTGTTCCCGGCGATGGTTCAAATATCGCCATTACTCTACTTATAAATTCGTACGTAAGAGGTATCGTAAATTTTTACATTTGATTTTCCCATTTAAAGTCCCTTAATTAATATGCATTCCAACTTTAGATTCGTATTGGCCTTGTAAATTCTCTGTTAATCAATCACATGATCCTGACGCCTCATTTATCATCCCCTTCCTTCCCGATTATTTTTTTTCTGTACTCAGCTTTTTCATGGGTGGTGCCCTAACACCTCCTGCCACACGCACTTGCGGCAGCTCGCAGGTATTCCGTTAATGAAATGATGAAATGCGGGTATTTAATTTACTTGAGTACCACGAACCCTCTTGCAAGACGCTCACCGTATTTTTTACGGCGAAAATCGCGAAAAAATTCGCCCTGCGCATTTTGATTGTATAGGAAGAGAGAGATGTTGGAATAACTGTAATGATATGTATAATGCAAGGTATACATTTTTTCCCACACGTGACACAAAGTGTTATACCGTGCCAAGCGCCTGATTTGAGATTCTAGCGAATGGTATTGACAGAAATGGCTGGCGCCGATCGTCAAAGTATTTATTCTATGATATTTTACACGTGACCTCGTGTATGAGACACACACTTGATTTTATAAGATGATTTCCCGAAAAAAACGTATGCCTGGCACATATTGTCTACACGGAAAAGATGAATGCTCCTTTTTTCCTCTACCATCCTCTTTTCGACAATACAAAAAAGAAACGGTAAAGTACCCATTAACATTACTACAACGCAATAAAGTATGCAAGAAACGCATTTTTGGTAATAAAATAATAAAGAAATGGCTGTTTTCCAATCATACCTCACGCCCTCGTGGCGCCTCCTGGGGCACAACGTATATATGGTTAAATTCTCGGATTTTTCGCAGAGATAGCAATTTGAAGGAGTTTTTCCCACCGTGTGTTCACGGATTTCAAGTAGGGGTGGCCACCCTGTATTCCTTCTTCCGATGGCATCGCTCCCTCTTCCGCCAACACCACCTACGCGAAATAGGGGAATGAGGCACATAAAAAAAACAAAACCGTTAGGGCGTCTCGCCATCGTGCAGAGACACTTTCACGGGAAGCTTTCCCGGAGACTCCGGGAGACCCTATCCCTCCTCCAACTCCTCCCTATGGGTTAGCTGCCATAGGACGAGAGGAGAGAGAAAAAAGTCCCCGAGCCCATGTTTAAGGGAGCGTTGACGCCCTGGGACGACAGCGATATCTAGCGAGGAATGCAGGGAAGGAACTGAGGTATTCCGTCTTATATCCCCTCCTACTTCTCTCCCTCCGTCTTTCTTTCTCTACCCCTTTCCTTCAACTTCGTCTTTTTCATCTTTAGCCCCGGTCCTCTTCCTTCCGCCCAGACTAGGGTAGCCCGATGCTGAGACGTATCTACTGTGTTATGCCGGAGAAATCGTTTTGCAATACTTACTGACGTTCCGGGCTCTAGCGCTAGATAAAACTTTTTAAAAATCTTCTTCAAATAATAAAACGCAGAAAAAACGCTATGCGAGATATCGCATTGCAATGTAATGGGATTCGACTCGATATGGAAGTAACGCGATAAAACACCGTGCAAATTACCGACATATACGATGCGATATGAGATTTTATGATATGCATTCAGATAAATCGCGTCATTTTTAACTTGAAGCTTATATTGGACTGCGATTTTCAAATAAGAATAACGCACATACCTAGACGCACGGACAGCTCCTATCACGGCCTAGGAAACAGGTAAGTGTTGCGTATAAGAAGTTGGAGCGATGGCTCGCTTGTCGGGTCACATGGGCCTGATCGGGCGTGAATTTCGAACGAATCTTAGCACTCAGAACGTAGCGGGGGATGAAGGCAGAGATAGACATCAGGAAAACTTCGCCGTTTCTAATCTGCACGGCCGCTCATGGGCCTTCCGAGAATTTCGATCTCAGCTGGATTTGGGTCACTTTTTTCCACCATTGAGCGGAAGAAAGATACTTAGAGCTCCGTTTCCCTTTGACGTCAGCGAAGGATTCATGTGAGCGAAGGTTTTTTGCCTGAGCTCATATCGAGTGATGCAACGCAGACACCAACCGGCCGACAGTTAGGCACCAGTGAGAGTCAATAACACTCAAAATATTCATCTCAGAGTGCGTTTTTCATTAAATTAAGGGCGGTTTTTCTGCTGACTGGTAACAATTTCTGACGCGAATTGAACGCTAATTCTGTATTGATATGTATAAGTACAAATTACTGCTTTTTCCACTTTCTAATTTGAAATTTAAAACCTTTGATCCATCTACGATTTTATGGGAACTTTGTACGATTTTTAAGTCTTAAGGTAATATGAATGGATGGCTCAATGATGGAAACTTCATTCAAGGGCCATATTTAATCATCCTTCCATGCTATTTTTAATTTAAGGCTATATAGGAAAAGGATACGGCTATTTCATCGTGAGTTCAAAGGATTCTTGCTCAACTTTGTAACATTTTGTGGAGATAGAAATACTAAATACCCTTGGAATCAGCCAAGCATGCATAGTATTTCATAATCTATTTCATTTTTCAGGTGGCAAAGCGTGAGTTAGTGCGAGAAAATATAATTGTACTAAAGAGCTAAAATATGGACCAATGATACTCAGACAATATTGGCGTAATAAATGAAATAAAAATCCATATTCGAGGTACGAGTGTAAATGTGCGAAATTTTCGAATGTACACATTTGGAAAGAAACAAAACTAATGGCCGATGGCTCCTTTGAAACCAAGCCTTTATAATTTATTTAGCCACGGACTAGCATTGCATCCTGATTCCTCGCATGCAGTATTCCCTCTGACTTTCCCATCCACGTCTGCTTAAAGCATCGATATCCCACTTATATAACGGCAATAACCGCCACGCCTATCCCAGCAATATTTCCTTCCAGCGGAGAAAGTTACAGGCCACTGAGAGAGAAACTGAGGGCATAACAAGTGGATAGGGAGAAGAGAGTACTTGGATATCCTGAAGACGAAACATTCACGACGATACGTCCATGTCTTGGAAGGGATATTATAACTTTTAAAAACTTTTATTGAAGTCAACTTGTAATGAAACCAGTAGAAACTGACTCCTTGAATAAGCTTCATGGGAGGAAACTTTTGCTTCAGGAGGTTTAATTGCTATGACTACATCACACTGTATAACCTGAGACCAAGGCATACCACCCAAGATATTTTAAAAAAGTATTGAAGAGTGAGAAGTCTTTGTGCTTAAAATTTTATTTCTTCTATTTTTAACCGACATTAAAAACTAACCTCCGCAATCTTGGCTCATCTCACACTGAATAACCTTGTACGACAATGAATCAAGACCGGAAATAAATTAAGTAGATTGCTCGGGTATGTTAAAGGATAAGCGAATTTCCAACTAAAATAGTGTATTGAACATTTTATTGCATTGAACTTAGCGTTGAACATTAATTTATAAAAATTATAACTAATTTGGAAATGAGAAAAAATAATGTAATTCAAACTAAGTTTCCAGTAATCACATGAACATTTGTATCAATTAGGATAAAATAATAATTTTAAGAAAAACAGACTACCTACTTCTTCAGTTTTGGCTGCTACGGTTAGACTACTTGTACTGATTAAAAAAAGCCTAGTAAAGGTTATTCATCGATATCAATGGATAATAGAAATTCAAAACTCCTTAGATCAACCTCCACTCAAGCAAATGTCTCTGCAAAAATTGCATGTGATGCGACAGAGAAATGGACAAGTTCACACAATCATTCCACATGCAACACTTCGAAGTAGAAACTCAAATAGACAACGTTTGCACGCATTTATCAGGCGTTGGGCACACGTCTTCAGTTCCATTCGCCCGGTCCTCAGGAAATTACGACGTGACCCTAATTCCCTTACTCCTGGAAACCTCTTACTTCCGTGACTTCCTCCTATTCATCCATTACTGACACTGCTACACTGGGCCTTTCTATTCCAGCCCGCTGTCCCACCAACCCACTCCTCCTACATCTTCGTCTCTCTTAAGGGGTGATATCCAACCCCGCTCTACCGGCGCATCTCACAGCCGTTAATCTCAGTTTACTCACCCCCTATTTCCTTCTCCTCATCTAAAGCCCAGCCCTCCTCCAGCCATTCTCCCTTTCCGCCACCCTCCTCCCCACGCTGACGACCGACCAATCCCTTCCTCCTTTCGCTACTACCTCCATCCTCGCCACCTCCTTAACCGGCCGAAATCTCATCTCCTTTGAATTTTCCTTTATCTTAAACCTTCCCTCTTAAACCTACTCTTTGCCCAATTTATCCCTCACAAACAGGGTCAGCTCAAGTTGAAACGGGAGGTGGATGAAAGTGGTTCGGATGATACCCCTAAGGTATTCTTCAAAGGGTGTTCCGAAGTGGGCAGCTGCAAGCTTTAGGGGGCCTATTTGCGTCCTCCCAATATTTATAATCAATAATTGAGGGTATATTTTGTTTATAAAATCCCTCGAATCAGTATAATTGTGAAATAACGCTCCTTAAAATGTATCTTATTAAAGAGACATTCAATGAATTCCAAAAAACAGAAAACCCAAACCTAAATTTCAGAAATATTTCAACATCAATCATGATGCATATATTTTTAGTCATGATGGAAATACACAACACCTAAGACATTCATTCAGGTTTCCTTGCTTAACTATAACAATTATACTCTAGCCTCCCCATTTCATTGGAACGTGAGCTGTGTTGTGAAAAATATTCATTAATAAAGATATGCTTAATAATTTTACATTCATATTGAAAAAAATGTATTAGCACGTGTGATTCAGAGTGAATCATACATAGCTAGTTTAGCACTATAAAATTTCCTCGTCTTTTCAGAAAATTAACGAAAAATAAGCTCGAGGCTTTCGACTGCGGGAAATTTTAACCATAGAAATGCCAAAAATTGTTCAGAATAGCCATTAAAAATGCCAATGATCTTAATAAGAGAATGTGATACAAGAAGCTACCGACTCACAGCCCTAAGGTTTTTGGTATTAGTAAAGCCTACAGCCGCAAATATCCCTCGCGAGACAAGAAGAGAAAAAGGTGTCGTCAATTTTAGTGAATGGCATGGCTGCATTACAGATCCCGTTTCCCTCGCATCCTGCAGGTTATGCGGCACTCACATCAAGAAAGCACGCATCGTGGACCACGCTCAATATTCCCGGTCCCATCCTCAAAATCCTTGAGAAGCTTTCACCATGCCTTTCACTCACATCCCTACGATTTATTTTCTGTACACCGCTACTTAAAAATGTAACTCATACTTTCGTTCTCTTAAACCACGAAGGAAAATAATCCGAAGGAAACCTTTTTGAAGGCCAGATAGCAAATGCATTTTTTATCAGGGTTATTGGAATTACATGAACATTTTGAGTGCTGGACAACGATAATACGCCGTTTGCTCCTTAAGCCCAGAAGTTATAGCAACAATGTATTTTAGTTTTCGCACAAACAAATGTATTTTAAAGCACGAAGAGAAGAAATTATTTTATTATTTCTGAGCGCAAATTAAAACCAAGACCTACTCTTCCTTTAAAAAAATTAAGAATACTTTACTGTTATTCGCAATAAAAAAAACAAAAATCTATGAAAGGAGCCGAGGCAATTCTGGTCTGCTTCCCTAGGAAGGTGCATATCATCAAAATGATTCAGCTTCAATCATGGTTTTAGCAATTCTTAATGTGGAAATTTATGGGAATCGTAATACATCTTCATATGCACAAAGTCAAATTTAAAATCTTTAGTATAACTAACGAAAGGATAGTTCAAACTTGAGGGGCATTAGCCATTGAGTAGCCTCGGCTCATAGAAAATATTGAAGGCATAAATAATGAACAGCAATCAGTCAACTAAATATATTGTACAAAATAAGTTAAGGCGTGATGCTTTCCAGCGACGTGTATTTCAGACTGTGCCCGTAAAATACTTCAATGATGACCTCCTCACTCAAGCTCTGATCCTCAGAAAGCGTTGCCGACTATTAATCTAATGGACCATCATGCCGTGAAAAGTACCGCAACCGGTTTTTCTCTCGCCTTAGCGATAGGTGGAGAGAGAAAAGCCTCGTATAAATCCCCAGGACCTCTTTTTCTTCGCCAGTCGTAGCATTAATGATCGCAATTAGCGTTTTAATTGAAATTAAAACTACGTGCCTCCTCATTGATCGGCGAGGCAGTTTTTGCACCTGCTCCAGGGTAAGGGTTTAGGGGCGAAGGGGGCGAACGCCCATCCTTCTCCTGATCCACAGACCCCCCTCCCTAAACTTAAAGCGCACTATCGACCGAAAACCGAAAAATTAGACCGAAACTTATGAAAGTAACTTGAAACAGCTGAGCTAAGGATTTTATACTTACATACAGAGATCGTTCAAAAATCGCCTCGAGAGTAGACAGCGCAGATGATGTTTCTCCTTTTTGTTAGGCAGTAAAGTAAAGAGTGTTTACTAGGTTGACCAATCAGAAGTTACAATGACGGGTAAATAAGCGTAAGAAGCGAGGGGAAAGTGAAGTGCAGAAGGAAACACAATATATTTACTCACGTAGTCGCTTCTCTACGAAATGGTTCTCGAAAATCCACATTTTGTGCGACTAAATGGACTGAAACTTTAAATATCCCAAATACAAACCGATAAATGGGGTGGAATGAAATTTGGCCACTGGGAAATAAGACAGAAAAATCATATTGATCAACTATAGTTAAGATGGAATCATTCTCATTGGTTGTTTTTAAGACACAGGCTATTTCAGTCTGATATTAGGTTGTGTTCTTATGTCCAATGTGAACTGGTCTTTAAACTCAGGCTGCGATTGTCCACATCATCAAACCAACCTATAATAATAATTCCCTCTTTCTTTAAGCCTACCACTTGGATTTTTTACGAACATCTTACGTTTCGTTATTAATCCTGCAGCTGTGGATGCCTCATTTTTTCGCCACATCTGTGTGAAAGTAGTAATATATTCTCCCCTTATAGCGCAAGCCATAGAGTATCCGACAGCGATTATTAGCTCTCATTATCCAGGGCGACCTTTTTCCGTCGGCTAAGGGACACTATCACTGCCAAGCTCTAGTAGACATGCAACGACTCCGACTTTAATCACTTCATACGGAACCTTTATTCAGATTTTCCTTCAGATTTTCTTTTGTTTCTAGCTAATTATAACAAAAAAATACGTAAACCCATTGATTGTTAGCAATATTATGAAATGTGAAATTTGGCAGGCAACGTGGTGTTCAACCTCTTCACAGGAAAAAGCGCGCTTACTCGATTAACTAGAAATGGAGAACCCGACTCCGGAATAATAAATGTGAGCACTCCTCCTTCCTCGGTAAGGTTGGGTCATGCAATTTGGAGAAGGAAGAGTTGAGGAGCGAAGGTGACGGTCAAAAGTACGTACATGAGTCTTTTCCCGCAGCCGCCCGAGAAAACGTATCCCCCACCTAACGGGTTAAGTAATGTTCCTATTTTCCACGTGTACTGGCCTTAATTTAATGCAATGCATCTTTATTCAGCGTTAGCCGGCCTTCAACCTTTCCCCGCCCCCTCGTACGTACGACGTAATCGCAATCGCCCTGCCTCCCTCTCATCTCCTCTCATCCCACCCTTTCCAGGCCACACCGCGGGGCATTACCGCCCGGTCCTAACGGAGCAGCTTCCCACGCCCCCATCCCCCCTCGCATTATCCCGAACACCTCTCGCGACTCCCCGGATCACCTCGGTCCGGACTCAAATGCCCACAGCCATCGCTTACCCCCGGGGTCGCCCGTCACTTCATACACTCACCGCACTACACCGCTCTCGACCTGCTCTTCCTGACTACCGCACGAAAACACAGGACAGTATGCGTCCACTATCCCGCTATTTTTACTCCTAAGCCTTCGAATCGCTCCTTCAGCATCCAAACTGACCCTTAAAGCCGCTTTACACCATGCACATCACTGTGCACTAAGAAGCAGCATCGATCATGTATGTAAAAGAAAATATGCGTTGCTTAGGCCAGAAGGGTAGATTACCTTCATCATCAGGATTCGTCAACACGATGATTGGTTAGCGACAGCTTTACACTCCACTCTTCTATAAGCTAATCGTTTAATTCCTGCATACGTCTTCGCTTCGGTGTCCTTCATCTTTGTCGGATATATTTCATCCTAGTCTTCAGCGGTAATTCTTGCCCTTTGATTTCTCCTTCCATTGTTTTTTTTCAAGAGGATGTTGTGTCACAAAACGTACCCAACAAGTTGGTCTCTTCTTTAATCATACATCTTTTCTTTCCAACTGTCCGCAGAAATTCTCTATTGACTTTACTCTTCGCCCAATTACCTTCATCATTCTTCGATAATACCATATTTTGACTCTTTCAATCTTCTCTGCTCTGCTAAAGCTATCGTCTAAGCTTTAGAACCATAAAAGAGCATACTACAAATATATGTCTCAACAAAGTCCTTTCTTACTTCTTTCTTGAGATTCAATCTTGAGTTTATGGTGTAGCTCCATGAAGCTTTCCCGATGTGAAATCCCGATAAAATCGCCATTAAATTCGAGTCTTTTCGCAAGAACAGGCACCTTAGACCTGGAGGAAAGGTAGCGACAAGTGCAAGGAAGGGTATCAGGGAAGAAAGAAGTGTGAGGACTGGCGCGCCACATCGCCGGCATTCGCCTGCTCTCACCGATAATCCCCAATATGACCACAGTTTAACGTCCCGTCCGAAGGATAGAGTACTTGACAGGCTATCTTGATTTTGTTATGATATAAGGGGAGGCAACTGATTACTGAGGTCATTTGTGCCATGAAGGATGAGTGCATAGACTGGAAGAGGTAGGATTACATGGGAAGAAGAGGAATTTTAGAGAGAAATAAACCCTGCGTCAATAAAATACTACATATTAACTTACGAATGAAGAAAAAGAGTCCACAGTTTAACTAATCATCCACGTGAAATCTATGCAGGGATCGAATTAACAGCTAAAATGTACGCTACAGCCGGGATTTGAACCCAGGCCATCCGCGTGAGAAGCCAGATTTCGAGCCTCCCTGCTATTCCGACCCGATTGTGCCTCTCTCTCTCGATCTCTCTTTGGTGTCTCCTTAACTACCCAAAGGCTGGAACACGGGCCACTCACAGTGTCCACTCTCCCTCCTCCTTGCCCTAAGTCCCCGACTCAACAAACCCCTTCTTCTTTGCAGCGTCCAAACTGACCCTTAGAAACCCTTTTCTTCCACGCTTCCCTGCCCATTCCCCCGACACGCGCACATTTATTCTCCTCTTCCGAGGAATTGCCCCCTGACCGGTCGCCGCCCCCTTCTTCCTGCTCATCCCTTATCCCACCAATTTTACAACCGACGCCCTCATTCTTTCCGCCATCCTTCTCTTAACCCCATCTACTCTTTTATATATTTTTCCTTTAAACCTTCTTTCCTCAACGCTTTCACTCTCCATCCCCCTTGAACTAAGAAGGGGTCTTCTTGCAAAGGCACGCCCTTCCGAGCACGTTATACCCTTTCTTTCTCTCTCTACCTCCCGTAAGCGTGCCACCCGCGTCCCTCCGGACCCAACCCTGCTCCTCTCCTTCTTCTAATCTTCTTCACCCTGCTCTTTCCGCATGAGTCGAGGCAACGGATCTAATCCGCCGCCGCAGACAAAAAAATAATGTTCCCCATCTTCTTCCCTCCCTTCCCGCGCCGCGCGCCTGTACCTCTCGGCCTCTTTTCCTGCCCCATTTCCCTTTTACAACCTATCCTCACCACTCCCTCCCCCACGAATTCAACCTTTCCAACATCTCCCCCATCTCTCCATTATTTCCTTGCTCTTTTAAAAAGGATTTTCACTTGTTATTTGCCCCAACTCCGTTCCCTCTCCTCCTACATCGTTTTTTCCCTACCTTCATCTCTCAAACCTTCCGCTACTCCTCTTTGTGCTCGAAAATTACGATTCCGCACGGTAATCTAAGCAAACCTCCCTCCCACGTCCAAAAAAATCTCTCTCCTCTTTCATTTCCCATTTTCCCTCTGTCGCCACTCATCTTCTTCCCATTCTCTGGCCGTCTACTTCTTCTCCCATCCCCATCTGTTTCCCTTCAGAGGAGACGCGAAAGGGGAAGCGGTATCACTTCACAACTCCCCCTTCTCCAGGGTCCCTCTCTCCTCCTTCCCCTCTATCCACTACTCACGCTGCATGTCCTCTCCTGATTGCCTCAAATCCTGTCGTCCCGCTTCCTGTCGTTGATTGAACATGCCGGCGGCAATGATGACGCTATAGTGGAGGCAGAGCGGCGGGTTGACCTTTCACCCACGCGGGTATACCTGCATCCCTTCTCGGAGGCAGAGGATTTTTTTCTTTTCAACCTCTAACCAGAGGAACGCTTCGCTGAGTACGAGAGCCGAGAAATATCCGGGCGGAGCAGGGCGGAGACATATCGCGAGAGCATCTCTGAAGCGGAGCCCTCGACTACTCAAAGTAATGACACTCTGACGAACAAGTTTTTTCGGCCGGAGCCAGAAAAGGACAGAGTTTCAAAACAGCCAAGATCAAAACGGTTGGTAAAAGAATATCCATCGGCCCAAACGGAATGATTTCAAGGACATCAGGATCATTTTAGTAGATGACATATGAAGGGGATTCGTTCCATAGTTTTCGGTTCAACTTCAAGCAAGTTCATGATTGCCAAATAATTAAGTTGTTAAATGGCAAGACGCTTCTTTAGAAGGTTTCGTAATCAAAGCAACATCCTCATAAACTGTTCGCACGTTAATTAACCGCGTAAATGTTCTAAGTTTAATTATTAAGCGTTTTGATCGATTCGTCAACTTGCCAAAATTATTAGATTACATATATAGAATATTAGAAAGTCCTCGCTGCTAATCCGAGAGTCGCGGGTTCGAGTCCCGTCTGGGTCGGTTTTTCGCTCACCCATGGCATGGGTGTTTATGTCAAGTTCTGGTGGTTCGGCCCCTGAGAAACCTGATAACAAGCCAATGGCTTATGGGGATCACGGCCCATCAGAATCGTCCGAGGAGGAAAATAAATCATAATATTATCATAAACTGTTTTCTATTGTATTAATCACTGATATCTCGCATTTTCCGGATGTAAACCTAAAATACCTAATTTATTTTGAATGATATTGCTTCGTGAAATTTTATTCATGATGCACTATCTTCACTCACGCAATAAATTATGACCCAAGCACTCAACGAGAAAGATTCCAAGCAAATAAACAGGAACGATTTTCCGTTACCACGCCAGCATTTTATAGATAATAGTCGATCGTGAAAATTAATGGAAAAAAATCTCCTTTACACTCCATTGAGTTGATTACTAAACTTGAAGAGGGTATCGGAATACAATGTCTTCCACCGAGTACGCAGGTGTGCAACTCGTCGAAATCTATTATAAGACGTTATAAACTTCTACATTAGATAGAGATCCTCTTCATTATCCAAGATATATAACTGTAGATGCTGTTCTTCTAAGTAACTAGTATCGATGGTTTAAATACCTCTCTAATGCATCAAAGTTACGGCCGAAATAGTTTTCTCGTTACGAACAGTACTTTATCGCTTGTGTGATCAATTTCTGTGCAGCGTGGTCGCTTTTCTGCAATTTTTTTCGACATTCCGACCAAAGCGGAGAGATAAAAAGCAAGTTACTTCCATTTGTCTACTTTCCTGCTCACTTTAATGACGCTTAAGACTTTCACCCTTTCCAAGTATATAAAGAATGCCAAGGTTCCCTTGCCATATTATTCCTCCCCATCTGCCGCCCAATCTCCCGACTCCACTCTTTCCGCTCCATTCACCCTTTAGACATTCTTCCCATTACTCTCTCTACCTACCTCCTCCGGTTTCCCTCTCTCAGCCGCACACTCGCCTTCCTCGCCTTTAAATCCTTCTTCAATGCCCGAGGGAGATCTTCGTCCCAAATTATAGCCACCTCCTTCACCGTCTTCCGGGATTTACCTCTCTCTCTCAGGTTCAAAGTTTCACCTAGGTTTTACCGAGTCTTTTTAGAGACGTTCCCTTACTTTCCCTCTTAGATGCTCCTGCGAAGGCCACAAAAAGCTTCTATCGTACATAATAAGACTCCTCCCTCACGTCGCACTTCAGACGTGGATAGGAAAAAATGAGAGATTTTTGTGGACGTAAAAATGCTCAATCCCCGGTCCAGGATTTTAAACATAATCAGTGCTACAACCGAGAATCAAACAGTAACATTTTTAGAGACGAAAAATATTGACATAATCTCACTTCTGAAATAGATGTATTGTAATTTGGAATAAATGGTAACTAGATTTATGAACTTAAATGATTTATCAGGTACCGCGTGTTTCCTGATACTCTTTTTGCCGTGAGCTACCCATCAGATATTAACATGATAACCCACAGTCATCACCTAGGCATGCTCACATTCTTAGAATCAACCGAGAAAAATTGCGAGGGATGCAACAACCGAAATTAAGAGTAATATCATTCGGAACGTGTAATTTATAATTGTTGCTAGTCCTAAAAAAATTGTATCAGCAACTTTTCTTATTTCCACCCAGCTTACCAGTCGAAAAATGTCTATTTTTGTAGATAAGGCTGAGAGTGGTTGATTGTATTTTAGATGTGGATCTTTACTCTGTGAAGTAATTTCAATATAATTTATCATATAACGCAATATTTCCTAGAAGACAGCAACACCAGGCATTTAAGCATTACTGTGACAGTGATTTTGCCGCATGAGATACTATGAAAAGCGGGATGGCTGCAGGCAACTTTGTAGACGTAATACATCTCTTATCGCATATTTTCTCTTCAATAGATAATCAGAATGGGATGCTTACTGAAAAAAAATATTTCCAGCAGCTCTAACGATGCCTTAGTCATGATACGATACGAGTATTGATCCCCTATTTAACGCACGAGGAGGCTACGAGATGATCAACCGTGATAAGAACATGTAATGCATGCCTGCTTTACTCCTTGTTCTTTCCGAAAGCTACCCCCCTCCTCCTGTTCTTAAGGTGTCGGACGATCACGTCCAGTCGGAAGAGGGAGATGGAGCGTGCCTTGGAGTTCTGTGTTGTCTCCAATTGTTTCCCGCGACGGGAGACTTGCATCCTAAAATTCTAAAACAATAGCTCATTCTCACTTTTAGTGTGGGACCTCTCTAGCGGCATAGTCCCAGATTTCAGAGGTAATGCATGCGCTCACGTGCTCCTAGGATGCACATAAAACTTAGGCGTGCGCGCATTTAACTATTTGACTGCTCCTTGGTCTCAAAGCTGGGAGTCTCAGAAGCTCCTCCCACTTCCGACTCTGAGAGTATATAAACTTGTTAATTCCCTCTCCTCGGGGGCAGAGTATCAATGTACGCCGGAGGCCATGCCGGTCTGATTGCTATTCCTCAATAAACGCCATTCTACCAACCAACGCGTAAGCTTTTGCTTTTTGGTGCCTGAACCCCAGGGTGCCGGCTTTGCCACTCGAGCCGACGCACCCATAATCACGTAGATCCTGCCGTGCACCGATCCTCGGGACGCAGCGACTACGCTCCTTGTGCCGTGAACCGATTACCGGGACACGACATAAAAAACTGGTGTCAGGTGTGGGGTCTGACACAGCGTTGGTAGAAGTAGACAGTTGGCGTGGATGGCGCAGCGTTGAAGGCGATCCAGCGATTGCTGATCATCGAGACACGAGAGCCCAGCCGAGAGGAGAGCAGCCGCCGTGCGAGAGTTGTTTCCTGAGACGCGGAGCCCCCAACGGAAGACCGTTGCCGCGCAGAGACCACAGGAGACCGTCGCCACTCCGAGACGCAGAGGAGTTTCCAAGAGGAGAACTTCCACTGAGAGAGGGGAGCGACGAGGGCCACTGTTCCCGACCAAGAGGACGCGGAACGCGGAAGGACCTGAGAGAGAGAGAGGTCGACGACCGGGAGAAAGGAATATTGTGAGTAGGCCACACTTTCCTTGAAATACCCTCCTTTCCCTGATATTTGTGTAATATGGAGGTAGATATGGATCCTCCTGTACATTCCTCTAATGAGGGCGAATATTGTAGCATCGCGGAGGCGATGAAAATAATTGGTCAGCCATTTGACGGCACTAAGAGTAAATTGAGGGAGTTTTTGGATAATGTCGATGTGGTTTTTGATTTAGTTAACCCGTCGCAGCACGAAAGGTTACTAAAATTCGTTAAAGCTAGGATCACGGGAGAAGCCCGATCAAAGTTAATTGTGAGAGACCAGACGCACACGTGGGCGCAGGTCAAGGCTATCCTGGAGGAAAACTATTCAGTGAGGCGAACATTAGATTTTTATGCGTGCGCTATGTTTAGCGCGAAGCAGCGAAAGGGTGAAAGTGTCGCTGCTTGGGGGTCGCGCATTGATAGCATGCAGACAGAACTGCGAGATGCTGCGCGCCGAGTTTCTAGCGTAGTTGAAGAAATTGGGGCAATAGCCTTAGTCAATCACTTAGCAAAGGCGTGTTTCGTGCAAGGATTGGAGAACGACCGTATCCAAACCATTGTACGGAGTAAAGGAGAAGCCCTGCTTTTGCCAGCAGCGGTGGAGGTAGCGCTAGAGGAGGAAAGTGCCATTTTGTCGGCTATTGAGAGGGGAAAGACGCAAAACGTTAGAATTCCCGTAAAGTGCGACAACTGTGGGAAATTGGGTCATCTAGCGGCTAAGTGCTATTTAAAAGGGGTTAGAGAAGAAACAAAGGGTGTAAGGGCACTGAGTGGGGTAAAGTGTTTTCATTGCGGGAGGCAAGGGCATATGGCTCGAGACTGCCCGTCCGCAAAGGGACCGAATAGCGGTCAAGGTCGAGGGCCTCCGAAGACGGGGCCCGGAGACAGGAAGTGGGAGAGAAGGGGCAATAACCCTTTTCCCTCCCACGCCGAAGTAAAAAGGGTAAACACTGTCCGAAGCGAAGGGACCGACACCATAACTCTGGGTGTAGGAAATAGTAGGACAGGTAATGTAAAGTTTTTGGTTGACACGGGCGCGGATGTGAGCTTAATTAAGGCCTCCGCCCTAAAAAAGGGGACGAGGTATTCACTAGAGGAGCAGATCGCACTTCAGGGTGTAACAGAAGAAATTGTAAAGGCGCTCGGAACGCTTGAGTTGGTGTTGGAAGCGAAAGATAAGGAAAGAGCGCACAAATTCCATTTGGTGGACGAAAGTTTTTCCCTTAGGTGCGATGGCATCCTCGGGAAGGATTTTTGGAAGTCAACTGGAGCCATGATTAATTATGAAAATGGGGAAATTGCGATGGGGAATGTAGTGGTTCCCTTTGATTCGAAGGCAGATGCTCAAATTAAAAACGAGGTATGGCTTCTGAAGTTGCCCGGCAGAAGCGAAACGATAGTAAGGTGCCCGACAGTAGGCGATGGTGAAGGAATAATTGAGAAAAAGGAAATAAGTCCTGGGATATTCTTGGCAGAATCTTTGACCTGCAGCGAGCAAGGAGTGTGTGTGACAAGTATTGTCAACACCAATGAGGAGGAAAAAATTATTGAATCCCCACTAGTACAAGTAATGAAGTTATCAAATGAGGAAATAAAAAGGGATAGTCCCGCCGAATGTAAAGTAGAGCAAGAGCTCCGCAGGAAAGAATTGCTTTATTCCTTACTGAGACTGAGTCACCTAAATAGAGAAGAGAGTAGGGAAATTCGAATCATATTAGATGAATACAGAGATTTATTCTATCTACCAGGGGACACACTCTCTTGCACCTCCTCAGCAGAGCACTGTATTCCGACGCCTACGTTGGATCCTACGCAGTCCATCAGAGTGAAGCCGTACAGGTTACCCGAGGCGCACAAGGAAGAGGTGAGGGCCCAAACGGAAAAGATGCTTGCGGAAGGAATAATTTCTCCAAGTAAGAGCGGATGGAATTCGCCCATTCTCGTGATACCGAAAAAGGCTGATGCTTCAGGCCAAAAGAAATGGCGAATTGTGGTCGACTTCAGAAAATTGAACGATGTGACTGTAGGGGATGCCTTCCCCTTACCCAACATAACGGAGATTTTGGACCAACTAGGAAAGGCGCGGTACTTTTCGACGCTAGACATGGCGAGCGGCTTCCAGCAGATTCCATTGAGAGAAGGAGATAAAGAGAAGACGGCCTTTAGCAATCATTTGGGCCACTTCCATTATAACACTATGCCGTTCGGACTGAAAGGAGCGCCGTCTACCTTTCAGCGATTAATGAATACTGTACTTTCCGGATTGCAAGGCATTAAATGCTTTGTGTACCTGGATGACATTGTCGTCCACGGTGAATCTCTCTCCATTCACAATGAGAAATTGAAAGAGGTATTAGAGAGACTGAGGGATCACAATCTGAAACTGCATCCTGATAAATGCGAATTTCTCAGGAGAGAAGTGACCTACCTTGGGCACATAATCACGGAAGACGGTGTAAAACCGGATCCAAAGAAGGTTGAGAAAGTGCAAGACTTCCCGCAGCCGAAGACGACGAAGGCATTGAAGGGATTTTTGGGACTGGCAGGATATTATAGGAGATTTATTCCTCAATTCAGTTCAATCGCCAGCCCACTACACGCACTGCTAAAGAAGAACGTGCCATACGAATGGGGCGTCAAGCAGCAGGAGGCGTTCGAGAGATTGAAGGAAACTCTCACCACGGAGCCAATTTTGCAATTTCCGGATTTTGCACAAAGGTTCATCCTTACAACGGATGCGAGTAATGAAGCTCTCGGATGTGTCCTATCCCAAGGCCAAGTAGGGAAGGATCTTCCGATTGCCTACGCGAGCAGGGCGCTGAACAAGGCGGAGAAATCATACTCCACGACGGAGAAGGAACTTTTGGCAATTGTTTGGGCGACAAAATACTTCCGTCCATACATATATGGTAGGAAATTTCTCATTGTTACTGATCACCGCCCTCTCACCTGGATATTTAATGTAAAGGATCCCAGCTCACGATTACTGCGTTGGCGGATTAAGCTGGAAGAATACGATTACGAGGTGGCGTATAAAAAAGGGAAAGTTAAACTCTAACGCCGACGCCCTCAGCAGGATCCACGCCGTGGAAGCACAGAAGTCCCAAGATGATGGAGAAGATGAGAAGGAGAGTGAAGACGAAGAGGAAGAGGAAGAAAATGAAGCGGTAGGAGACGAAGATGATGGAGAAGATGATAGAGAAACTGGTCAGAATAAGGGAAATGAAAGAAATGAAATTGAAAACATTAGCAACGACAGGAAGAAGCAAATATTTCGAGAATTCCATGACTCGCCGGTTGGAGGTCACCAGGGAATGAAAAGAACTTTAGAAAGAATCAAGTTGTATGTGACGTGGCCCGGCATGAAAGAAGACGTAGAGAGATACATTAGACGTTGCGAGACCTGTCAAAAGAATAAGCTGACGCGAAAGAAAGTGCGTATGCCGATGGAAATTACCACTACCCCTGACGTGGTATTTCAGAAATGTTGCATGGATGTGGTTGGTCCACTCCCAGTGACATACCGTGGGAATCGCTACCTACTAACATTCCAAGACGAGCTTTCCAAGTTCACGGTGGCGGTCCCGATAGAGAAACAAGACGCTGTCACCATCGCGAAGGTGTTTGTGGAAAATATGGTGCTGAAATTCGGCGTCCCGCAAACCCTGCTCACGGATCAAGGTGCAAACTTTTTGAGCGAAATGTTTCGCAATACTTGCAAAATACTCAGAATAAAGAAGATGCAGACGACCGCATTTCACCCTCAGAGCAACGGGGCACTCGAGAGAAGCCACAGGACGCTGACCGAGTACCTTCGACACTTCATTGCAGAGGATCAGTCCAACTGGGATGAATGGATCGTGTACGCGATCTTCGTATTCAACACGACGCCGCATACAGCGACTCGAATCACTCCCCATGAACTCATGTTCGGACGGAAGGCAAACATACCAGGTTGCTTGCAGTTAAAACCGAAGGAAGTCAACTATTCCACCGACGACTATCTTGCGGAATTAAAATCGCGGTTGCAGTCATGCTATGCGAGAGCAAGAGAGAGTCTCCAAGATGGAAAGGCGAAAAACAAGAAGACTTACGATAGGAAATCAAATTTAGAGATTTTTGAGGAAGGAGATAAGGTATTGCTATTTGACGAATCCATAAGGAGAGGACGTTCTAAAAAGTTATCCTCTCAGTGGATAGGACCCTTTGAGGTACTGGCTTCAGAAGGGGTAAACGTGCTGATTAAAAAGAAAAATAAGGTTACTAAAGTTCATGCTAATAGACTGAAACCGTTCTTTTCTTAATTTGCAGGGACTATGGAGCGGAAATTCCCATGGATCGTAATGTGTATGTTAGTAATAGGAGTAGGTTTAAGTAGAGGTTTAGATTTCAAGTTAACTAATATGGAAGACACTCCAGGTCTGTATTATGAGCATATGGGCGAGGCCCAACTATACAATTCTGAATGGAAACTAGTAACCTATATTAATTTAGAGGAAATAGATAATAAGTTTGTTTCAATTAATAAGTTTGTAGAGACGACATCAAAGCTATGTCATGGGCGCAGCGAATCTTCATGGGTCAATCTCACAGATTGCCTCCCAATGCTAAGTTACCTACCACTTAAGCTTAAAGAAATTGAAAACACCAAACTCCTCATAGGACAATTGGTGAGAAAACAAGAAAGCCCACTACGCGCAAAGAGAGGTCTGTTCGATTTTGTAGGGGAAGTCACTAAGATATTGTTCGGTGTAATGGACGAAGATGATGCGAAATACTACACGGAAAAGATCAATAAGTTGGAGGACGAACAGGGCGGAATTTTGAAATTAGCAAAGGAACAGATGACGGTTGTAAAATCCACTTTGGGTGCTGTTAATTCCACTATTAAAGAAGTGAGTGAGAATGAAGAAATCCTTTCAAGAGGCCTAAAAGAAATTCGCGAACATCTGAGCGAGGAAGACGGAGAGATTAAAAGGGATTTTGGATATACAACTTTAACGTTAACAGTAAACAAGCACCTGATTCAATTAGATCGAGCTATGGCAGAAATAAGGCAAGATTATGAAATTATTCTTAGTGCCATAACGAATGCACAGAAGGGAATTTTGCAACCACATGTGGTGACGCCCGCTGAAATAATAAAGGTCATGGATAACAGTAGGGAGCAAATCCCCAAAGACCTCCACTTACCCTTCCCCCTAAGTGTGGCTTACGGTAGTGTAATACTAAAATTGATTGATTTCGATGTATTCATGTATGATAAGTTCTTAGCTTATGTTATAAGAATCCCATTGACGGATCATATGAAATATAATGTGTACAAGGTTATTCCCTTCCCAATTGAGATTGAAATGAAATATGTGTTTATTCAACCAGAGAAAGATTACTTATTTATGGATGTTGCCAAGAGATATTACTGTAAACTAGATGAAAATGATATTGGAAAATGTAAGGTAATTAATGATTTCTGGATGGTGTGCAAACAGAGCTATCCGATTAAATCAACTCATGTGCACGAGGAGTGCGAAGCGAAAATGCTTCAACCCGTAAGGAAAATTCCATCTGATTGTACAAAGCGAATTACCGCATTGAATCATTCGATCTGGACCCAATTGGACGGTAACGAATGGTTATTTGTCGCACCCAATCCAGAAACCATCACAATATTGTGCCAGGATCAAGATCCTGTTGATGTATCACTGAAAGGTACAGGTAAATTACAATTTATTAAGAGATGTAAGGGTTATGGACCCAATGTCATGATTCAATCGCAAACTGTGCTACGGAACAATGTGACAAACAAAGACATTATTCCTCCTTTGAATTTGAAGTATAATTGTTGTCTAGAAAGTGGTATAAACACTAAGCTGAGTGCTTTACAATTGGACTTACCTTTGAAAAATGTAGTGACAAAGATGGAGGACTTGAAGTACGCAAGCCATAAAGTCGAGGAAGTGGAAAAACTCATTGCCGATCAGGAGTGGAAACAAAGACACTCCGAAAAATATAAGAAATTGTCTTTTCTGGCCTATGTTGTGTTAGTAATAGTATTTCTAATTGTAAGTTGCTATTGTTGTAAGTGTTGTAAGATTTGCTGGCCAAAGGCACTTGAATTTTGCAGAGAAAGTGATTCATGTACTACCATTGTATTTAAGCCTAAGATTGTAAACAAACTCCATACTTCAGAGGAGAATGTTCCCAGGTTAAGTCGCGAAGGTGAAGAAGAAATTTGTCTGACGATGATTCCCCCGGCATCATCACCCAAAATGATTACGAGGGCTATATACCATGGTAAACGTTGATGGTTTAACTGCCGAGAAAGCATTTCTGTACCCGATATGCTTTCTCTCCTTAAGGAGGGAGGTGTAATGCATGCCTGCTTTACTCCTTGTTCTTTCCGAAAGCTACCCCCCTCCTCCTGTTCTTAAGGTGTCGGACGATCACGTCCAGTCGGAAGAGGGAGATGGAGCGTGCCTTGGAGTTCTGTGTTGTCTCCAATTGTTTCCCGCGACGGGAGACTTGCATCCTAAAATTCTAAAACAATAGCTCATTCTCACTTTTAGTGTGGGACCTCTCTAGCGGCATAGTCCCAGATTTCAGAGGTAATGCATGCGCTCACGTGCTCCTAGGATGCACATAAAACTTAGGCGTGCGCGCATTTAACTATTTGACTGCTCCTTGGTCTCAAAGCTGGGAGTCTCAGAAGCTCCTCCCACTTCCGACTCTGAGAGTATATAAACTTGTTAATTCCCTCTCCTCGGGGGCAGAGTATCAATGTACGCCGGAGGCCATGCCGGTCTGATTGCTATTCCTCAATAAACGCCATTCTACCAACCAACGCGTAAGCTTTTGCTTTTTGGTGCCTGAACCCCAGGGTGCCGGCTTTGCCACTCGAGCCGACGCACCCATAATCACGTAGATCCTGCCGTGCACCGATCCTCGGGACGCAGCGACTACGCTCCTTGTGCCGTGAACCGATTACCGGGACACGACAAACAAGCCACTTGTATTATTGTGTATATCACTTCAAATGCTACGATTGTCGTTGCTGTGGTTACAATGAACGCATACTTAAAAAATTGATAATATTCGCGGCCTTCTTCTTCTTCCACTAATTAAAAACCGAGGAATTTGTATTTCGTTTACCTGAGTTTAACAAGCAAAAACGTAACGTCTACCTACACTAATTGATGCATCCGCTAATGAATTTTGTGCTCCCTATCATTAGAATCGACTCTTGCGCAATGCACACTCATTTTCATAACTTGTTGCACCCATATTTTAGTTCCCCCCCCCCCAGTCGCTAATTGATCTCTCTCCTCAAAACCAATTCCATCTCGCTCCCATTTGCTCATTTGTTTTTCCGATTATCTTCCGTCTCCTTTTTATCAGGTCTCTTTCCCTACCTTTCCCCTCCCCCCCCCCGCCTCTTCCATTGTCCTCCCTCTCTAACTCTCACTCTCCTCTCTTTCGCCTATCCTCTTTCGCATATAATCCCGAATTCATTAAATCCATTCAACCGCATCTCTCCCACAGACACACACGTGTGTGATTTTCACTCCGAAACTCGCAACAAAAAGGAAACGAAATAAAAACGCCGGCACCAAAGCCAAAGACATTATTTCCCCCCCCCCCTCTTAACCGCAAATAAAAAATATGAAACTAAATTATTCCCTCTCGTTTGCGAATGGCACAGACCACGTATGTATGTACGAGGCGGGAGTTCGTTTATTCTTTTTCTTCCATCCCTTTTTTCTCCCAATGACAGGAATGCCTTTCTCCTAAATGTATTATTTTCCTGCTCGTCATCCTATTGCGATTCCGCCAACACGGTCCCTCGAGTGAAGAAAAAAATAGAGAACTCTTCTATTTCCATTGACTTTTCTCCACCGGGCACATTTTTTGTTCTTTAGTCGAGCTCCTCAATTTTCTCGTTAAAAGAATGCTTCAGTTCCTTTGCAGCGGTACCTACCTACTTTGGGATATGCCCTCGAAATGTGAATCGGAATTTTAGGGGAAGGGATAGCATTTTCAACCGACGATTAGCATAGGATGTTAAACTGGTATTTAAAGGATTACCAGCTCTATTGTGTGTAGCTAATTGATTAGGATTCACAAGCTCACCAGTATAATATGGATATTGTTCACTAAAAGTGCTAATTGCTTCTGTATTCAATTAGCCGTGACTAATTATTAGTGGAAAGAAGAGCAGTGCTATGTGCTAGAATATAGGTCATGATTTGTCAATAGTGGCCGATGTCGTCATGATGCTTTTCACAAAAGCGCCACACCATTTGTTATCAGTTACTGGGTCTAGCCCAAGCGCAAGTATGCGCGTCTATTTACACACAAAATTGTAGTTTTTACCCTTGCAATTTATACACGACAATATTTCTCGCCATAGTGAGACATATTTAGTTACTCATTGACAGTGACCTCCAAATAGTCAACTGTTCTCAGCCAAATGAGTTCCATATTACGCGTTTAAAATTTAAAAAAATGTGTACTGGACGTACAACGAATGAGGAACTACACCTACACCGATTTCTGGAATTATCTCTGTTTGGCCTTCTCAACAGCCCGTTGTTTTCGAAACCGAAAGGCTGACGGGCTGTTCGGTATGATAACGTCGCGAGGATAACACCTGACACAGTGCGTGCCACTTCCAACTCCAAAGTGGTCAGCCTCGTTGTCGTGGGCGGAAGAGAGAGTAGAGCACATACACCGGTTAAGAGGATCAGTCGCGAGGACTGAGTCGTACGGAGTGAGTGACCCACTCATTTCCTCGATCGACCCTTCCCGACAATCGCACTCCTCATGACTCTCTCCCGATCCGCTAATCTGATTTCGGAGACGGAAACTGGGGCGCTTGAAATAAGGACTATCAGCGACTTCAAACAGACCGTGTGCAAACAGACGGGTGGCGGGAGTATTTACCCTTTTCGGGTGAGGTCGGACGCAGAGATATCTTAAGCGAGTATATGCTGGGCGGACCGCCCGTTTATGGGCGCAAGAGGTCTTGCTTGATATACGGCTCAAAGAATTAGCCGCACGCTTGATGCGACCGCAAGCTTAGAGAAGCCCACGATAGAAATTCTGACAAGCCTACCACCTACTGAAGAGGGAAGTTTCAAGCTCTCAACGTTTCAACGAACATATTGCTATGTAATTCTGGCTTCACTTAATACACTCGATATTTCTAAACAACTGCATTCGAACTATTACTTTGAATTAATTCAAGTAGTTATTTCTTCGGAGTATTTATATGTTCGATTTCTTCCCTGAAATATGGTGCTCCCATTTGTTTCATCAAGTGTGCTTAGTAAAGTTTCAAGAATTTCTCTTCTTTCAGTCGTTTTCTGTCGCATCTTATATTGATAGACATTAAAGTCTGATGAGCCCCCAGATTAGCGCATCAAAAAATAAATACAATGTAAGACCAATGGTGCTTTCATCCGGCATATCTGATGCAGAAATTCTTCTCGTGTTCTCCATCAGGTCAGGTTCGCCGAGAATAATTTCTGCAATACATACAATGGTCTACAGCTATTAAAAAGATGTCCGCAGCATATAAGACCTGCAAATCTGCAATGCAATATTACCCACAGTTCAAAATACGGAATTGATGTTGATACTCGGGGCATAATCTTTATTTATCGAAGACGTCACTCACCATATGTTTGAGAAACGTCCACAGTGAACTGGGGGCTAGGTTTTAAGGTGAAGGATTCATTATGACATGATGAAATGACACTGAGTCAATTAACTGCATATAGGTATATTCATTCACCTATAGAGTATTTTCCTAATCACTCAGCGATAAACAAAAATTCTGATGCAATGTCGACAAATCGACAAGGTCGCCACAACCTATAATTTCTGGTTATATCTTACACGGCATGGCAAGGGATACGCTATGAATCCCGGAGTTGAATAGAATATGCACTTTCGCAGGTTAAATGATCCCTGATCTGATCCCTTGCATCAAGTTATCTTCTATTCCTCCTCAAAAATATCGTCATTCTCACTTAAACATTAGGTTAAGCCATTTGGATCACTTAAGGTCTTCAGGATGAAATTAATATCTTCTTCCAGAATCACACCTCGGAAACCTTACTCCATTCCGGGAATAACAGTCTTATCAAGTTTTGGTGGCGTTTCATCCGCATACGCTTGATTTCGCATTAAGGGAGTTATCCCTTCGGTAAATTTGTCTCCTGAATTTTCTGTGGAGCTCTTCACCTTTAAAACAACGTCATCCCCCTCATCCATCTCATATATATCTTGCTCTCCTTCTCTGCCTTCCTCCATCTCCCACCGATCAATATTAATTACGTCGCCATTCCCGCGCCCTTCTGCGGGATATCCTTTTGCGTGTTCCGCTTCTCTCCACTCCACATGCAGGATCTTGACGCTGTATCCCGCGTATCGCGCGAACGCATCTTGCCTTTCCTCAGACTCGGTTAATTTAATTTCCCGTGGTAAGATATCAAACAAAGATTCATAGAGTGGTGCATTTCAGGCTAGCGACTGATTCTATCTCTTAAGAGTGGAAACGCGGTAAAGATATGGATAGGAAACCACAGAAAGATGAAATGGAGAAACGAAAATAAGATCGCGGAAGAGTTGGCGATTAAGTGAAGCGAAAATAAGGATTGTAGGCTAGAAGATAGTGAGTTCCTCGTGTCATGAATTTTCGGTGTGTGGTTTGGACCAAAATAAGAGAAAGATACGGATTTAAATGGATCCTGACAGTCCTCCCAGCGGAATAGGTACTTCAACATAGTGGATAATTCGTCGGGTAGAGTGGAGCCCAAGTGGCTCTGCTACTGACAAATCCGGATTAGGGACGCGCACTGCGCGTGTAATTTCCTTCTGGGAACACGGGAGTGCGCACCTCACTTACACAGAAGCTATCAGAGTGGATGCTTTGATTCTCGACGCTCAAGAGCACGGCGGTTCCTAATTCCACGGGATTCTTCTCTAGTCACACACAGGAATCTTGTGACCGAGTGTTAAGCAAAGAAACCGGTTACAAAACTATAAAAGAAATACTACATTTTAACACCCAATAAAGAACCTTTTTTACCTGAGTTGTTGATACTATTTTCAAATTGAAAACTATTGAAAGAACTTTTATATAAACTCTTCCTAAAAATTATGCTTTCAAGTTTGATAGCAAAGTATTTTCTAGCTCATTCCAGGGTCGCAGCATTTCGATCGATAATTTTATGCCTCTTCATTTAATGCGCGGAGAAAATATTGTAATCATGAAAAAAGTGCCTTCCGAATGGGAGGGTTAAGCCTTGTAACCTGAATTCGAGCAAAAGGTAATCAAGCGACAGGAGTATAGTGGAGGAACAAATTCTAGAGATTTGAAAAACGGAGAGAATAAAAGGTAAGGGGTAGGAAAGAATTATATAAGCAGAAATAGAATCGATGCCAGATATATCACCGGAATGGTTAAGTTATGAAGCATCTGTCCTCTAAACGCTACTTAGGCACTCACTCTGGATTGAGATTGAGTGCTTCTATTGAATGGCGACATTGATTTATTGATATCTCCGATTATAGGCGGGATTTTCGGGACCACGAATGAAATGGACAGTCTTAACCCATCTCATGCATCTCATTGAGACACTGCATGAAGAATTAAGAATCATATTTGTTTGTGAACAATAAGAATTAGGGGAAAATGTTATGAAATGAGTTTTTTTAAATAAGCTTAGACAATCAAGATCCCATTTAAAAACCATGCTTTTTAAATTTGTAATCAAAACAAAGATGTTGCTTTACAAGCTTAGTACCAGATTTTACAGTCAGATTACTCATTTTAGAGTTACTAATCAATAGTTAATTTTACGTAGCATTAAGTCCTGTAATCTGCCAGTGATTACGTGATAGAGAGAAAGCTAAAAAAAGAGAAATTTCTACGAATACTTGAGTACTGACTTTTCTTTTTCTTTACCTGCCAGCGTTTCAACGTCTAAGGTTTAAGCAGAGAGAACCATTTGCTAGATCCTCCGTCGCACTGAAAGGAAGATGGAAGTACCAGATGCTGGCAAACATGAGACGTCTCATAAATGACGCTGCTAACTGCACTCGTCTCCACGAGGAGAGCAGAGAAAATAAGAAAATGATAACAGCCATCTTTTGACGACAAGCTATTCCTAATGAAACTTACCAGTGAACCAAGAAAGAGGTTCTTACTGGAGCGTTTTCATGAATTGATGTACAAACACAATGCTACTAGGTGGGGCACATTTCTTGTGAATAAAAGTCAGTTTAAAAAAATATAGTTGCGTGTATTATAATCAATGATCAACGTGTGTATGAGCGCGTTAATTAAACCACAAATCGAATTTAGTTCCACATATTCATACGTACGTATCTAATGTTTTCAATTAGTAAATTAATTCCGAAATTAAGCACATCGAATCAGTCATTTTAGTGTATTTATTGTGGCAATAAACTTGGAGAAACGAGGAGGTATGCAGCAATAGCCCAAGACAGAAAAAGCCGCGAAATCAGTAAGCGATCTAAAACAGAAATATGTCCTAAGAAAAATAACCTAATAAATTGTGAGTCCAGATTTACAGAGCTCAAGGCTAATAAAATGTATCTCACGCTGTGTCCACTATTGTCTCAGATTCCCTGAAACATTTCGCGCGACAACTAAACCAAAACTGACACAGGTTTCAATTAACGAGGCTGAGACTTATCCGCCAAGGAGAAGATGGGGTGATTGTTGGAGCCGGAGAGGGGGGTTGGTGGGAATGAGAAGAATGAGATATCATCCCCCTCCAGCCAGCTTAAGAAGTGGCAAAGAGCAAGCGAGGGGGATGATATCCTCCACCAGCGTCCTTTGTACGAGGACGCTCTCAGTGCTTGGCGTGAAATGGAAACGACGCTTTCTGGAAGCGAATGAGGTTATCTCCTAAAAGGCTTTCCACGCCCTCCTCATCACTCTCTTTTATTTCCTCTCCCCTCATCTTTACTCCCGGCATTCAACGCATGGAATGCGCTGTGAGGTATCGCGATGCATCCATTGAAATATGAAAAAATACCGGAGATAAAGTACCGCGACAATGATAGCCCGGGATATGAAATATCATGGATCATGCGATTTAGTACAGTATAACGCGAAGTAAAACAATGCGATATGCATAATACTCCGATATGATGCAGTAAGCGACAGGATCGAGGAAGCGAGAGAAAAATCCAGATTTGGGGTTACTATCGACAATTAATATAGAACATGTAAATGCAGAGACTGCTCAAAATCCACACCTGGCATTCATATTATTTAATTATCTTTTTGCAATAGGTATTATATGTCATATTATGCGATACACCACGCATTGCGTGTTTTGATATGCGAAAATTTATATCAGACGCGATATAGAGTCCCACGGAGCCCTGTGATGGAAACGCGAGATACACATGGTACATGGGGTGGCGGAGGGAGGCGTGAAAGAGATCGTGGAGTTGTTTTTACATTTCCTTCTCACCTCTGCTCAAATAAACGAAATGAATGAGTGATTTGGTCGAGCATTTTCTCCTCCTGTGTTCTCTCTTTCCACGACGCGCGTCGAAGTGCGTCGAGGGGTGGGTGGAGAGCAGCGCTACGTTAATAAGGGTGGCGTTCAGGGGGAACACGGGGGAGTGTGAAACGAGGGAGCAATCCTTTCTTTCCTTTCACACGCCTTTGCATCGGTGAGGTGCAGGCGGAGAATGACTGGGAGAAGTCAAATTAATAGAACGATGTTTTTTTTCTTTTCCTGAAAGAGAGCCACCAAGAAGGAGAAAAGAAAAAGAAGCGGGAGTGGATGTGAGATGTGGGCTCCGGGGGACGCGAGATAAAGGCTCAAGAAAGGAGATGGGAGAGAGAAGAATGACAAAAGGAAGCTAGAATGCGGGAAAGAGGATGAATGATAGTCGAGGCAAAGCAGACGAGGAGGAACAACGACGGAAATAAATGGAATGCGAAAAAAAAAAAGGAGGACGCTTTCCGTCCCTGTGCCACCTGCCGGTGATACAGAAGAAAGGGAAGAAATGATGCTGCAGAGAAGGAAGGGTAGAAAATGGTACGAAGGCCCGTGAGGGGTTGGCTTGTGTAAGGGTAGAAAGTGTTTCATGGAATTTGGAAAGACATGGAAAATGCTCTCTAATAACCCTGAGAATTTGTTGCCAAGTAAAATTCACTGCATTAAATAGTTTGGGCAAACCCGCAAAACAAATTTCGGTAGGCGAACCGAGTTTCTTTGCATAAAATTTACTACCACATCGTAATGGAGGTCAATAAGGCAATGCTCAAGCGGTGAAAGCCGGACTGGGCGTGAAATTGTGCTGGCAAAAGCTGTTAATTACATTAAATTTCTAATATAAGACTACAAGATAACTGAAAACGTCAATTCCTTTTTCGATGAATATATTAGTAGGTTTTGCATAACAGAAAGAGAAAGTGAGTAAAGATCCTCACAGCAAAAATCAATGGACTTATAAAATAGACATAAAAATAAAGAATGGACCATTTATACCAGCAAGGTGGGGAAAATTAACTGTTGAAGATATTCATGCCTGCCGCTAAATTCGGCGATACGGCGTCCAGGCCGATTTTTTCCTGTGGCAAATTAATTTTTGTTGCAAAAAAATTGGAAACATTCGGTACAAGTAAACCTTAATCCCATCGACTGTTGCCTCTGAAACGAACAGCGTACGCAGAAGGGTGAGGAACACAGAGGATATGGAAATGAGGTGAAGGGATGAGAAAAGCAGAAGTTGAAAGCGGGGAGAAAGGGATAGAAAGGAAAGATAGGGAGTGACAGAGGCAACGTGGATTTATGAAGAACAGTTTTGGTCGGGACAGAAAGAATGGCATTCTGGTTTCCATCGATTTAGAAGGCGAAAGTGTTGCAGGTAGCGACGGGTTCAGACGGAACCGAGGGACGGGGATGAAGAAGTGGAGTGGATGAGGAGAGAGAAAAAGTACAGGAGAGCAGAGGAAATTCATGAGAGATTAAAGGATGGTTTACATGAATATTTCGAGAGCAACCAAGCCCCTTTGAGAGAAACCAAGCGCAATTTTTTTGAGCGCACTGAAACGTGTATCTTTTTTTGTATAACGTGTATATTTTGAAATTCCATACAGCTGAACAAAACCATGGGCAAATAACCTATTGGTACGAAGGGATAAAAAAAAAGGTTTTCCAAAAATCGATGCCAATGTTATAATAAGTCATTGTTAAGCTTATATATCATATAACAGAAAAAAAGAATTACGACGCCACCGCTGATGATACTATAAGGAACACATTCGAAAGATAGCTTAGCCATCACCTAGGTACTCAGCCTTCGAAAGCACACCGAATAATTCATCAACAATATCAACCCTATATAAAAGCTGTGCGGTGGTCAAAATACCAATTTATAACAGGCGCGGAATAATATAAAATATCAGTAACAATCTCGACCATTTTAACACAGCTTATTTCTCTGAATGATAGCAATCAAACATTGAGTAACACGAGGATAACATTATAAACTGTCCTGGCATGGTTACGCAGCCTTCCACAGCAGGGTGATATATATTAATAATCAACCAAATGTACGTAATATATAATACATAAATGTCCATGAGCAGAATGAAATCACATAAAATTCCATCCGAACTGTTCCCATGTTGGATTTCATAAAAAATATAAATCATATTTGACAATAGAGGCATCATCATAGTGATACAAGAGTTGGTGGGAGATGAAATACCTACAAACTGACAGAGGGAGGAAACAAAGAAGAGGACCAGCTTTCTGGGAAGAGAGTTAAACGGAAATGGAGGCGAGAAACAGAGTGGAAAACCGAGATTATTGCTCGAGGCACAGGGAGGCTTAATAAAAAAAAAACGTAGAATTTTTATGCCACTAGGGTTCAGTTCTTCAAAGGATTAGAGCGACGCGATTTGAATCTGGCCCTGGGATGTGGGTTGCCCTGGTTACCTTTTACGCAGACAGTGAATCTAGTTGGTTGTATTTAAATGAAAATTTATTCCCCTAATCTGTGCCAGTAATAACCTCACCGCTTACACGCCCAGCATTGAGAGTGAGATAGGGAAATGAAGGGACTGGAATTAAGGGAGGAATTAGCTATGCTTTCCAGGGAAATGTCGATAATGAAGGTCATTAACATTTAAGCAAAGGCAGATAAGGGAAAGGTGAGGCCCAATACGAACTTGGCGAAACTGCAGACATTGCGCCAAGTACATAACCACATTCACTAAACTTCCAGATGAAAAACGCATGATAATCGATCTCCCTACGGGACGATTGTACGGAATAGTTCAAATATTTTCCGGGTGAATATCGCTGTGAGTCACATCTGCTCTTTTGAATAAAATTGGTTCACTTGCGAGCGAATACTTTTCAGAAGGAATCATTCGCAAGCGTAAGTTTAGCAACGCTTTCTCCAATGAGGGTAAAAGTTACATACTCATGACGTGACTGATGAAATGCACAGTGACTGCAGCTTTCTCATTGAAGAAAAGCTTTATTCACTCTATATCGTAATAAGTGGCATAATTCATTAGCATATTTTTCTACAAATGAATGAAGTTAGTGGAAAATGTATTTACTTCACTTCATAGAACTTTCCAAGGCAATTTCTAGCATTAAAAACTCTATCAAAGGATGAAGATACCATAATATTTGCAAAAAATTACTTAAAGATGTACGTGGCGTACGTGTGCATAAGCATCATCAATTAAGTGATTGGTTACGTATTTTCGTAGATTTTAGGACCTAATGTGAAAAATTGCTAAAGACTGTAGCCATGAAGTTTATGAGTTAATGTAACATGTGATTAAGAAAGAGGCAAAAGAAAAGCAAACAGCATATCGCAACAAATATCACGTTTTCACTTTGCCTTCTACCTTATCAAAGTTATGGAATATTCCCTTAGATAGATGGTGCCTATCTGTGTAGTTTTTTTATCGTTCACAATATGGGAGGCCACCCTCATGGCGTCACACTTATTATAACCCCTTCCAAACCCATTCCTAGTTCTGTCATATTTTTCCAATCATACTCTTCTTTTCCTGGCCTGCATGTATGGAGAGGACAGAGAAACAGATGAACATCCTACACCAAAACTTCTCATTTAATGTTTCATATAGAATTGTATTCCCCGAAGTTTATTAACGTGTACCTACACTAAATTGGAAATTATAATGCGGGATTTTTTCTGAGATACCCAACCGCAGAGCTACACCCCTAATGTTAAAGTATCATTCTCCTAATAAAATCACGGAATCCTAAATAGTCATCTAGTTCAAGATAAAATCAATGGTATCCTAGAGCGACGACTCAATTAAAAGAGAAGGCAAAGATACCGTAAAAAAATTGAAACTGCTCATTTAATTTAAAACAATTGAAATAAGTGAATAGCTGAGTAATATAATAAGCATGTCACAACCACCGAAACAAATTACTCATCCTAGATATGACTGCACTGAAGTGAAAAATTATCGGTAAATGCAAGTGTAATTGACATTGAGTATGACGCAAATTGACCTCACCCTAGAAACGTCCTCATACCACAACTACAACTGAGGCTGAGATAGGTGCTCCTGATTACAGGTTGCACTAATAGGTATTAGAACATTATAGCGTAATATAAAAATGAAAGACATTGCTGTTATGACCGACGTCAAAAGCGAGATCTTTTTCAACGGGGCTTAGAACCAACGTCGCACTGTTCAGAAGGAACAAAAATTGTGGACTGAACAAGGTCGTGCATCAGTATGTGCCAAATATTTCAGGCACAAGGGCAAAAAGTCATCTGCCCTTATCCTAATTGATTAACATCATTAGTTCTGATCAGCATTTCTCATTAAATGGCTCTAAATAAAGGGCACGTGACGTTTTCATTGGGAAGACTTCGCCACTGGGGAGAGAGCTCTCGGCCAAAAAAGGTTCGGGGAATTGGAATGTCTCGCCCAATCAGAGGACGTGATTTGTTGCGGGACTTTTAACACGAGCGGGGGGGCTGATGTGGGATAGGGGTCGGTTTTGTATCGCGGCGTGAACCCATTGGGGGCTGAGGTTCCGAGATGGCTACGCCCTCTATTCCCTCATGCCTTCCTATACCGAAAGAAATCTCATCCCATTTTATGATATCATACCCCAGAGGAGAGTTTCCATGACTAGAGAGATGATGGTCGGTTTTCACAAAACGGATGTTTAAAATGTTTTAAAATAAAGGTTACGGAAAAATTATTTTCACGGGAAAATGGATCATTAAATTTAAAATTATTCTCACTGCTAATAAATGTGGCCTAAAGATTAATGCTGATTGAGAAGCGAATACAAGTAAGCACACAAATTACTAAAAAATATGGGGTATTTTACACGATTTCTATTACCAGACCGGAAAATGTCATGCCTTTCATAATCCCATTCCTAAAGCTAATTCTACCTTTTCCCTTCCCGCTAACTCAACAGCCTCCCTCCTATCACCACCCACAGAAACCTTAACTCCCCTTATCGCCTGCGCCATCCTTCTGCCTTCTTCATTTCCTCCACCAGCTTCCTCTTCTCACCCGCCATCGCACTGCCTCGTTCGTCTCCCTATCCGTCCACTGCACCTTATCCATCCTCCTCTACACCCACTTATGAAATTCATCCAATCTACTTTTTTTCAAAATCTGAGAAAAATATCACGGAATTAAATAAAAAGGTTTCTACAGACAGACACAGTTGTCCTGAGCTCCCTCTATAGACGCGGAGGAAGACCCGAAAACCAAGTATCCCTGTAGACTAGACGTGTCACTTGGCAATTTTGAATACTCAAGGAAAGGGAATCCAAAATATTTGGAAACGTGGTTCTTTTCGAGCACGGGGTCGAAGGTGTGGTGATGGATGACGTCGTATTCTGAACCAGAAACTGCAACGCTGGAATTTTTTTGCGCCTTTAGACGTACATTTTCTCCCTACTCTCATTTAAAATGAATTAATAATCACAGGTGCTAAACAAATCGTTGGGTGCGAAATGACCTATTTTTTGCGTTTAAGTTGCCCATCAGATTTACCCCTGGTGTATTATATTGTTAATATTCATTGGTTACTTTAGGTTTTTCATATCTAGATCATTTTGTTTACAAGTTATTTCCATGATTTGGCTTATTATTATTTGAAAAAGTTCATCGGGCATCTAGGGAAAAACGTACGATAAAATACGTTATTTTCTTTTGAGAATATCTCTTTGCAAGAAACAATGTAAAATAAAAAACTTTTCTAAACATTACTGTTTAAGAGATATTACAAATGGAAAGGGGAGAGGAAGGGAGAACCAAAAAAATAATAAGGAAAAAGTGCCGAGCAAACATTTCCCTACCTTCGCGGTTACCGCTCGACTAAGGGGCTCTCTCGTGTTTTTTTTTTAATTTCACTACTCGAGAGATGAGAGAGCTTTTTGCCATCTGATTCGCTTAAGCCGCCGTGGGCGCGCGTATGGTTCGAGAGGTGCCAGAGTGAGAAGAGATGGGGGTGGGAGAGCTGTAACGAGAAGGGGTTTGGAAGAGGAAAAAGAGAGAGATGGATATGGAGGTGTAGGAGGAGACGAGGGAGAGACGGCAAGAACGGAAACCGCCGAAGATAAACGATGAGCCGTTGTCGGGGTAACACACACGTAGGCGGAAAGAGCGACTGGAGCACCACGGGGAGGATGTGGAGAAGAGGAGAGGGAGTTATCGGCAGAGAAGAATGAAAAGAGGAAAAGGAAAACATAGAGGTCTAAGGGAGAATATCGCTGAGAAATGAGAAAAATGGAAATCGGGAAAAGGGGCGAAGGCGTGCAGATAAGGAGTGAAGGAAAGACCAAGGGAAATTCAGGGGAATTAAAGAATGGCTTGTGTGACTATTTCGTGGACGATAATTTCAAGAGACAAACTAAACGCTAATTTTAATCGGAAACACCATTGAAAAATAATTTTGTTCCACAGAAAAGAAGTATAAACTATTATGGCTTGCCAAAATTAGCCATTGGAAAATAACTGCTGGTATTTAAAATATAAAAAAATAATTACTTTACAAAAATAAGGGGAAAACTATAATAGCACCATGGTTACGTCACTCTCACGACGCAGACTGACAGATAAAATTTGACGACAATAAGAGGAGTACGTGCACTCGAAAATAAGCCTGGCCAACACTAGGCTACGCAGCCTTCCACAGGAAACGAAAGAGTATACGCAAAAAAATAAAGCGACAAAGCAGAGGGACTAGAGCGGACGAAGAGGGAATAACACTGAAACGGAAAAGGAAAGAATGAGGAAAGCGGGAGAGAGGAACGGAAAGAGAAATGCGCACAAAATGTACTGCGCACGAGCACATGAATTCACTTAATTAGTCCCCGGTAAACACGACTCATGCATTAAACATCACAGGCATAACTGCCCCTCCCTCCCGTCAAGTTGGATCGTATGAAACAGGCGCCACCCCGACGGTCTGCCCTAAATCCGCGTACACTACTACACGTACCCCGAGAGGGTGAAGGGCGGGCTTTCGGGGAAACCAAAGATTGGGTCCGGCAGGATTTCACTTCTTTTTCATTCTGAGTGGAGAGAGCCTCCTTGCTCCATGACAACGCTGATACATAAAACGTGGCCGGGGAGCGATGATGTGGGCGGCCGATGTCATGATGTGCATTGGTGCGAGAAGGCTTCAAAAAGTTTTGGGAGTATGGCGATAAATACGAAATGTTTCCCTGTATTCGAGAGCTTTTGAGTTTTTTATGCTATATCAATTTTCGGAAAAGGTTCACACTGTTATTCCCAGCGAAGAGCACAGTGCAGAAAGAAAGAGAATAAAACTGCAGGAATAAATTTGAAAAGCCAATAATAAAACGTAGGGATTAAACGGGACATATGCTATGATAAACATAAATATTCCCACATTCCTGTGGGATTATTTGTTGAAGAAGCCTTGTGTATTTAAACAAACGGAGCATTCTGCTCTATGCACCCTTGTTAATTCCCACACTCATTTATATTTAAACAAACAAAATTCTAAAGCCAATTCGTTTCATTACTAAAAAGTAAAATAAATATTTTAGGCATGGACGAAGTAGTAAACTATTATGAGATAAATAAAATTCGACATTTATTTCAACTAAAAAGCTTTAAGGATAATACCATCCACAATATTTCCTAGGGTTACAAATTGGAAGGATACAATCACTTAACGTTAAATATTTAACATTTGATGTAAAAGAAAAGTTATATGGTTGATGGTTACACTGAGTCAGACATGAACCATTCTAAATATCCTGTTATTTGATATTCTTAGATAATAATGAGATGAAGAGGAACTTCGAGTGAACGCAGTTCCAGCAACAAAGACGAGTATCTATACATTTATACAATTTAAGTAAAGGGTTGATGTGCCGTATTCTCGCTTTGCGGAATAAATATATTTCATCGGTTGCGTTTCAACTTCCAGTTCTAGACTGTTCTAGATATTAATTTTCAATCCACAGTTTTGTAAATTCATCCCTTTTGCAGCACGTTTATTAGCGATCACAACGCCAGTAAGGAAGCATTTTCTTAAATTATACTACATATTCGCGAAATATTACCAACTAATCAATGTCTTTTGAAGAACAGAGTTTGCATTTGGTAAACTTGCAATGTTATCTAATGGATTATAATTATTATACAAGTGAAAAATTTAATGATTCACCTGTTCCTCAGCCGATTATTCATGAATGTATCAAGTGTTAACGTGCTTCGCAAAGGTATTCGTTTTTGTTAACCCTCCGTGTCTTCGACTGTCTTCTATTCTTCGAAAAATAAACCATGATGTGCCCTGACAAAACTGAAAAAAATATCTCATAGCATGTGAAGAAATAGAACCAAGAACTCAAGGGAGTCTACTACGAAAAGAGATGGGATTTCTGTTGAATAAGGGCTAGTATGACTCAACAGTTCGCGAGGAGGAGGTAAAAAATACAACGACCCTTACTCGGCTCTTCATGCGACGGAGACCACGCCCAACGGGAAGGAAAATACTACAAACTCAGACGGTTTCACTTTCTCACGGATAAAAAAGAAAGAGCGCAGAAATTACATTCGCGAGGGGGGGGGGGAAACAAATGATGACCGAGAACCGTGCGTGCGTGGAAGAGGGGTTGTTGGATGAAACGAGAGTAAAGAGGGAGGAGGAGGGTGAAGGGAGGAGGACAGGGAGTTTAGGGCATTTTATTCGATGGAAACGCAGCCGGGTTGAGACGTTTTTGGGAGCAAGTGAGGTAGGAATGAAATTAATAAACGACGTCTGGTGGAAAATAATGATTTCGAAATCATTCAGTTGAAAGTGAACTACCCTGCGGGGATTCGAAGGGATCAAACGAAAAAGACAAGCATATGCTCCCTCCTGAAAAAAATAACAATTGCAATTCGCACTCTTGACTGAATACACTCACTGTTCTTGATTCGTGTACATTCACTTTCACTAATCTCCCCATTAAGAGCAAACTCGGAGGGCCGCATGTCTTTTGCTTCGACCCACCAGAGTCAAAAAGAGAGAAATAGCGCCGTCACCGAAAACTGAAAACTGAGGCTTAGTCTGAAACAATATGAGATACGTATGAGATACTTACTTCTTGACAAATACAACCATAATTATTTCCCATTTACATGTAACCCTCAGTTTATGCACTTTGGCCTAAAATCTCTCTCTAATCGACAACATTAAGCATGGGAGTTTTTCTTTCACCGTGTCTTAGTAAATGGTTTTAAAATTCTCAACTTAAGCAGGGTAATCAAGAATTTCGATCTAAAATCCGCAGTACATCGCTTAGTTGCTTGTGTGCCCAGTGTGTCACTGCCGCTTGGACCATAATACCAAAAATTCATAGCAAAAATTGGTCCATTATCCCAAATTAGGGGCTGTCCATAAATGATGTCACACAATTTTGGTCCAAACTAGACCCCTCCCCCCCTGTCACAGTTAGTCACAAATAATGACCCCCCCCCCTTTTAATGATGTCACAAAAATAAAAAATTTCTACCCTACCCCACAGTCTGAATAAAAGTAATGCATAATACACAGTGGAAGTGTGGATATCACATGAAGAATGCACACACAAGGTGGTGATCATGTGGACGTCATTTTATATGGACACCAGCCCCCTTACCAGCTAATGAGATGAAAACAAAAGTGATCAATAGGATGCGTTCTCCTCAAATTTGGTTTCGAACGCAAGAAAGTTGCGTAACTCCACTGGGCCGTTAAATAGAAGTTTTAGCTCACCACTCATGGTGTTGCTCAAGTTATGGCTTTCCCAATTTCCCATCGGTCCCTGTTTTCTGTCCCCGACCGCAAAACTGCGGAGCCTCTAACCCCCTTCTCCCACTTTATGCGTCTCGGACACCTCTTCAGCCCCTTATGGCGGCCAGGAGGAGGACCCTCCCAACCCTCTCCTCCCAACATCATCGCATTAGGAACGCTGTTATCCCGGCTTCATCTCATTCGCCCTTAACCGATAGATGGCATCCGTATGGAACCCACCCGACAGCGGAAATTCCCTCCCGCCAACTCCTGTTACTGCTCACCCCCCCGCCATATGGGAAGTTCAAACCCCCAGCATCCCTGGTGCTTGGGCCAACGCGATATTCCGATTTCAATTATGCTGAGTCGCAAAAGTCAATGGTAGTTATTTTCTATCTGCATAAAAATATCGTAGTTATGACGATATGTAACACTTTCATGAAAAAGTATTAGTTTCATAGGCTGTGACACATTTTCTTTACGATAAAAAATATTTAAGTACTGAAGATATATTTTATGAAGTGACTTTATTAACATCCTGTACCCTAAAAATTATTCCATGCCTAAGTAGAAGGGGATGTTTTCTAATCGCCACTCGAATGAGAACTTGGCTGTTTAAGTTCTTACAATTTTCACCAATCCACGCCCTTTCAACAGTCGTATATTCTTTTTGTCGGTCCTACGAAAGCATAATGTTGAACTTTTTTCAAGCACCCACTTTCAACCTAACATAAGGGGCGACAGTATTGATTTCTTTTAGACATTTAAACCAATATTCACGGTGAAAAAAAAACAAATTGTTTGGCGTGCAGTCACGCGTACGGGCGCAAAAATATATTCCAAAGTGATGAAAGTAGCAATGAAAAAAAAAAGAAACACTTGAATTATCCGGGATTCAAATCCGGATTTCAAACTTGCCGGTCAGGAGTTTTAAGCCAGCTACACCACCAAAATATGCATAATTTCTTTGAGTTGAGTGTTCCTGTCACCAGTCTAAACAGCAACACAGGAGGAGTTGTCGTGCTTGTCGTTGTCAACACAGGAGGCTTCGTGAAGTTCAAGATTAATTTTATCTTTAGATATAATCTCCGTTATTTTCAGGAAATTATGCTTTTTCGGGTCAAGATTTCCATAGTTATATACGAGGTTCTCCAATTAAAATCCCGTCCTGCCCAATGTATTGTAGATCAGGAGGATGGGCTGCATATCGATGAACAATATTTGGTGTAAAATCGTACGGACACAAAATACGAACCAGTCAAACAGAAAAGCCGCATCAGCTCTTCGTGAAGTTCAAAGAAAAATATTAACACTATGTTGCTCAAAACCCATAACCGTGCATCCCTATGTGCAGCACCTGCTGTCCAGCATAGAGGGTTGGATTCGAGCCACATCGGCCACCCTGCCTCATATTCCACTCCAGTCCTCAGCGAATTTCCCCTTTAAGACAGCACCATCCTATAATGTGATTGGGCTCAGCTCAAACAGCTGTACATGTTAAGGCGCCGTTTACATTTTGGTGGGACTGGATGGAGAGAGACATCGAAGGGATGAACTAGGAAGTCGCAGACACCTTCCAACGCAGTGCGAGCAATATTGCCATTGCTGTTGCGAAGGATATTCGGGAATAATCATTTTACTCGCGCGCGAAAACCAATAAAACAACATTCCCGAGGAAGGAGACTGATCGAAATGTAGCTGAGGCTGCTTCCAGTGGAACTTCTAAAAATCGTTACCGCCTTACTTCTTTCAATTTTATTAGGAGGAAGTGTTTGCTCCAGGGGAGATGGTGGCTCCGAAGAGTGTACAAATATCAGTGTGTTTACTTTGTAAGCCAAGACATCTCTTCCATTGTTAATTTTTATACTCCTGTGATATTATTACATTTTCGTGAAATGTTTTCCCTTTTAATGCAGTGCTTCCCAGCAACATACTTCCAAGAGAAACAGAATAGTATGCAGCCAAAAGAGTATTGCACCTACAGCTTTGATCGTTGTATTAAATTTCGTGCTTAAATTTAGATGGAATAAAGGGAGCATAAGGCTCATATCCATCAATGACTCAAGAAGGTACAACTAATCTCGCAAGTGGATGTAAATACTGTACCACTTATGTTCCTATCTTTGGTGCTCTTGAAGACGTGGTGCAAACACGTAGATTCTGGAAAAGCTTTATTCATAGCCAAATCTAGCGATGAACCTCAGCAATGAAGGCATCTTGGACGAATTCTCACGAAAAAACTTGCTCTCCCTTGCAAAAAATATGTTACAGGAAGTGAAAAAAATATAATATTTTGACCAAACTTTCCTAGTTTAAACTCGGGCGAAGGAGATCTATAATAAGCCCCCAAAAACATCTAGGAACACATTCAGTCACCCCACTCCGCCGTAGAAAGGTGCAAGGTGAGGCATTTCATTTTTTGGTCGGCCGGCTCTTGAGTAGGCCAAGCGTGCTAATGCGGGGATGTGTTTTGCGAGCCGGAGCGTGTGCTCACATGAGCGAAAGAGAGTACACTAGGGGAGGGGGGCTTTGGTGGGGGGGGGGGCGTCGACTACGAGGCAGGGCGCATGAAGGGAGAGAGGGGTGACGAGGGGTGCATTAGTAGTGGGAGTCACGGTCGCAAACTAGCGAGGCGTCGCAACGGAGCGGGCAGCAGGGTCAAGGGGAGGGCAACTCGGGGGCGAGAAGAAAGGTTGGTCAGGAAATGGAGCGTGGGAACACTGGGGAGGGGGGGGGGAGAAGACGACTGGACGGAATATGACGGGAAAGACGGGCTCTGAGTGAAGTCCGTGTTTTTAGCAGAGTCCGAGTATCGTCCAGCTGCATTTCCATCTAAGTTAAGTCCATGTACCACGGTCAAAATTTTGCTCAAATACAATTTGTCAGATTTGGAAAAAAAAATGTTGTCACACAAGAAGCACTTTGCGCAAATATTTGTACAAATCATGCGCTGTCGAGGAATCTGTCACCATCTGTCGCAGTAATACGAATTCCCTTATCATCGTGAGGAATAGCAAAGCTCATGAATAAAAATGAATCGGAAAGCAAGCACACGACCAAGAAACTACTGAGTGTAACGCTGCTCCCTGCAATGGGAATTATTATACATTTCCGAGGAAAAAGAAGCCAAAGACAAGACCAACGAATGTTTATTGTATTTCGGGGACTTGATATTACAATAGGTACTTCTTTTGATCCCACTCAGATTCAATTAAGGTAACTATCTGATATCTGCGTCACCCTTTCGCCATCTTCTTATAGGGTAATCTTTCACCAAAACAAAATTTGGCTCAACCGACTGAGAGTCGCAGAAACCAGAGATCGCCATTTTGAACTTCTGTAATTGTTTCTTTGGTCAAAATATTAAAACACTTCTATCCATTTTGATCAAATTATTTTTGATTAAAAATAAATTTTGCACGAGCAAAAAGGTTCAAAATATTGTCAAAAACATTGACGGTTGGACGATAGGCTTTAGTCAAGACGGCGTGGTAGTCAGTCCAGTAGATAGAACATTTGAGTCGTTGAGGGGAGGAGGTCCCGCCGTGTTAGAATGTGATCGGGTTGTCGTGGTGGAAACAGCGCATTGCCTCAACATTACTGAAAAACCGGGTTCTTATCGCAGCGTTGGTTGAAATTTTTTCAGTCAAATTTCAATCTCCACTTGTATGTTGTGTGCAGAACTCTTCGAAAGAGAAGAACTGCGTCCACTGTATGGAACGTATAACTGTGGACTACTTGGAGCTTTTCGTCAAGAGTAAGCCAGCTAACACTGGTGACCGGTTTTTCTGCACCCTTCCTCCGTTCCCCATAAAATCCTTTTCTCACCAACCAACCCACCTCTCCCCTCAATGACACAAATGATATCTCCTGCGTGTTACCTCCTCCTATATAATATACAATCAGATTCGGGAGAGGCACCTTTGGGTGCGCATCCAGTTGAAGCCACTTTTTTGGGCTTTCATATTTTTCATCGATCGGCGGCAAAGGGACCCCACACCCTGGTGTGTGAACGTCACAGAGCGTTGGATGTTTTGAGTTGGTGAGCTCCTTCCTCCAACCAACCGACCTTGGTGTCTTTGTCAGCCATTTCCATGGAGGAGTTAATCACGGTAAAATATCCAGCTCAATCTCGACACAAATGGTGATATTTCAAATTTCACGCAACCAGGCGAAGGTGAACCCTGGCGAAGATACTGGAAAACTCCAAGGCGTTAAGAATATTTATAATTACGAAAATTTTGCATCAATTACAACAGAAAAAATTAAAACTCAATGTATGCTAGGAAAATAAAATCCTTTCCATAATATACTGAACATGTCACCGGTTACATGAGCATATGATCAATTTCCATAGCCATTTCATGGAGAGGAGTTACTTTTTCATTAGATTTAGTTGCAAAAAGAATTTATCTCCAGTTATTCTCTAGTTTATTCATATAGTGCAATGAATTGATCGCATCCTAACTTACATCCGCCTCAAATATTTAAGACTTGGAAATAGGAGAAACAAGACATCCGAACTTGGGAATTAAATTGTTTCCTATACGCCAGTAACTCTGAGCACAGCTACTTAAAATTTCCCAACAAATCACTTTAGCTATTCTCCATATCCACATCACTTTTCCCATAAGCTTTGGTGTATCCTGTTGTTTACCGTAGTGTGGCTTTCAGAGTTCGCGCGCTTACATGTGGAACTGTGGCGCTAAATGAAGATATTTGGAGTGAAGACGAATAAAGTAGGAAAGAGAATGAGCGAAGGAGGGAAGCGAAAGGGAGAGGGAGGGAGAAATGAGAGAATTGGAGGGAAGTGCGTATAGAGCACTGGGTCTCGGTGTCTGAGCCGGAAGCGACGAATGCGGAACAAGCCATTCGAGCAGCTGGGGGCACTTGCGGCGGCGGAAGGGAGGAGGGGGGGAATGAGGGGGGGGGTGCCTGCGGTTGGGAGCCGTAGGGAGGATGGGCGTGAGGGTGGGGGGAACGTGGAGGAGATGACGGTGGATCGTGGGTTCGGCAGGGGATAAACCCCCGGAAAGGGGTAAATAATTTGCGCACTGAGCCTCGAGGACGCTCATCTTGTAAAGGCTAATGAGGATGAGGTAGATCATGGATGGTGGAGGAGAGGATTGCGGAATCAGAGGACTAAAAATGACGACCACCCAAAAGGGTTTACGAGGATAAATCACACCTACCTGTCTGACGGTAACGCGTGCATTAATTTCAATATCCGCGAGACACATTTTCATGGAAGAAAACGCTCTCGGCGACTATGCACGTACATAAATAATATATTGATGCACTTGAAAAACATATAAACACGTAAAAAGGACACTTACAAATATACTTGGACGTTTCGACGGTCAAGCCATCATCGTTCGCGGTAGTTCTACCGCTGAATTTATTTGTGTTCTTTTTACGTGTTTCTATGTTTCTCAAGTGTATCAATATAAATAAATAAATATATTTATATTCCATGAATATATAAAAAAAAATAATATGCACGTGTGTGTATTCATGATGACATTTTCGCCAATTGGTCAAAAATATAAAATGAAAACTTACAGGAGGATTGGGAGAGATAGGATAAAAAAAATATTATTCTTACTGAACTTTAGAAGTGAGCAGTAGGTACAGCTCATTCTACTGAATATGTACAGCTGAGTACTGAATAACACTTACGGCAGTACCAACTGCTCAGTTCTAAAGCTAAGGAAGGACCAACCAGTCCGAAACGTTCAGTAAGAACAAATCTTCCCTTAACTCCTGTAAGTTTTGTAGCTTATCAACCGACGCCATTTCCAAATCACATTTGGAAAAATGAAGTGACTGGTAATGAATTATTCTTGCGAAACACGCATTGCAGAGAAAAATAATTCTCATTAATTAAATACTGTTAATTGCAAAAACTACCGATCTCACAACATCGCTAAAGGCAAATTTTAACCACCCAAGTATAAACAAAATATTAGTCACTGTACACAGAATCCTCCAAAGCAGACGTGTTCGTCATTGTGAGTTTGTACTCAGATTATTGGACGCCGCATCACTTCCTCTTCTTCTCTTCCTGTTGTGTGTTTCATTTACTGTTATCGTCCGCGCGGGGAGGAAGTGTTCCGTTTCGGTGCTGGCGCACACATAACTTCAACTAATTACCTTGGTGCCCGCTCACTGCTTGGAGGTCGCATTGCCTCCACGATCGACGCGCGGTATTGTTTGCAGTCGTTCGCGTATTATTTTCGTTTCAATTTTGGCGATTCCATCTGATACCACTCGAATATTTACGCGTTTGTAACTCTTTGGATCGACCTTTGAGCTGGGCTCTCGCGCGATATGCCACAAAATGAACATCGAGATATATTCCGAAATTCAATTGCGACGCTCGTAGATGTTCACCAAAATCACTCAATGCTTACAGATTTCCTTCCAACACTGAAATTACTGGCAAAAACAATCTTTTATGAATACCGTGCAAGCTATTGAAATTTCAAAAGTACCTTTGTTCTGCATTACTTCCATTGATTTCGCAAAATAATAATAATATTTCATTTCACAACCCAAATTGTACTATATATCCATTAAACAATTATTATTTTAGTGAAATTAGGCACACCTGAAGAAACCTGCATTGGGGTTGCGATCCATTAACTACGCACTACGTGTTCCGCAGCAGTCCAACTAACAACATATAATCATATTTATAGGCATTGCAGTAGACACAAAAGTATGCTCAATATAACATAAATTGAAATACATAGACTTTATTCATTTAACAATAGAACAATAAAGTTTAAGAGTATCATCCTGCCACTAAAACCAATACCGCAAACAAATACATTATTACCTTGGGTTGTTAAAACTACAGCATGTTAATGATTCGACTTTCGTAATATGGAGAATTTGCTAGAGGGCATATGAAAATTAAATGCTTTAAACTTAGGTTCACCCCACTCAATGCCACAATGTAACATCCAGGCGGTAGGCACGACGTAACTCTATAGGATAGTCAACCGAATATAAAAGCGTTGTATCGTGTTCATATAAAGGTGAAAATCTTTTATCACTCAAAATTCGCAGAATAGAGAACGGAAATTTCCGCAAGAAATATTTTGCCCGATATCTCTTTGGATCTCCATGACAACGTATTTGATGTTTCAATGAATAGGTGTTCCCCTTCCACGTTACCAAGGCAACAACGCTTTCACCGGGCGGAGACGCGGAAAAGTTCTCAGCCGTCCGTACCAACATAAGCCCATCTAAGAGTGACGTAACATTTAGACGCAGTTAAAATCAATGCTAAAATAATACGCTTTCCCCTTAAAATGATGCGAAAAACTAAAGGTGAAAAAAAAAAACATTCGTTATGTGCTGTCGTGCTCATATTAGCGAGGTAATCTTTCCAAGGTAAAAAGACCACTTATAGTACTTGGAATGGACTTAAAGAAGATTGTTTTCTTCCTAATGCTCAGAACTCTCGCAATTATCTAGGTACACTTGAGAAATAAGACAAAAATTAAAACATAAAATGAGTACACAATGTCTACCGCTAAGAATGAACGCAGTTGCTTCGATAAGAATTGTGTCTGAAAGTTGAGCCATGAGTACCCATCGGTGTCCTCATGTCCTAGGCCAGAAACAAATGAGTATTTCTATCGCACCTATGAGGATAAAAATAGATATATTAGAGATTGATTGATTAATTGATAGATAGCGATAAAAATGTAAGAACCTTGGAAATGAAACAGACCCAATATTTTGTACCTAGCCACACAAAAACACTTAGAAATGCCGCATTCTGAATTTGGATTTATTTTGTACTAAGCGAAACTGAAGTAATTTGAATTGCCATACGAAAAAATTTTAATTTTATTATGTAACTGATACCTCGAAAGCCGTTTTGTATTAAACGGTCGGTTTCCAAGGGAAACTCAGAACAGACCACCGATTAAGACCATGAGTTGACCGAGGTTTTGAAACAATATACCATTATCATTCTAAAAGCCGAGGACTTTATTCAGTCACTTTTATTTCTGCTAAACTATAAGAAAGGTGCCAATAAGTAGTTGCACCTCAGGCACTCAGTTTCGTAGCAATGAGGTACAGAAGTACATAAATCCTAATGCATAAATATTCGAAGGGGTGTAACTCATGATGTTTCCATTTGGCGAAATGTTCATAAGATTCACTAATTCATGTCTTTCACCCTCAGGTGTCTCCATCAGCTCTGTAATTGTCCAAGCAACAGGATCCTTCAAACAATAATAAGGCAGACCCAAGGCCAGCTGTGGAGGGAGACACCATAAGGTAAAAATGAACGAGTAGCAATTTACGCTTCGAGGATAATGCAATACGTTCTTACAGGGTAATTTTTCTTTTAAAGACGGATTCATGAGGTTAATTTAGGCGTCCTGGTAGAGTACCGTCGCATACATTTGTGCCACATGATCTGCAAAGTATTGAATACCACTGAACATACGGCAATTTCTTAATCTTGAAGTCACGTGTTTCAAATATTTTTTAAATGGGCCACTCCTACAAAATGTCTTAGATGGAGCTCAAGTTATTCAGCAAGAATATATTCCTGGTTCTGAAAAAATAACCACAACTCACGGTCACTTCTGGAATGGAAGATTGCTCCGTCCTTGAATTTATCGACTTTGTACCTTCCAGCCCAAAATACTGAACGTAGCTCAACTTTCTATAGCTCCACGTAAATCAAATTTTCAAACCAGTGGAAACGAAAATGAACGATAATTCGAATGTATGAGAACTATATTTTCCTTGCCACATTTCCCTGTAATCGTTTGAATGATGATTTCTTGCGAACGTGCATTTCGTGAGCCTTGACATTTCTGGATGGAATATCGCGATCTCGAAACATAAGACGAGTCAGGGACGTCGTCAAGGCGCAGACCGACAACAGAGCGACAACGGGCGGTGAATGAAGTTGTCGAGAGAGGATTGTGTGTGGTAGGAAGAGGATAAGACGGAGATGCAACACGTGCTTCAAGACGGCTAAGGTCATATTTCGCACATGTGTACTGTCTGCCACGCGCAGACAGGGACAACAGCACTCGGACGAATCAGAGGATCACCCCTCCAAACTCGAGCCGAGCCCAACGATGCTTAACTTCGGTGACTGATCGGGAACCGGTGTTTCCATCTTGGCAGGCCGTTGCCCTGCCTGTTTATTTACACGTTTGGAATATTCCGTTCCTATAATTAGGTTTCAAATAACACTAATTTGATTTTTTTAAATTTAAATATCGATTTTCGAAACGAACTTTCACAAAAAAGAGACCTAAATCTAAATAGATTTGTGATTGCCAAAAACAATCATGGAGAAAATCCAACCTAAACCTTTGAGTGGGACAAAACTTGGTGAGCACATCTCCTGGGTTAACTATTCCGTTGGAATTGTTCAACGTTACCGATAGTTGATAATTACTACGGCCATGCTAATATATTTTTATTGTTTATGTTAAGGATAACTTTTCGAATACCAACTCCCAGGGTAGTGGAGAAAGGGCTACATGAAATTACAACAATTAAAGGAGTCTCGAACTGAAAAAAAATATTTTTACGAAGCGCTGTGGCCTTTTCTTTTTTGACTTGTTCATAATTTATGCCTCAACTCAATTGGAAGCATGTCCATATTAACACCATAGGTCTCAATACCAATCTATTCTTTCACTGATACCTATACTATTATACCTTAACGCGAGAGTAAGGATGAGTTGGTAGAGCCTACTGAAGAGGAATGAAATGAGAAATACTATATAAAGCAAAGAACCAATCACAAGAAAATGATGGAAACCATTTATATTTTAAAAAACGTCGAGCTGTAAGATCAATCAGATGAAATTATTTGAGACTTTTTCCAGAGAAAAGATATTGCCAAAACTTACTCATGTAATTCATCAGTAATTACAGTGCTGCAGCGGTTCCTTCTTTTGAGGACATCAATTCTTTTACTGCCAAATACTACGCGCCCAAATGGTAGGTACTCACTTCACTATCCAGAGTAGTCCAATCAATCCTCCCATCAAATGAATTGATGCATTAATGTCACTGCAATCAGCTTTTGTCCAGCCGGGTGCAGCTCAAAGTGCACGGCGGAATCAAATGTTCCATTAAGAAATTCACTCAATGGAATGTAATTACCCTCCAAAATGTCCCCCTATCCCATAATAACTCCATTTTCACGCATATTCTTTTGAAAAAACTCGATAATCGACGACCCACCGTATTCACTGTTCCGTGAAATGATTTCGTTAAAACGTAAAAGAGCTTCCAAGCGAAGTTAAAAATATTCGCAGGTCCGAGTGATAGAGAGAGAGAGAGAGAGAGAGTAGCATAAATGTAGCCAAGGGCATTCGCTACAAATGCAACAGTGAGATTGGTATCCAACAAGGGGCTGTTCATTCTGGTCCTCAGCGAGATTCTCTATTAACTAAAATCTTGTTCCTTCGTTAATTACATTAGTATAAATATGAAATTCTGATTATAGTAAAACTACATTTGTGTTCATGCTTCATTAAATTCGCAAGAAAATAAAATTTTGCGCTATATTTGAGCCCATGTTTATTCGCCGGTTCTAAATAATTATGGGTTCCCGAAATAATTAGTTTAGCCTATGGAATAAATCAGCCACATCTAGAAATCCGAAGATCCTCACGAAATTGAGGTGAATTCAGAAACATTAATCACAGACACAGTTATAGTCCATTAAAAAGGGGAAGGATTTCGAAAGAAATGAAACTACCGAAAATTTAAAAGCGACCAGTTTCTCAATACTAATCTTATTATATGTCAATGTGGATATTTAGGCATATTTCCCTTGAAAAAAATCTGTTGTAACAGCCTTCTTTTCACAATATTTCAAAGTTTGAACATAAGTTTTTAAAACTGTATGTTTCCTTAGTATCATACTATTTTGAGAGCAAAACTCTGCTATCTCAACGGCTGCCTTTATGTCAGAGATACGCAATGAAGTTTTTTTTTTGAGAGATCAAGCGTTCCTTTCAAATGAAGCAATAAGGACCCGATGGCATTTTCTCGAACCTCCTGCCATTAGAGCAAAAGCGGCCCACGTTGCTGATGCTGAGAATTCCCAACGGCGGAGTGCGTCGAGGGAAAATATCAAAATGTCATTTCTTCTTCGGGTTTCCACGAGCGTCTTGCGGCGTATCGCCCCGGGCAGACTTTTTAAAGAGCGGCCTCCTTTCCATCACGAAGACTCCCGGGCGACGAGTCCATTGTTGCGCAACACTCACTCGCGTATCTCACCTCCGTGATCGCATGTTATGCAGCGAGGAAAGTGTGCGTGCCGCTATTGCCTTCCGCGACCGAAACCGGGAAGCGGTGGTGGGCCCCGCGCGGAAATGCTTCCCTTGATGGAGGTCCTGGTCACGCGAAACCAAGGGACTCACGGCCCTTCACAACTCTTAACACGTTCGATGCGGCGTTGCCCACGTGGTGGTGGTGGACAAACAGCAACCCCCGCCTCCGTGCGTTTTCCGTGATTTGCGCCTGTAGAGCGGGGACGGCCTTGAGTGTGTTTCTGTCTGTATGGATCTGATAGTTGGCACCCATGACGTCTTGACACTAGAGAACGTACATATTGGGTGGGTTGTTCGTTGCCCACACGGTGGGGAACGCCGCTCATTTCAAAGAAAGCGCGAAATAGGCGGCGTTGCCCACCATGAGGGCAACGTAATATTTAATGCAAATAATACCAGAATCCCTAAATCTTTCATTTTTTTGGCATTTCCTACTCACCAGCTTCTTACCGCCAGCCTGCGGGGAGAGGGGGAAGTTTGTACTCCGTGTTGCCCACGGGGTGGATGACGCCGACTACACGGGAAGGTTCAACGCTGTCCACCAAGTGGGCAACGCCGCACTTTGAAGCATATGCAGGCAGTCCCCGAGTTACGTAAGCCTCGACTTACGTAAATCCGTACTTACGTAAGTGGCAGCCTTACCCAAAAAATACGAGAATTACGAAAGTTTACTTTCAAGGAGCGCATGTGCCGTAATGTTAGTAAGAGCTGGCCTTCCCTGTATTTCTCCGAATTGACCGTAATCTTGAAAGCACGGACTCAGTTACGGAGTAATTTTCGACTCCTTTTTTTTCGACTTCCGAAAAATTTTGGCTACCGTAAATTTTGACTTACGCCGCTAGTGTCGGAACGCATCTATTACGTAACTCGGGGACTGCCTGTAGTCTGATTTGTGCGCCGCACTGAACGTGTTAATACCCTTCTTCACTTTCGTGGCCCACTCCAGGTAATTGATGCGCCAATCCTGCTTCTTTAGAGTGCGCGTCATTCCCACACGGACTCCACTCTTTTCCTTTGATGATCGAAATTTCAAATAATTTCCCATTCCCTGCAACTCTTTAAAATTCAGCGAAACGTTTACGCGTCCCTATGCCGTAAAAAATACTATTTACCATTCACAAATATAATAAATGTTGAGAAAATGAAAATTTTGTGGTGTATATATGAATAAATTTGTATTCCTACGAGTAAACTTGATATCCATTGAAGCAAAGAGATTTTCGGTATTCCTTCCACGTTGCAACATCTTATTCGACGACAGATGCGCCGGCGTTGCAGGAGGCATCTTCAAAGATGAAGTGTTTTATCAGTACGTTTTTGACACGTCTTATGCTCTGGTATGCCATGGTTGGTGGGTTTCCACACCTAGGCACCCAATTAATCCTATATCTGGCAGGACAAGACCTAGAAGTAATCTCACTCATTTATTTTCCTAAGCAAATTCCTGGCTCAAAGGGAAATCAAAATTACCCATTGAGTACGAGGAGCATAATATTCTCGAACATAACCGTCCCTCATCCCATTCTTTGCGAATGAATCAAGTGCTCATTCCGTCCTGAAGACTTGGAAACGCCCGACCATCCTTACCACCTCCTGCAAGTGGCACCTGCCCCACGCGCGCGCACGCACCTCTGCTGTTATACTGCCTCCCTACTTGACCTCCGCTCACATCGACTCTTTCTCGCTTCGGTGAACACGATATCTACTACTACACATCCGCTCTGCCATATCGTTCACTTATCGTGCCTCCCTCCTCTCCCTACCCCAACACATTTTAAACATGCATGCATAGCTCTAGTTCGGCCTCATTCTTAGAATGGCGAAAGAATTTGGGACACGGAACAAATGTTGATAGTGACATGAGGAAGCGCAAGAGGCCCCGATCTATATCTTAATTACATCAATGACATAACTACATTATTTTCAGAGAAAATCAAATAATTTGCTGACGATGCAGTCATGTACCGAGTAAACAGCGTCAAAAGCGGTCTTTGAAGTTCTCTAGTGTCATCCTGACGATCATTCATAGTTTCTTGAGTGGAAAGTAAAATAGTCATTATAATGCACATTAATCGCGAAGGCAATCATATCACACCTTTCAATATATACGCTAAATAATAAAATACAAATAACATCCCTGGGATATGATATAAACTGCAACGAGTGAGCGAAAATTGGAAAGTCTAGGGTGAGAGAAACTGGAGGCTCACGAGGTTTCAAGCACGACTAAGGTCACTAGGAAAATTCAGATCACTCCAGTTTCATACTATTAGAAGATATTAATATACCCCTACATTACTTCAGTAGAACAATAGAAAAAGCAAAAAATAGGAGAGATGAACAATATAAAAGTAGGTGAAGGTCTTTTTTTCTTCCAATTCACGACCACATCAAAAACAGAGACACTGGTTCATCAAAACACACCTCACTTTTCGTTCCTTTCTTCCCCGGACTCCCCTTTCCCATTCTCTCCCATTTCTATGGAACATGACGTAATTGTTCCTACTCCACACCCTTGCAACGGCTCTCAGGGTAGCAAAAAGGTGTAGATATAAAATTATAGCACATAATTTCTTTCTACAATAGCGGTAGGAGCTGATAAAGAAAATATTTTAAGTCGAGTTGACATGAATAGCTAAACACGTGAAAGAAAGCATGTAAGACATCATAATCAGCACAAATGCTTAGACATATGTTTCAAGTGAAAAGTTGTAACGATCCACAGAAACTTAAGTTTAACTTTATGTAGTTTCAAAATTCTAACGGTCCTTCTAACATTGGTGGCATGCCTATGGTGTGGTGCCTGCTTGTTAGGCTTCGCCTCCTGACAAGCATTAGCGATTTATGCTAATTCATCAGCAGTCGTAGTGACACTAACTTTAATAGTGTATTGCATGTTGATGACTACTCATTTCCTGCCACACACCCTTGAGGTGGCTTTCAGGGTGTTTTGTAGATGTAGATGAACAGTAACTATCTAAATGAAATCACAGTATGCCTATTGAGCGCTTACTCTAGAGCATACCTACTTCATCAATGGAATTATCAGCAAAAAAACGCCTCATGTTTTGAAACATTTTAAAATTCATTAAACCCATACCCTTCCTCTTCAAGAGATGGATTAAGGTTTGACTTTGTGGAACCAAGTCATAATTAATGAATACGATATCTTAGTATATTTCAAAACATAATGTATTACTGACCACATTTAGGCAATTCATTACCATTATCAAACACGCCTTGATAATGACAATAATAGCTGAAAAGAAGGACGGTAATATCTCATGTTTTGGAAAATACTTTGCTCTAGTTTTCATAAATCCTTCCTTTTCATTGCCGGTATCCCAACTTCCCCTAGCAGCAGCTCGCCGAGTAGCACCTACCGCGTGCGTCGGCCACCTTCGCCTTTCTCCTAACCTTGGTCACAGTCCGAGAACCCACGGTCACGGAACCTCAACGGAACCCTTCCTATTAGAGAATGGGGACTGTGAACTCGGAGGAATCTCTCTAACCTTGCACGCGGAGTGGGTGTGTGATACAGATGCCCAGCGGAGCGATTTATTCGGAGCAGGCGAAGAGCAGAGGTCCACCGCCGCGCAGTCAAGAGGTGGCGGTTGTAGAGTTCATCCATTTCCCGCCCAGCTGAACGGGGAAGGAAAATAAATTGCTCCCTCACAAGCACAGCGTTAAGTGAATCACAAGGCCGTCTGCTTCACAAGGGTTAAACTTCACATCGATCGTCGCCCTAGAAATCCTCAACGACGACTGATTCCCGACCTAAGGAGAGGGGATCCAATTAAAAGTGATTGGAGGAGCCCTTTCAATCTTGGGAAGCCATTCGTAACATTTAAGTTCACATCATTAACTTTTGCACCCACTAAATGCACTTCGACGGTAGGTAATTCATCAAGGGCATAGTAATTCTCAAAGTAACAGACCAACGCAGTTTTCTTTGTTGCTGATAGAGATCTTCCGAACACATATCGACTGGTAGAAAACGCGGTGATTAACAACTAATCTTAGGAAAAGCCACCAGAAATAATGATCAGTGAATAGTAGCTGAATTGGCTATCTATCATTAGTAAAGAAGTGAGAGGTCCCGACACAGGAATAGAGCATAATTTCATGCTTATGTAGAGCATCTAGACAAAAGAAAGACGCCAATATTTCGATTTCCGTTACTTCGTCCAAGAATGTGGAAAAAAAAGTACTCTGAATCCATGAAACATCCATAAACTTCGTAGGACCAGAAAATTATCTGGTAGACTTGCAAAACCAGTCGGCATCATTTCTCGGAACTTAACACTTAATATCAGTCTTGGAAAGCCACCTTGGAATTTTTCAATTTAACGCTGCATGTAATTCGCTAATTGAACACTACTCTCTCCACCGGGAGAAAATCGTAAACTTAATTGCAAAAGTAGGACACAACAGGCCAAAATTAAACAGAAATACCGAAATAAACTAAATTATTTTTGTACTGCATAAGGTGCGAGCCAGAGTGAAAATAATAGAAAATATATTTTTATAATTACAGAGGAAAGGATGTTATTTAAACCCTGAAAGTAATTTACAACTAAAGGTTTCCTTCCAATTACTCGCATTCATCCTTTAAATTTTTATCTAATCTCTAAGGCAGTGGAAGATTGCTTTTTACGTCAATGAAGTGTAATTTGCATCGTAATCCAATATTGACTCATAACTTGAAAATAACGGTGTCGTAAGTGAAAGAGATTAATGATCACATAATGAGGGCTTCAAACATTCATTATAATTATGCACTGAACAGCTCAACTGCGAGACACCCCCAAGAATATTGCAGCATTTTTCAATCACTTATTCGTGTTTTTGTCCAGCTAGTTTCTTTTTTGCACGTGAAGTTTGAAAAATAAATTGGCAGTCAGTAGGCCACTCGATAGGCCTCTGTATATAAAGGGTATTCTTTTGCTTTTAAAGCAATGATTTTTTTTTTAACTTGTGCATTTCAAAGCTCTTTAAAAAGCTTGCATTCTTGTAGGCATAAAAATAATTTATTATCTTCTGCTGCCAACGTACAGCTATGTTCTTTGACTATTTCATTCTTTTTTTACACATTCTATACAAAGTGATAGTAATAATAGACCAATACTGGAACGATGGAGCAAATACGACTAAGAATCTAGGACATTTTTAGAACAGCGCACACAAATATTTTTCATACAGGTGGCGAGTTTACACAGATCCTTTCGGTAGGTTTGGATATCGTTACCTCAGTTTTATGCGCGAATACAGGGCGCTTCTATTGCATTCGTTCACAAAAGGGGAATCGACAAACCATAAAAGAGGAAAACGGAGTAGAAAGGCCTTGGGCTTCTGTTTATCGCGAATCCAACCAAACCGTTCTGTCCCCTTTGAAAAAAAAAGATGGAATGGAGTGAGAGACACATCGAAAAAGCATCGTCGAACTCATCTCCAGCCATTCTCGTACGGGGGAAAAATGGGCCACCCAGCTCGGCAGAGAGGAGGACGGACGGCATGCCACCGTCTTTTGTTCAGCCGCGGGCTAATACGAGCCCTATCTCGCTCCATCACCTCACACGTGACAACCCCACCTCCTGGAAACCTCTCGAAACAGATCCAGCCCACCCTCCTCCACCTCGCGTAGACACTCGAGAAACCTACCCCCCCAGAGTCTCCCCCCGGAGATACACACACCGGAGCTCTTGCCGCCGCCGCCCCCATCATCATCTCCCCCAGGCTAACCTCCCCCCCCTCTCACACACACCAGTATACACACGCGGCCAGAGGTACCTACACAAACGCACACTCCCTCGCTCCGGGCAACGCATCGAAACCTTCTTCCTCCCGGGAGACTCCGGGAGTGCGGTGTTCCGAGGCACCACAAGATGGTTCGTACGTGTGAGTGGGTGCAAGTACGGTCTCTCTCCGCAAGGCACATGCATCCGCCATGTTGACGCCGCTGCCAGCCAAACTGCAATAGATGCGGGCGAGGGATGCGGGAGGAGATGGGTGCCAGAGGGATGGGCGTCACTAGTAGCCGCACCACTAGGAACATCGAACACCATTCGAACTATGGCGCAACACCATGCGCCATTAAGCAATGGTTGCATGCAACAGTAGCTCAATCGTAAAATGAAATTAATTTCATGTATTTTTATAATCATATGCGTGTAAAATGAGTGTTTAGGTCAATGGAATCCTGTTGGATACATTAAAGGATATCGGCAGCCGGAGTAAACAAAATCACTCGGCATGCGAGTGAGGGTTGTATATAGGCGTCTGGGTCTATACGTCTCTTAAGTAAAACTGCAGTAATTGTACTGTTCACTTAAATCAGGTGTTATCATCGGGTAGACCTGATGATGACGCCCTAAGGAACCGCGAAACACGTGTAGTGTAATATTTACATTAAAATTTAAGTGGACAGTACAATTACTGCAGTTTTATTAAATTACTAAAATGCTGTTCCACCATACAACACCAGAGACTGTCGAATCTATATGTCTCGATTGAGTGAATTTTTCATCGCCAAACTCGCGAACATGTGTTCTCTAAAGCGGGTTTGTCCGCTAAGGTCAACATGTTTTTCTTCGCAAGAGATTTGAGTTCGGTGAGAGTGATGTTTAAGGAATATATGCATTCGCGAAGGATTAACAGTGGCATAAAATATTAAGTGAGATGTCTTTACGTTAGGCTGGATTATTATGTATCTCAGTATCATCTCAATGCCTTCGCTACCTCAATGAATTAAATGTTTGAGTAAAGCATCCACAACCTTCAAAAAAAGCGTGACTTACTCAATGCAAATTACCAACCTCAAGTAACAAAGAGACTTATTATGACATATGCCTTTTCCTCAAACCTGACCATAGATACACATCGCTGAAGAGAACGTATTTTGCTGCCGAGAGCTGACAGAACGCAATTTTTCCACTTAATGATATTTCTTGCACATCAGAAAGGGTTATGAAGTTATTTGTATCCTTCCCTATTAGCTCTTCCAGCACAATTCTACGGTGAAGAAAATAGTTATTACCGATGTGCTCGCCCTTATCCCATTCAAGAGACGGATGCAAATATATGATAAAAATTACAATTTAAAAATTATCGCATAAATGTTTTCGAGAAATCTATCCTGTACCATGGAAATTGTGTTATCCGAAACGCACATCTGAATATCAATAAAAAGCAATTCACGAGCCATGAAAAATCAACGGGCGAAAAAGTCATAATCCACAGCACTTTAACGATTGCCGCAGGACAAAGGATGTTTGGGTTATATGAGTTTTATTCAGTGAGAAATAATATAGAAAAGAGTCTAAAATAAATAAAAAAAAAGCCAAGAACTTTTTAACAAAAACAGAAACATTTTTCGTACGAGGCCATCGCAAAACAGTGACAGTGCAATGGGATGCATTTCATTGCGTCAAGTTAAGAGATCAAATTAAAAACTCGCAGTCACCAAATTCACGATAAATTAATAGAGAAAATGAGGTTAAAATCACCAAGTTTTATTCTATTAACGTAAACAGTTGGAAGCATCACAGGAAAAAAATATTGTGTGTCTAGCTGACATATCACCACCGACAATTACGTTACTTGCAATCTATTCTTCTGTGGTGTAGTATTGAAATTTTAATATCGTAGTCAAACGAAGGATAAAAGTAATATGGTACATACAGTTGCCCTCAAATTAGATTATAGCATCAAAAAAGTCCCCGACGGGCGAAAGCACTGCTTCGAATGTCATCATTTATATTCTCTGACAGGCTATATTGTGTGGAAGCCAGCGAGTGATAAACGAATCACTCCCGGGAGAAAAGAGTGATGGACTCATTTGGTTTTAAAATTGGATAATGGGGAGATAAAATTCTTCCGTACTATCTCGACGCCGACCATTTCAATTATCAATCCAGGCAAACAGTTTTTGCTCACAAATTTGTGAGGCCTGTTCTCTCCAGAAAAGACAGGAAATCACTTCTCAAAAGATTGATTACGCATGTTTCTATTAACAGGGAAACTCTGCGACAGCGGAAGAATTTTACGTAGAGTTACAACAAAATAAGTACAGGGATATGTCAAGTTTCCAACAAAAAATTTAAACTTCTCACCTAAGGAAATTCAATATCACTTTCCCGCTTCACACTACGAGTAAAATCTGTTCTCTTTGCTAAGATTAATTATCTAGATCAGCTTTTTCTGAGTCAGAAGAAAATGAAAACTAAATGTCCTCGAACGTCCTCATGACTAAAATAAGCGAATTAAGTTTAAATGAATTTTTAAAAGCCTTGGTGCAACTGTAATAGAGAAAATGTTCTCAGAAGGTACGGCAAAGTAATGTTTTAATGTCATGTTAAAGAAGAATTTGTAAACTATTTACACTATGAAATACCTATACCGATTATTTACATTTCCTTTCAAATGCACCTTCAAAAAACTTCTGACGTAGGCAAAGGTAGGCAAAGGAAATGTTAACGTTTATATACATAGAAATCTATTTAAACGCCCATTACTCTTCATGAAAAAAATACCTACGACGAATAACACAGCTCAAAATGGGTAACATAGCGACGACTTGCTCCGGAATATGCCTCAGCGAAATGCAATGGCTCTTTTCAGCAACATTCGTCCACTTAAGAAGGATTCTAAAGGCAAAGATTTGAAGAAGAAAACGAAGATTCGTATGAGGAGCGTTTCTCTTCCTTCGACACTCGACTGGGATCTTCTTAACTGGAGAGAGATGCACTGGAGGAGAAGATGTGGAGGAGGAGGAAATTGACTCGAGAACGGGGACGGACGAGGAAGGAAAAGCTAGGGCTAGGAAGCGGCGGCATCATTCGAGAAGCGCTCTCTCCTCTGCTCTCCATGACTACTACAGCTAGGCGACTGGAACAATGGACTCGCCCTAGTGAGCGCCTCCCTCTTTCCCCTTCTCCTCCACGGCATCCACCCTTTTCGGCACCCACTACTACTACGGAGAGCCACTGTAGATTGAATCCGCTATGCTCTCGCGGATCCTTCTTATCCAGCCCCCCTCCATTGCGCCCACCGACCGAGCTGAATGATCTCTGATTACCACTCCCCCCCGTACGTATCTCGCATTGCTCGGAGAGTAAACGAAATGGGACTAGATCCAAGCGCTAGACCTCAAGCTAGTCTAAGAGAAAAAATATATAAAAAATAAGTAGTTTCCACTGCATGCGAACAACTCGAGAGAGACGAAGAGAGAACAACTTTCGAAGAAGAAAACCTTGAGGGGATGAAAAGGATCCTAATTTTTGAGCCTTCTCCCGCTGAATCACAGTCTGACTTCATGCCTTGCCTCACTTAACAAACGAATTCGAAATGCATTACAGTCATGAGAATTATGAAGGTTTTTTTTTGTACGCTGGTGCATCTCATGAATGCGTGAATCACATTAGTCCTAGAAAGAACATTTTTTACATTCCAACTAAGATGGCGACAGAAATGAAATATAAATCGCAGTATATTCAAGGCAACGAGTTGCGCACTTTACAATTAGAAAGTTCTTTCAAAAATTATAATAATATGATGCCGTATACAGTGAATATGTCTCTCTACTTTACCGCAATAAAACATTCTTCAACTGCTTTACAATTGTGAATCTCAAGTAGTCCAGAGAACTACAACGCATCAAATTCACATAATAACAGCTGAGTGTTAGAACTTCTTTCTAAATATCATGAGATTTCCGAGGAAAACGTGAGGCTAAAAAATTATATTACTTGGGTTTAGCTTATAAGTAGACAGCGTTTGATCGATTTCTTACATAAATGGCCGTTATAAATAACCTTTTTAGGCAATGCGATGAGGTATGATGATGAGAAGAACAATTATCGTCCGATAGGCAGGATTTTGGATCAAATCCTAATGAAGGCTTACGCCTTGCACCTAAAACCACTGGGTTGCTCTTCGTTATTGCTGCTAACATTTTAATCATATTCCACTAATTTGTAGTCACAAATGACGTACATCCTCATTTTGCGGGTCTTGAGCCTACACAAGAGACTAATGCAATCATAAATTTCCGTTATGAATAGGGTAGTCACGAAACACTTTCTTCGAGCTTCTTCCTATCTGCAATCAATCTAGTCATTGCACTAAAGTAGACGTCGCAAGTTATACGCGTACGACCTAGCGGGGCCAGTCGGTTTAAGACCATTATCATGTCGCACACACCAATTCAGAGCGAGGGATAAAACTTGAAAGTTCATCTATAGTCCATAAATTAAAGATAAACACTCAATAAAACAATAAAACTCACTGTCGTTCAATGAAAACATGCCACCAATATTCTTTCAGTGCTCCACACGAACTAGCGGGAATACTATTTGACTTGTAACTCATCGCAATGCCATTGAAGCATGAGCAATAACAGCTGTAGAGCAAAAGATATTGAAAGCAATGAAAGTGTGGTGTTATCAAAGAATGATGAAGATCTAATCGACGAATAGAATATCCAATGAGTAATTCCCACGAATAGATGGAGAGGAAATTTGTATAGTGCAAACTCTACGGAGAAGAAGATATGACAAATTTGCGACACAATGGCCAATTGGAAACAATAATGAAAGGAGAAATGAATGGGAAGAACAGAGGAAGACCTAGAATATATCAGGCTATTGATGAAATACGTCAAAGTGAATAATTATGTAGGAATGAAGCGGTTGGCTGAGAGGAGAGTAGAGTGGAGAGCTGTAACCAACCAGTCAATTGCCTTGATAACAGTTGATGATGATAATGACTAATCTCGATCTTCAACCTAAGCCACGAGGTTTCTTGAGAAAGTGGAACTCAAGCAGTACGAAGCCAAACGGCTTATGAAATTCCTACACTGATATTAGGAGGAGCATTTCGCACCCTACCACGTCATTAAAATTTCATTTAAGTCCATGCTGTTGAACTAAAATATTTTTCTTAAATGCCACTTTGAGAGCAGAATTCTTAGAGAATACTCAAATTGGGCATTAGGTGATCCAACTTCAAAGGCTATATCGCACAGTCTAACCTAGGATCTTGACTTTGAGACAGTCGCAATAGCCATGTCAGAGGCTGGATTCGAAACCGTGATCTTAGGGTTGCAAAGCCACTACCACTCTACGTTCAGTTGCAAAGCGATCATATTAACAAATTCCTTATCACTTCGCATCGTAAATTTTAGCGAGTGAATTTCCCATTTACCGTTTCCTTAGCAAAGGAGCGTCCCAATATACAACCCGCCGAAGCCACGTAAATTATTCGTAAATTAAGTGCGGATGTATGACGGAGGGGCCAACAATCATCGTGCGGAAGGGTACGAATGCTTCATGTTTCAGAAAATACGACAACGACTAATGGAAACATATATATATATATATATATATATATATATATATATATATACATGCATAAATAAAACAGTGATACACTAAACAAACACAGAAACACGCAAAAAGGACACTCACAAAATAAAACTTGTACGTTTCGGCGTCAGGACGCCTTCGTCAGCGGTAGAGGAATGATGAGTCCGCTCTGTTCCCTTGGGAAGGAAAGGGCAGAGAGGAAGGAAAGGGGGGGTAAGTGCGAATGGATAGTGGTGGGGAGAGAGAGGTGGCTATTGGGCTTTTAATTCAATGGGCTAGGTTTAGCCCGGGCTTTTCGAATGCTCTTGTCACCCAAATATGGGCGTATTCACGAATTTTCACGTCAACATTACCGGCGGATTGAGGAAGGGCTTCTATGATCTCTAGGGAGAAACAATCGTCAAAATTTTGAGAGTGGGAGGCGGTATGTTTGGGAATGGGATCAAGAAAAGGTGGAGTTTTGGTGGCATGGCGGTGATTGTTCATACGGATATTGAGGGGGGTGGTACATTTTCCCACATAGAAGGCAGGGCAGAAATTGCAGGAAAGGCGGTAGATGATGTTGCTGGTGGTACAATTGGCCGTAGAGGAAGATCTTTTGAGGGAGGGGGTGGCGGAGGGGCGGAGGAGAGAGCAGCATTTGCACCTCGGGCGTCCGCATGTTGAGGAAAGTGGCGGAGGGGGGGCGGTGGGTTGCAGGGAGGGTCTAGTGGATTTTAAAATGTCCCGAAGATTTGAGGGACGCTTATAGGAAACTTTGGGACATGAAGGTAGGAGGAGGGAAGTAGAGGTATTGTTTTTTAAGATTGGATACAGGTCTTTCAATATGTTTTTGATCCTGTGTGCACCAGGGAAGAATGTGGTGACAAGGTTAAGTTGGTCAGGTTGGTGGGTCTTGGTCCGAGGGGTATATTTTGCAGTAGGAGACAGGATTTTATTTAAAAGCAACTTCTCTGGGTACTCTCGTTCTCTGAGGGAGAGAGAACGAGAGTACCCAGAGAAGTTGCTTTTAAATAAAATCCTGTCTCCTACTGCAAAATATACCCCTCGGACCAAGACCCACCAACCTGACCAACTTAACCTTGTCACCACATTCTTCCCTGGTGCACACAGGATCAAAAACATATTGAAAGACCTGTATCCAATCTTAAAAAACAATACCTCTACTTCCCTCCTCCTACCTTCATGTCCCAAAGTTTCCTATAAGCGTCCCTCAAATCTTCGGGACATTTTAAAATCCACTAGACCCTCCCTGCAACCCACCGCCCCCCCTCCGCCACTTTCCTCAACATGCGGACGCCCGAGGTGCAAATGCTGCTCTCTCCTCCGCCCCTCCGCCACCCCCTCCCTCAAAAGATCTTCCTCTACGGCCAATTGTACCACCAGCAACATCATCTACCGCCTTTCCTGCAATTTCTGCCCTGCCTTCTATGTGGGAAAATGTACCACCCCCCTCAATATCCGTATGAACAATCACCGCCATGCCACCAAAACTCCACCTTTTCTTGATCCCATTCCCAAACATACCGCCTCCCACTCTCAAAATTTTGACGATTGTTTCTCCCTAGAGATCATAGAAGCCCTTCCTCAATCCGCCGGTAATGTTGACGTGAAAATTCGTGAATACGCCCATATTTGGGTGACAAGAGCATTCGAAAAGCCCGGGCTAAACCTAGCCCATTGAATTAAAAGCCCAATAGCCACCTCTCTCTCCCCACCACTATCCATTCGCACTTACCCCCCCTTTCCTTCCTCTCTGCCCTTTCCTTCCCAAGGGAACAGAGCGGACTCATCATTCCTCTACCGCTGACGAAGGCGTCCTGACGCCGAAACGTACAAGTTTTATTTTGTGAGTGTCCTTTTTGCGTGTTTCTGTGTTTGTTTAGTGTATCACTGTTTTATTTATGCATGTGCATCGTCGCCGAGAGCGATTTTCTACCAAGACATTATATATATATATATATATATATATATATTGGAACGAAATTCTTGGTTAAGCGTAGTAAGTCAATATCATAAATGACGAATTACATACCCTTGATTCTACGGCCGTATAATCTTGTGGAAAGAAATTTTATGGCCCCAGGATCGTCCAGTAATGGCAGGATAAAACCGTTATACCAATCACTCTCTCGCACACCTCTTCGCTGTCCTAATTATCCGCCGACGCATAGTAATGCATATAGCCACCGCCGCATAGCGGCATGCTTAATAAAGAAAATCCCACCTTGAATTTATCGAACGAACGGGATGCCAGGCATGCATGGCACGTCCCTGGGAGAAGAATAACAATAGCCCATACCACTGACACACATAGAAATATAGGCACGTCCCGTCGATTTCTTCCGAACTCCTTCGAAGTAGATGATTATGCGGTTGGAAGGTGTGTGGAGCGAGCAGTCTTGGAAAGGAGGTTCCGTATTCCGAACGGTTCCTATAGGGTTGTGCGGCTTTGTTGATGTATCGGCTGCGATGTGATTGGGATATTGCAGTTCTATAAGGATCCACCAGGGAATACAATGCACATGCATCGCTTGGAGATATCACGTAGCATGAGGTAACATGCATTGTGGGATACTATTTCAACGAGACAAATATGAATGAAAAATAAGAATGGTTGGTTTGTGATTTAATGCGACACATGATGTATATAAATAAGCACGAAGTATTTTGCGATTATACTGGGATAATAATGCCATGAGGCAAAATTGCATGTAGGTTCAGTCTTGCTATTTCATGGCATTGTATCCTAATATTACGCGAATATCACACCAATTTGTGAACCAGTTTAAGCTTTGACTTGTTCCATACCAGCGATAAAGAAAATATTTCTATATTTACATTCAAGTTTCAAATTGGATTATGCAGCACTTTATAGTATGCCTATTGAGGTAATAAGCGATATGAACGCAATATGATTATATGACATTCTCTCCTTAATGTCCGAGAATGAATTACCACGGATATCAAGCAGAAATAGCTCAAGCAAAAAATAAATCGTTTATGATGAAGAAGCAGCTACTAAACTCAAAGCTGAAAACTTGAAACGAGAAAGCAGGAGGTAAGTCAAAACAATCGGGTAGGCTATGGCACTCCATGGGACTGACGAGCACGCCATTGAAAAGGTTGACCAGAAAAGAAAGAGAAGCCTTGGGGTCGGAAAAGATAGCTGAACTGCGAATTTTTCCGGCTTCAATTGGTGAAATACGTCATTCAATAATTTCTACATTTTTGCATGCTCATTTATTACAGACGATAATTACGATGGTAAGCATCCGAAAAGGAAAGGACTCTGTATGGCAGCGTACGCAAAATAAGAGAAAAGTGAAATGGTCTCACCCTGAGATACTCCGTGAGAAACATATAAAAGTGTAAAATACGTAGAATGAAATGCCCCGCGAGGAATATCAAGTGCTTTGCACATTTTTATACATATAAATTTTATACTTAGGACAAGGGAAACGGAAATATGGAAAGAAAAAAACAGGAACGTAGGTATAAGAAGGAGCATGGGATAAGAAGAAAAGAAAGACAGAATTCAACCGATCTCAAGAGTGAAAGTTGACGATAATGCTTCATAATGCGATATCATGCGATACATTGCATAGTTTTGATAGAATAGTTACACCACTGATCAATGCTCAATTTCGAATATCGCACAGACTAACAGTTCCGGCCAAAGGGATCGCTCCTCCTCCCTCTCACCATCCAATGCAACGTGCAGTGGCCATCCACGTAACGGTTGAATAAGACGCGCACGCCTTGCGGCCCCATCCACCAGCCATCGTCCATCCTGATGCAATTCGACCCAAAATCATTGGGGGCAGCAGAATGTCCGGGGAGGAGAGATAGGAAGGCTCCGAAACGCAGACCACAGAAGATATTATAATGATAATAAAGCCACAGTTCCCTCGCCGCACAGGCATTCTGGGAAATCGGTAGTGGTTCGCCACTTCGACCATTTCGGAGATGAATTTTCGGCGGTCGGCAAAACGCCATTCAGCGGAGTTTCCACAGAATCCCACGGCGCGCGGAAGAAGCGTTGGGAAACAACGGAATTCGAATTACGCTCGTTAATCTTTCAGGTTTTCGCCTATTTTTTGAGCGCGAAAAAATGCCTCCTTAACAAAACCCGGCGTAGCGGAAACGTTGGCCCATATTTATGGCCACGTGTGTATCGTAAATAGCGCGATCCTGGACAAAGCGTTTCGTGTAGCTAACTCATACCAAGTGGTGTTTCTTTCCTCTAACGCTAACACGTCGATATACGTTTTCGCGCTTTGAATTTATCCACGGGAATTGATATTTGTGAAACAGCTATTCTGATGGAGCGAAATGTATTGAGCTTAGGGTCATAAAACAGCAGGTAAATACTTTGAGGAATACACTTACTTGAAACTCTTCGCTGGGATTAGAAAAAAAAATTCGTTCTCATGAAATAAGGAATTCTAGTGTTTCATTTCCACCTGAATTCAAATTCATTCACAGATGTATTCCACAAAAGATATCAACGCTTTAATTTTCCTCACAGATGAACTTTTATAGAGAAAACAAAATTCTTAGCAAGGCAACTTCTATCATCGTAACATGTAGTGAACAGAAATTGAGGATAAAATATGAAAAAATGAAATGTCAATGATACCATTTAAAGAGTCACACGGAAGGGCGATATTCTCAACGAAAAAGTTACCTGCTGGACTGGGACTCGAAATCAGTTTCCACCCTACCGCGCCAATGAATTCATTCCATTAAGCTACTCAGGCATCAATTTGCACTGAGAGGGCTCCTGAACTAAATCAAAAAACTGTTGGGTTTTTCTCAAGTCAAAGAATTCCCACCATCTTTAAGGGAGAAATCACGAAGGTATTGAAGAAATCAGTCTTTTCACGTAAGACTTGGGACACCTTTAAAGTGAGATGGGAACGTGAACCCGGACATGCAATTTTATCAGCGTACACATTTCCTCACAATATCGATGGGAACGTGAACCCGGACATGCAATTTTATCAGCGTACACATTTCCTCACAATATCGCTTGACCCATGTGAAAATAATTACAACATAGTCATTGTCTCTTGAAAATTTCATCAGCGTATTGTTTCGGAGTTGATCTACTTGAGCCATCTCGTTAGTTTTAATGAATCCTTCCGCAGAAGTTCCCGTTCCCATGACCAGAGCTTATTCGTCGGCGTATTCGCTTGCAGCCAAGGGAAGTACGGTTATACCTTCCCGCAAAATGAGAAGCTACATACATCTAGAAGCCGTCCGGAATTTATCTTTGCGACGAAATATATGTATCTCAGTCAGTCGAATTAACATTCCTTCCACCTCTCGACGTTTTGTTCGCTTTATTGAGGAAGCAGAAGGAAGCAGTCACACAGGAATTTTTTTCACGTGAGAATTTTTTTACCGGATCTCATTCGTTTCCGCAAGTGGGCTGATCCAGGTTACCGGTAATGATGAGCAATAATTGCGTTCATATTATTTTCTCTTAACTCCACCACGGTTAAAAGATCTAATCTCTCAGCTATACCCAACACCCAATGTATTCCCGGAAGAATAACGATTTGGGGTGAAAGGAAAGTTTCTTCCTCTCCCACGGCAGACTCAATTCTCCAATAAATTGCTGCCGGAAAGGGAAGGGTTACTCGTCCAAGGGCGATTGTTTTTCCAGCTTACTCCTGCAGTCCCACAGCAAGCCAGAGCGCATGCGCGCACGATCTCGATATCCGACGGATAGGCGCTTTCCCAAGTTCTTCGAAATTTCGGCTCGGAGCCGGAAATCGGCGAGTTATATTCCGAGGCATTAATTTTGGATCCAATACAGGAGTAGGTATCACATGAACCCACTTTAATTTCATATTTCATACATCGGAAACGCATTTCCGAGAGAACTTCACGCTCAACATAATGCGAACACTTCTCCTACTTGAATCAACCCCTTCAACTGCGCGTAAACCATTAGCATGTATCACCTTTATAGCATAGATTAAATGGATGGATAACATCTTATATATATGTATGAAGCATACATATATATAAGATGTTATCCATCCATTTAATCTGTATGCTGCTCACGTTTCTACGAAATTATATTCCGGAACTTTAAAATAGGTCGTTCCATAAACATTTCTGCTCACGATCTCTGCTTATTTTCGATCATTGTTTTTCCTTTTACATTTACAGCCAAAATATTAATCACGTGAAACGATTTTAATAGAAGGAAATACTAATCCCAATATACAATCGATGAGAGTATAAGTATTAATAGCATGAATGATTTTTCGCCCTTACAGACCAATTTTGAAGATACCAGGACTAGCCACGTTATTTATCTTTTACAGAGTCACCCGCAAGTGCACATAAGTAAGATATTCCCCAGAGCTAAAACGGGATTCGTCTTGATCGGGATTCGAACCAGGATCGCTCGAGTTCAGCCGAGTGCTTTAACCATTTAAGCAACGAAGCAGCGTCATCTTAAAGAGATGTTCCGAAGATAGGAGAGGGGATTTTATTTCATTTTGCTGACTCCAAAGACAAAAACGTGTCGGAACATTTTTTCCATTCCATTCAGAACACTTATCTTCAATATGCATTCTTTTCAGCGAGAAAAAGAAGGGAAATTATGAATCAAGTACCGAAAATAAATTAATTCAGACCTAGTTTTGTGAAACTGTTAAATATTAACAGACTATGACTCGATCAGGTACTCACCGCAATCAATTTTCACAGACTGACCACACACACGGGAAGATAACAGCCGTTTTCAGAAAAAATTCAAATAGGCAAAGACCGAAATTGATTTAATGATCTTTAAATATGTGACAATTCATCTTGAATGGGTATGTATCTGAGGATGACACCGACGCGTTGAAACCGGTAGTACCGAATAAACATTTACGTGAAAATCATAGTACCTAGCAAGGACACTAGAATTTAAGGATAGAAGACTCCCACCTTCGGAATGATACCTATTTTGAAGCTGCCAACCGCGGCGCCACTATGCGCCAATGATGGAATCAGACGATCCCTAAGTAAACAACCGTAATTTCGCTTATTTCCATTTAGCACTGAGGGAAATTACGGCTAGTGAGGAAGCAACTAATGGTTTTATCCGTCAGATATAACCATGTTAACTAAATCTGATATCAATATAATCACAGAAAACCCCTTTAATTGGCTATCAAGGTATCAATAGCCTATCAGCCTAAAAGTTAACAATATCTATAAATAAGCTATAAACAACGAAATGTTAGAACAATCACGACAACAAAACAAAATATAGCGTCGGTATGGGTAATGAACGTAATTCGCGAGTACTTGAATTCGTTAATACATACTTTCAATGATCACATTAATCATCAGCATCGACCATGCCTTGCTATACGGTAACGTGAAGAATAAAACGGAGTACTTACATTAGTCTTAAACAAGCTTTTATTCTTCGCGCCTAAAGTTTTGTTTTTTTCTCACACGATTACGGAATGCCCTTTGGAGCAACCAGGAACAAAGTAAAATATCTTACCCATTTTTAGTCGAGTAATAAATCTTTTTCTGTACCAACAATTGAAAATCCTCACAAGCCGCCATCCCGCCATGCGTAAACAAAGTGACAAAACGTAAACAAACTACATCAGAAACCTCACTATTGCCACCTATCGAACGGCTTCAAACAAAAAACAATGAAAGCGCAATGAACTTGGCGGGGCTGGTACCTAGTTACGTGAAAATCATAGTACATAGTTACGTGAAAATCATAATACATTTATTAGCATTCTTAAATGTGACTATTCAACTGTTCGATAGCACAACCGGTTCCTATAAATCGCGTTTGAAACAATACCAGCCATGAATGTTTCTTTTAGAACGTAGCGAATGTTCCGCGTTACTTCCGTATTCTTCATTTTATCTCCACCATCAATTATACTACGAGCCCGTTCATGAACATCTTGCTTTCGTGAGACCATGGCACAATTTTACTTATATCGACCGCACACGCAAGGCCCACTCCCCATCGTCACTCCGATCCTGAAGCATATACCAATTCACGTGCTCCTGGCCACCACGTGAGGGGGCGGGGACTTAAATGCTATCGTTCATTCTTCGAGAGAGGATGGTAAATCTTGGATCGTCGCTCCGTGGTTCATCGCGCGCCTATTCATTTTCAGAGCCGCGAAAGCTCTAAAACGTTTTCACTCCAGTCGCGCGCGGAGAGGAAAAGAGTTAAAAATTTAAAAAAATGAAAGACTCCAAAGGCCAAGGGGGTGGAAATGACGAATCCTATCTCAGTCCTCCCTCTGGTGAGAGGGCCATTGGTTTTACGATTGTACCACAACACCTCCCTCCCACAAGACACATTTTTAAGGATAAATAAGGCCTTTAACATCACACCCCTCCGTTCCCTCTGGATTGCGCCACGAAAAATCGTCGCCGCACGTAATATGAATGGACAAAGGGGATTACAGGGCGTCGAACCCCACAAGGCCCCCTCAACTGGAGAGAATGATCAGCAACCTCGCCCCGGTCGACACACACAGAGGGAGTTAGTTGTGCGAGGAGTCTCTCTTGCTTCCTTCCACCGCTGCACGTGCCTCCGACAACAATGCCACGCAAATCACTTCCTCGTCAAAGCAATCAAAAGTGCTTTGGGGGCGAGAGGAGGAATTGTGGTGGTATGGTATGGCTGGGATTGCACACCTCTTGCCCGCATAACCCATACGGAGCGTATGAACGCTCCATGCATTCCTGCACTATCGAATCATCAACCCCTCCTACCTCTCCCCTACAAACCCTATTCCTTCAGTCAACCCACGTGAGAGATGCGTTGAAAAAAAAGAGTGATTGAAACATACATGCTTTGTGTGTGTAAAAAGCTTTTCTTGAAAACAAAATACATAAAAACAATTTCTCCAAGAGTTAATGCGAAATAGCGATAGTTACAATACGAAGCGTGAACAGTATTTCCCAAGTATGAGTACTAATAATATAATACTATTTCCCTTATTGACTACAGATTTTGCGAATGACACCCAAGTTTTATTCACATTTTTATGTAAACGGCTCATCTTCAGACTGGTACCAAACGAAATAGTCGAGCGAAAGAGCAACAAAATATAATTGACTGACGAGATATTATGGGTCAGAAAATAGCATTTGCCTACTTCTGGATAAGTTGATAATTTCAAATGCTAAGTCGTTATGTAAGTGCTAACTGAATGTCGTTTCTAGAAACTAATATAAGGGCTTTGATTCCAATGGATTGAAAACAGTGCCATGGGCACGCACTGAAAAAATAAGGAAAAAATATCTTTTTGGCTGAAAAAAATGTTTTTATGACAAATTTAAACATCAGAATTAAACACCATCCACAATGTCCCTCTTATACAGGCACGCAACATTGCCCCAACCTACCTATCTACTACCGCATAGCTATAGTAGCTAACGCACTCTCGTCATACAAACAGATGCAATGTTGATTCAACTTTATAAACTTTCTTTTACTCCACGCACAGCCGCAATTTTAGGTTCCATTACACTTTCGATGTCAGCCAAATTTCATCATTCGTATGATAGGGTATTAGTATATTTTGGTTTCGGACCAAAGAAATTAAATAAAACTTCACTAATTTATAATAACATTTAAAGAACGTATTTGGGCTCTAAACCATTTTTAGTATTCTTGCAGCACATGGTTCGTTATCGTTGTGCGTATTATCTAAAAAAAAAAACATTATTTTCAAGTCCTGGATGTTCAGGAAACCGAAAAGTTTAGGGTAAGTGGAGTAAATTGTTAAATCACAGTGTTTTTTCATTACAATATTTCAATCACATCAAAATAAATTGTCGTAATTATAATCGGAGTAGCCTCTAAATTATGTGTAATACAATATATTACATATACAATGTGTAATATATTAGTGTATTATGCGTAGGTATACGTGTAAAGTGTGATTGCCCAGCACATAATTACTATAACTTATAAAGTAGTGCGAGCAATTTAAACTGTCAGACGCCCCAGGTGCATTCCAAAGAATCTCCTGAATGCTAATTTAGGAGCATGGGGGGGGGGGTCCTGGAAATAATTATTTTTTCAGGGCATTCATCAAATTGGAGGACCTCTCCAGCGCCATTTTATGCGAGAGTCACTCATCTAAAAGCATAACCTCACCAATCCAGGGGGATGGCCAAAAGGGAGCTTAGAATGGGAATCATCGAAAGGAGACAGTTCTATGAAAGTTTACTTTGTGAAAGCTTAGTTTTCGCGTGTTTTCTGAAGTGCTGGTCAAGCAACCACGCTTTTTGGTACTTACCGCAGCTTTTACAGGCACTCGGTAGGAGTTCAAACCAAAATGGCTAAGTGGAATGAGTAATGGACCTTCGCACTGCTTTTGACTGCGCAGAGCATGTTTTTTGCTGATTCTGCCTCATGTCGTCGAACCTTGACTCAGCTGAAAAACAAGATCAGATCAGTAATTATTCATGTGGGCAATACGTGGAATTGTATTCATAGATAGCACACTATTAACTCTAAACCAAAGTGATTTATCTTTAGGCCCGAAGTTCATATCATATCATGTGGCTTCATTCGCTTGATCATTTTCAGCTATTTCTTTAGCAATATTCCATGAGCGTACAAAAAATGATACACATGAAAACTAAAAAAATAATTAGATAAACATCGAATAAAAACTCAATTTGTTGGAGTTACATAGTGCTGTTGGGGACATACTGATTAACCCGCAAATTATAAACCCGGGTCTTAAAAATAATATAACCGAAATTTGCATTTAGGCTTCACCCGAAATCTCGCAGCTGCGGATGTACCAGGTCCGATTCTAGTTTTCAGTTCCGGGAAGCACTGGAGCAAAAAAGAACGAAATGTGTTCGGCTGAGTAGACTGGCTATTAACTTCCTCAAATGAGATGCAAGCTTTGTATTTTATGCTGCGGAGAACGATGACCCCGAAAAACGTTCTCGATATACAGTGGCCTCATGCTCCCTAAATCTTTGCTAAATTTACTAAACCATGCATGTGAAGTAAAATTAGGGCATCCGTTGTTCCATTTGCCCATAAAAAGTTTTTTTCGTTCCGTGAGCATCGGTTTTCATTCTTACTCTGTAGAAAATATTGGCACAATAGGAAATGTTCCTAGAATTCAGTTATTCATATTTTAAACCTCCCCTTAATTGTTGCTTCCCTGAGACATAGGTTCAGGTTTTCAAATATATTCTCATGTTTATACCTGACAAGTCTTAGCAATGAGAATGCAGGTATGAATATGAGAGTAGCAAAATACGTTCGCAAGGACATGGTGGCAGCGATCGTTAAAGAGAGCCAGTTACCTCAGCCTGGAAGCAATAATAGAACTTTTGGCAGCATCTACTCTTAAAATGAAATGCGTTGTGGAAGAGGATTTATCTATGTATCCATTTTACATTAATTTTTTCATGATGCTAACAATATCACAAAATATACTTGTTCATTAATTAGCAAAAAAATAAATTAATTCTCAAACTGGATTCGTGGCGTCTTAATGCGTATTGCATAACGTAATAATAAAACGGAGAAGCTATTAATTATGGAGACTACGTCTGAGCTAAAATGTGAGGGAAGAACATGCCGAGGCACTAGTCCAAGTAATTAATTGCTTTCGACGTAATATCTCCACAGCTTCAAAGCGCATATATATCTTCTTGTGCCCATCTAATTTCTCAATGAAACTATTGAGGAGCATAAGAATGAGGTGTCTACTTTCAGTTGAAATATTTCCGAAAATATTCTATTTGCCATTGCTGTTATACTGCTCTCTCTCTCCCGCGTACCTTTACGATCACACCCCTACTGCGAACCCGAGAACTTCCGATCCACTTTCCGTCGTACGGGTTGTATAGGTCGTATATCGTACTTACGTACAACCCCTTCCTCCAGCTTAGGACACCCTTTTTTCACCGACACCTCCCGCGCCCAGACTGGTTTCGCCAGCGGCGGCATTCCGATATCGCGGAGGGAGAGAGTCTCCCAAGCCAGTCTCTCCCCCCCCCTCCCCACTTCCGTTCCTCCAGCATTCCATTCGGTCCACTCGGCGCATCCTCGCCATTTTCCCACCCCTTTATGTTCCCGGGACACCGTTTCGCGAAAAACCCCTCACTTCCAGCGTCATCCCTCTCGTCAAGATTTCGTTTGTTCGTGAAAAATAGCTTAAGCGAATGAAAACATGATGAATCTCTTCACGAACTACTCAATGATGACACAAGTGGAGGGTCATTACATAAAAGAGAGGTACTCATAAAAAAGCTGTTATCTTCGTTACCGAAGATCTATAACCCTGGCGTCACTATTTAGTCAGTAAAGTGAATTCATACATATCATTGCAGTACTTTAATTTACGTCTGCAAATCCATATAATATACTAATAATTTTCATCAATAGAGTATCATCAGCACGCAAAAATGATGCATTACTTAAATGCATTCACGTGCTATATTCTTCACTCAAGATCAACAATATCAAAGAGCACTAAAAGTATGGTTTAAATTAGGTAGGAGGAAAATAGTATATGGATACATTTTTAGGTAAGTATTACGCGCAGAAATAAAATTACTATGATTAATCCTAGACCTTTAGGAACAATCTCCTGACCACGATCACTAAATGATGTTAATGATTTCCCGGAATATTTTTCGCGAAAATTAGAGGCGCACGAAGACAAAACTCTACATTTGGCAAGTTACTCCAGTGATTAGCGTACCAGGGGCTTCCACTTCAACTGTACATAACGAATTATAAACGTCCACAACATACGTACCGCCCTGATTAAATTAAATGTCTTGAAACGACTGGCTTACAAAGCCTCAAACATGCACAGGCATTTTTTCTTCCTACTCTCCAGAGACGAGCGGATAGCGGTTGCTAGTTAGTCCACTGAAAATATCCTTGCGCTCAGTCATGGATACATCGAGCCTTGGGATAAATAACACCCACGGGCAGCATTCAAGAGAGACCTCAGAAATCCACCCGCCCAACTTCCCGCCCTCTACCAGGGAACTTCCTATTCGTCGTTTCCTCTCCTCGAAGCAGGCAAAAGGGGAACGATCTGATCCTTCATTCAGCCACGGACTCCTTGCGAGTTGATTGGTATCGTGGGACACGCCGCCCCCGGTCTCAGGTTTTCGTCGTCGACGGCAGTGGTGTGATTACCTCACGCTGGGAGCGAGGAAGAAGAATGAGAAACACAACAAGCGCTCGCCTTCCGCATCGCAGCTGCTTCACTTCTTGCCATTGCGGGAGCACCGATTTAGACGTTTCCCACGCATTGTATTGCGCGTGGGTTTGTGCCCGACCGGCCGCGCGAGAGTATTACGCACTCACTCGCGATTCCTTCCGAATATATATGCTTCGAGGCAGACCGCAACAGTGGTCGATCCACCACCTCTAGGAGGTTTCACTTTGTAAATAAACATGTCACTTTTTTTAAATTCGAGTCACCCAAGGAAAAAAGCATACTATATCTGATAATTTTAATAAAAAGCTTCTTTTTCCACAGTATTTTCTATAAATTAAACAATAAATAACATTGGCTTGGAGGTGAGAATAGGAGAAGCTTTGCAAAGAGTACTTTTCTGCCCTACACGAGGTGCTACCTAAAAGTACCGACACTTCTAATATAGCACACGAACTGATTGGAGTTATAACTTCTGCCGTGGAGTGCTTCTTAGTGCATCGTTTGTGAACCAAGCAGTGCTGTTCTTAATCCATTCGATCTGAGGTCAGCATTATTATTTTTCGCATTTTTAGACAACGATGCAGCTTATTCCCTCTAGATGTTACAGCAAGCCTTAGGTGATCAAGCTGTTCAATTTTGAGGATACCGGGACTAGCCACGGTATTTCCATTTACGGAGTCACCCGTCCTTCGAAATTCTTCTCGAGCACTTCAAATCAAATCAACTCTCCTCGTCCTCTGTTAGATACGAGTTGCCTACTAGAAGAGCGCACGCTCAGAAACCTAAAGGAAGCATACGAGTTGTAGCGTTGAAAAGTAAGCAGAGCAATAAAGCGAATGTAAAGCTCCCTATGCTATACACTGGGGAAGCATACTAGAATTGGAACGCGGCCAACTTCTTCCTCTGTAATATCGTGGGGTGAGGGGAATGGCCGGTGAGCCGTACGGCTAACGTATAGCTGGACTGCCGAGTTCTTTCCTGGTCCGAACGGAGAAGACAATTAAAGGGAGCTTTTCTCACCTCCCTCCTCCACTTTATTCTCCCAAGGAGTTACGGGAGACGTGCGGCTGGCGTTCCCAGGCCAGTTTCCTCAAAAATAAGAAACTTCCCGGGTCTTCCCACCCACTCGGCCGATCTCGGAGCCTCATGCCGCAACGGTGGGAGTACTGAACGCACAACATATGTTATCTATATATAGCCATCCACGAAAGTTCCTCTTCGTGAAATCATGCCGGAGCACGGCTCTATTATTGTAAACTCGAGAGCTGGGATTCGGCGCCTGACCTTAGGTGCATGAGAGGTCACCAAGTTTTGCGGATCCGTAGAACGACTTTTGGAACTCACTGCCCGAACGAATCGATGACCATCCATTCATTCCATCTCCGGGAAAAGAACTGAAAAAATTTAAGTTCCAATGCCTCCTCGATATTGAGGTCGATCTCCACATAAGTATCAAATACACTTCCGTCCAAAGGGAGGACGATGTGTCCACGACGCAACGACTGGATTTTGAAACGCCATATGTAGTAAATATATAGTAAATATGAGCTTTGAAATTGAGCCTACCTGTCTCCAAAATTATTATCGAAATATCTATCTCTTTTTTATAGCACAACATGGAGGAGGAGAATATTAAGGAGGCATTGTAACTTGCCTCAGCATAAGCACTATTTAGACGTGAGCCAAAGGGCAAGTAAGTAATGCATCTAAGACACAATAATTAATTACTGAAATACTGCCTACGAAATCAAACAGTATAAAAATTGAACAATTCTGTGACAAGCGGTGACAAGGGGAATGTTTATAACATCAAATTATTGGAATGATACTACAGTTCAATGATCTCAATTCTGTATAAACGATAGTACCTCTGTTTCGTTGTAAAAACGTTTGCTAGCTTGAGTAAACAGAGAATAAAGTGCATTGGCTTTGGTTCTTTGCCGATGTAATGTTTCCGGACGTAAGCGTGGGAAGTTTAATCGTCAAGGAGGCATAGATCCTCGATCGATGGTAATAATAAACCTGTATTACTCGGAATTGTGATGCTTAATTTTTTTTGAGCTAGCTGAAGTTAAAACGCCACTTTGTAGCAAATATTCAGGAGCTGAATACAGCTTTTTCCCTTATTGAACGTTCAACGTCCACCGATGGCTCGCATTGTAAATAACTGGCTCAATGCCTTAGGTGCTGAGTATTGTAATCGTGCATCCACCGGTATACGTTACCACACAAATGTCGCCTAATGATTCGCTGACCCACATAACGCTGACTCTAACGATTGATTCGCGAAATTCGGCGTCTGGGTCACGGATGTGCCGCGCGTGCCTTCTTCCCGCCGGAGCCCATCCCCCATCCCCCCATAGAACTTCCCTCAGCATGCTTTGATTCAACCGTCACATGAGGGGGTGGACGCGAGGCTCACACACACGTCGCTCCAATAACGGCCAACCAGCACACCGCGAGGGTTTCCGACCATCCCGGAAGTGACGAAGGGTCAATGGGGTTGACGTTCGCTCGAGGGTGTTTCCTTCTCGTGGCTACAAAAGCGAAGAGGCATGCCACGTGCCGATACATGTTCGATATTCCGTTTACCTCCACACGATTGGTACCACGACCCAGGTGGTTTGTGCCCTATTCCACACCAGTGCTGTTCTACGAACGCGCTAAGCACCAAAATGTGCCAGCGTCACCATTTACGTCACAGGCAAAAGTCAGAAAAAAAACAAACGCAGAGACGACATATTAATGACAACTATAATTGCAGTGCAGACAGCAGTATTATTCCACTGGTTATTAATTTTTTGGATGAAATTTAACACTTCGCGTAAATTTTCCATCACGGAGTACATCAAAATGATTCCCCGTGAACGTACTCAGGTATTCTAACGTAACCTAACATTTGATACGCGGTTTTCAGTGGTCCATTTCTAATTGGTTTAGGAATTAATGGAAAGATTTATCTAAAATGTCGCACGGAACAAGCGCTACAAGCTTCTCAGCCCACAACTGAGAGATTCTTCATTAAGTAAACAGTTTATCGAAACAGTCTTCACGCGTTCCATCATGCGTGGATACACTGGCATTCAAAACATTAATGTCATAAAACTCATGCTCACAAACGACAGAAAAAAGATAGTGTGGTCGCAGTTGGGAAACAAGCCATAGAGAACGAAATCGCACATTCCGGAAGTCATAGTAATCAATCCATATGAAGCAAAAGCAGGGACCATCTTCTTTCAAGAAGTCTTCCAGCTCACAGCACTCAAATGCAGTTGAGTAGCTTGTGTATTACAACCACCCTCCAAGGAGAAACAAAATTTTATATTTTCACAATTAGTTCCTGGAGTCAGCGAAATCACTAATAGGTAGAGATAGAAAAATAAGAACGTAATGACCAAGGAAAAGCGGTGACAGTAAGTCAATACATTAAGTACGGCTATGATCAACATCATTATAACGCAGCCATAAGCTGCAGGTGGTCTAATTTAAAAGAACCTCCTAAACTAGTTTTCCGTAAGCACCTCATTTCTTAGCACAAATTATAAATTCAACCGCAGAATCAGTCCTCAAGCATTATTTCTCATTGCCATTGTAACTAGAAAGTTGACCAAGCAATATTATTTATTCCTAACACGAAAATATTGGACGCATCACACCACAGCCCGAAAAAAGCTCAGACACGAGAGCAAAATTAGCCTTGCCAATAGAACTTCTCAATTTCAATTCAGGGAGCAATAATAGCCTTTATTGTAATTTGGAGATCTTCTGCAGTACCAACCGTTTTCATAATTTTCCTTCAGTTGAATATAATTCAAATTAACATTCGGAAACCAAAAGATAAAATGTTACTACAGAATTAAAATTATAGGCGTTTTTATAACTTGGACAAAACAGATGGCAGCCACGGATATATTTTATACCGTGCAGAATAAAACGTCTTATAATCAGCAATGTGAAATTATAATGATATACCACAAAATTAAGCCAGCACATGTTAATTTTGTTAATATGAAAATATTCTCGATCACACGAGAGTCCTTTGGGGAAAAGTTCCTTTTTAGTTACTTTCAATGTCAATAGAGGCTTCGGCTGTACCAAAAAACCTCAAAATACTATTTCTGGCAAAAAAACAAAATTGTGGTTTCGAACCGATAATGACGCATTTTCTATAAAATCGTCAAAACCACTGTTCCCTTTCGAAGGTGTACATACCGATCCGATTGGCATTCCGATCGTACATTATACTACACAATAGTTAAAATTAGATACTAGGATATATACATTTATGTATATCTCCTCGAACGACATCCACCACGATACGATGTTGGGAATGTACAAAAGAGTAATTGTCCATCAATAATCGATACTTATGTTTTTAGAAACGAATGCACTTGTCTGTAATTAACCAAGTTACTCTTTTTGAGAAATATGAAGTAGATATCAGCCCAAAGAATAAGACATTGAGTAAATCTGTTGAACAGATACAAGCCGACCAATTCTGACAAACATCTTGGAGGTGGCTTTCGCGGCACTATATCGATATTTATATTGTTGTCGTAAAATAACTTGGATATGAACAAGCATTGAACACTTGAAATTTGTTTGCGTGTATTATCAGTGACAAGCATTAGCGATTTATGCTAAGGCGTAATAAGTCGTAGTTATACTAACTTTAGGGTATAGTGTAATGCATGTTGGTGACCACTCACCCCCTGCCACACACCCTTGAGGCGGCTTGCAGGGCATTTTGTGGATGTAGATGTATACTCTGGGGCCTTGGAGAAAAACTATTGGCGCGTATCCATAGGAAGGGCTAAGGAGTATTTTTTTTAACTCAATCTAACCAAAACTTCTTTTTCTTATTGCCCCTGCTTTAAAAAAACACTCCACCTTTTGTTAAAAACGCTCCAAAAATAGTCAGCTCTATGCTGTCTTCAATCAGAATGTTTCATCAACAGCTTCATTGGAAAAAAATGAGGAAGACATCGGCAGCATTTCCAAGCGCAGATTACTGCAGCAAACCGTTGCAAACTTCCACCAGTCGCATATCCTGAAATGCATTACCAAGTCCCTCACGCAATCAAGGTTTGATAATCCGAAAGCCTATTAACCTAAAGGTTGAAACTTAGAATGGATGCCATAGACAATTCTGTACAATATAACCTTAGCAGTGAACCAATATAACTCTGAAATGAAATACACCTTTGCTATTAATACAGCGATCTTTGATTGAACCTTTTCATAAGTACTGAAGTTGCAAACTTGGGTTCGGATTCAAACATACTTTTTAATTATAGTTCCTCTTTAATGGCCTTTACATGACGTTAAATCAATACAGAAGACAGAACATGAAAAACATACGATGATGGGCGGAGTAGATCTAATTATTGAAACCTGTTAATTGAAGAAAATTGCAAATAGCCATCACAAAGAACTTCGAATGCGCAACCACTCACTTAAAAAAACAGTCGAAGGAGACGAACGGCAATAAAGCACCGTTAGTTCCATCGACAATGGAGGCATTAAACCATTTAACATATTCTATCTGTTGTCTGGATTTAACTTTACACGACGAATTAATGAACGAACTTACTCATGGATATTTCATGGAAAAGACAATATCGACTGAAAGAAGTTTCCATGGGATTTGAGATCGACACCGGTGCGGTGTTGGCGAACAAAATGAGAATTAAAGTGAGGGAATTCATTATATCCGAGGAAATTGAATCTTAACGACTTGGTTTCCAGATGGAATGTCACACCCCTTGAGATGGGAGAGAAATGATTTAGGAGATGAAATTGGACCCTTTTACACCAGTAATTGCTGTCGCCGATATCGTACGGTTTTACGGCCTCGTGATATCACTACCCACAACGTGAATGACGCCAAAGTTTTAGTAAAAGATAGCAATTAATTATGTCATTTTTTCAAACATTCAGTTTAAGACGAACTTATTATAAAATGAGAACGCCATGCAAGACGAAAGGTTGCATCATGAACAAGAAACGAGCGCAAATGTTTAATGATTAATGATCATATTTCCCTTATTTGACTCCACCCTAGTAATGGTAGATAAGACAGAAAGTTAATTAGGTAGATAAGGAAAAAAATCAATTATATGTGCGTTTTACAACGTAGCATGGAATTGAATGGTACATTTATATTATTTTTAGAATAAAATAAATTATTAAGCTCCTTCTAGCCAGCATAATAAAACCTGAAAAAATAGAGTTTGTTTAACATTTAAGACACATTGATGTAAAAGTAGTAATTAAAGGGTAGGACCCCATTGAAACATGTCCGATTCAGGGACGGAGAATCTTCTGAATCCATATAAGAAAAAAAAGATGCTGGTAAGGAACTAAAATTGAAAGTTCTACAATCAATCCTCTTTGTTGGCCATAAAGCAGATTGTATTTTCCGAAACGGGTCAATTTTTCCCTAATTTAATTATCCGTTATCAGCATTCAGATTAAAGACAATTATAACAAAAATATGAACATGAATTGGCTGGAGAACAATATTTATCAATATGATACACATATTTCCAGATAAACATGTCTTAAATGAAAGTAACCATGGTGGTGCGTCTGCAAGGATGTTTTAGACTATAGAATTATTTCCGTTGACTAGGAGCATTCTTAAAGCTACTGTTTCAGGCTGGATATGGTGGAAGTTCTCGATATTCATAATGAATAAAGACACTTGGTAATCTTCCACAGATTTATTTATTTGACACGACGCGTTTCACCACACAGTGGCATAATCATGTGCAGGGTTCTTCGCTTTAGGTCAAGCATATATATAGCAAGCATATAGCACCCTTAGTTCTCCCTCACCCCCGCCGCTTCCCTCTCCTTCTTCCCACCCCCACCTACCCCCCCTTCTCCGCTCCTCCCTTAGCCTTCCCCCTCCGCCCCCCACTCCCTAACGCCTTGGTGGAAAGCTATATATGCTTGACCTAAAGCGAAGAACCCTGCACATGATTATGCCACTGTGTGGTGAAACGCGTCGTGTCAAATAAATAAATCTGTGGAAGATTACCAAGTGTCTTTATTCATTATGAATTCTTAAAGCCTTACGGGGATTCAAATTTTTCAAACTGTTTTTACGCTTTGATAAACACTTTCTACCCTGTTTTTCATATCTATAAGAACTTAGAACTAGAATACGATGCAAAATAATAGCAATCATCCAAAGAAACAATCGTGCTGTTTTAAAACTGTCATTTCATTATTGAATCCAAAGTTTTTTCGGAATTTACGTTCAGCGGAATTTCCGATAGGCAATGCACATAATGTACTTTGGTGTAGTAAGAGGGAACCAAATAATGAATTAAAATGGATATTAAGCACAAATTAAAGTTTACGAAGCGAATGAAATTATCATAAATACATATGCCCTCATACTAATGAGGGTGAAATCAAAATCTTTTGCTCGGATAATTCACCCGGAAGACCGCCGGAAAAAGTGAAGAGTACCCAAATGAAAAAACTCGTGCATCACGAGGCTCATGGGAAACAACTCAAGTGGAAGTATGTGTGAAGCAAAAGGCGGTCATCGTTAAATTCGGTCAAATTCGCGTCCGTGTGACAATTGCCGACCTCCTCAATTCCTTTTCCATCCCAATTCATTATTATTATTAGTATTATAATAATTTCCATTCATCATCCCGTGTGGGATGCAGGTGAAATTAATGTCCTCCTCAATCCTTCCTCGGATTAACGACGTGCAAAGGGGACATCATTTCGGCCAACCGTTTGTTTTAATTCCTAAATATACGAACAGCCAGCAAAAAAACAGGGCGGTAGAGACGAGAGATTTTTGTTTTATTTTTTCGCTAGTAAAATAAAAATTAACACCCACTCCATAACTCTCGTTTCTCATTTTTAAAAACACACGCAAGCAGTCGACCGGACGCTCAGCTCGCTCGGGCAGCTTATGCTGAGTGGGATTGGGAGAGGACAGAAGGTGTGCACGCTGTACGTTTTTCAACTCTTTGATGCTCCTATAACAAATGAAGGACGTGCGGCGCACGGAAATGCAAATCGAGATGCGAAGCCCGAGGAGGTGGAGGAGGAGAGAAGGCCACGGGAAATATACTATAAATGGACATTTTCGGTGGTATACAATACGTAGGATACAACTTTTCATTCAATAATAACGTATTTTACTAATAAGTAATTGAGTATCATACACACATACATGTGAATTAGAGAATGTGCCTCATAGGAAATCCTATTTCGAAATAACCATCTTTAGAACTAATCACAAATATAGAGTACTGATGTTACTGATTATTTTCCTATTCAGCCTAAATAATTTATTTAACAATCAATGCGTTCAACAAGGACACTAAAAAATGAATTTACTATCAAGTGTACATACAAGGCGAAAAAGTTTATATCAAAATTTTAAAAAATCACTCGATGTTTTGACATTTTTATTCCCAGTTATGAATAAGACTTAATCCCTTATTAGATATTTAATAACAGCTTTAGGCATCATTAGGTAAAATGGAATCAAGTCGGAGGAAAATTGTTGAAAGATCTTTGATTTTTATTGGAATAGAAGCAATTGTTTCACGTTACGCAGAGATTTAACATTACGGAAACATTTCACCAATTTATCATTTGGAAGGAGCACAGCAACTAATGCGCAAGACAATACGCATACCTACGTTCGCTTAAATGCTTCTTTTTGGGCTAACATCACGATACGATCTCAATTTCCTATGATATTATCTCGGTTTTGTTCCAGCAGAAAAATAAATCCTGGCTACGCTTACGTGGCTTCAGGGGAAAATTCTCGAACAAGTCTCCTAGCCTCTTCGTCATCCTTATGATCCCTCGCTGCGAAGTGAGTGGCATGCGTGGGGGAAAAAAATAGAAGGGGTTTGCGCGCAATTACTCATCCCGGGGCACTCGGGCGGTGTCATTCACCGCAGGAAGAAGATCCCGCGAAGTGCATGCGGGTTTACCATTCGTTTACCTTCGTTTCACCATTTCTAAACTCTAAAAGTATCTTAGGAATCCGGCCGTGACTACCGTCGGGAGGTCATCAGTCAACCGAAGCTGCTCCTTTCGTGCTGAAGAATGGAATGCACGACTTTTAGGTAAATGCATCGCGCATGATCGCTCTGAATACCAACGTGATTTGATTAACGCAAAATTTTAGTTTCAAAAAAGAAAAAATCGTCGTTTCCAGACTCGGAAAATGTTTAACCAATAATATACCAGGAAATAGTATCAAAGGAAAACTGTATCAGCACGTCAAACTTAATCCTGCGAATTGCAAAAAAACCCTAGAACTTAAATTGATTGATCCGATTCTAATTAAATTTAGGAGAGAAATCTGTGCTCTCACTAAGTTCGAATATTTGTCACAAATTACGCATTAAAAAACGAACACTTCATCGACATATATAACTAACATTTTTTGTCATGGTAGCCAGATTTGAAATACGGAAATCATAAAAAGTAATGCTTCGCCAGGGTAAGCACATGAATTCTATTCAAGTGAATAAGGTGCATAAAGAATAATTGCGCACCGCTGCAGCCGAACTCATTACTAACATAATCATTTGCCGCAAAAGTCCATTTTGATTCATGTATAAGCAGTATTTAATTTACATAGCAATAATTAGGCATTAAAATATGGTTAATAGGTTCCTCCCCTTAATAACAAGACTTGATTAGACTATGAGGCCGCCGTATAAGTCGCTTCTAAGGAACCAATCAAAAGCCTCATGTACCAATATGCCAATAGGCACCTTAAAATCACACTCGGTCAACTTCGTAAGCGTAAGGAAAAAATTATTCTTCCTCAAACTTGACATATCCACGATCAAAGCGCAACATTTCGTACATTAACTAAAACAAACTATCATGGTCATTAAGCAGTAGATAACGAAGGAAGGAATTTTTGCACCAAAAAGTCCATTTCCAAAAAGAAAAAGTGAATAAACGGCATCTTTGGCTCAACTCCCCGTTTTTTAAAAAAGGACAAGATTACCACCACAGCGCCGCCGAGCGTGTGGGCATCGGATGTCATTTGTTTCCCGTCAAGATGATTCCGGAGAGGAAACGGCAGAGGGCGAATGATGTAAATTACATCATTGTTTGAACTAGGAGGCGGGAGGTGGTAGCAAAGCATTCGCCAAGGAGAGGAGGAGGAGGAGAAGGGGGAATTTGAGAGCAGAATGAAACGACGGGAAAATTCTCATGCGGTCCATCTCTCCCATCATTGTTCCGTCCACCACCACTACCAAAAACACAGAAAAAAAAAGAATCATCCCGCGTACGGGGGAACGTTAACGGCCCGGAATGTTATCTCCCGCTTCCCCAACCGTAATTATTTTCGCTGCTCTTTTTTTCGGGCCACTAGCTCTGTCTTCCTGACACTTCCGCAGTAAGTCGCTTGCTTGCGGAGAACCCACCACGGTTTTTCAATTCCCGGAGCGATAATACCATGAATCGAATGTGAAATGAGATACTCACGAGACATCGCGTTGCGATATGGGTAAATAATAGATTTGCAATGTATAGTGGCATGAGTTACCCGACGAGAAATCGTTTAGAAAAGTAATTCCGTGTGAGATCGAAATTTTTGAATGCAATATGTACCTAACGATTAGAATGAGAATTTTCCGCGACTGAGTGAACCTAATTGCAATATGTTACACGTGAGACATACAGTGTAATTCTAGAGTTGCATTTAAACTCCAATCACGTCACATGTTGCGAATATAAACACATTCTATAGATTTTTCAGGCGAAAGAGTAGAGCAGTTAATCGAACCAAAACAGGTTTACATTCTCTTAGATAATTGAGGATATTGCAACACCCTTTTGTATGCCAAGTGTAACATGTGAAATACATCCGATCTAATGGTAATGTGCAATATCAAGCAGTTTACGATAGCATGCAATATGTAATATAATCCAATACGCAATGTTCCCATTTTTACGGAACAAATTTGATTTGAAAACGATAATAAAAGAATGAATTAATGGGAAAATTTTCTGAGTAAGAATTTACCTAGAGTGGAATATCTCAGGCAAGTCATGAGAGATTACTATAGTGAAGACTTACGAAGAAATAAGGCCGTGGGACGGAAGGAAAGAGGAGAGCTGCAGCAAATCAATCTTCGGATTGATGACTGCCGACGATGAAATTAACAAGCGATTTCTGATTATCAAACTTTGCACAGCCGTACGTTTTTTCCTTCCGCTCGGCGTGATTCGAAGGGCGCGTGACTCACGTCTTCTTGTCAGTTACTACATGCGTGGGTGTATGTACACATAATATGTGCTGCGCCTGGGCGTGACCCAGATTCCGTCCACGGCTCATAGTCTTTTCGAGATTCCGTCGACCACCCCTTTTCCCGCATTCATGTCTTCTCTCCCGATTCTGTTTTCGAAAAACTGCGGGGAGAAAGAAAGCAATCTCCGGTCACGCCGATGACAATCCTTCGGGGGAGCGGCGCGGAGCGGCAGATGACCGCTCGCATCCACTGACCACCAGCAACAGACGGATGAAAGAACAATATACACGAATGCTTAAAAAAGTATATTTTCTTTCAAATGAACGTTCTTCATCGCCATCAGCAGTCATCATCACGAGTATTGATTTTCTGTATCTCTTCATATCATTCTACTTTGAGCAAAACTGCTTGGTTCTAGCAGAATTTCTTATATCAACATCTTTCCTCATTTGCTTGATGCAACTATTCCTTACTTAGTCTTCCTGATAATATTTTACCACTCATTTCTCTTGACGTTATTGTCTTCAGGAGGCTGTTATGTATCTGAATGAGTCCCATTAGTTTATCTCTTCTATTTTGCAGATTTTTCATCAGACATATTCCCTCCACAGCTTACCGCAGGACCTTTTCTTTGGTTTTTATCTGTCCTTTTAACTTCGCTATTCTTCTAACAATCAAATTTACATTGCTTTTATCACTAAAAACATATTACTTAGGTCCCGAAAAGTATACTTGCTTATTTTCTTTGCGCTTTAAGTCTCTAAAATAATTATCTTTGAAAACAGAGAAAATGTTTCAAAAAATTCTTTTGGCGGAAAGTTTGCTCGTTACAAAAAATTCAAATAAATATAAGTTTTTTTACCCATCACTCCTCAAAAGATCTAGCGAGAAGGGAGAGTTGAGAGAGAAAGAAAAAGAAGCATTATGAAAAAACGTACAACGAATATTTCCCTCTCCTTGATTATTAAGTAGGGCTCTTATTTCTTTTTTTCCAAAATTTCCCACCGTGGGAGGAGCTCTTGCCAGCCAATTCACATTTAGGCGCGGGCGCGCATGATTTGAGAAGAGCTGGGCTGGGATAAGTATGGAGGGAAAAGATATGTGCTGTGGGTTTTCGGAGTGTCGTGATTGAGAGTGGTGTTTTTTGCTCATTGCTATTGGCCCGCATTTATATTCGTGAGCATCGTGCATGTGCGTGGACAGATCTCTCCTGAGTTGAATCTTTTGTATCTACCTCTTCTAGGAAATCTTCGGAGAGAATAGAAATACACAACTGCACGCGCGCAGGGCTCGCATCTACCAACTCGAAAGCTTCACCCCTTGGGCGGAAGGACCGAAAATACATTCCAAATTATTAGCATCCCACCAACCATTCCCGTCCCCACTTTTCCTTTTATTTAATAAAACATTTCCAGTTAGAGAGATTCCGGGATTTTTGACTCCACGCTTTTATTGTTCCGTTTTTAACAACTCTTTTATTCCCACTCGAGCGGTTATCCAAGTAATTTTTTTTTCATCCCTGGACTCTTAAAAACCCTCTCATCTGCATTCCTGCACTCTCATCTTCGTCCAACGGCCAGTTTAGAAAAAAAATTAAAATAATAAATACTGCATATGATTCCAGTTATTCATTCCCCCGAGTGCGCGCAGTCCGTGGAAAGGTGAGGAGTGAGGAGCGGATGTGAATAATTAACGCGTGGTCCATTCCTCGAGTTGAACGCGCATGGAATGAAAACTTTATACAGTTCCCAAAAACTTTCCGAAATTATTCTCTGGAGGGATTATTCATTGGACCGCGCTCATTTATTAAGCATTAAAAACTTCAACAATTACGAAAGCAAATGTGCCACGCGTACAGACGTTTTTTTCTCCGTTTTTCAGGTGGTTTCCCTTCTAAACGGGGCAGATTGTTGAGTTAATGTTTCTCACCGTTGTAAAGGACTCTTCCTCAACCTTCTTTTGCTCGGAATTCAAAGGGAAAGCAAATATTGACATCACATTCCATCATGTCGGCGAAAAATAAAATGTTTCCATTAACTTAGCGTAGATGTTCGTCTTTCAACACGATGCTAATTGGTGCAATGAGTTACACGCCAAAGATTAAATTCGCCATGAAAAATATCGATTAATTTGGCAGGGGTTTCAACCCAAATCTCCCAATTGCTGGGCCATGGTAGCCAAAAGCTCGCGAGTTCAGAACCAACCGCGGCTTTAAATGTTGAGCTAAACGGAAAGATATAAACTCGGTGGAGGGGCATCCAAAACCTTAGTACTCATTGATACGGACACTTATTTCGTTTTCCAACGGCAACTTAGAAGTTCATTCAACATTCCAAATATGCGAATCCGGCTTGCGTCCCTGAAACTCCCAAAACTGCGATTAATCCACATAGCGTAGCGGGGAAGATATTTATTGATGGAATATAGAATAATAGAATTAGATATAGAAACAGTAGAGAAAAAATAACTAACGACCCCACTGAGGATGAAGCACTTGAGCGTATAAAAAATTACTTAAAACAACCTACAATAGGATATTTTTGTACCTAAATTTAAGGGCCCTAGCCATTTCGCATTCCCGAAAAAAAACAGTCGACAAGGACATTCCCCCCTCATCACGAAGTGTTCAAATTAGAGACCCATCCATGCATATTACCTCATGTCATGCTTTTTGTGACCTCGTTCCAAGGGGGTACGACCTTAATATCCGAGTCGCCACAACAACGTGGAAGGGCATGGATCGCTCACGTGCCTCCTTCGTGAAAAGCGTCGCTAAATTAGATCCGGGCTGCTGTAAAGCTAATGTTCATATGCACCAGAGGAGTTGCTCGCAAGCCATCTACTTGAAGCGTTCGGGAGGGAAATACATCCTCGGTTTTACAACTGGCACAGGCGATTCAACTGGACGGAAGTGTTTTTTCATCCCACTCCATTTTAAGCGGCAAAAGCAGCAGTCTGGTCGTCCTTGTGAAGTGGCGGATGAGGCTCTTCACAGGGATAAAGTTTGACAGAGGACAAATTATTTGATTCAGCAGTGTGTCCTGGATCGTTATCTAATCAAAGTTTCTGCTCATAGAAGAGGAAAGACCGTTGCAACGGTAAAGTATTGTTTCGATATTTTTTCAACGATGAATACCCAATAGTTTTTGGACGATTATGTACAAACACCACGTAACCTAGAGAGATCTGTTTTGAGTAAGTTCACATGCATGCAAGATTCAAGAGTGAAAAACGAGGATCCACGATAGGATTTTGAAACGGGCCATTACTGTGTTCATAAACCCCATTTTCTGAATGGGATACTAATGCAAACGCACTAAAGCTATGTCATGCCTTCCTTGATTAAAGCGATACGACGTACGATTCAAAGCATGATGGGCCCCAAAATAGGTTTAATTACACAATATGCATTGCTTGGATGAGAATAACTAATCTAGTGCTTGGACCATTGCAGTGTACAGAGCAGATCCTCTAAGAATAAATTATTCTGGATGCACATGACTCACGTCGGTCAAACTACCACGACTCCTGCAAACAAAAGTATATAGCAAGTGTGACAAGTGATTGCATGATCTTAGTAGCGACGATTTGCTACTATCACGAGAGGATAAAATTAAACTGCTCCCGGTAACAATGCCGAACCGTTGTCTTCAATGAAGCTTAACGGACGTTAATAGCGCACGGAAAATAAAATCACGTAAAAACATATAAATAATACACAAACGAAAAAAAGTAAATTATAGCTTTGCAAAAGTCCGTTGAGACCCAAACAAACTCATCGAATGCAATAATGCCATTTAGCTAAAAATATATTTTATCGCAAAGAGTTGCGCAAGGCGCCGAAATTATACTTCAGCATCGTCGCTCGTAATCTTTAATAAGGATAACATTATTTTTCTCGGTACTAACGGAGTTCTTATTTTGAGACTACTTAATTACTAAGTTCACATTAATAATAAACAATATGGCCAATGACCAACCAATGCAGTCAGTTTTTTCCACAACCAAGGAACTTCAAAGGAATATTTCGCCTACGTAAACATTTTCACCTTAGCTGTACTTATGAGTTTCTTGATATAGTTTTCGTAGAAATCCTTCGTTACAATCAACCGTTCTTTAGTTTCAATACAACCATTATATAGTTAAAGAAATTAAAATTAAGAAAGTTAAAATTTTCTTATCCAGAAAAAAAAATTTCGAAATGCGATTTGAGAGGTTTCGTACGTTTTATTGGACGTAACGAATAGTTATTGATTTGTAAGCATAATTTTATTTGCATAGTCACCAAAAATCGCTATCTACCATCAGTTAGTTTATTTATGGGCCAAACATAGAGATAAGTTAATAAATTTCTTAGTTGAATTACAGGAAAATATGAGTCATCGCCTTTATCCAATCCTAGCATCTCTTTGGAACAATAAATACGAATCCCAGAAATTAAAATCACTGAAAAATTGGTCAACTACTAAATTAGTAAAGTTTACGAATGGTAACTTGGCAAAACTTGCGAATGTACGTCGCATGTTAAAGGCTATGAAATATCACAGTAAAACTCTACATTACGACAACTGTGCACTTTTCGTGCTCAGGAGTATTCAACTACTCTCAAAGAAAAATTAGGAGCTTAGCTACGGTGAACATAAGCATCAACTTACTTACTACAGCAGACTAGAGCAGTAAGTCGTAGTTCCTTAGCATAAAAAACCCGTGAGAATGATAAAACCATTGGAGAAAAGCATAATAATAAATTAAGAGCCTTTTCTTGGACGCACAAATATGCTAGTATGAACGCGCTTTTTCTGACAACGGAAAAAATCATCGAGCAATGCCAAAAGTTGAAGGCTGGCGACGGATTTACTAGTACAAATGTCCGAAGAATTTAAATAAACTCATTTCCTCAGGGTCTGCTAAGGGTATGGGCATGGGAATAGCTGAGATTTTTTCATCATTTGAAAACTTTCCGCAATGAAGGGGACGATAAAAAATAATCAAGACATGTTCATTCCTTATTTCCGTGTTGTTCCCTTCATATAACCTTCCACCATAAATCTCTCTATCTTGCGATCCCCTCCACCCTCATACACTCCAGACACTTCTACAACTGTCCTTACGCCTTCCAGAAGTCGCTAATGGTTAAGTCGCGGACGAATTTCATTCCTTAAAGGTCGCACAGCTGCGATGAATTAACAAGTTCCGCGCGAAAACTTTGTCTCCAGAACGAGAAAAAAATAAAAACTCGGGGATGGCCATATAACGCCCGGATAAAAACTTCCCAAAGAACATTATAAACGGAAGTACGCTCCTGAGGAATGTCACGGCAGCTGCCCGGCTGCGCAACAGGAAGCCACTGGCACGCGAAAAACACTTTAAAAGCGCCAGTCTCGAATGCTGTCGTTAACCTTCGAGTTACGCGTTCAATAGGACGCGCCCAAGGAGCGAAAAATATTTCGAAAAAAAAAATTAATCTGCCGTTTAGAGCAAACAACACCGCATTTTGTTCGCGTCATCACTTTGATTTGTCGAATGTTTTTTCGACCATTTTTTTGTAATAAACTAGTTCTCTCCGGCAGCAATAAAAACTGCCTATAAAGAGTTGTTCCACAGAATGATCAAGGAGAAAAAAGAACGAGACGACAAAAATACCTTTTTTCTTTTGCTAGCGCCTTGAGAAAGACCTAAGAGTGGAGGAATCGCGGGAGATAATAAGGTACTGACGGATAAGAAGTACTACACAGGGGCCCAAATTAATTTTAAGCCATGAGCACATCATTTTAAGAACTTGAATAAGTGCGGGGCCAGGATATAATTCTGATTAGCAAATATTGAAAAGAGAATAAAAAATGTGGTCCCTCCAGGCTGTGTGCTAAGTACGTTCACCCCTGGAGTTGTACGCCTAATTAAAATATGCGGCACTTTCTTATGATAATCGTAAAAAAAGGCAACCTGTTCCACAAAATCAACGCCGTTTACTAGCCATCGTTTATTTCGAGGCATCAGAGTCTAGGCCAATGCGGTATTCCATCCACAATTCCCAAATCCAAAGGTAATTCTTGCAGGACTCATAGAAACTAGCTGTCGTGCATCACAACGGGTTGTCGAGATTGACCCTCGTACGGTAGAGTCAGCAAGTTAAAAGAAACCACTGCCTTCAAGTATAATACTAGTACCTACTATAGTCGAGTACCATAATCAACGCTTAATAAGGCGTCCTATGTAAATTGCTTAATATGTCGTCATGAACGGCATATAATGGCATAGTCATTTAATAAAGGAAGGTTTTCCGATTGCGAATCGAACCCCGGACCTTGGGTTTTCCAGGCCAATGCTCCAATTACCACAATGGGTCATTTCAAATGTCTCTCATACGAAGTTGCATCGATCGTGACCATTAAGGTCTCGGTCGAATGCGCTAAAGCATCTTGCATCGTTAAAGTGATGTAATAATAGTTTACATCAACATACTTCCCTGCGAGCCGTCGCACGGGCATGTGGCAGGGCGTGCTAGGACACCAGCCGCATAAAGGTCTATTTAGATGTAAATCTAAGGAATTTTACAAACCCTCTTTAGTCATAATTTATCATTATTAACTATAATCCTAAATATTTATTTTCGTTATTCAAACGTCTCCTTTCTTATTCTCCTTATAAGTTGTCGGTCGGAGTTGGCTGCGGGAGTAGTATCCGAGGGGAGGTGAGTTGGAAAGTGGTTTTAATGGTTTTCGGGAAAGGTGTCAAGTCTCAGTGGATAAGACATGGAAGTGGGAATTTTGATGGGCACATCGCGTGAAAGGGAGAGGGGGGAGGGTAGTAAAGTAGGAGCAACAGAGAGAGAGAGGGAACGGTTTCAGCATTTGAGGGAAGACTCTTGCAGAGTAACGGAGCGTTTGAGACGACGGGAGAACTCCTGGCGTTTGACGTCGAGATGGAATGAGATATTCATTGCGGAGTTTGTATGATGTGGCGACCGGGAGAGAGAACCAAGTTTGGGGCACCGCGCTAAAAGACCCCCTCCGGGCGATGAAAAAGTTTTGGAGGATTAATCCTTTGCGCAATCCTGACATGGGTGGAAAATTCTCACCTCGAGAAATGCGGTTGAAGCATTGTTTTCAAAATCTCACTTCATTACTTCTCGCTTGTATATGCAGTGAGGAAAACAAATAAATGCCTGCCAAAAAAAGGTAAAATATAAAGGACTGGTATAAAGTTTTAAAAGTGGGTTAAATAGCGATGTACTTACTGTGAATTAGAGAAAAACTGTTAAGTTCTCCAAATTTTCAAGAGATGCTAAACTCGAAAATTTTAAAAATGTGCGTTAGCATCTTCCAGTAAAGATAAGACAACGACCAGAACATTCGTATGAGACGAACCAGAACATGTGAATTGCAGAACTGAACTTTCGGATAAGAGTGGAGGTTTGCAAAGTCTACAACCTCATATATTCTCCGCATACTAAATGACATTATAAAAAATATTTATTTCTAAAAGATACCCTGGGCAGAAAAAGAACATCATCATCATCAAAGAATTAATTTCGACCTACCTGCCCTCCACGCCGCGTGGTGAAACTAAATTTCCAATTAAGGGTGGAGATATTCAAGGCCAGACTTTCCTTTCATTCCAAAATACATACCTCAAAAATTTTATGGCCGTTAACTGAAAGCTAATTTCATTTCCAGGATACACAAAAGCAAGTTAAGGAGGAGCGGGAGATCTAAATGATGGAGAAGGGTGATAAATCATAAAAATTGAAGTTTCACAGAGTTAAAAATAGTGTTAAAAGGTACGTAGCAGAGTTGTTTCTCTTTGATCAGTTACGTCCACGTACTACAAATACGCATAATATGCTTGCGACCGCTTTAAAATTTGAGTACCGGGAATTTCGACCCAGTTTTCGACCTTCCTGAACAGAGTATATGCTCAATGAATTTTTAAGTAATGTAGATTGCCGTAGGTACCCCTTAATAACCGGAATTGTAAACAATGCACATAGTGACGTATCTTCTCTCCTCTCAACTGTGCAAAGAAGAGATCTTTATTCACACGTGACTATTATTTTTTACTGTTTATGGAGACAGAAGTTAGCAGAGATGGAATGTTGCTGAAGTAGAGAAGATATGCATATATATATATATTTAGTCATTTACCTCTCTCTCCCTCTCTTCCCGAAATTAAGTCAATCGAATGCGTTACGTGTTTTTTACAATAATCTCCCACCATTTATCGTAGTAAGTGATATAAAATGGCACTAAGAGTAATTTAATCGCAACAAAGTTTTGGTGAAAATGATAGAGTGAAAACATTTTGCTTGCGAAAAGAATTTCTTTTCCGCATTACAACGAATCGTAGACAATTTCAAGAAGACATATAGTTCAATATAATTTGTTATTTTGACCGAAAGTCAAATGGACAGCTGCACGTGAAAACAAGCTTTAACGTAGTGCACCCCAAATCATCAGCGACTTTCAATAACATCTGACGAAAAGTATTGCCACGAGTTGAGATCGCTCTGGAGAAAGACGTTACCTTCTAGCTCAGATTAAAGTGTAGATATTGGTGAACAGACTTAATTTATCCAAGGAGATTACAAGGTCATTGCGATGCTATCAAAGCAGAATAGGTTGGTATTATTTTTGCCCTGATTATGACAAAAAGTTCCCCGTTCGTAGAAAAAAACAAAGCGTGCGATAAATGAATAAATATTAATTAGGGCCATTTGTTTTATAACAATAGCATCAATAAATTGAACACCACATGAAGAACGTCATCAAAGTAGATGGCACAAATAAAATATGGACCTGAGTACCTTTTCTGAAAGCTGAAGTTCCTGAGTTTTACCTCTTCTCCCATTCAAATGCTACGCTAACTTGGTACATTCTGTACGAAATTTCCCCGGAAAATATTTTTTTTGCAACTTTAATACTTATTCCCCGCTTCTTCCGCTATGTGCCATGTGAGTGTGCATGACGTTCAAAACCTTTCACACTCATGAGACACAAGACACTGTGTACTTACCCTTGACGACGAGCCATACCCGTTTCAACCGGTAGAAGAAAAAAAAATCGCCGCTCTGATGACCGGAAAATTTGCTCAGCGTGCGCTCAGAGGGAATGCAAACAGAAGACCATCTCCCTCTCGGCTTGCGTCCCACCGAAAAGTCCTATAAGGGAGGATGCATAGGTCTCACTCCCGCGAAGTTTTTATCCAATTCGCGCACGACTGCTTCTCTCTCTCTCTCCTCCGTGGCGAGTGGGTGGGTGGGTGGGAGAGAGATACCTATCCTCTCCCTACGGTGGTTCCTAATGGCCTGTTTGCGCTCGTCTGTTGTTTCAGAGAGCGAGCGTGTGTGTGGCGAGCGCGTGCGTGCACACGCGGTTCGGACGGAGGATCGACTCGTCCCGAGCGAGTTTCGACGCAAGAGCTCCGAAATGTCGATTGGGTCGCGCGCGACTGATCTCACCGAGTTTTATACAAACAAGTGTCCACGGCCTACCGACTTCAAAACGACAGGTTCGAAACCAGTATGCGAAGAGATGAACGCTGATATGAACGAACACCCGCGCCACCGACGTCCGTTTCTTCAGCTTGAAGACTCGTTGGCCTATGTGGGATCCCATCATTTTCGACAGAGGTCGCCATCGCGTGGTGATGTTTGCGCGTTTGCTGTCAAGCGGATGCTCAGCAAAGGAACGCTCCAGGCTCTAGGCCTGCCAGGCCAGGTATTGGGAATGATTTTATTCCCCGATTGATCTAGCAAGAAGCACCAACGGGATATCCAAATCAATATAAGAACTTCCAACCTCGCGTCATGGAGCTTGCCGAATGTCACATGATTGGTCGTAGGGTATATAGACTCGGCAAGTTTCACGATATGACATCACCCCTGAAGACGATGGCAGAGACAGCAATCGAATTGCCTTCCTAACCTGGTAGGAAGCCCGTGAAAATTTCACCACCTCATTTCGCCGACATAGCACCAAATCTTTCATAGTCTGTTTCTTTATAATGGAGAAACGTCGCGACCACGTCACGGTTAAGTCGATCACTACTCTTATAGGTCAAAATCCATATTATTAATGTATAGTTTGACCTGTGAAACTTTCAGCGTACCAAGATTAGGTGAAAACATTTTACCTTGAACATATGAAGCCACAAAAAAGGAAATTCACATAATTAATATCATTATTGGACGTAATTTGAGCACCAAGTATGTCAGGCAAGAGCTACTCAAAAATGCTGTAAGATAAGATTTACCAAGGCATTCATGGTACGCCGCTGTTGCATAACCATCAAGTACTCTGCACTAAATATTAGAGATACAGCGATAGAAGGGATTAAGGTACTAATGCTGTGTACTCAGCAGCAGCGGCGGTGGCAGAGAGTTCTCATCATTTGCATATATCTACACGTAACTCTGCATTTCACCATCTGGGTGTGCGCTGAGAGAATTAATCGCTAAGGAACAGCGCATGTGCTTACGTAATTTGGGTGCATTTGGGAGCCCTGGGCACGATCGCAGTGAATGTGACGTGAAGAAGCTAATGCGAGATTCATTTTCTTCTTGAGGAGTAAAATTTGATGAACAATATTTCCACTGTTAAAAAAATTCAGCGGGGATTCTTTTTTTTTGCTGATTCTAATGACAGTCATATTTTCCGATAAGTGTCATTAACATCAGAAATCTCGTTTTTCCTGCCCGAAAACAGAAAAAACTATTGCAATTCATCAAGGTAAAATTGCACATATAGTATGGATGAAGTGGACAGTTAAGAATCTGACTTTAAAATAGCGAAATATTTTCACGAAGAAAATTCCACGAACGTGCACACTCATCAGCGATTAAGCGCAGAGAGCAATCATAAAGTGTTGAATAACTGGTTCAGATTTTTAATTGGACAGTACGCATATAGAATTTTATACAATGAATAATTTAAGCCATTGAACTTCTAAAGGGGATTGATTACGTGACTTACTGTTTACAGTGAAATATTCCGACATTTTTCAACCACTAACGCAAAATGTAAATAGCACGAAGTTGGTAGTCATAACCTTGGCAATATAAAAATAAGGGGCATTAAGAATTCTGAGTGAAAAACAAGTCAAAATTAACGGCTCACTCGGAAATAGGTGTCCATTTACTTACTCCATTGGCGAAGAACAAAATCAATTCTATTGAAACCGGATGGAAAAAAGATTTGGCCGCATTTCGTCAACACCCCACCCATCTCTCTCTCTCCCTTATAGTAAGGGGTAATCTTATCTAGCCTCCGTCTTCATACTTCAACTGCATCGGAGTGTCTCGGAACTTCATTGCGATTTTATGACAAAACGGAAGCACCACCACGAGCTCGCAGCGGATGAATGGTTTTCTGTGGCTTATGCCACGGTTTTCAGCACATCTGTCGTTAAAGAGTGGTTAGAGCGAGATTTTTTGTCTTGTCCAACAGCGAATTTCCTTTTAAATTTAAAGCATGAAGGGTAACAGCTTTCGGGCGTTCCCCCGCGAGGTGTTGATTAATGGCGACACTTCAGACGCCAGCAGGATGGCCGGTGAAACTGCCGTCATTTATGGACACCACGCGGAGGAATGCCCGAAAGCTGTCACCACTCTTTTAACGCTGAACGCCGCGGAAACCTTCATATCAACTGAAATTGTTAGTAGTTTGAGGAAGTATGGAGTAGGTATAGAGCAATTAACGACGAAAAAACTTTGCTCCAATGACTGTTTTTCTCAGTAATTAACTAAAGATGCCTATTTGAGACTTTGACTAATTTGTTTCATGCCATACGCTGGAAACGCCTTCATTACTACAAGTTTTTTTTCACATTAACAAAACGAAATCCTTCCGAACTATAAACCGAAACATTTCTGACGCGATCTACTTCCCATTCTTTTCAACGCGTCTCTGTAGGAAAGCACAGCATAGCATATCCCATGGAAAACAATTTCTATTTTATTTTGCCAAATATCTCGAAACTTAGTGGAATAAATGTCTGATATTTTGATATAACTAGAAATGTGTGATTTTGTCTTCATATTAAGGCCAAATTCATTGAATATTCGGCGTATTGAAATCTCGCCTAACCAACGCAGCTGAGAACACTACGAAACCACGAGTAACGAATAGAGGATAATAAAACGATACTTAATCAGGCTGGAACAGAGGAGTAGTGACAAGCGCACAACGCGAATGATCCCTTTTAAACTTCTTTGCTCGCCGCCATGAATTTTCTACTTCGCTCGATTGGAAGATTGATGACGGAGGTGACTCTTTACTCGACTAGCTATTCCCGATTCCTCATTCCATTTCCTCGTCAACAACCCCTCCCCCCTCCAAACCCTCAACCCTTCCCTCTCAGTCCCTCTTCCTCCAGCCCTCCCATCCCCCACACCCACTAAGCGCTTAATTAACTCGAAGAAAACCGCTCATGCGTGTTTTGTTTTCCAATGTCGACGGCGAGTGGTACAAATTTGCTCCCACGTACCCTCGACTCCGACCCGCGCAAACCCCCTAAACTCACCCACCGAGCCCCTTGTTGCCACCCCCACCACCATCCGCCGTCCGTCTGTCTCCATTGCGTGGCGGCGATTCAATCGTGACTGAATCTCTTTTCTCGTATCGGCGTTTGACATGTATTCCTTTTTTTATTTCCCAGGACGTCAGGCCTCGCTGGAGTCTTTACCGACCCCTTTTGTCCAATTCCGCGGCACACCACACTTGCGACAACATGATATGATTGCGCTACATGCTCTAAAAGTGGAGATATCGGTAGGTTAAGAAGTCAACACGCACGTTATGTAACTCCTAAAGTGTTGCGAATAAGGAATTTTTTTAAAACGAAGACATAATTTTTAAAAACTCCGAAAACAATCGAATTGGACGATTTTAGGATATTATAGAGGTTTCAACATTGATGCAACGAAGGCATGCTTAAAATATTAATTTTAAGCTATGAATAATAAAATATTGCGTGAGATATTGTCAAAGAAAAAGAGTACCGTGAATCGGTGACATTTTTCCTTCGGTATTTGTGACGTCGTTTTGCATTACTAAGAACTATTTGCGCTCATTAGAGAAAATTATGCGCACCGAAAGAAAATCGTTAAAACCAGTCACGGATAAAGGCTCTTGCCTACTCCTAATTTCATTCTCAGCATTAAAAAATTAATAGCCTTATCTACGCGCACACGCTTGCATGCTTTTAAGCATCTGGTCGAATTAAAATCTGTATTATAGAAATAAAAATTCGTGGAAAGAGACGAGTACGATATGCACAAAAATGAGAAAGACACACAATCACATTGCAAAACTTTCGGTTTTTTCAACCACCTTCAGCGTCGACTACGGTAGGAATGTGATTCCTTCCGAAGCATACACACACACACTTAACACAACTGCTTCACTTGGCTCAAATGTTACGTTGGATTATATTTCGAGACCCATCCTTCACCCTTATTACGCTACGCTACAATTACAATTACGCTACAAGAACGGGCATAAATGAAGTCTTGGATTCATTTCCGGATGTCTGCGCGAGAAGCAAGAGGGGAAGTAACATAATGCAAAATCTCTGCGAAGTTTATTTCCATGCGGCTTTGGGAACGTCTGAGCGGAACCGCCCGAAAAAGAAAAGCGTCTGCGCATCTTCTCAACCTCCTTTCCTTGCAGCTTCCCAACAACCTCCACCCTTCTTATTTTCATTTCCAAAACCCAGCTTAAGAATTAACGCTCTTGAGAGTGAAGGCGCGTATGCGAACCATCCACTTGAAGCCAATCGCGGGGAATAATTCATCCTTTTATGCTCGAGCCACTTATAAGACAAGTTCTAAAATAATTTTTAAAATAGGATCGCGTCTTTCTTCAATCAACTTTTTTCGCTGAAAGTAAATTAGGCATGGCAAGTCAAGTGATTTGGATGAGTAACATAAGATCAATAGGAAGAATCGGTTGGTGTTGAGGCAAGGAAAAAGCATGAGTGCAGGAGATTATTTCTGGTGCCAATTAAGGAAGGACAAAACTCAATACGCAATAAATTCGCAAAATGTCTAAGAAATTTTCCAACTGGTTTCTGTAAATTGTGACGGCGAACATTTTATTGTTATGAACTTACAATTGGTCATATATTTTCATTAACAAGGTCGTCCAACTATCACGTTTACCATAACACGTTATCGAAACAATGCTCGTTTAAAATTGAAGTACAGTGTGAAAACGTAACCTACATATTGAGTTTTTCTCATAATTATGTAGAATATAAGGTGAGATCAGCCTTTTAAGAACCTTTTTAAATGGCATTCTCGGAAAATGGTATCAGTTATGGTAAGATCTGTAAGTACTACGAAAGGGAATCATATTCCTGTATTTCAATTTTAAGTTATGAACGCAGATAAATTATTTTGACGAAAGAAGTTAAGCAATGAAGTATTGAAAAATTAAAGTTGGAGGACGTAAATTACACTCGGTAGAAAAGTTCAAAACAACGGGCAATACCTACTGTGGATCGGACGGACAGTTCGATCTTCAGAAAAGAAGTTAAGGGAAACGTATCATAAAATATTATGAGTTATAACTATCACCATGAGTCATAATAATTTACAAATTCTAATCACATATTGTTCTGAAGGTACCTATATATTACCAATGAACAACATGAACCTTATGTGGCATAATTTTTACCATATTTAAAACTGTAACAGGAAAATATTATATTCTTGGCACAAGCGTAAACTTTTGACTACTATGCATTTAAGCGAAGCGGAAATTCGCACTTGTCATTCGTCTCAGTAATTACAACTAATTTAGGCCAGCTGCCCCAAAGGAATAATTCCCTGACTCTCTCCAGCTTTTTTATACCTTTTTGAATCTCCTCAAAAGGGCAAGCAAACAAGACCACCAAAATGAGAATCCTCTTAGATTTCCTTTAACGTAGCGCTCATTCGACATTAATCGCCATGGAAGTGGACCAACCAAGGGGAGGGGGGTTCCCCTAAGTCTATTAGCCCAGTTCAGAACTTCTGCGTTGCGGCCATGTTTTGCCCAGACATCGTGCCCTCAAGTATGACCTCATAATTACCGCACGGCCCGGGTTCGTTAGTTGTCCTCGGGGCGTGACCAGACCCCCCGGAGGAATAAAAGGGACCCTAGGCGCGGCCTCTCGCTCTTTTGTTTCCCGTTCTTTTCTTTCATTTTTTTAGACTCTATCCACATCGGGGAACTGTTTTTTGGGCGCTGTGGGAATTCATTAAGCGGGAAAAATTTATGCTCTCCCACTCTCTCTCTCTCTCTCTCTCCTTTTCGGTCAGCTGCAATCCTCTCTCTCTTATCTGTTAATTTTTCACTCGCGAAAATATTTTACCGTGAGGTTATGGCTAAAAATAAAAAAAGTCGGCCTTTGAAGCAGGACGTTCTGAAATGTCCCGGGAGTGATGCTCCATCGATTTAGCATTCTCATGTTGGTCAGGATATGCAGGGATGTGGAGAAAAGAATTGCTTCCGTCAATGAAGTTTCATGTACAACCAAACTGTGAACTTTCATTCCAATGCATTGATAAAGATTTTTTGAGATTCAAAATCGGGTTGAATCCCAGGGGCCTTTCAATGAATAATTAGCCGGGCAATTTAGCTAGGTAGGTTGCTGATATAGAAAACCTAAATGCTGTGGATTCAAATAACGACTCTGGATAGATGTGATCGTATAAATGTAAAGGACCCAGGTTACAAGGTGAAATAATTACCTCAGCAGATATAGCACCATGCATTTAACTCCTACAATTTTCCTTTGATATTTACGTCGGCACCTAATTGCTCATCACTTCGTGGCGACATCGGTGAATTAACAAAAATTATTAGTGTAATTAAATTAAAAAACTGAAATGTAATAAAGATGCCTTCAATGCCTCATTGTTCCTCTTCTATTAACAGGTCAAATGGAACGATGTGAGGCAAAATAAATAGCCGAATATTCGGTATGTAAAAAAAATGTGACAGCCTTTGGTATGTCATTCCATTTGCTTTTTCCAAAAGCTTGATTGCAACATTTTTTATAAGATACGGGAACATACAAAAACAGAGAATATTTCATACATGAGTTGAAAGTATTGCGAAATATAATAAGACTTTCAAGGGAGAATTTATTTCTCTTTGTCAGAGGAAACAATTTTGGTAATGAATTATGCTGTTAAAAAAACTCTAATATTTGAGGAGTGCTCCGTAGATAAAGGAAGGAAAATAATAATTTAATTGGCCAACAGTTTATTTTTTCTGATATAATTTTCATGGAAATTCATAAAGACTTATTGCCCCTGGAATTTAAATATAAACAAATATAAATACAATATATGTCTTTAGCCTTCCGGGATGAATGCCCTTTTGTCGGGGCCTCTAAGCAATTTACTAATAGAACTAAGATTTCGTTGCAACAAAGCATTGCCAAATAGAACTCCTTCGGATTCACTATCTCGGTGAAATTTTCCTGTCGAATTTATTCAGCTCTGAAACACGTGAGTAGTCGTTTTCAAGGGGGAAGTCGAGAATAAAAATCATAAACACACCCGCAAAACGAGGAACGCAATTGCAGCCTCGTCTCCAGAGTCGCAAGGGGTCGTGAAAGCAAAAAAAAATAAGAAGACCGAAGGACTGGATGGAATTCCTGTTGTTTACACCCCACGATCGTCCGTCCAATTCGACCGATCGGAACGAATCTCGCGTGAAATTGTGACCACGGAGCATGGAGATGAAAACGGCGGATGGATTCCCGTCAAGTCACTGAATCGCATAGGTTGCTGAGGAGGATAAGCATTAACTGCCTGCCATCCCTATTAGTCACAGTTCGCCACGGAAAACCACTTCGCCGACCCGGCGGCCTAATAGCCTCCCGACCTGGGAGGCTTTTAATGTCCCTTTCTCCTCGCCCCCGATGATAAGGGGCGACCGAGAACTGCCGCCGTGTCGTCTGTGGAAGAAAGCGAACTTGGGAAGCCGCTAAGGTTGCGAGATGGGTAGGTCCCTCCGATATCGGAAAAAAGGTCTCCCCCACCCCGTTGCCCACTTCACACAATGTCCAAAAAAGGGAGTCCTTCTGTCTCTCTCTCTCCTTTCCTCCCACAGTCGCTCAGTCACTGTCACACACCTTCATGCCACCAGTTAATGGAATTTCGAGGTGTACGAGATAGAGAAAGCACAGATCTCAGATGTCTCTCAGTAGGAGTTTTCCAAAGGAAACGGGATAAGGTAGAAATATCTCGAGTCCCCAGAGTGAAGTTTCATGCAAAATCGGAGAATCCGTTAAGACTCAATTCTCTGATGATTAGAAATTAACTCACTAACTCATCGCCATTAGATGGCATTCGGGCTCGCCAATACACTTATTTGGATCTTTCGTATTCTCCTCGGTAATCATAATTTTACTCTTGTGATACTTAACCTGGGTTGTGACCACGGTTCTCCATAACGCGTGCGCTAGAGCGATCGCTCATGAGAGCGGAAACTTGATTGTCATTCTTCAAACGTTGTCATTTGCTTTAAATCACTAGTTTTAATTCATGGAGTACGTTTTTGGCCTTTGCCAGTATATCAGGTGCTCTTTATAAATTCTTAATTTCATTTTTCCCTAATTTTCATATAATAGCTATCTTCACAGAGCCATTAATGTATGAATGAAGCGCCCAGTTAATAGTTAAGATTCCGTATTTTCGACAGAAAGTGCCCATCGCGTTCGCTCCAACGACTGATTCATGTCCCATACCACCTATAGCGATTGGAATCACATGACTAGAGAATGCGTGAAAGGTTTGGCTTCCTTGAAAGATGGTATTTAAAATATTCACGGAGCGTAAGGGATCCAGGAAACTAGAAGCATCCCTGGCAGGAATTAATTTCAATCTCCAAGATTCTGATCAAAATAATATAAGCCATTGGGGTTTGGTAAAATTGATAAGTGCAACTGTATAAATGATAATGCAGTCAAATGCTTCCTTAATTTTACAGCAGCTACGAAACGGGCAAGGTATCGCAGGACATGTTGCACTATGGTTCTTCACTGAAGATTCCTTCGGAGGTTAAAAGCCACATGCTATGGGGGAAGAAGAAAAAGAGAAGGAATTCCATATAATTAGAAGGTAGAGTTTCGAGAAAAATCATAGAATTCAGGAAGATTCAATTTACTGAGGAGGATTTGAACGCTCCATTGTTTCCGACGCTGCTGTACATTCTCTATGAATCGAAAGCGGCTAGAGTCCGAATTTGCGACTACTCGAGGCGAAGAATAGTAGCCGCGCTGTATTTCCTTTCCATTATTTTAATATAACATTGATTTTCGAAAATGCACCCACATTGTCACGAAACGAATAGCAATTACCGACGTAGAGATCAAAGGAGTGGTACTTTAAGAGAATGTGGCTAAGATGGATGAGGGTGCATTTCCCGTCCTCTTGGTTTTCCCTTTCCTGCAAACTAGAAAAGTCATGCTTGAAATCCTTTCTTTAATTCCTTCTTCTTGCTCCATGCCTTGATCACACCACATTCCTATTGACGGCGAAGAACGTTTAGCCTAGTGAAAATCTAGTCTTTTGATTTATTCGCCTGAAGTAGGGGTCCCAGAAACTAGAAAGTATCACTCGCACTACTAATTTCAACCAGTAAAATCCTGATAAAGTACTCCAAGTTAAAAGAGAAAGAAACGCTTATGATAGAGGCATTATCTTTAAAATTTTAGACAAAAAGCTTAAACAGAAATCTATTAAGTGTACAATTAAATTAACTTGGAAGGTTATTGATAAGCCATTACGGTGGTGCAAGTTACCTTTTTTTAGGAAATTTGACGTACAGGTTAATGAAAGCCATGCCGGGGAAGAATTTTAATTTATCTTTTTATTACCCCGTGACTATTGGAAACATTTTATTTAACGTGAAAGATACTTTTAGAAATGTGGACAAAAGCGGTGTGTACGCATTAAATTGCAATTCATGGAGCGCTAGGTACATAGGCGAAACGGGAAGGAAGTTTTCTATTAGATGTAAGGAACATTCAAAATGCTTCGCAACCGGTGATCAATCTTCTATGTTTGCCAAACATTTTATGGACTATAATCACAACAGTAATTTTGAGTTTGAAATTTTACATGTTGAAAACAAAGGTAAAAAATTGGATTTTCTAGAACAATATGAAATAACAAAAGCAAGGAAGAATTGTAATGTTAACTTAGTAAACGGTATTTTATTTGATTGTCTTTCACCTCCTTTAATTTTTTAACGGTTGTACCACGTATTGTTTCTTGTACTTGTATTAACGTCATTGTTGTCCTTGGCCCGTGAGTTCACCTTCCCGCCCCCTTCCACTACCCCCCCACCCGTACAATCAAGGATTACTTATTACCTCTCGTGACTCCCCTACCACCCCCTTCCTCACTTTCCCTCCCCTCAACCACCCCCCCCCCCACTCCCTTCCCCTCCCCCTTACTTGATAGTATTTAAGGAATGGACTGGTATTACCTGTATCTTGATAATGACAATTATTTTTCGAAACCATGGTCGAAATAAAGTGTGTGTGGCCCGTCAATAAAGTTTGTGTGTGGAATGTACAAAGCGACGTTTTATTTCAAATACTCCAAGTTTGTGAGCTCGTTGTTATTTTTCAGTTAAAAATTTAACGTTGAACATGATCGTGCATCGAAAAATTTATTTAAATATAGATGCAGCCAAAAAATATGCCATCTATCATGTAACATCTTGCGTGCCAATTGGTTCACCACCAGAAGATACTTCCGTTGGGTAAATGTACGCTTTCTAAGAAAAAGCTGTTTCGAGCACCTTTGCGATGTTATGCAATGTAGAGTATTTCAGCCCTGTGCAAAAATTGATAACTCACAAAAAAAATCTTGTCGAAATACCAGAGGCAGCCTCTGACAAGAGACGTTCTGAAAGCAATAGTTATCTCAAAAAATCTGCTTCATCCACCAGGTACAGGATTAAAAATTTCTACAAAAGTAACAATGAACCATCGCAAAAGAAAAGCAAATATAATTCAGATTGCACTCGCTCATTTTCACGAGAGAGTTGTTGTGGGCAGATTCAAGCTTTCATGGCGAGGTATTCTCGCAGTTCGCCTAAATAAGGCCCAAGGGGATACGCAGGGAGGCACTGCCAGCGAAGCATCTCACAAACCTTACGCTCTTCTCCATCAGTGAACTCCACGGCCAGCGGAGCTGGAGATACATTATGATCCTCAAGAGGAAAGAAGTTGGAACATTTCCGCGATCGCACGAAGGGCAGTGGAAACGTAGTGGTGCATCGCCTTGAACTTTGTTCTTCCTCACTTACGTAGGAATTTCGGATATAGCCACCAAAAGTCGACATGGACTTTATCAACTAAGATAATCTGAGACGATATTATTTCGAGAAATGATGACTCCATATTGCGTTGAAGGCATTGCAAAGTAATGACTGAAACACTTCTGGCACAGAAAACAAAATGCATGCCTCGTGCTGCTGCGGCGGGTGCTATTGGGAAAAAGCAAGAGACTTCAAAGGAAATACGTACACGCATTAATTCACAAAATACGCTCTATGAAAGAGTTCTAGCTCTACATTACAACATCGCTACCTATTTTATGCTATTCCTTTAATGATTCTGCTCTATGAATGAATCCATAAAAATTAGTCTGAAGGTCAGAAGAAAATAATTTTAAAAGGTTACTGAAGAAAAATATTCATAATATTTGGGTGCTAAGAGCAGAACGTAGGAAGAATTTTCGACCAATTTTATTTGCACTGATTGAAATTCCCTGGAGCATTCCATTGTAAAAGTTCATGGTAAGATAGTAAAATAAATTATTATTTTCAATTTGAAAATTGTAAAATTTCTTTTCTCTTGAAAAAAGAGCAAAGAAAGCGCTATGCTTCAGAACTAAATATCTTCTGTCTCACGGTCGAACCCAGATGGATTTATTGAGTGAAGACAGAAATCATCACGAAGTTGACGCCTGTCAAACGAAAAAGTAAATGGTACGCACGAACGAAATTCACAAACTAGTTATATTCATCTTGGCTAATGCTCCAAGACGGAAAACGATACTTTATAGGCGGCGATACAAATCCGGAAAGCCCAAAAAAATGAAATCGGCATGCGTGTTAAGGACACGCCGAATCGACATTGAAAAGGTTACCCATTCCCATATTCCGTCCTAAAAAGAAGCTTTATTTATTTGCAAGCAACGCGGTTGAAAGAAATATTTCTTTTTTGAAACTGGTGGAAATGGATTGGAATGGATTGGTGAAAGACTTCACGCCCAATTTTATTTGGGTCGTTGACGCAGACGGATTGATCCGAACTCGCAAGAGAGTTGACTGCAAGAGTGAATCCATTGGAAGCGGAGCTGTGGCCTCTAAATGCTAGGGAACTGCTAGAATGATAATCGGGAATCTCTTTCTGCCCGCTTCAACCTTAAATTTATCTGACGGGATAAACCACCGATCCGTCGACCAAAATGAATGCCTAACGCCGGGTACGCGGAAAACGTCGGTATTGAGCTCCTGTCTGAGAGCGTGGTGCAATAAAATTGCTTGGATTAAACAGAAAGCCAGAGCGTAGATAAGGACACTCAAGCACCACCAATGCCCACCGAGAAATCGAAAATTCAGAAATAAATGCCTAGACCTAATTAATAATCAATCATGGAGGCAAACTAGACACACAAACCCATTTTCGTTTCACCTGTTCTGCAATAAGATTTACTTTCTGGTCACTATAATAGGACAATGATAAGAGTTTAAAATTAGACGTGGACACAATTTTGAGCCAACTGATTTTTTTGGAAACATTTGCATCCCAATTTTTACCAACAGAAAAATAGCCCAATCGGTACTCTTGCGATGACGATTATTAAGAGAGTGAAATTAGGATGCTATGGAGAAAAAATTGTCAGAAAAGAATAGATTTTAATTCTCCTCAAATCAAATATTCAAGACATTTCAATGCTATAATTTCCTAAAATAATTGACAAAGTGACAATCAAAAACACCCATTCAACAATAGGTAATTCGGAACCATTGGTCGTTCTTGATCCTAAGATTGTTTTACCGCAGCCCTCCATCTTCCCCCGTCTAATGCTAGTTCCCTTTACTCCATGGTAGTTCCCTTGGTCTACCTTTTTCTTTATCTGGTGCATTTATGTATTTACTTCTCGATTTTCCTCTCGGGATGTTCCCCTCTATTTTTCCTTTAATTTTGTTCTTCACACATTCGTTGTGCCTCAGGGTGTGCCCAATACATCATCTGGTTCTTCTTTTCTGTGTAGTGTTCCATATGTTCTTTTCCTCTTCCACTCTTCCGTAAACTTCTTCATATCTTATTTTCTCCGTTCATTTCATCTTCAGCACCCTCCTCCATTACTAGGTTTCGAAAGCTTCTAATCTTTTCTCGTCTGCTTTTCCAAGATGCAGATCCATAGAAAGCCACGCTCCACACGAATGTTTTTAGGTAATTCGGATGTCTCAATGAAATCTATAACCCGTGAGTTTATGATTTGGAATTTCGCTTTTTCAAGCTTTATTGCGTGCTAAATTACCCTCTCGTGCGAAGGTCTCTTATCTTATCAACTTACATTATTCATTTCGTAAAAATACACACAAAAAATAATGGACGAGTTCAAGCATAACTCTGACAAAACGTAATCATTTTAATTTCGCAAAGCGTACCAACGTACATGCCATCAGCGATTTCCAACATTTTCTGCAATTTACTAAATACAATGCCACAAACAATCCATTTTTTTAGTGTTTTCAAAACATAAATTTCTCTATTTTTTGCGACAAACGCTTTTGGTCGAGCGATTATTATCTGCACTGTTTTTCCAGCGGCCGTAAATTTTATCTCGCCATCCTCCAGTGCTGTAAAAAAAGGAGCGAATGCAAAAATTGGAGGCATTTTGGAATCAGCACGAGACGACTTTAATGGTGCCATGGAGAGTGGGTTGGAGATGGATGATGGAAATCGAAAAAACGACCGTAAATTAAGAGCGATAACATTTCGGATGTTCTAAAAACAACAGCATTCGTCGTAAATCATTTTTTTTAAACGCGGACCGAGGATATTTTAAACGGCGAGTGTCCCGGAGCATTGGCACACACTCACGGGTCGTTACGTATCTCGCAAACGACGTCAGTTACCATCCCTCTCGATTGAGGGTGGGATTAATGTGTTGATGGAATTTTCTGGAACGTCTGCAGGCCTCCCTTTCAAAACTGGACCCAATGATGGAGATGATGATTGGCTAATGCTTAACCCCTTTATTAGGATCACTGGATCACTCTCACCCCCATTTCATCTCCTCCCGCACGTTCACGTGATTTTTGTTCAAATAATTTTAAACAGGGATTCTCATATATTCTCGAACCGTAAGAGCCATGGATATGTGGGGTGTCAGGAAAGTGACAGCTGCAGCATTGTTTTTTTATACAATTCAATTATATTACGTCCAGTGCCTATATATTTCAAACACCCAAACGTTTGACCACAAAAGGAAGAATGGAAGTGCTTGGTTCTCTACCGCAAAAGCGAGGGTGGGAATGATAGAACATTTTTTACAGTAAGAAGGTAGATGATAGAGCGTTGTAAACATTCAGAAGCTAGCCACCATTTTACGATACACCTCAATTAAGGCAAACTGCCTGAAATGGCAATGCTTTTTCTTCTTAATTTCACACGCTAAGAAGAAATTTGGTTACCAATCCTTCATAACCTCTGTGAACCAAGGTTAGGAATGAGTTTTCTCATTTCCGATTCCATAAATTAAAAAACCTTGAAACATTTAAGTAGAAGGCTGTTTTTACGTAGTTTTCGAGTGCTAGGGAAATGATATGCCATTCAAGAAAGTTGCCTAAAAGGCAAGCCTATATTCATACAACGGGATAATGCTCTAAATTATAAATTGTAAGGCATTACGTCTAGTGTAATATTTTCTTAGCATCAGTGAATTTCATCAAGTTTTTCATTTTCAGAAGAATTCCACTTGAAATATGTCCATGTAGGAAAAGATATCTTTCCCGAAAGTAAGTAGATTTTCCTTAAACTTGACAGTATCAGGCTTCACTTCGTTGGCGTTCATTATGTTTGTATTCAAGATTCATTAAAATACTTAGTACTTTTCCACAAAATTAAATTTTACGACGCGTTTCACCGATATATACGGTATCGTCAGGCACAATCACTTTCCGTTCCTAGCGGTGCTGTAAATCGAAGACACGCGTCGGACAATTCAAATTTTGTAGAAAAGTACTAAGTATTTTCATTAATCGTGAATACTAAAATTTATTTTCCTTTATACTAGAAATATAATCACAAATATGCACTTCACGTGGTAAAAAAAACTTTCCAAAATTTATCATAATCCCCGTGAAAGACCTGATTTACTGTTTCATTAAGTCAGCGAAAACTATCGACACTTCATACTTAATACTGTTTTCAAAATTTGTTATTGAGTATTTAGTTTTCCACAAATTTATTATGAGGAGATGAGATTCATTGGAACCAAATGAAATTAAGTTTGCTGATAAAAATCGGCTTCGTTGTCAAGGAAATTCTGTTATCAAATGCATTCCGGTACTTTCAAACGAAATTTTTGGAATGATAGAGGTGAAATGAATTCAGATACCATCAGAAGAGTAAACTTGCCCTTAATTTAGGGCTCGGAGGCCTAGAAGAGGACTTTATATCCCTCAGGCTAAGATCAATGAAAAACAAATTACCTATGTGCAGTTCAGCCGATCGTTTTTAATGGTATTTGCATTACGCTTTATTCAATTACCCAAACAGCTGTCGTGTTTTATTTGCTATCTCTGCGCAATGTATTCGCACGGGGCTCAAGCACCCAATTAGTCCGCGTATAATTTGAGGTGATAGGGTTTCGAATAAATTCTCTACGCCGTTACCAGCTACTCGTTAATTATTCCAACCTCATTCTCTCCCACCCACTCCCACTCTGTTTTCTTTCACCGAAACCTCTCATCCCTTCAAACGCCTCATATGGACACGGTAGCATACGTACCTCTTCCACAAAAGTATGTGATAAGATTAAATCGGGGCCGGAACTACGGAGTCCGAAATCAATGACAAAGTTTGGCCCTTTTCATTAAAAAAAAAAAGTTAATATAAGTTCTTCGTTCATTAGCACAAATTGGTTTTATGTTGTCGTTCACTGTAAACAGTCATTTGAATGTACGTTTTGAAATCTCTGAAATATGCTCAAGCTGAACGATTTTTTCCAAAAATATCGGAGAGAAGTAAGCCTTATAGATTTGACCGAAAAATGTAGCGATTCTGTCGCCCATAGGTGAATTTATATGTATGATCCTGACAAATATCCTTGACAACAAAAACTTGATAAAAAAATTAAACAAAAATAATTATATTAATCAAAATGTTAACCGAATGGCAAAGGGATAATCGAACCTCGAATTTTTAATCAAATTTCGGTTAACGTGGTGAAAGTGGGTTGAATATAAATAAACAGTTTTTTGAAGCATGGACATTGTTAGCGATGCTTTTGTATCTTACCAAATGAATAATCCCTACGAGCGTCGAGGACGTTATGCATGATTCAAATCAGAGAGCCATTGAGTAAAATAGGCCCTGCTAAGTACAATAATGTGGCCATTACCATCCGAATGATTATCAGCAAATCATAGAAGCATTGAGTACATAATACTTATTTCTTCCGTACTATAGTATATGGTAAGAGATAATAAATATAAACATGTTATCGCGAGAAAAATTTTTATCGTACAACATCCTTTCTTCATGAACCTCCTCTTCCTACGAAATTTTCGCTCACTTTAAAAGTAAACAATTAACGCCACAATCTGCTTTCTCTGTCACTTTGGCAAAATTTGCTCACTTGCAAACGAACTTGGTTAGCCACAGCGATAACAAGAGCTGCGAAAACATGAAAGGAATGTAAACAGTCATCAGTGCTCTCGGAAATTTCAGAAAATATTTATCACTTACGATAAAAACCAATCCCGCCATCATCAATAAACTGCTGCCTGGTAAAAATCCCAGGATAGCAAACCATTTCATCGTTCACCCTAAAAGAGGGAAGGCAGTTGGACCTGCAACTCAACTGCTTGAATGACATTATTTGTAGTAAATAACTGTGGATAACGCTATTAGGATAATGGATTTGGAGAACAGTTGCTTCACTCAAAAGCTCCTGAAGACGCTCGCTGCAACACGAGCGAAACGTTGAGCTAAAATGCTCGAACCGCAGAAAAAATCGTAAGTCTCATCGACATGGGAAAAAGTTGTTTTTACCTTTTGGATTACCAATTTCTTTCAAATATAGTGTTCAACTCTCGTTTCATAGCTGAGGTCCTTTTCATCTACTACTAGATTAAATGAACGTCAGAGCTTCTAGAGAGGCCCAAAGTTGCATTACGGATGGGAAAGGCGAAAAACTGTCAAATTTCCTGCCCCCACCGCAATAGCATAAAAAATATATATGTTTGAAACTTCATTTTACAGTCAATAAACGGTAAGAATGGCAGCATGGATGAAAATTGAATATAAATCAGAACAATCGCTTTCATTAAAGAGTTTAAACATGAGTATGCATAGTAAAAATCCGAAATAAAAAATCTTCGTTAACATCCCTTCCCTGAGGGTCTCATCCCTTCCCTCATTTTTTCTTCCCACTTTTATAACTGGTGTTCTCACACCCCTTGCAGCAAGCCCATGTAAATGTAAATTAGGATTAACCCTTGCAGCGCCCCCTTACTCATTCCTGAATCCCTCCGCCAACTCCATCAGCGCCAGTAAGATTCACCAAATCCAGCTTTTGAATCAGCTTTCAACCCTCAACTAAGAGATTGGTTGAGATTTCGTGGGCGTGTGCTGCGGTCCACCTGTCCCGGATCCTCATCCCACATCCACCCTTGAACATTTTTCTCCCCTCAGACTCCTATTCCCCTCCGTCAACGATTGACCCCACGCCACGGCGATGGGCTGAACAGTTGACAACGACAGTTGTTGATCGGGCAAAGGAAAAGGGTATGTGCTGCAGAGACAAAGCCCTTTCCTCCCTTACCCAAAGGGTTAAAACAGACACCGAGCCCGTGGTCCGCGTGGCGTCGGTCTTTTGAGGCGTCGTGTACCGAGACGGTCCCGCTGCGTCCGTGCAGACAGGACTTCGCAGTCTGTGTGTGTGTACGCCCAGCGCAATGACACAATGGGCCCTACTCCTACGGCCCGAGCGCTGAAGGAGAGCATTCAATTATTGCGTCACTCCTCGTGGCGTGATAGAGGGGGAGGGGATTTACCCTAAAAGGGTGTGGTGGATGGGGACAATGGGCTATGAGGGGGGAAAGGGTGACGAATGCAGTGTGACGTCGTATTTCCCAATATGAAATCGGACGGCCTGAGGTCTTGAATCATAAACCTACTCGATGACCTCAGAATGATATGCATTATTTCCGTTACCTACATAATAATACTCAATTCATTAAAGTAAATTTCCCTACGTTTTCAACCTGTTATAGGACAGAATCTGCATTTTTAAATAATCAATAAGGATGTCCAGTTGATTACAAAAGCGAAAATGGGTTGAAATAGTATTTGTAATAAGTATTTGTCATCCGGATTATAAACGTAAAAAATTCAGTATTATCTTCCATTCCCTCATTTACTATTTTCAGGTTATCTTCAATGGAGACATATTTCATGGAATTTCAAGGCAAAAAAACCTATGGTTTTTGGTGCTAGTCTAGCGTAAACCATATATTTACGAAAGTTATGATAAAAATTCTAAAAATAGGGAATTATTCCAGTCTTTTGGTTAAATACCCAGGAAAAATGCACTAGAGATTTACAAAATTAATCAAATTATTGGTAACTGAACGAAAACTAGTAGCTAGTAATTTAGATTTAAATACCTAAATGGCAAATGCCCTACACATTATCGATCTCATAAGTACTCCAAAAAAGATGAGTAGCATTACTGCATTCTATTTAACGTTATGACAACTTACACAATACAATAAGTCACTGGACTTAATGCGATTGAAAATGTCCGCAAGCATAATAAGGTGAGTAATATCTGCATAATAAAGGAGCGAAATGAACACCAACTATGTTTATATTCCATTTATATGTACTTTTGTTTATTACGATCTAGGTTTGAACGCCTCGTGTACATTTCCCTTCACGATGGATCGATTTCAAAGTGTTAACGGACTAACTACTAACTATCAGAAAATTTAGTAAAAAAATACGCATCAAACGAAAATACATAACGATGAATATGCAAAAGTAGATTGTACAGCTACTTACTTCCCTTTCTTTATTTACCTTGGGAAGCCTCCTGACAACTTTATATTTTGTTCGCTAGAATGCCTCACGTAAGTAGCGCCAAGAAAATAGAAACAAAACATTATGCATACCCATTGGCGAGCTCGAATACGTCGCTTATGAACTATGACAATAGGAATAAATTTCACGAGTTTGGGGGATATGGAACACGAAATAACAGCCATACTGAATCAAGTAATCTGGCATAATGCCTGAGAATTCGTTTGCGAACAAGTTGCGTTTTAAATCTTCAAAATTCTTGCGTTTCAAAAATGTAATGAATATTTCAATGTAACTTGCAAAGTTTTAAAAAGAGTGACACCCATTTTCACGATGGTGATCCATAACAGGCGAGAGACATATGATAAGTAAAGGGGGGGGGGGAGTTATGAAGAGAACACGAATCTAATTGATCAAAAAGAGTTTTGATTAAACCTGGACAACTCTTTCCACTGACGAATGAATCGCGGCCATATTTTGCTGTTGAAATGTTTAATCAAAGAGTCGGCGATTGGCATTTATTAGTGCTTCACGCAGAATTATTAGCAATTCTAATATTTCAGACGCATTTTTCGTTCCAAAAAAAGTTTTGATTACCCTCCGCTGCCTGCTATGTTAGATTCAAATGCAATTCTTTCCTTTTACTCCATTTCGACTTTCAGCCCGAATTACGAAAGTAGGATGTCATTGTTCTCCCGCGGCCATTGCTCTTATTTCGCCAACCTAGCCTCCACTCCTCCTCAACCCATTTGCCTGAAAGTTCACAGGGCCCCAGAAGAGTGGAGGCTAATGCCAGCCCCTGCAGCACTACGTGGGGGCGTGTTGAAGGGGGCGGGAAGGGACTTTGGAAAGAATAATTATTGCACAGTCACGAGTCCGCAGCAGCAAACGAAATGCGAGGAAGGGAATTATCTCCTCTCTGCGTGTCACCGCTTTTTTGTCAACGGTGGAAATTAGGGACGATTGCACAACGCGGCGGATCTCTTTGACGGTTTGCCTTATTTACGCTTCTGAAATTGGTGCCCACCGCTGGGCAGTGTAGGAATAGTACACCAGTTGGACAACGGTGGAAAATAATCAAATATTTACTCGTTCACCCCGCGATCGATCCCGAAATAATTGGGCAATCCTATTGCTAAATCCGGGTTTATATCATATTTCTCGTTTGGGCTCCGAGTTTTTATGATTAACATGTTTTTAACTCGATGATGCGATATTACCCTATCACTTATAGCACTTTTACAGCAGCTGATATGAAGAATATCAAATTATACTACGCAATCGATAGTAACATAATTCACGGATTCAAATTGTGGACGTTCATACTAAAAATTAAGACGTGAGAATTTCGTGCTTTTCCACAGATTTATTTTAAACATCGACGCGTTTCGATTTCTTTTAAATATCATCATCCGGTAATGATTACCACACAAACACAGCAATACAATTACACAATTAGCACAATACAATTGTGTTAAGTATTGTCTGATGATAATGCTACCTATATATATAAGACATCGAAACGCGTCGTTGATTAAAATAAAACTCTGGAAAAAAGAGAAATTCTCACTTAAATTTCAATCGAATTTTCACTGCTATTCCTAGTAGAAGCTATTTTTTTATAAGGTAACTTCTGACTCATGCTTACAGTCAAGGAGCATAAAGATACTGGTAAATGGCTTTATTGAATTTAATTTGAACCATTTTCATCTATGAATGTAAGATGAAAACATATTTTTTTCGCTTGGAAATCTGCAGTTGATACTAATGGATATTTAAGTAACTTTAGCAACTTAGACACAGTTTATTTTTAAGGAATTAAGAGTTAACCACTTCGGAACAATAACGGAAAAATTAATACCTGAAATTCATAATTAAAGATGGACATATGATTATGAAGATAGCCATTTTGAGGCAAAATCAAGAATAAAATATGGCATTGCAAAACCAAACTGCGCGCTAAAAACGGGTTGTTTATTAAACACCACAGATCAAATAAAACTTGGTGAGCAGGAGATCCGCCGGAATGGTACAGTAATTTTTTCTGATACAAGATGTCTTGCTAAATAAGAAATAAGATGTTAATGTTCTCATTCATGACTGTCAGTCTAACTGGGTATGAAGAGAAATGAACTCGTGTCAAGGAGATCTAAGTATGTGATACCATCTATTTGAACGAAGCTTAATTATCGCAACAGGTTCCGATGGTAACTTAGCATTGGTGATTAATTTCATCAGCATATCTTTTGTTAAAAGGCATTCAGCCTCATATTTCAACCAAAATATAAATGGAGCTAAATGATTCTTTATCCCGCAGAGTTATCTGGTAGAAAGACAAATACGATTCGTCATGGGTACCAACTAATCGAAATCCTTGTATGTTAGGTGGTAGGGCAAAATTATTGAAAGTAATTGTAGAATACTTAACAAGTTGTTAAACCCGACCATATCTAAATCAGGTAGGTCGTGCCTGGCATGAAACAATCCTCACTCACGACCCAAGGGAGTGTAATTTCCTCGAAGCTTTTGCGCGAGGGAAAATAATTATTATTTTCACTCTGTGAAGGAGGACGCCCAAAAAGCTAATTTTGCCAATTCGGTTCGAAATTTACTTCCTTTTTCCGCTTCATTCGCTCGGAACATTCGCTTTTAGGCCGGTCAACTGTCCGTAAAGTATTTATTCCGATGAGCTCTGCCAGCCTCCGCAGCTCATCCCGGTGGAACGGAATAGATATTCATCGTCGAAATTCGTCATCGGATCTTCTCCATCGGCAGTATCTCCGCGCGCGAGATCCAATTAATTCAGGAGGGTCGGTGTCGTTTGATCAATAATCTTGTGCATGTGTACATACATCATCCACGTACCCAGGCGGCTTATCTCTTTCCCAGCTAATCCAGGGAACGAATTCTGCCCGAATCAGATACTGACAAGAGAATCAAGACTGCTGCCGTGATATTCTTTATTCTATTTCTGGGTTCTGGACACAATTCAGGCCCGGAATGATGAAAGGAAGAGATAGGGATGGGATGGAAATTCCCGTTGTAAACGTGAGAGCAGAGCGTCTAAGGACAGTCTTTTGTTTCCCAACCATTCCTCCTCCACCTTCCTCTCGATTAAACCGAAAACACGCGGTTAACTCTTCAGTATCGTTCGTTCAAAGGTTGACAAGAGAAGCGGTGAAATACGGCGAATTTAAATTTAAACTCTCGGATCTCATGCCCCAGTCTACTTTCACTCTCTGCTAATACCCTTACTTCATTATGAGCCAAGTCGCAACAATGCCCCCACTCCAATAATGCAATATATATTCTCGGCGCTCACACAAAGGGGCTATAAGTAACATCTCATATATATATATATATGTTAAGTATCAGTCAACCTAGAATATCTGATTCAAGATATGTATGCATCATATTTCATTTCATGTTTTGACTTAACCTTGCTCTTTAACAAATCGTGTCTTTAAATTTCCCCTAAGACATTTCGAAACTTGAAATATATTTATGATTGTAAAGATTCGTCATCGTCTTACAATGGCCTTAAATTATTTGTTCGTTTAATTTAAAACTTAATGTGCTGGATAGTAGAAACAATTACCGATTTTTTATTAATAATTCGGATTAGTCAACTAGTTCAGAGCAGTACTTAGTTCCTTTCTACTCAATTTTTTCAATTATCATAATATAGTAAATTCTTACAACGGGTATTTACACTGCTAAACTAACAGTTATCACTAAATACTGGACTGGGAAATTGTTAACTATCACAGGAAAACAATGTTTAACTCGTCTCCTTAACATAAAAGTGATGGTGGAATTATGGTACGGAATCGTATTATTAGCTAAATAAAAAAGCAATCAATCAATATAGAAACAATCTATTCAAATTTCTGTTCTTGAAAATATTTTATGAAATTACGGAAGAAAGAAATATAATTCACATGTTAATGGTACTGCGGCGGTGAAAAAGGTAGGTGCCAAAATAGTTTAGACCACTTGAATCATAAACTATTATTTATTATAGTTTTTAACATAAATACTTTCGTAGCAGGACAGTAGCTGAAAAATCTTCATACACTGACGCTAATAAATATCTCAGCATTACTGAAAGAATGCGACGGAAAAAGAGGGTGATTCCAACATTCTATTCACCTGTGAGAAAAATAGCTACCTATTAACAGCAAAACAACTCAAAGAGTTACGCAACCAACAATAGAGATAATATAAATATTTTTACAGCGTCCAAATGTTTACAGCGTTTTTTTAATTTCTGGTTTCTTGCAATCTCCTTAAAATGACAAACAGAGCCACAGAAGACTCGGTATGTTAATGAGGAGAATAATACCAAACTGCAGCTGAATGGCTTAAAGAATACGTCGTGACAGAGTTCTGCAAATCTTGATTACGGAATGCTCTTATTTTGATTCACATGCTCACACAATTCATTTGTATCAGAGCGCACAGTTTCGTGATCAAGTAACGAAGCACTCCAGCATAGAGTAATAGTCTGAGGCTTCGGTGAAACCAGCGGAGTTGAACATACGTACCACCGTCTGCCATCCCGCTTTGAGGTTCACTCCAGAACTTAGTCGGATTGAGCGCGCTGAGTGACTAGCTCAAAAGATAAGGCAAGCCGACAGAACTGTATCACGGCTGCGAAGGCAAAGCGTCAATCGACAATAACGGTATCTGAGCCTTGCCTTTGTAAGTTATCCAATTTAGACCGATATGAACTCAGAAGAATAGAGTTATCACTTCGAAGTACGAACACGTGAATCAATGATCGAACTGGATCAATTCCAATTTAAAATCAGCATTGACGATTTCCAATTGATGATAATTGATTTCCACTCAAAGGCTTAGCGTCACCTTCCGAATCGGAGCTATAAAGTACGTAAGTGTAATAAACAAAGGTCGAGTTTCACAAGTAAAACCATCTTCGCCGAAGGAAAAACTCGACTTTTTGAGACGACTGAAATGTCCAGGGAGATTGGGCTGGCGTGGTTGCTAGACCACACAAACCGCTAGACAGCCAGCCTCTAGACCACCACTAGCTAGGGGGGTTGTTGTGGCTCCCTATCCCTCTGGCTTGGGTTCGAATATCCGCAGTGATGGATATTCTTCAGTGGAATCCCGATTGAGCGGAGAGCTCTTCAAGTGCAGTACTACATTTGTCGGATTTGACGCCAAACCAAGGGTCCATTTGGCACCTTTCGTGAAGAATAGGCTCCGAAAAGGGCCTGGGTTTCTCTGCATCTTAGCTCCATTCTCCAACCTAAATACTCACAGGTCCAAAATGGCGCAAATAGCCTCGGTTGTCCGTTGCTTCCCCAAATTAACCAGCTCAAATGTCCAGCAATAGTACCGCATCAGTAGTCATCCTAGACAAAGAACCGCCATGACATTGAGTCAAATCTATAATCTTAATTCCCAATGCGTTTTTATTACATAAGTAATGGTTCAATTTTACTCTAACCAACTTTAATTTTACTTTGGGAAAAGAACATGGGAAAGAGCAAACGGTAGGCCAATGGCCTATCAAGATGGAAACACCCTCTCAGCCAACGAAATATCGTTAGATATGGCTCAAATTCGGAGGAGTGATGCTACCATGCGCCCGAGTAATGATGCCCCTGCCTGCCAGTGATAGTAAGAGCGAAATGATCTTAGCCGTCGAGGCAACCTAAAGTGAGGTATTGATTGAGATAATTCTTAAACGAGGAATTAAATCTGGAACCAAAATATGGCACGAAGCCCTTGCTTAAGAGTATAAAGGACAATACGCATTGCAACTACGGAACATGAACAAGGTCACTTGAAAGAAACGCTAGATTGAAAAATATTGTGATTTTCATGAGCGCTACAATTTTTCGTAATGCACTTGATGGTTTGATTTTTGCAAACTAAAGAGAGAAAACTCACATCGAAAAATTTCTCTCCCCTTCACCTTAACCTTTTTCCTCATCTAATAGCAATACGGAGCCTTAAATGGTACAAAGCAGCACAGAATTAATAGTGGCTTCAGCGAAGTAGCCTAACACGACATTAGACACGATTCAATTCCCGCTTCCTACCTGAAATTCACATCATCCTACAATCTATTTTTGACACCGACTTAAATAAATCGCATCCGCGCTGAAGGCCGGACTATTATGCGTCAACGTAAACATTAGCAAGCGACCGAGTCGTCTTGCTGTTTCTTTCGTCTCACAGTATATGCTAATCATATGCTGCTCAAATGTTTTATTCGCTTCTTGGTTCCCGAGCTCTTAAGGGTCGTGGGAAACCACTCATGGAAACCCACACCAAGCATCCCCAGGGGTGGCCCTCCATCGACGCCACCTCTTTAATAGCGACCCCCCGTGGTTACCGCTCGATTCCCGCCAGCCCCCCCGACCAGTCTCTTCGTTTTCTCTCTCCCCCTCTCATTCACCACTCATTGTCCTGCCATTGTCAGGCGATTGCACACACACACAAAAACCACGTACCGCTCGTAAGGAGAAGAGAAAAAAATGTAATCCTCCTGAATCCTTTCATTCGAGAAAGAGTCTCCATGGAGCGAGACGAGAGTGAGAGAGTCCTTGGGATCTTTATTCTCGTTTCGTTTTTTTTATTATATATTTTCCTTCCCATTACGTTTCTACGGTCTGAGGCTTTGAAATAAAAAATAAGGCTCTTCCACCAGGCATGTTTTCCTAAAACGAAATTCTGTTTTCTCCGTCGAGAAACGAGGTTTTTATGGCGAGAAGTGATAATGATTTCCATGTTTCCCTACGGCCACCAGTATTCCTCAACAGACTGGGAGTTTGTATTTCCCTCAGATTCCGCACAAGCTGCAAGTTTCTCAATCTTTATTATTCCAGAACTTTGCTGCCTTTTCTTTTCATCGTGACTTATTAATCGGAAAAGTTAATTACGCGCGACTATTAGGGGAAAGATTGAAATAATTCTCATCCTGTGGGATATTTTTGAGCGCCACAAGTACCTTTTGTTCCGCTCAACTTTTTATATGACCAACTTAATTTCGCGATTTTTCCCTACCTCCCGCCTCATCTCCCATCTCACCCCCGCACTTCTACCGTTGTCAGTTTAAATTATGTAGCTACACTTCTGCCTTAAAAATGAATGATTGTGTCCGGAGATGAAGAAAGCATTTTTGCGTTGACCTCTGTTCGGCCTTGAAAAAAACACGGAGTTTCGTAGACGAGCAGCGAGATTGGAGCCATTTTTTAAAGACCGTCACTAGATAAAAAAAAGGGATAGGTACGTACTGGTTCCCACGAACGCCTTCTTATTATCCTTCTGTATTTCGCAGGGGGGGAGATGAGTGGGATACGTTTCCAGACTGTGTAATTACCCCCCCCCCCTGTCCGTCACTCCTGCGGGACAATGGCGACGGAGAATGGGGAGATTTGAATAACAAGCCACTTTCCCTGCAAGGACGCAAACTGACTGCGTCTGCCATGGTCGAGATCAATGCCAAGTTCTCTCTACCGATTCTATCGAGTCCATTAGTTTTCACATCCTATTAGTCTATGTTCTATATTGAGACGATAAATACAATATATTAACGCAATTGATGTTTACATCAACAATCACGTCTCATCCATTGGAAACAATAAAATTCGGAACTCTGGAAATAAAAATTTAAGCATGGGTTTGTAATATTGTTGAGTTTTTTTACCTTACGACAAAGATATTCCTAAAAGAGATTCCAGAATCTATGAGTTTTATTCGGGTCCAATCTATTAGTCCACGACAACACAACAGTGATTTATGCAAAAAGGATATAAAAACATTTTTTATGTGAGTGTTGGTGAAATTAGTCTATCATTTAACTTAGGATACCTATCGTACAAAATCAATATCCATGAGTGCTAAACTGAGGTTCTATTCAACTGAAATTCTACCAGTAGCAATCTACGCAGAGAACTGACTGGAACTGGACAAAAAATTATGGCAGAAAAACTTACAGTCGCCGGAAGAAATTTACTAAGAAATGTAAATGAATGAAGCTTGAACAAGTAATTTCAATGAAATATTCGGAAATAAATTAAGTTTAAAGCATTTCATTTGTTTTCTTTCATTCTTCTATGTATTTTAACAATTGCATGAAAGGTCACTAGAAAAAGAATTCGAAAACATTAACTCCTTCAAAAATTAAATTTCTCTACGCATAATATTTCAAACACTTCCATCTCTTCCAAGATGGCCATTATATGGCCTCCGATAGCAAGAATCACGTTCAAAAAGAGGATCATTAAAGAAATGAATCTCTCGTGGGAGAAGAACGTACCTAGTGGCACTATCCTTTTTGAGGGAGAACACACGATGATAACAATGAAATGCTTAGGGAAAGAGAAAGCAAAGACATTAATTCATAGATTGGCTTGTGAGGGACACGAGCTCGAATATTTTTATTCCCACCAATTCACGTACGTACTCTCGATCTGACAAGAAAAAATCATCCACGACGATTTCTCGAAATCAGACAGAGAGGGAGAAGCCTTGTCGTGTTGAAAAACTCTTCACGTCGAGACTCAACTCATCGCTCTCTCGGTTAATGCGAATTTTTCTCATATCCCCGAAACGTGCCCAAGTTTCCGTTCAAGGGATTTTTCGGGGTGTTTTCACGAGCCTCTGATTGCTTGGCACTCCTCTCCTCCCATTGGCTAGCCTCCAGGAACCTTCAAGTGGACGGGATTCTGCTTCTCATGGACATTATCACACCATTGCGAGGGTCTCGAGAATGTTAAGAGCCAAATCGATGAAGGTCCGTACTACTCTCGAAAAACATTGGATCTCCAGAAATATATTTACACTTTTCAAAGTTTATAATTGTACAATTTTTATACAAAGTTTATAATTGTACAATTTTTCTTGCAAATGTAGTGGTTTTCGTGTATCTCTACAAGCAAAAATACACCTTAAATTCGAAAATGTATATTTGCTCACAATTTTCTTCCCTAACTCTTGAATGCATGGTATAATTTCAAGAACTATCTTACGTGAAGTACAGACTCATCAATGTGAAAACATTCACGTATAGTGCAGCACTTTCCAAACCGACACGTGTACTTATTATCACGTCACGCATTCCGTATCCTTGCACTAGGGCCATGCTTAACATCATGAGTACCACAATGTTATTGAGGTGTATTATTTTATCTGTTAATTCAAGAGAAGTGATATCCAAAAATCAACTATATTAATAGGATTTCCATTTCCTGGACCAATAAGTATACATCTTAGCCGCAAGACAGCATTTTCTTTCGAGGTGTCTGCACACTGTTAATTTTGCTCGGTTAAACCGATAAGGATTGATCAAATTTAATTGAAATTAAGTAAAATGTTAATGGGCAGACGAAAAGAAACACTTATAATGAAATACATTCAGGGTACCCTGAATATAACATTTTTGTGTTGTTGACTGCACTTAAAATATTTAACTCGATTCCGGGAAATGAATTTGTTTTTACAATTAACTAATTGAAGACACGTTTGTCATACATTTGAAAACACATTTAATTGGGATTTAATACATTAACTCAACGATACTGCTATTTTTCAAAAATGCACACTTAAGTAAATAATACCCTTCTAACAATTTGTGCACTTTAAATAAGAATGGAACAGCCCGGAAATTATTAACGTAAAAACGCCAGTATGGTAACAATATTCCAGGTACTTTCGGAATTATCTTTCGTGGTATCCATGCTTCGGGTATCCCCATGCGAATGATGAGAGTATTTTAACTAGGAACTAGCCAGCGGTCACCGAATGTTCCCCAAAAACTTTACTAAGAAAAGTTTATTCCGGCCCACAGTGACTACACATGACCAAAATATTTAACCATTATACTGAGGGTGGATTCCGTGTTCCTGTCGGAACAGCTTTAGATGTTTTTTTAAATAATTCATTTTAGCAAATTTTGATAACTCGCCGACTGGTAAAGTTCTTCAGCGGAAAATCTGTTTGCGCTCACAACATTTTTCGCAACACTGTGCTAACGCTTGGGAACATGCATCCTCATTCTATGCCCAATATCGGTGCTGCTACGGATCAATTCCTTCCAAATATTATTAAAACGATTAAATAAGCTCTATCTGGAACAATTTCATTTAGCTGTAACGTGTTCATTGTTGCGTATTGCTATCGTGGCAAATTACTATCATCAAGCAGACCACATCTAGCTTGTACCTCGATCATTTGGGAAATGAAGTAGATAAATCCAATTTTTAATCACACAAATTAGAAAGAATTCGTCGAAAAGTTCTAATGGGTAAAAAAAGAAAAGGTGCTTTCGTTGTTATAAAGAATAGGAGGTGAAGAAGTAAGCGAATGACGTTTCTCATATCCATTAGAAGAACAAATTCTCCAAAGTCTAAGCGAAGTCTTGAGCTTCTTTTAATTTTCACCAAGGCATTAAAAATAAATAACTCGAACGACTACCTTGAAATCTCAGGTAAATGTGTGATATGGAGTGGAATCAAGACCCTATTTGCTATGCTCAGCACCAGTGTCTTGCTTTTTTGCCAGGGGGCTCGAGAAACTCCTAAAATTCAGAATACAGCTTGGACTGGGGTGTTTATTCGTACGCCTTGTAGATGCTTAAGTGGAATAAGAAGACTGTTTTGCATCTCAGAGACATGGGGATAAAACTTGAGCGAGAGGGCTTTTTAAAACCAAATCTTCTCTAAATACGGCCCTTTGTTTCACGAATAATAATAATAATAAGTCATAGCTCGCAATGGATGATTTCGATGAAGACGGCGCCCTTTTTCTGTTTACTTTATGATATCGTAGCGAAGGGATGCAATAAAATGCACGTATTCAACCACCTTCGTCTCTCTCCCGGTGGGTTCATGCAGATTTCCTCTAGAGAGAGAGAGAGCTATATTTCAGCCCAAAGCCTCTTCATGACTATGATAACACAAAGGCAACAATATGTACGCATTGCGCTTCCGTGACAATAACTGTGGAGGTGCAGCGACGGTTTTATTATGTACCAGAAAAATTACAAGTAGTGAACCAGAAATGTGCAAGGAACTACGTATTGCCTTCTTTTGCGACATAAATAAGCTGTGGATGTTTCTAGTAAAAAAGCTGCTAAGCAGAACGCAAAAGTTTCCGGAAATGTCGTAGGAAATACCTTACGTAAAAAATAAATCAATTCAAACATTTTTGGTCTTACTATTTGCTGTGTCAAACTTTTTCCAGTACCTCATGTACACTTGCACACAAGGACTATTATCTCCAATCTGACAAGTACCAAGTGCTAGTCTAGACTTCCAATGAAAATCTGAAAATGGATGAGGCTATATGGACGTGGCACATATATGACAGGCAACTGGTGTGAGTAATAATAATGCCCATATCAGATGCTGCAAAATTTACAATACGGTAACTTTAGGATGACATAAGATACATAAATTTAAGGAAAATAAGCATGTTGTCGAATGTTTTCATGTATTTTATGACTAGCAAGTAAACGGCAATAATTTGACATAGTAGCTACGCTCCCATCATAGTATTTAACGATGAAAATCATACCGGATGAAAGATGGTAAATTCAGTGCTGACTGCTTACGGCTGCAAGGCTCATTAAAAAATCAAAAAGCAATTTCCTAGCCATTTTACTATTCGTGGACCTAAAACAAATCTAAACACATCGGAATAATTGAAGACAAACAATTTCCATCGCTCCAAGTGACCAACTAATTTGTAACGAAGAAATGAAAAAGGACAATTTTATATCTTTCTACGTACCCTAAAGCATATAGGACGGAGGGAAACAAGAGTTGCTGGGACGTGTCCCCAGTTTCCGTTTCGAAAATTTTCGAAAACATAATTTCAAATCTCAGCATCTTCCATTCGTCTGAGTATCGGCACTGCCCTCTATAAAAGTTTTCTTTTTTTTTAAGAGGAAATTTTTAAAAGAATGCCGATTCTTTTCTTCGAACGTGTCAAAAACCTTTTGCACAACGGTTATTTTTTTTGCATCAATGGAATGCTTTGTAAAATGACAAATGTGGCGTAGGCCTAGCGACCAGTCGAGTGTCACAAATCCCCGTTCCAATAACGAAGAGGACTCGAGGAAATTGGGTCAAGCACTCATCCCTGCCGTATCCGCCTCTGTGAATACGATAGCACCAATTTTCGCTCTTAAAAAACGAAAATAACTAGAACTCAATGCTTACAGACGGAGAAGTTAACATATGAAATTCGTGTGCAGTGTTTCAATTTTTTCTGTCGAGCGGTAATAGCTCTTGATGGAAGATCGTTTTTAAACTATAAGTGCGATCGTTTTTCAAAAACTGAATTCGAGGATAACGTAATTTTTGCCAAAATATAAATACTTTACAGAACTTTTAAATCATAGCCAATATTTGGAGCAGTAATATTTAAGTCCATGACAATAGATGTAACAAGTGACCTTCATATTGAAATAATATTTGCACTTGCGCTTTAATATTCCATCTTTTTTGTGAAACCGCTGGTCCCGAAATTTAAACTTCGACCCGAATAATTTAAGCATTCAGTTATAAAATATACTTAAGAGTATTTAATTCTGTATTTCAGCTACTGCAAATATTTTCTTTGATTTTTTGCGACAAAAAAGCAATTTCTGAAAGGGGAAACTAGCCGACATTTTCGGCGTTAGGTAATTCAATGATAAATCGTAAATGTTGTCACAGGAGATTCACCGTTCCCTTACAATGGACTATTCTCAATTATATTCTTTGCTCACCAATTATGACTACCACACGCTGTAAACTTTAGCGGAATTAGTACCAATATATAGTCACTGGCATTGAGGACTGAACTCTTATCAAAGTCATTTTAGTTAGCACTTCAAAATTAATCCAAGTCACGTGGGTATTACATCCATTATTATTTTTTTAACGGTTTTATCCCATGGACTGCCCTCAAGCAGGGAAGTTTTTGTATTTCTGAGCCAATTATACACCTATATACAGGGCCTAATCTGAGACTCAATCTAAATTCCCACGCCATCAAGGTTAAGCGACTAAACCTCATCCTCATCAGTTTTAATACCTTGGGAAAAAATACCAAATATCAGATTAACAATTTTATTCCGCTCGGAACTTTTTTTCGACTGGTATTATTTATAAGTCGTGAGCACATTCGGATTTTAAACATTTTAGCACACCTACTAGTTTCCTTTAATTTTTATTCCGGAGGTTTTTATTACCTTGTAGATGCATTTGAAAGATATAAACGGGTCGCACATCTATGGGAGAGAGATTTCACCTAATTCCTCCTCCACTTCCGTGGTTCTCTTTTTATCTCAAGAGGCAAGCTACTCCACTCACACACGCACATCGAAGTCTGGTTTCCCACCCACGCGGGTCACTCTCGCGGCTCCATGTTTGCGTCGGGAATCTCTTAATAACTTCCTTCTTGCCGCTATCCTGATTCTTCATGCCCGATATTTCCTTCCAATACCCCGCATCTTATGGGGGGGGGGGGAAGGAAGAGAAGAAAATAGTATTGAATAGTCGACCACTCCTCCCTCCTTTTCAACCAGAAACGTATCCACGCTCCATTTATCAGCTCATCCATTCGCTCTTCCACCCTTTCCTCCTTCCTCTTCTCACACCGACATCAAACACACTCAAAAAACGATGATTCAAGTTCGACAACTTTACCAGAGTGAATATTACAAGAAACAGTATGTCACTACGCACTCACACGCGTGATTGTAAGAAATACCTAATGCCAAAATGTGGAAATTCACAGAAATCCTTTGGCCTGAATGGATTTCGAACCTGGATCTAGCATATTCATCATCCGTCGTCGTCGTAGCTAGTGAAAATCACATTTCTTTTATCTATGAAGGTAATTGAAGCGAGATATTTCCCTAGCGATAATGGAGACCATATTCGAATTTTATATTTTAATTTCAGCGTCTGTAAGAAGTATTAAGTAAATATTGTGATATTAATGGCACAAAAATAGTTATATGAAAATAATTCTTAGTAATTAAATAAGTAATTCTACATAAGTCTCTAACTTCACTCATTTTTTCACGCCGTACGGCTAAAAAGCCTTCAAAACAGACGTTCTTTGCGATTTTGTACAAATTACTGCGGTGAGTAATGGATTAATTTTTATATATAAATGAGATTACACTCTGATACAATCTACACACCTTCAGTTTTTTGACGTAATCAAGAAGTTATAAATTCCTATTTTTTTCAATATTCTCCCTACGGTGCGCACAGCCGTAATCTATCACGTGTAAAACAGCTTATATTTATACGAAAATTGCTCGAAAAGTAGTTCGGCAAGGGGTTATTATTTTGATATCATTGGAAAGATGAGATATTTTTCTTTAAAATGGGGTCAAATTCTAGATAAAACGATATGGCACTCAAAGTACCTTAGGTTCATATTTGACATGATTTACAAAATGTAAATAATTATTCCAAATATTTAAATTGTAGAAAATCAGTTTTCTTCTCTGCCTGTATATTTCGTTGATTTCTCACACTCCCTATCAAGCGCGGGTGCTTTCCTGCAATGGAATTTTGATGTAAGGATTATGAAAAATCCACATTTTTTCCGCCACAAAGTTTTATATATTTCTCATCTGTTCAATTTCGTATTTGCCATTAAGTTTGACTCTGATGTAAAGTTACGATGACAAGCGTATAACCTATGTTAATAATTTAACGGACGGAAAATATGACAATGGAATTGCTATTGAATTCGATTTTCTAATTTTAATTCACTAATTCTATATTCAATTAACTTTCTAATCTAAATTAACTAATGACTAGGACCTTCTATAATGATGTGAAGAAACGAATGTCTAGTGAGGAGCCTGATATGAACGATATGAAATGTACATGCATGAACATGAGGAGAGAAAAGATAGGGTTTTAATAATAGACTGCAATAGTTTGTGGAGATATGTGGGAGTGGAGGAGGATCGAGAGAAGGTGAAGAGGAAGAGGGAAAAACGGAAAAGGAACGGACCGAAAATGAAGGGCATGGTGGTGGGTGAGGAGAGAAAACTGCGGGTGGAAATTAAGAAGGGTCCGAGTAGGTGAATTGAGCATACGAAGGACCATGGAATGTTTGAAGGTAGAGAGTAGAAGGTATAGAGAGGCTGGGTAAGCTAGAAAGGGAGGGGGAATGAGAATAGGATTTATGGATGGGGTGAAGCACAGTAAGAAGTGAGCCGAGTTGTTGAAGCAGAGAATGTAAAAAATAAAAGTCCTCTTTACAAGAAGTAGATGAGTACTTTCATACTGACGGCCTCCGTGGGGGCGAGATAAAGTCCGTGGCTGCTACATTGGACCGCTAATCGTCGGGACTTCGTTTAGGATGTTAAGATGATGACTGGCAATGAGGTTGAGCGTAGCACTGTACGGTGCGGGTTTACAAGGGTTCGAGTTCCGTTCGCGCAGATTTTTCAACCTTCAGGGGTTCGTATATCATCGCTTTTTAAAGGTATCTGATTTAAAAGGACACTGCTTTAGGGGTTGACAAAAATATATTTATAAAAATAAACATCCATCCTTAATCGTTAGACTACTTCTAATAACTAAAGGTAACAGGAGTAGGAAAGAAGTGGAAAAACTTGATGTGAACTTTATGGTCTCGTCCGGGGAATGTTCACGAAATTCGAAGTTCCGGAGATTCCATCACGTGGGTGCACGCATTCCAACCTCGCCGCCCTTTTAAGCCTCCTTCGCGTCCGCAGCGAAAAATTTCGCGGCACAAATATTTGTCGAAAGTTTTACATCCTCTACACGCAGCCACGTTCACCTCTCTCAACAGCGGGTCAACGAACTTTATCCAAAAACCTTCAAGGTACGGAGGCAGGCCACGACGAAATTAAAATGTGCCCGCGAATAGTTTCCTCGGGCGGATAAACACTCAAGTTCACGAGCAAATACCTTTTGGTTGCCGCTGGGAACATATTCTGATTCTTTGAACGCTAGAGCGTTTCAAAATTCTCAGAGAGGACAGGATGGTCCGCGGATGGTGTCGTGCTCTCAAGCAGAAGCACTAAAAGTGTCACCGAGTGAACGAGATGATGGTATAACACTCTGAGGCGAGCTTGGAGTTTTTTGTTAGAGACAGAGAAGCAATTTCAGGCGTTTTTTTTATAATTGGCATCACATAACCGTCTACTACAAGGCAAACTAAAGGCACACTCTGAAGCATAACAGCTTTCTGGAAACTATAGTGGCAAGAACTACGAATGAGAAGAATCACCGACGAATACCAGCGATGAAGTAATTGAAACTAATTATGTAAGATGTCACAATGAAGAGTGAAAGGAAAGAGTGGAGATAAAGTTGAACGTCTATCACTCGAACTTCTGTACTTCGAATTTTCGATAATTATAAAGACCTTACGTTGCCATTATTTGCATTGTACGTTAATATATTCTCTGTAGCTCGAAATAAATTTCAACTCGAATTATTTTTCAGTTCAGAATGTACCTATTTATTTATCGAAGCTCGACTGTATCTAGCACATTAATATTCGGATTGATGACTGCTGATGATGAATAGTCGTGATGGAAACGAAACACACACTCGTTATTATGTTGAGATCAGTGAAGAGCGAAATTTGACATTTATATTTTTCCTTCCGAGAAAAATAGGGTGATACGTTCTCGTGCATCAACAAACTGCCCTTCGAGCCGTAGCGAGGGCGTTTAACGGACCCTAATCATAAAGACGAGAGGGAATAGGGAAAAAGGAAATAGGGAATACGGAAGTGACGAATACAGTAGTGATAGGGTTAAGTTATTCACATACCTACTCTAAAAGCTATGGTCATAATACAAAACGCTTAAAACTACTTATTCATTAAATTCTACTTGAAACAAAAAATAAAAGCAAACAACGTTTCAGGGTTATTAAACCTAAAAACATTTCACTTTACAATATCAAACGATGATACACGACTTGTGTACAATGGATACATAATTCACATATTCAATTGTGTAGATTAGCTAATACAGAATTGTTGTAGTTGTTGAATATTTCAATGAGGCCTGTTTCGTGAAAACAAATAAACAAATACTGCTGGTATCCTCGGGGTTATCGCCCATTACGTGCCTTTGGTTACTCTTGATGCTCAGCCTCACACGTCCCACCCCCCTTCCCGGCTTCATTGAAAGGATTCTAACGCTGCAACGCGATGGAAATAATAAACGCCCCTTGTCAACTGCACAACAGGGACGCCCGGCTGTCCTCGCAAATAAGCATTTGACCTCGATTGTCGACGCCAAACGCGCCCGCGGTTAAGAACGGGCTTCGTGGTCAGTTGACAGGTGCATTGTCATGTGTATCGGAGGTCTCGCCCAGCCAGATCATGACTTACGGCTCCGGATGAATTACGAGGCTTCTCCGAATCGCCGAAATATTTCGAGGAAGCATTGGCGACGGCATGCGGAAAGAGCCACAGTCAGAAATACCGCGAGGGCAACGGTTTCGCCATTACTATATATTCACGTAACTCATCCATCAGGTGTACAGGCGCGCAGCTCTCACGCTCAAGTCCCAATACATCCACGCCTAGCACCACGTATTCCTAAAACACCTTTCCTGCTCTCCCCACAGCCTCGCGTAACACAAGCAAGGTGCTCACGGACATGGGTAGAAGGATCAAAGCGCACAAATCCCTCACCTGTCCCGACGTTGTAAGCACGACACATAAAGCCGAGACGAAAGCCAGAGATCTATATTACTTCCGGGAGGATTACAGATTTGCTCCAGGGCGGGAAGGAAAAGCGCGGAGTAGATACCGCGAGATGCATAAATTTATCCCGATGTGGGTTTCATCGCCGATGACGCCCTCCGTAAGCGGAACGTTATCAAGGCCGCATTTGGAACTAGTGTAGTGAAGTTTATTTGAGGGATGAAGGAGGATTGTTCTTCAAATTTTGAAAATAATACCAATTTAAAATATTAATACGATAATATCAAATCATTTGAGGTGATCATAAATCACAAATTATTGAAGACAACATTTTGTCTGGCACCAAAATGATTTGTACTTCTACATGTACATACTAACTTGCGAGTCTCCGCAAGTACGTGTGGCAGTGTGCTAAGTGAACAAGCCCTGAAAAGGGGAGGGGGAATAGGTAAATAAATCTGCTGGGAATCTTTGGGAGGGGAAGCTTGAGACATATATTCTTCACTATATGGTAAACTTAACACATGTTAGTCCGATTTTTGCCTCATTTTCTGTTCCAGTTGTAGCCGCGTGAATTTTGTGCGGGACAAAGGAATTCCTAAGCCATTCCACAGTGCATCTCTCTTATTTTTACGCTTACACAGGGTGTCAAAGTCAAAATAAAAGATTCAAGCATAATTCCAGGTTTTCAAGGCTAATTATATTTTTATTATATTATATTAATTCAAGACTAAAATTTCCAGGTTATATTATCGCGGTTCATATAAGAGCCAGTGATATTTTTCACGTTTTACAAAGAATATGGATTTTCCTAGCTGAAAACAACCTAATAAATATATACGCATCAAATAAATAAAAATAATTAAAAAAGAAAGAAGTGGAAAAACAAAGTAAAAAATACGTTGATTTATTGAAAAAATAGTACAAAATGGCATTTTTAGAAGGCTAAACCAGAATTAGGCTCGTTCACACACTTAATTATTGTGCGAAAAAACCGAAGTTGGTATTTTCGAGTCGCTATAGTGCAGAAAAATTGTGACTGATAAATACAAGAAAAACAAAAAAAAATGTTTTTCAAATCGGACTTTAACTTTCGATCCTGCAAACACCTTAAATTTAAAAAAATTGAAAATTTCCGTTATTTTCAGAATTTTTAAAGATATTAACGTGTATGTATTACATTTTTTGAATCACTATAGTGAAAAATTTCTGCAAATTGTTCTGTTCAATAATAATAAAAATATTTTTGCATTAAGAGAATATCTTCCGATCACGCAAGCTCAATAAAAATCGAGGAAAATACAATTTTGGGTGATTTTGATGAATTAAGAAAATAATCAACAATAGTAAGAACCTTATACCAACCAACTATAGTAACAACAAATGGGAATCCATTAAAATACATACCGACCTAAATAAAGTAGATTTCATGATTATGTTTAATATTTGTGTTACTCAGGGTTACCTACAATTTGGAGATGAATTTAACCACATAATCAATGGGCGTTCCAATGGAATAGTAGCACCAATTTCAGCAGACTTATTATTAATGGAAAAGTTACTAGATGAAGTTACTAGAAGACGGCACTATATCAGTAGACTGGTATAGTAAACCATACAAAGTGGACAGATATCTTAATTTTAGAGATCTTACCATCCATTAAGTTACAAAATTAATACTGCCTTTGCTCTAAAACACAGAGCTATATACCTTTGTGACCCCATTTAAAAAGAAAAAAATCTTAAAATCTCAAAGACCTACTTGTTAAAAATAAAGTTCCAAAAACATTAGTGAACTCCAAACTTCTCTCAAGCCATATACATAAATCTTCATCACATAAATACCCTACACAAAATATGAACACTGCACCCGTGGACACCACCTTCATCACCTTCACAACATCACCTTCTGCACCCGTGGACAAATATAGAAGTATAGTTTATATAAAATGTTTATCAGAACAAATTGCAAAAAAGTTCAAAAACACTAACTTTAAAATTGCTTTCAAAAATAATAATACTCAATATTCAGTTTTATATATACCCCTCTTAACTCAAAAATTGCTACAAATTTAAAAAGCAATTTGTTTATTCCATTCCCTGTGAAGATTGTGACAAGAATTATACTGCACAGACGTCACAATATTTAAAAGATAGGCTGGACCAACCCAAATCCTCAATAAAATTATAAAAAACAAACGTGTGCCCTAGCTGATCATGCCATAACGAATAGCCATTGTTTCGATTTTAATAAAACTAAAATTATAGATTATGAATTAAATTTACACAAAAGACTTTTTAAAGAAATGGTCCATGTCATGAAACACCCAAATACATGCAATCGGATCTTCGCTTAACTTTTGGAGGTGGATTTTTAAGCTGATTTATTTCAACCGCAAGATACAAACCAGCACTATATTTCAGTCTCGGCGATGAAGATGATTAACTTAGAGGAGGATTAACATTCTATATCGCCATATGCTGTTTTATAGTAACCCTCGATGTATCCGCTCGAAACATTATCAGATGATTAGCACGTTGTTTAAGCATTTTTAACTTGAATTTATGCAATATAATTTTTCTCATGAAAATATAAAAGCCGAACAAAAAACTAAAACACATTTAAATGATCAAAACCTCAAAGTAACAGTATATACATAGATCAGTATAACAGCATATACATGTACATAAGTAACAGTATATACATGAATCATCCCTTTATCATGCAGAAAATTTCCACTTATATTAATCCATGATTTTGGATAAATAATTCTTTTCTCTGAGTCACCAAGCACAGACAAAATTCCCGAGTTTAAAATAATTTCATTTGTCTAATGTGTGATGTGATTTGAAGCCAAGCGATAAAATGTTATCAAAAAAGGTTAGCGAATCGGAGATTAGAGTTGAGATCAGAGTTCTGCATCGGGCGCGCACTGAGCCGCACCTTCGCAATCTAACGCTGCAAGACAGGCAGTCACACGGATGCACTTCGCGCGGAGGAATCTTAAAAGACGGACCTGCGCGCGTTGGACGAAATTGAGTAGGTAGGTCCGCGCACGCCGAAGTTATGTTGGACTGTACCTGACAAGTCCGCGCAGATCCGAACGGCGAGTACGAGACCATTTTGGTTCTCGATCGGTGTTTAAGTGGCTTTGCGTTTCGCAGACCAGCCTCGTTGAATATATGCCCGCTGGTCCAGAACTCTGGTGGAGAGCTACAGCAAATCAATCTTCGGATTAATTGACTGCTGATGATTATGGGGCATTGGACGTTATCTACAGAAAAAATATCATTTATTAATGACATAAACAGATATCGCTACTATGTTGTGACGTAATTAAGCTGAAAAGCTACGTTTCAATTGAAAAAAAATAATTTTGTACTACTTGAGAACTAATTCCTATCTTTAGATGTTTTATCGTATATGTCGAGTTTTAGGATGGGCTTCGAGAATAGATTGTAAGATTGCCTCGCAAGAATTCATCCGGCTGTAAAACTTTATAGCAGGTAAATTTTGGATAGGTGTTCAGTTGTACATACGAGACACACCCTGAGATACTTTACAGTTTTTTCTCAATAATTCCATTATCACATCACATGCAATGAAAATTCTTGCTTTGATTTTTATTTCATACCACGCAACTCATTGGCACCCACGAATTATCTTTCACTCATTCATTTGCAAACTGTTACTTCCAAAAGTTCTTTGACACCTATGTTCTCAACCCACTCTTCAAAAATATAATTTTCCCTTTGCAAGCGTTCCTCTTTCCAATGCGTAGCTGTCTCCATCAGAAGTTCGAACAGCAACGCGAAAAAGTATCAAATAATGGAGCCCCTGTAAAAACCGTTCATCACAATATGAGGCATTACAAACGCAATAACTCTCAAAGTTGTCTTTTGAATACCGATCGATGTGTTTGATTTTGTTTTTTTTTCTTTTCTTTGTCATATTGCTGGAATTCATCGTTGCATATTTTTTATTCCCCTTTGGGTTTGATGACATCCTTTATTTCCCAGAATTTGAGCCTTCCCTCAAGGGTCGCTTAACGTTTTCCATCGGATGGGAGAGATAAACGATTTTATTGACCCTACGCCGAGCCGATCACTCTACGGCTGTAATAGGTTTGAGAAGAGAGGGTTGACAAATAACGGAACAAATGACCGGATAAGAGGAATAACGCAATTTTTGCGCATCCAGATATCACTATGAACCGTCGAAGTGGAAGCATACAGACTTATTGTCTTGACACAATATCCTTGCCACCGTATTTGTAAAGTTTTTTTTATCCTTTCGCATCAAAGGTGTTATTTACAGATACATTTTGTTAAAAAAATTACTGAATGAATCCACATTCACCCAAACCATAATATCAGTCACGAAGGTCCAGTTATTGACTGGATCACCCTGAAAACTTTACATAGCGGTTACCATTAAGGTACACTGCATTGCCACGCTGGTGTATTCACGTCAAAAAGCTATATTAGATTAAGGGAAACATGCAGATATTTTACAATGGTATTTTACTCATTCAAAGGGAGTTGTAGCGTCGGACGGGGTGTACAAATTAGAAACACCTAGTTTCTGTTTTCTTTATTCTAAACTTCTTTGTACTCCGGCAGAGCAGCTTCCAGACCTGCTATCCTCCTCCCTTAACAACCCATCCCCTCTCCCAAAACAAAACCTTCACAACCCAAACATTTTAACAATCAAACATCTGTACACTAAAAAAAATTAAAACATTTGAACAAAAACTATACCAAATTAAACAAATTAAAAAGAAATACTCAGGTAAGGTTCAAACGCAACGGGAGTAATGAGAAACTGCCCTAATGTGGCCGTGCGATAGAGGAGAACCTAACCTTTTTAAAACGTTATCTTAAATATTCTCCCCAAAAGAGGTCAGAATACTAATATTTAACGTGCTTGAAAACGATAACACGAAATAAGTATTTATATTCTTTATCTTGATATAATTTAAGTTTATATAGAGCAGGATGTACAGTCTTCTAGAGATTTAAAGGCATATACATCTTGTTGCCCAATTAAAACTACCCGTAAATGCACTGAGCTAACAACTGATTTTACCTGCGACCTCAATGAATGGAGGAAACTCATGACCTCATTTTCTCACTACTCATTTTTCACTCATTCCCACACCTTTGTCTCATAAAACGCTGGAGGCATAACATACTGCAACGACCTGGAAAGGTAGTTCCGAATACAGGACTAACAGCCTTATTTTTAGATGCAAGGAAGCATCCATTCTCATTTGTGATCTTGCTGCAGGGATTCACCGCCTTTAAGGCAGTTAAATTTGCCTTGTCGCTCGCAATTATTTTTTCGCACAAAACTTTGACACCGCCAGAATCCATTGGTGGAACAGATTTAGCCTGAAGGAATTTCCCTGAATATTCCTGACAAAGATTTTAGACATATTTTAAAATTAAAAAAAGTAGTTCCAAAACGCACCAAAATATGGACTTACCCTCAATTTTCCTATGCCAAGACTTATATAGCTACTAATTCAAACTCTGCGTGAGATACTTGAATGCTCAGCATCTTAAAAGAGGTATCTTTAACACGTTTTTAGAATGGGGGTAAGCAAATAAATTCTTCAACTATTTACTGCATGGTATTTTATTCTATCTACTCGGAACATTGTACATACAACGGAATATTTTAGCTTTAATATTTGCCAGGTATATTATTATTACCCTCTTGAGGCAGTTTCTTGCCATCCTATTTCTAAGAGTTATCGGTAGATATTTATACTGATGGCCAGCCAACAAAACCTTACTCATTTAACGCGCGGGAGTTAGGCAAAAAAATAAATTAGTAGCAGTTTACTTCAAATAAAATTACGGAGGGTGTTTTCAATAATTGAGATCTAATTATAGTCTTGGCTTAGTTATATTTTTTAAATTTAGGAATACCCACGATATTATAATTATATTTATTTTATAAATTTAGTAACACTGGCATTATTACCTGGCGAGGAACTAAGATACTTCTTATAGCTGGGTGTAATTTTTAACAGAAAAACTGATGGCCTTTGAGTGCACGACCAATCAAAACATGAATTGAATAGATAAAACTGAAAAATACTGAAATGCGTCACTAAGAGAATAAAGACGGCACGGATATATTTTCAATCTGCAATATTACCGAATTACATCGCGTGAACCAGCTTTAGCACTCTTAAAATATGTCGGCACCTAATCTTTAAAAAATACCATGATATTCAAATTCTTGCCGAGAAAAGCATAATGAGTAAACAGCAAGAACTTTTTTCAAAGACGAGACTTCCTTAACTAAAAACAGGGTTGAGCATAACTGGCTATGAGTCACGTTTTACTACGTCAATCTATCCTAACTTAAGATGCATAGCCTCGTCCCCTTCCGTGAGCTGATTAAACACAATGCGAGTTAGGGCATGTTTTATGCAAGAACACCTGGCAACTCATGAACTATTAATAATGCAGAAATAAAAGGAAATTCAAGCGACTGTCGCACTCTGGATGACGCCGTATAGATTACCGCGTATCCATTTCTGCATAAGCATTCGACATAACAAACCCTATTTACAACATGCTTATACTATATTTTACACGTTTGATAAAAATAAAACGTTTCAACATAGAAAGCACTTTATTTATTGGCTGGTAGACATGCTGCCTGCTTTGCAAGCAGTCTCTGTCTGAGAAAGATAGACTCGCTCTGAAAATGTGAACCCGGGAGTCCCAAAAAACTGCAAAAACTTTTAATGGTTGGTCATCGTGGGCAGTCATGGTTTCATCAAAGCTGGAGTTTCTAGAAAAAACAGTAAGGCATTTTTTGCACATTGCATTGTTTTAGGTGTCCCACTGGAAATTTTACTTCCCCAAAACAGCAAGCACGGGAGCAATATTTGACATACATTAACAAATACTGGTAATGAATTATCTCCGAGGTCAGTTTCTCCCACATTTATATAGCATTCGTAATGGTATAAGTAATACTTCTAAACTTTCGACGTGAAGTTTGTACCAATATTGAGACAGCGGCACACGCAAATATATTGAAACGTTTACGACCTTTTGTAAAAATCCAGACACTTAAATTCATGGTTAACTCTTGAGGCCCATTTCACTTACGCTAGCTAATCGTATATCTTATGCAATAAAACCAAATCAAGGGAACGGCAACATCAAAACACCTAATTGATTATATTAACGTTGAGTTTATAGAAATTTGACATGAACCTTAATGTTGGAATGGAGTGGAATACCTACATTTAAACATTTTCCCGGATAATTTATAAATATCTTCACTAAATAACTTCATTCGCGTAAAAGTAGCTATACATGAAGGGAAATAAAATAAATGAAAATAAAGTAAAACAGATATTGTAGTGAAATCAACATTTACCTAAAAAAGATAAATTAACAACGTTTATATGCCCATACGGTTTGTAACTGATAGTAATTTAATGAGTACTGTTTGTTTATTTCACCGTTGCTAACCTAAATAAATTCATCGCTGTTTAGCAGTTTTTACGGATTATGAGCTTAATAACCACGGTTTTTTGCATTTTTCCTTGCACCAACTGCTAAAAATCCAAAACTACTACCAAATCATACAGACAGAGAATCCACATTTAATGCACCAAACCTCATTTCTCTAGCCCAAAACTTGAGAGATATATAAACAAAATGGATACAGAATGACTGACTGACACGCTACAAAATTAGTATATATAGATGACGTGGTACCTTTCAACGCTCAAATTCTCGCATAACATAGCGTATCCTCTTCTATATTGCACATAATCGGATGAGTTATTGCACCACATTCGTACCATCGGTGCGAATCGAACTAATTCAAAAGCACCGAATAAGAATGATTGGCTAAATATACTGTTAATACATTTTAATCGATGGCAAACTACCTGAGAAACTTTGCTGAAGTGAATACGAATACGTCTTCATAACATCTGTAACGTGAATTTGTTAAATAAAACTTCACGTTCGGCTTGAACGCATTTAAAATGCTGTTCCCTGTTCAGGAATATAACAAAGAGAAGACTCAATGCATATAATAGATTAATATATAAACACTTTAATTAGAAGATCTTGGCTTTTGAATTTTACACGGAGAGGAGCAATACTCAGCCCTGACGAAGTAGAGAAGACATCGGTTTCATTCAGGAAAAAAGAGAGAACCCCGAAAAACGTTTGCGCCAATGGACCAAAAACGTTTCAACTAATGTTGAACTTAAGCCTCGGGGAAACACAACATCATTGCCAAAAGATAATATTTTTACGTAAAAGGCCTAATAAGGAGACTAGAGATAATAAATAATTTTACATTTTTATCAGCGTGTTCTTATTGAAATTTGAAAGTTATGGCAGACTTAAATCGCCTTTTTAACTATAAATACGTGCACGCCTATGCTAATAGCTACGAATAGAAATGAAACACGAAAAGTGCAAATTTAACTTCGCGCGTCAACATGAAACTGCTATAACATTTGCTACCTGTTCTTTCAGTAAATAGCAAGAACATACATATTTTCTTCTTTCTATTCAGATCTGGCCTAAACTGAGGGATACTCAATGCCCTTTTCTAAATTGTTTAAAGCTAATGCTGAATTTAGAATATTCACTATCGTACAGTGGAAGAATGGAATTGCAGATTCACCGATCTTCAATGCCACTTAAAATCTATGCTATATACATGGGCATACTTCTAATTCTTGACTTACAGCACCGAACACGAATTATGAGACCAAAAAATTGATGACATCCCATCGTAGCCCTAGAGCAAGGTTATTTACTCAATATATTATAAGGTTATTCTCTCAATTTACATATGAAAGAGAGAATTTGTCGGGATAGAAAAAGTAAAAAAGAAAATATTTAACGGGCAGTTCGCAGAATTGATAGTTCGTGGTATTCATATTTAAATTTTATTATATTGACATATTGGGAGTGCTTATTATTACATACGTACTTAGAGGCACTTGAAAAGTGTTCCACGAGAAAGGATACATGTATTGATTAGAACGACAATACAGTCGGTCAGACTAACATCAACATATGGAAAATCAATAATATTCATGAATAAACATCATCAGAGGGTGTGAAAAAGACGATTTATTGTTATTCATATTTTACCGTTTACAACGCACTATTTCAGCAACCAAGGTTTATGCGGTCATAGGAATGGAATGAAGCTACGATTCTCACGTTATCTTTGCATTACATAATCCACGAACGATATATATTACCCATCATCATATTCAGCAGTCAACAACCCGAATGTTGGCTAACAGCCGCTCCTCACTCCATTTTTTCAACTCACCACTTTGCTCCTTCATAATTCCTCAATATTGGATTGGATTGGCAAATTGTAAAGGATATCATAATGTCTGTCTAATGACGTTCAAAACTGAAGATTAATCATAAAAGTATCCTATTTAAACCACTTCTGAACACCGAGCCAAATTCACAGACGAAACATAAAAGTACCAACATGCTTCTGCAAGCAGCGGCCGCTACAACTCATAACAATGACAACTTATTACACCAAAGTAATGGAAATTAAAGCTGTGATTTAAAAAATGAATACGCAATTTTTCGAAACGCATTAAGCATTTGACGCTTCGTTAGGCTTTAGACGAATGTAAGTGTAATAGCTTAAGTTTACTGAGAAAATAACGACAACAGAACAGTAGATTCCAGGAGAAAGTTAGTCCAATAAAAAGAATAGATCACTGCAGACAGCAGAGTGCGCGGTTTATATTATTGCCGGAAGAAACTGAGGAACTTTTAAATAAGCGGAGAGAATAGGAACGTCTTTTCCTGATAGTGTATCTCCGCGATCGCTCAGCAAAAAAAAGAAACGACAGCCAAGTCGCGCAAGCCTTACCCTCTGTAGCGGGGTCCTGGGATGTATCACCGCAAGAATGATAAATTAGCGCGGGTTCAGCCAAAGTTTGGCAAGCGGACTTACCATCCTCTACCACTCCCACCATTTCTCTCTCTCCCCATCTTCCACTCTCTTTCCCCCCCTCGCATTCCCTCCCCTCCTCCCTTCTTTCGTCTCTCCGGAGCTTTGCACCTTTCCAGATACCAGAGAAAGTAAAGGGGGAAATGGAAGAGGGGGAATGATAGACGGAAGGAACTCGTGATCCAATTCAGGTACATCATCCGAGAGACAATTAGTATTTGAGTTTTATTAGGGTTTGGCCCATACCTGTGAATTGGGACGGATGACTAGCTAGGATATTAAGACGTGGTTGAAAAAAACCTCAAACAAAAGCATATCGGATGATCGTATTGCGTAAGCCCTAACAATAGGTGCATGAATAATTTTTAGAATTGAAATACAGAAATAACTAGTGACGTGAAGAATAAGATCAGGGCGAAAAAATCCCAAAAGCTAATTATAAGAGAGTTCATATTCATGTAAAAATGCTTCATGAAATAACTACTTTTTAAGTTTTCGACGAAACTTCAATTACCTACAAGTAGGATGCATTTTGATTCTGAATAAATATAGCAAGTTATTTTCGCGTACGTGGGATTTTAGTTTACTAAGGTCCGGCATGGTTTTTATATCTCTGGGTTAAATATTTTCACCGTATAAAAGCCGAAGTTAACAAGTTATCTCGTAGATAACACTCTCGTCAATTAATTGACAACCTGATATATAAAAATAAAGAATTAACCTAAACCTGAGCTCTCAGTTACCACCAATCTAACGAAAATGCTACGGCATCTTGCGGATAACGTCAACCAGAGATAAAACCAAGACTAAGAGAATTTTTTTGTTACGGACTTCTGATAAGAAAGATTTATGACAGTTCTTGTCTTCAATAACAAGGATTAAACTAATTCTTAAAGCTTTATTGATGCATATTTATATTTCATCTAATTTATAACATTTTTAATTCCACGAGTACCGGTGAAAATCTAAGCATGTGGTTTATAAATGCATTGATTGCCGAAACTCGGCAATATTCGGAATTGTAATCCATACCCGTAGTCAACTACCGTCACTCTTGCTTTCGTATGAGCCGTAAGTAAGACGTTAGCACGTGAAAGCAGCCATTCTCATCGAGAGATCACTACATTTGAGACTTCCATTAAAGTCGAATATCATGTTTAAAGCTAACCTTATAGGTACAAATCGATGTTACGAATCAGCAAGCAATGTCCGAACCCCTGTTTATAACATGCGCTGCAAACCGTAGAGCACGGTATGTATAAAATTCTCTACAATTCTCAGTACCATGCTCAACAATATATAACATGCTCAAACATCTTGATTCGAACGTGGTCAGAGAGAAAGGAGTAGAAAGGAAAGCGGGAGGGACACCTTTCTCACGACTTTCAGTCTCACCCATCCCTCCTTTAGTACCCTTTGCTCAGCCGCCATACCATCTCCATTCCGCAAAAGGCTCATTAAACGGAGAGCAGCCGCTATGGTAGAAGATGGAGAGAGAGAAGAGAGAGAGAGATCGCGCACCGCGAACCCTTTAGGGATTTTGGGAGGCGAGGACAAGAGATCAAAGTTTTTAAAAGCAAAGTCGTAATTCCTCAAGTCTCGAGACGAGAAAGAGAAGAGAGACTCCGCCTCTACATCCTGAGCCTCATTTCTCTCTCCATCTCCTTCCCCGCCCAGTCTCATACCTGCCCCCTTTTCTCATTCAAGGCGATAATCCTTCTCACGTATACTATTCACGGCGACATAAGATCACCGACCCTTCGCACGTGACTCAAATCGAGGGCTGGAAGAGAGAACCCGAGAGACGAAGCCCTGATTACTATTTACAGTTCATTTATATTTCTAGCATCGATTATCCCCGCCTTGTTTTCCGTTCAGGAATTAGACCTACATCCTCGTTTCTGACACCTGAGCTGGCCTCTTCGTATCGAAAAAAAATTCTTGATGATGGTGATTTGTCCTCAATGAGAACTAGCTGGTCAAGTGACCTTTATTTTAGCGGAGAAAGAATATATTAATGAGTGATTTGCAGCTGCGTACTGGTACAAATAATTTGAAAAGCATTGTTTAAACTCGTGTCCACTAAATAGTATTCAACATAAGCGTGAGCTGTCATTTTAGTCTTTGCGATGATGATAGACAATACCTTTAATTTGAAATAACAATATTTTAAGTGGTTATTAATCTAAAATACTAACATAAATACGTACCTATTCTGTCATAACATGTCGTTACTATGATTAAATCAATATTAGTGAAAGTAGAAATTTTCTAACTAACAGTAAGCCTATTTTATCATCGGATTTATGTCTTGGGGGACCTAAGATCTTTACGTATATCCATCATTCTAGTGATCACACTGCACTTCCAACCATACGGTTAATTGACCTAGCCCTACGTTATAATTAACGTCATCCCATTCGGGCTGTAAAACTTAACAACGATCTGGAGGACTTCTCATTCTTCCTTGCCTTTTCAGCGCTTTCCAATAAAGTATTCATGCTTACACCAAGGTACATACGTGTACGCAAAGAACGTGAATTCTCATTCCTCAACGCCGCGCGCGAATGCATTTCCTCATATAACGCATGGCTAACTTTGCATCCAATACACCTTATAATTGTACCAAATTCCATCAAGTATTACGACTAAAGGTGCAACGTCAAAAAACGCGCATTTTCCACAGATCTTACTCGAAAACATCTCATTCATAGCCTCAAATATCTCAACACATCACTTGATAGGAATTCACAATAGCGGTAAACAAGTCTATGACTCTGCAAGATAGAGGTACCAAATATAGGTATGATTCTGAACGATAGGAGGAAAACTGATATGATTCTATCGCAATTGAAGCCTAATAACAAAGAACTTTGTTCACAATAATAGAGATGAAGAGACTTTGTGACTCCCACAGTTTATTTTACAACGAACGACCTATTTTGGCTGTAAAGCCACCTTCAGGTACATTCTGTTGTTCTTCAGGTACATTCTGTTGTTCTTCAGGTACATTCTGTTGTTCTTCAGGTACATTCTGTTGTTCTTCAGGTACATTCAGTTGTTCTTCAGGTACATTCTGCATTCGTTGTCAAATAAACTGTGGAAGTCACAAAGTCTCTTATTGCTATTATGGAGTCCTTCGACCACGTCATAGCTTCCAATTTCGATTTAACTTTGTTCACAGCTGTTTTTCGAATCTGGAAATGTTGATAGGCAGTGCAGATACATTCTGAAGTTTGGAATATTAAGTTATACCATTAAATAAATGCAATGAAGTTTAAAAACTACTTTGGGCATAGATATTAGAATTTATAAGGAATTTTCCTCGTTTTATAGCTATTTATAGTTTCACAGCCTCTTAGTTCAGAGTAACATAAAAACAGATAGAAACTCATTTCTTTCTCTAATCCTTACGATTGACCTAGAAAATATCACACACAATATAGTCCTTTGCTATCAATCTTCCAATGATTTTAGATCGCTATGCAGGTACTTTTCCTTAACCTTATTAGAAGAACCCGCATCGTTCTCAATAAAATAAATGCCTATTACCTTGACGGGGTAATGAGGTTAGATGTAGCTTGAAGGAGTAATGATATGTTAAAGAATGAATATTATCTCCTTTTTCAAATATACTGATACTGGGACATTCTATTCCGTATGGATATATCAATTGTATTAGACAAAGCAAGGGAAATAGCTGAGACCTCAATTGATCCTTTTTCAAGATATCCGAGGGCAAAAATGTGCTTGTCATTTCACATTTCACAACACAAGACATTTTACAGGGTTGTACAGGGTTTAAAAGTTTTTGGGGACACAGGTAAAGCAGATGCACTGGCTCACTTGTTTCAGGCACCAACGCACATCCAGGGAACCAAATGCACGACTATAATCATTACTACAACTTTACTATTGTATCTACATTCTATCACATCGTCCCTTCAAAATCCCTTAACAGACTTTCCATTTGCTGATCCTAAACCGTTTATCCCAGCAATCAATGCTCTCCGTTCGGTCCCACTAACCCCTTTTCTTCGTCGCGCTAATCCTACCCCAGCTCTCCTCACCCTTGCCCTTTCGCCCCTCCCCCCAACTTTCCCACTCTGCTTCCTGCTCTCTCAAGAGAACTTTGCCCATCTCTCACTGCTTTTCATTTCAAAAGTTTGATCTTAAGGCGACCTTTAATTCCAAAGCCGGAACGTGATTCACGTCAGAAATAAAGCTCATCATAGGATCACTCAATATCTCCTATCCTTTACGCCTGACATAACACCGGAGTCAATCAGACGAAAGAGAATGAGAGTAATTATGGATCCGAAATATTTAGAAACAAGTACTTAGGGGTTAATTTTGCTCACTTCTCTCATATTTTCAAACGCTGAGAAGCTCATAGACTATCTGAGCTATTGACAGTAGAGGCATGGATTAATTTCAGTGAACGTGACAAATGGAACTGGGAATATATAGATGAAAAACCACTTCCTTTATTCACATGGAAAGAGAAATTTAAAAACGTTCCCTGGCAATAAGCGAAATGGTTTCATTCATCCTCTCTACGAAAAATCACTTTCAATATCTAACCCGAGCCCTCTCACCGGTAAATTTCATTTAACATGTTTTCATGAACCACGAAGCACTAACTACACCCTTAGCAGTGCTATTCATAAAAAGAGAATTGCTATTCGTGAGCGGTACGCGAGTCGAATACTAAAATAAAGGAGCCGAAACGGAGTAAACAAGAACACGAATAGAGCATACGAGCACTTGCACATATTGTTAGGCACTATACTTAAAACAAGCTTTTCAATTAAAATTCTGAGTATGATTTTTGTGTGTACGCTAAAATATGAAGCAAAATAATACAATTTAAATCTATGCAATTTGAAAGTCAAACCAATGCATTCATGCACAATGAGCAAGTTATTTACCGCACTAATTCCCATTTTTATTTCTCCAGGTCCAACGCCAAATGACAACGACCCGATAATAATTTGCTGCGGCCCCGAGCCTACCGCTTGGAGATTTTTGATACAGTATTTCGCAGTTCGGAATTGAAAAGGTAAGAACTCACATAAAACTCTATCGACTTCCAGATTATTATTTATAATAAATTTCCTGGTAACCAGCCATTCTAGAGGCTACGAGACTTCTACTACAAGACTATTCAGACTACGAGAGAAGTTCAGCAAACCAAAAAAAGTATCATAAAATTTAAGCAAGAAATCTTTCGGTAAAACTCGTTTTTTTTCAAGAAAAAATCATTTAGAAACGCATTATAAAATGTACAATGTCGTTAAGTTCCGATGGTTATTCTAATAATAGCACCATGAAGAGCTTGAATTTATATCAAAATATTATCCCAGTACCATTAACCGAAAGATAATTGTCAGTTTTTTTTATATTTAAGGCCGAACTTGAAACTATTGAAATTCAATTTGAGTAAATATTTAAAAATTTCGGATACGGACGCATGGCATCCAAAGGTATATTTTTTGGGAGTAAAACCCTAAGGAACTGATTCGGCATTGTGTTGTTAACGGATCACTGCTCCGTCATTCGACATCTTTCTCGCACACCCCTAAATATATAAAAAACAGGAATAAGCTAATGCGAGAGAAATACTGAGAAAGCAGTCCCGAAAAAAATAACTGAAATCCCATTGTAAACATCCGTTCGCAGAAATTCCTCACCGCTAAATGAATTATAGCGGTAAATATATATATTTGTGTATGTACCTACATAAATATAACATTTTCGTCCGGATACGCCTTCGCTCCGAGATTGTTCCATTTTCCGCAGACCTCGCTCGCCCCCCTTATTTCCTCCACGACAGTCCCTCCCCGCCCCCGTTCCTTTTATTCCCGTTGTCATGGAAACCTTCAATTCCGAAGGCCGCCATTGAAACGGAACCGAATGATGATGATTTTCTTCCCTCCTCGCCCTTTCCTGCAGCCTCCAGCTCCCCAGCGCCACCTAACATCCCTTCCCCACACTACTGGGCCCCCCCTTGCCTCCACGACATTATATTCCCACCCGCCACCTCCTCAATTCACAACTAACGCGCCCCCCTTTCGGTTCCCATACACCCGAGCGAAAAACACTACTCCCCACCTTCTGCCTCCGAAGGTTCGATGCCACGGCAATCGGGAAAGGAAGGGAATGGAATACGACTGGTGGAGAACGGGTGGAAGTGGCAGTAAAAAAAAAAAATACGCGCCTTCGATATATCTTTAACGACGGCCATACGTATCTTTCAGTTGGGAGGGGGAGGTTGTGAAACGGGGACGAGTCACAGAATTATGTTTCTCTCTCCCGCGCCGTCTCCTCGTTTCTTCCTTTCATTCTCTCTCGGGCACACAACATATCTTAAGGAGTTCCACAACAAAATGAAACCTTCATTTTTCCATATTCCTGGTACTTATAGGCCCGGTTTTATAATGTCTAGTTAACATTTACCGCTAGATGACATCGCCTGAATGTTAACTTTATGTTTTGTTTTGTAGATTACATCAAACAGTTGGTAAGTAGACGTAAGAGTTGATAATGGGAGAACGTATTTTTCGGTAATTGGTTTCATAGGTACCGAGAAAATCTTTCACCAGAGATTTTAAAACTGGACCATAGAGAAGCATGTTATCTATAAGATCCTATCTTTCCACATTGCTTTTTTTACGAATTATACTTGTGGAGTTAGATGAGTTACTAGGCGGGGACATTTTTTTCTACCATCAGCAAATGATATAGCAACGAAAACATGACATGTGGAACGAATATTACCAGAAAACTACATAGCATTAAAATTAAGTCCGTAAATTATATTAAGTTTTGAATTATTTACCAGTAACGGCAGTTATTATGGGAAAATACGTTATTTCAATATAAATGGTGCTGAAGTTGGCTCATTAAGCTGGAAAATGTATCAACTTAAAAGCTTGGTCGTTAGCAGCTGCACAACAAGGAAGACTGGAAGCAATATTCTGATAGGGAGAGAAGAGACATATTTATTGGACATATTTTGAGGAACTACAGCCTATTGAAAACAATAGATGGTGAAATGCATGGAAGCCATTACCGAAGAAGATAAAATTAGTCAGGAAAATAATGAATGACGTCAGAGTGAATTGAGCCTTAGCCGAGACGATGCATAAAAATTCAAAGAGGTAGACATTTTCCAGAATAAATAGGCACAAAGGCTGCCAGCATTTACTCACTCAAGATATCGCAGCAAACTCAGATATAAAGTAAGATTGTTTTATTAAAATTTTATAATAGTTCCAACTCCCGCCAGGGCATCGTAAGAAGAATGCGATACGCTTAAAGATTTAAATTCTAAATCATTTTAACGAATAATGGAAACTAAAAACGTGGAAAGATGAAATTTCTCTGAAGCTTCCAAGCCAACTCAACATTTGATATGCATAGCTTTAAGTGTCAAGTACTTTCGAACATCTTCAACAGTTTTCCATACAAATCATAGTTCGAGAGCCTCATGTGAAATGACTTTTCTTGTCCGAAGCGACAGGCATCTTTTACTCCTTGGCTTACCCTAACGTATCTTGCATCACATACTTCAACGCCTCTATTGCACCTTACAGAGCGCCGTTTTTAAAGAATGGTCGAAATTATTACTTGCAATACATTTGGGAAAATATGCTTGGAAAGAGAAGCACTGATTCAGCGTTATACTTGTCGATGTTCTTTCCCCAATTTTCAAAATTTGAGCCCTATAAAATAATCGTATTTCTAAGTTTCAGCCCTAAAGAAAAGGTTGCGCATAGCGTTTACGAAAACTAGCATACTCGAATGCTCCAACTCCTACCCACGCAGAGGCATCCAGTGGTACCGTGTCCTAGCAATGTCCTGGGTCAATGCGAACGTGCCGCACTTTAACCTTCTTATGCGACTAACAGGGTCCTGAGTTTATACGCGGAGTTCGGGCGGCATCCTAGAAATGTTCAAGAAGCTCGCGCGGTAACCTAAATGCAAAGTAGGAAATACCTCGCCGGAAATAAGGTTGCCTTTAGAGTTGTAAATGCAGGGGATGAAAATGGAAATAAAAATATGCTCATCTTTGCATGCATTCCAACGATCTAAAAGACGGGATGCATTCGGAACTAACCTTTCTTCTGAATAAAATCTTCGCAGGCGATAGATTCTGCATGAGAAGTACGTATCGCGGCGCTAAGCGTGACACAGTTACAAATATTCGCCCTCAAATTCAAATTCACTCTCATTACCATTTAAATTGTGCATCGCACGTTCTCACAAAGAATGGGAAAGCTGGAAAAATTAAAATGGATCGATAAATTTGACTCCGTGGTTATTCTTGAGGACATTACCACAGAAGGTTTAGTTTGTATGTATATATGTGCGTGGGTGTGTATTTTATAAACGGTTTCACCCACCAAACACCCGTTAAGGAAGAGGAAACAAATAAAATGCTGAAAATAGATGCCGTTAAAAACGACTTAAGAAATAATATCAAGAACTAGGTAGTTCTATTTAAAAATTGGCAATTTAAGGACATGGACCAACCAAATAGTATTAACGAAGTTAATGATACAACTCTCACCCATTATTCACCATATTAAAATATGTTTACTGCCAATAGACTGGCATGACACTGAATCCTAGCATTCAACCCCGGAAGGAAATAAAGAACTCACAAATAAACAGTCTGCGAACTAGATGAATCCATTCACGTACTCTTGGCAACCAGAGAGGTATTAATAAAATGGTAATATTACGACGCACACCACAAATTAAAATCGAAACATAAATTGGTCATATTTCACTAGCACTCATAGAGAGTATGAAAAATTGATATACGAGATAACTGAATAACGATTCGTCAGCCTAAATTCGAACTGAAAACATGCGTTTAATAGGCAGCGCCAAATCAAATAAAATAAAAAATGGTCACTTTGTTTCCGAGTATGACTTCTACGGGGAATAGCGCGACAAGGAAAAAACAGCTGAAATCCAATTGAGTGAAGTCAATTTTATAAGCCAATATATTTGCAATTCTGTACTATTACTGCACCAAGCAAAAGAATAAATAAATAGTTACAACCGCGATCTATACCACTCTATTTTTGATACTTCTGATGTCCATTTTCCGCAAAATATGGAATAAAATAAAGGTAATAAGGCAATTGGTTAGAATATAGATGTGCTAACAACACTCACCAGGGAAATTGTCAGCAAAAAAACAAAGCGTTTAATGAAAAACTTTTCATCAATTCTGTATGTTCTCTAGTTCATCAAGATCACTCGATGTTTACCTAACTACAAAGGAGATGGGTTTATTGGATTTTTCATTAGGCTGGAACCATTTCAATGTTATGCAAACTATTAGACAAGAAACCTTTGATTTAATATTCTCCATTTAATACTTTTTTTTCGATTTACAGAACGTTTGCACAAAAGAGAGGATTCATCTGCAAACTAATTCGATTTAATTTCACTGATATAAAACTTTTCTATCAACAGCACGCTTAGTTTTCTATTCTTCTAAAAAAAGGATACACAAAATGAGCGCAGATGCGACCCACGACAACGACTGCGAGTTAAAAAGAGAACTGATGTCCATAAGCTGTAAATAACGACCGAGTATTTCGTGTGAGAGTAATGGAAAGAAATCAGTGTCCGATCAACGCATATTTATCCAATAAAACAAATTCCCACCAATTCCCAAGAATGCATTCCTCTTCCACCCATTACTCCCTTCCCCACTTTATTCTTTAACTGAGGTCAGTGGAAAACGCAGAGGAAATGAGCCCGAATAAACCACCCGCCCTTATAGGTAGGCACTAGGCACGACGCAAAAAAGCGAAAGATACCGCAGAAAAAAAGCCAAACTCGTTTGATGGATGGAATAGCCAAATAGCATCCACTCAAGGGAACTAATGAAAATTGCGCGAGAGACGGGAGATGGGGGATGGGGGCAGGCCAATTAGGGGGTGTGAGAGGAGCCATGCGAGACAGAAAGACTTGAGTAAGATATGAGAGAAGGAATCGAATTCTTTTGGTGATTAATAGCCAAAAAGCCATCGCAGGGACTTCTGGCGGGAGGGTAATTGTTCCCAGCACCTTACTATCCTTCATTGTGTTCCGTCACCATTTAGCACTCCTGCGTATTTTTAGTCCTCTCGGTGCGGAGAGAGCAGTAGAGGTGGTATCAGAGTGCTGCGGATGAAGTCCAGCCCGCCTGAAAAATGAACCGGCGAAAATGGAGATGGGACAGGCAGAATACTCAATTCTCCGGTCGGCTGAAATAAGAGGAAACTGCCAAATACACTTCCACGTTTATGAGCGTCGCGAATTAAAGCGGGGTGATTCTGACTGGCATTCGCCTACCTTCCTTTGGAAGAGAAAAACGTTAAAACAAAATGACAAGCAAAGGGATGTTATCCTGTGGATGAGAGACTTTCGTCGTCAACCTTTTTTCCCCGGATGTCCGAAGTCTCGAGAGGCAGGCCAAGAGAAACGACCAATTCAAGCCCGTGTTCGGTGGTGTGAAGCTAAATGACGACCTTGTTGTGGTGACTGAAGAGTTGGGCCTTTTCAGCAAAAAATACGGCCCTGTGTGTGTGTTCTGCCCAGTGAGCTCCTGCCAACGAATGAGCTTTGAGACTACAAAAAAAAAGGTTTGTTCACCGATTTGTAGCTAAATTCAGCCGATCAGTACGCCAACGAGAACAGCACTAAGTTGATTTTAAATCAATACCAATCGTTCAGCGAACAAAATATTTCAATTATTAAATAATAGTGCTGAGTGAAGCACTCATGTTTTATTCTCGTTTTCATTCAAAAATACACTGTTATTTACGCTGTATGTGGGAGCGCATTAACTCACGCGAAATTTAGATATTTTCGAAAGACAGAAAAGCAACAACGCGATGATCAATGAAAAATCGCTACTTTCTTACTTAACTTCAATTAAGTCCAGTTATTCATTTTTTAATGGCATAGAACAAATATAGTTTTTGAGTCACTGTTTTATAAGCTTATCTCTCGTCGGAGACAACTGTACACCAATCACGAATGAAAGTAATTACTTTGTCGCATAAGCTTTTCCTAGTATATAAAATAAGCGTATTATTTAGAGTTAAGATGCAGAATCAGCACTTGTTCTGTTTCACAGGACTCACAACTTCACAGGCAAACAATGGTGCATTCCCTCGGATGTGTACGTATAATGGCAGGTGCGTGCAGGAGTTGAATGAATTCCAATATTATGCTTACACATTGTCAATGGAGTGACGCCGCGAGTCCAACGTCTTAATCAGCCCTTACTTAGATATTCCGTCAGCACATTCTTTCTTACGGCCATTACACGCCCTGAGCACGCTTCAGAAATTCTTATTTCTTCCACAGCCAATAGAGTGAATAAAAAAATCTGCAAGGAATTCCATCACACTGCATCTTCATCTGCTGAAAAGTTAAACCTGAATGCTGGGTTGTTCAATTAAATGCAATATTAACAAATATGAAAGGAAAGCAGATGCGACTTAGTTACGTCCTTCTATTGAAAAGGCTGCAGTTTCGGCATTCAAGAAATCAGCGCATAGGCTAGGAATGAGAGCAGAGCCAGCCAGGTGTTAAAGTGAGCACCCATCTCTTTTTCTCTGCCTATTTTGCATGAGATGAAATTACTTCAGCGACTGGGAAGTAATTCCCTCCTTCAGCACTTAAATTCAACCGGTGGAGAAAATTGTGAATATTCAAACCTTTCAACAGACAAAAAATTGGGAAACATATACTGCGCTTTAACTTTATGCTGTTGAAGCACGAACCATACATGCTTTAAGTTACATTTAAAAATATTCTCCATTTTTTTCGCTTGTGTAAATAGAATCCCTGCTTAAACTGCTGCCATGGCAGCTGCCATGCTACTATATTTCTACTATATTATTCTATTCTATTACTACTATAGCTACTATATTTCCCGCCCTGTATAAGTTCTGAACTCCGCAAATTTCAGAGAAATAATAGAGTCCTTGCGTACAAGTACATACAAATATATGATGAGCTATATTCAAAACGTGTTTATCGCCATTTATTCCTTTGGCGTTACTAGAGATGATACAGAATAATTCATTAATATAAATCAGCATTTTTTGTCATAATTGACTTAAAACAGAACGTTAGGAAAAGCTTCTATAACTTTGATGATTCCAGATAGCTTTGGTTTTTTTATGTTCAAAGCCTTTCTAAAAAAGAGATTCCGGAAAACTTATCTCTTGTGCAGAAATCACTCACACCAATACTAGGAATATCTTTATCTCTAGAAAAAAAGGCATATAACCACAACAAATTCATAAAGACCTTCATGACAAAAGGTAATCCTAACCCTAAGATAAACCCGTTATGCCAAAGCATCTCCACTTTTAAAAAATGACCACACCTTTAAATCGATTTTGAGCGCAGCAACCTTATTGCAAAAAAGGATAAATATTGCCTCTTAATTATTTAGAACCAATTTTGAGTGGTCAGAAATGAATTTGTAAGCGAGAATCCGGACGAGTAATGGGAACAAACAATTCATCCTAAAAGGATTGGCAAAAAGAGGAGACTAAATTGAGATTTAAAGTCGTCCGCACAGACACATGTGGGGAAGCTTTAAGCGAAAGAAATGTATACATATTTGAGGTTCCAACGAGAGGAGTGTCGACGGAATCGGATCACGAAGGCGGGAAACGTTGCGTGAGGCGATATGGTAGAGGAGCAGACGGGGGGACAGGGGTGGGATGGGAAGAAAGGGGAATGGACTAGAAGAAAGGGGAGAGAAACTGGCGAAGAGAGGGACGACGGGCTTAGTTCGTACGGGAGGACATCTACTCTGACCTGGTGACCTACTTCCACAATATACGAGTGTGCCTGTGAGTACATATGAATGCACGGGCGTGTGTGTGTGTGAGTGTGAATGCACCCTACTCTTTGTTTTTCCCTTTTCCCACGCCCTGTACCCCCTTGGGGGGGGGGCATGGTCTCGCTTCCACCATCCCCTACCAAATCCTGCAGAAACCCCTAAGAGATACACCCGAAACCCTTTCTCAGCCAACGTCGCATCCACGTCTTTCCTAAGTTTTCCCTCCTCACTCCGAGAGAAACTGCCCAAGGCCCTAAACGCCGCACCTGCCCCTGGGTGGCGCGCACTCGGGAACACCCATCCACACGAAGCGCATCTTGCTCTTCCCAGACACTCCATCCTCTTTCCTCTACTTCGAGGCTTTTGGGCTAACATAGTGACTCTATGTTCTTCCTTGGAAATCGCCAGGGAAAAAAGGGTTGGCTGGAACGGGAGTCAAGGCACAGACCTCCGATTATTCAGGGCCTAAGCCAAGACCACCAAGGCCGTAGCTTTATCCACGGTCGTCGTGGCATAGCGCTGACCAAAGCTTCTCCTTGCACTTAATTTTTCTGTACAGCTGTGTAAATTTCATCTGTCCACCCAGGATTCCCTACTCCAAAGGCAATTTTGGGAGGATCCACAGCAACTAGTTGTCGAGTACCATTACGGTCCGTCAACGATGGCAATCGCAATGGATTTCAGGAAGCCACTGTCCTCTAGGGTTGATCCTATTAACTGAGACAACGCGTGAAGATCGGTGCCAAAAATGTAAGTTATGCCACGATAAACGCCAGTAAATGTTTTGGAAATTCCCAGAGGAAAAGGATTTTCTAGACCGAGAATCGAACCACTTACCTTCGATTCTCCGGAACATGGTTGGAGTTAACAGCCTGAGATCAGGGAGGGTTAAGCAAGCGTGGATAAACTCGACAGTGTAACGTAGGTCACTCGCGGGGAACTCTGGAGGGACCCCCGGTTCCTTTGTCCCAGCACCCTCGCATATTTCTCTCTTACCGACGACAAATTATACAAAGGCGACCACCACCAAGTTCTGCGATACCTATACAATCTAAATCTTAGAATCCGCTGGTAATTCGAGGTTTTGTGACTGGTGGGCCACGCCCACACGGCACAAAACCCTTCCCATGCACCCCTGTTCTTGATTCACCTCCGCCCGCGAGCGTTCACGGTCATTCCTACTCCATTTCATTTTAATCTCACCAACCTTGGCCACACCAACCACTCCCGACAAATGGGTACGCACTATGATAGTGTGAACGGGATATATGCCACTTGCTGCCCGATTTTTTTTCTTCGAGGCTTTCAGACACAAAATGCACCTCCTTTTTCTTCAGCTCAGCCTCCCATTTCCTCCGCCACTACTCTCAACTTCCCTCAGCCCGCATCCACATGCGCCCGTGTCCCACTTCAAAACCTCTTTCTTTCTTATGCCGACACCTTCCCCAAAAACCCCCTCTGTTCCATCTCTCTTGCAGCACGCCGACAAAAAACGTCGCCGTTGCCTCCACCACCCGCAGGGTTCAGTGCTCTTCCCCCATTTTTATACCCCCCCATCACTCACCACATCCGCGAAACCTGAGTAGTCCGACGTGCAGCGCAGGATGCAGCCCCGAGCCAGCTGTCATGATTGTAGGGGAGGAGGGAAACAAAAACTTTTGCCACTACAGAGGGAATATTTAAAGGGAACTTAGATTTTGTCCTTGGATGACTTTTATCGCATAAATATTTTGCAAAAAAATCGTTTCCATCGCTCATGATTTCAGTCAATATTTACGTACTTTTAATATTTACTCCGAGGGACTTAATCTCGAAAATGTTCGTTCTATCCATTCGTTTAATCATTGTCTTTTTTTTAGAGTAACCTAATTCATTCTCCTTAGACTCATAAGTGTGTGGATTTTTAAATCCATCAACTCCGAGTATTCCACCGTTAAGATAGGTTTGGGTGGATATTTAACTCACACAAAACATTCCTGAACGTTGCGTTTCACAGGCATGCAACCATTCCCTTTAATCTTTCTTTCTTCATATTCTCATACTTTTCTCCTCCCCTTATCCCATTAAAAATGGTTATCATTTTCCGTCCTAGTACGTTTTACCCAGCACTTTTTATTCAACAGAGTCTTTAACCAAAGAAATTATTTTTTGTAATCATTCAGTAATATTTTTCAGGATTGTAGCATTTCCTCAAACGATAAATGAGTTTTTTTTAAACTTCTTTTCACCAAAGTCTTTACATTCTCCCCTTAAGTTATTACGAAAAATACAGACGGATGAGCTAAACTGGGGACTCGGCTAGAAAATTAAGATCGTCCGGACTCCTTGGTGGGTAATTCCAACTCCACATCGCCCTACACACCTCCCACGTATGTATCCCACCCTCTTCCGCCCAGCTCGACTGGAGGAAAGACACGCACAGCTACTGGATGATCCGTTTCCCAGTCCCTTCCCGTTCCCACATCCCCTATTTCTCACACCCTAGACTTGTTTCCCCACGCTGCCGGATAGTTCCTCTCCTCCGCCTTCACCCCCTCTTCATCTTGTGCGGTGGGCTTACGAGTGCACACCGCGAAGGAGAGAGAAGAGGAAGAAGCGAACGTAGGGACTACTCCCCGAGCGTCGACGGCTCGGCCGTCCAGTGCAGTTCTTACCTCCCAACCGCGAGCACCGCCGCCGCCGAGTCACAGCTGCGCCGCCCCCCCGAGAAGCCCCACCCCCGAGGGGGACCCCCATTTCCAGCACCGTCCTTCCCCACCCACACCCCGTACTTCCCCAAGAGCCACGCTGTTTCAATCCACCTATCCGTTTCGGTATTTTTCGCGAGAGGGGATGAAGGCGCCGTCCCCGCGACTGCTGGGGAAAAGCGCGGATAATCGCTTCGCTCCGTAGCGGAGTAATGAGGCTGGGTCTTATATTCAAAGCACCATTCCCCTCGGAGCCTTGGTAAGACGAGAGAATGTTTTTTTTGTCCTCCCTTTCTCTCTCCAGAACTTGACGAGAGTTAAGGGATGTTTTCTTCTTCTCTTCATTGTTTTTTCCCACTTGGATTGAGAACAGGAGATTTTCACCACTGTCTTAAAGGCGTTCGTGTGAATACAGTGCATTCAAGCAAGAAAAAGATCAATTAGTTTGACAAGCCCTCCGATGAAGAATCTCTGTGACTCTATGATCAGTATTCTGGCATAATTGATTACACCTTCCAACAAATAGCCAAATCTCTGCCTAGTTAATTAGTCGCTTCAAAGTTCGTGTGAAGATGACCACGACGCAAATTGGAATTAACTACGAAAAAAAAGTGTTTCAGTGAGTGTGTTGATTAATAAGAGGTGACCACGCATTTTTAGTGTGAGGCTGCAAGTTGTTCTTCCAAGTTCCTAAGTGAAGTGAGGAAGAAAGAAGTAATATAGTCTCACATGCGAAGAAAATAGCTCTGCCACCGGTATTGTATCAATCCACTGAAGTCTCAATAGCAACTCTCTCTCCGTACTATTTCGCCGAGACATTCTCCCACCGGCGTGCACACACACACACACAAGCAGTTCAGTTTATAGTGCTTCCATTCCAATATCCACGGACACGGGATAGAGAGGGACTTAAGAACGTTGGCCCCTTCCCAACCATTACACCGGAAGGTAAGTGAAGTACTTGAGTGATTGGCGGCCTGTCCGTTCTGTGTTGTTCCCACTTCCCCCCTTTCAATCTGGAAATCCTTGTGCCTCGCAAGGAAATACAGTCTCTCCTTTGGAACTCTCGGAACGGTTGGACTAGAGTGAAGTGATAGGACAAGAATGGGATAAGGTTCCGCAGCGAGATAAAGGGATTGTTCGAGGCAGGCGGAGCGCAAAAGCCACTTTTTTAAAGCGAGTAAAAAGTGTTTTGTTTCTTCTTCACTCTTTTCCTGTCACTCAACCTTCTTCCCCACTTCTTCCCTGATGCCCTTCCTCCACGTCGCGTTGCCTTGGGAATCTGTGTCACTCGCAAGCGCACCGATATTCCTTTAGGTATTGCACCGTGGAACTACTGAACCGTACGTCGTTTAAGGAAAGCACGGAAGTCCTTGAAAGTTGCTTGATTTCACAGCACGTACGCCCAGGCGTGACTAGTAGTGTCTCTTTGTCCGTCTTTAAGCGAAACAATATGCTCCGTGCACTTTAGCGAAATACTGGCGTTTTTATAGAGACAAGGGTAAAAGAAAACTCTTACCGAACTTAATACCGATTTCCTGAGCTATGTCGTCAGATTCGTATCCTTAAAATGAAACTCTTAATCTATCGTTTTGTTTGGATTCCACGACGAATGTCTACACCAGGAGTCTTAAATACAATTAATGGTCTGCTGCAACTCTCCACTTCATTCTCTTGTCAGTTAGCCACTATATTCATTTATAGTTAAAGCATTCAACATCCCTTATGAATTGATTTGCGCATTCCATAACCAGATCTTCCTCTGTTGTAACTACCTAATCATTTTTATTCATTAAAAGCGGCCTGAACATTTTAACCAAACATTCTCCGTAATTGGCATACTTGGTTGTATTCCAAATGCTATAATTAACTCAACAACACACAAAGGATGTAGAGGACTTTGGTGATTGCGTATTTATGGAGGGAAGCAGCTTTCTATACCACCCAATTTCTCGCAGAACCGTGTGCTTCCGCATTTAAGTCTTAATCTTTTGCTCTTCGTTTTTTAAGTATACTTGCGCGCGGTAGAATTGCCTACGCTCGCTGCATCCGTGAGCTTTATTTCTCTTACATTTTCTCTGGAGCAGTCGTTGCCTCAGCGGAGGAGGGTATTAATCACTCATTTCCAAGTGGGAGGACGAATAGGTGTATAGAGGATAGGAAGGAGAAAACCAGCTGGGTGGCTCCCGCGTACTCCGTAACGAGTTCACTCCTTGCTTCCCACTCTCCCTCTTCAGTCTTCAAGGGGCAACAGAAAATTTAATTAACCTCCTCCTCCCTTTTCTCCTTCGTCTCTGATGGTTTAATTCGCGCGCGCTCGCTCGCCTATTGAGGAGACTTTAATCTGCTTGCATTGCGGGCTGCAGCCTCAACCCCCTCTTCTCACACCCCACCCTGTCCTTTCTCTCTACAATATTCAGCGGTAAAGAGCGGGAGGGTGGTTGGAATAATTCAGCCGCTCATCCTCTTCCCATGACAGAGAGAGAGAGACCTTCGCCGCTGTTGCAAATTAAACCCCACCTCTCCTAGTTGATACCCCTAACATAAAAATATAGAGAGATGTATATAGGCACATAGAGGGAAGGTAGGGGGATAAATCCTACGTTTACCATAGAAATTAATTATTTATCACTATGTCCATCCAACTGAATCATTTGTAAGGGTAGATAAATTTCGAATCAATACGCTCGCTGAACATACATATTACACGATTGCAAAAATTTACCACCATGATTTTTTAACCAATTAATTTAATTAGTTACTCACAAAGTAATATAATTGTACGGTCAGTTAATTCTAACGCAATTCGTGGGCACTATAATAGGTACTGGGGGATACTGGGGGTATTGATTTTCCCTCTGCCAATCATGCCTCAGTTGGGATTGATTTTTGAACACGTTGAGACAGCATTCCATCAAGCTTGAAATCTGAGGAACTTCGGTAAGCAGCCGATGACCCCACAACCCCCTTCATCTAATCATAGTCCATCTCCGACGAAATAACTAATCTCTTTTCCTCTATTCTACCGGAAGAAGCTGTCAATTATTCACAAGCAATGAACTACATCGTGCCTCACAACATTTACATTATTGCGTAATAGTTATTTAAGGTTCAACAGTACTATTTTAATTCATCCACTCAACAAAATGCACAGCAGATGTTCAATTCGTCTTCAATCATGAGTATTTAGGTTGTCATTAGTATTTGACCTTTTAAAGACAAGATGGATTTCCCACATCAGCGCATAGAGAACCAAGAATAGTTACTTGGCTCTAAAAAAGTATAAAAGTTGAAGTACCAGTGAAAATGACTCCCTAAGCCAGATGGACAGAAACGAATATTTCTGTTTCTACAAGAAAACACGAAGAAAAATTTGAGATATGAAAAAGGTAGGATGAGCAGAACTCAATCAAATATTCTTTGGTGACATTAATTTCATTCTTGAGAGCACATTTAACTCTTCATGCAACGTAAACTCTACATGATAAAACAATTAAAGTGAAACATAGTCATGACCAAAAGTCATACAACCGGTACTGTGGAATACATTAAGTTGATATTTCTAAGCTTAATATATTTTTCCACTTAAATCAATATAACGCTATTTCATCACTGACAAATTTCGGTTTCCAAAATCGGCGTTAGGATCTACTACATTAGGAGCAAAAACTCACGCAAAACTGAGACGCTAGCCATCTCAAAAGACCGCCATTATCGCCTTTGTCCTTTATTTTACAAGAGCTCGTCGCCCTCGAAAACGAACCATTCTCCAACGCTCCACCCCTTTCCGCTAGCTCACATTACCTGAAATATAATTGCGCCCTTCATCCGAACAGCTGAGGCAAAACCGCGGATAACGCCCAAGTGCGCACTCGACAGCTTGGCTGTCGGATCCATGTGCAAGTCCTAATAGAGGGGGAGGCCACATGGAGCAGCGAGGAAATGTGGAAATCCCGACAGAGAATGGCCACGGATAGGAACAGCTGAGAAGTCCGTGATCCTCATAGAAATCCTCAACCGTTTTATTGCCCGGGCAGAGATACTTAATCATGACTTAGAGCTATTGTGTCCTACGGTAGACGTGATATTTAGAGTGGATAACACAATTAAAAATATAGCGTTAGTTACAAATTAGTCGTAAGGCATGATCATATAATTTCAATTGCTACACAGCGTCAATTATCAAATGCGGTAACTAACATCAATGGACAAATTTCCTCACAAAAAATATTCAAATTAAAATCATGTTGGGTAAACGAAAAAACAGTGAATTAGATACGTGATTTTCTAGCTGACCGCAAGCAAAAAGAAGTAAGATGATTAGAGTGACATCCGGCGTCCCTCAAGGAAGCGTGATTGGCCCCCGCTCCTTCCTCAATTTTATAAACGACATTAACTCTAGAGTAAGTAGCAAAATTAGATTGTTTACAGACGATGCCGTCATCTACCGAGAAATTACTAGAAATGGTAACTTAGAAGCGTTCTCATCGGACCTTAACAAAATTAAATCATCGAGTCTTTATTGGGGGCTCGAACGTAACCTTAATAAATGCACTGCAATACCAGGGAATCACCTTGGCTTCAGATCAACATGGGGGAAACACACACGAAACATTTGCGGCGTTGCATTAAATAAATTAGGATTTATCAAGCGAATAGTAGGAAGTTTCTCTGATGAAAAGTTGAAAGAGAGATGCTACTTTTTTCTGGTTAGGCCATATCTCAAATTCAATACAAACATTTGGTATTTTGCAGAGAATATTTAAATTGCGAAATAAATAAAAATAACAGATACTTGAAACAATTCGGCTCTGTAATATCCAAGAAATCACGCAATGGGAAACTGAAGTTCAGCGGTTACTCGTATGCGTCCGAAAGATGAACACCACTCGATGATATATCTTACAATGGGTTTCACACAAGTTGAAATTTGCTTCAAGTTAGAAGCAGACACAGAATAAATGTGCCATCCTATGAGAGAAATTAGTCAAAAACACCTTACGACCTGGATCCCCAGGGAGTAATCGCTATTGGTGGGGTGCTTATATCACATATTGCTTTAAGTTGCATGGAGTGGGATATTGGGAACACAGAAGACTTGGTCCTCTATCATCACAGTCGGAAATAACGGTAAATTAGGGTCAGGTTTTACACATTAATTCTCTGACAGAATATTTTTTCTCACTCCTCCAAGCATTCATCCGCTAACGTATTTTTTTCTGATACGGAGAACGTCGAGTGCCATAAGACGGTGAGGAATAGGAAGAAAGTTCTTTCTCACGAAATTATTTTTGTGGGAAATGGAGTTAGGCTGTCTGATGTGTCTGCCTTCGCTCAAAACACACGTACTACGTTCCGTCTCAACGAAGAGCTATTGGACTTGTGTCCTTCAGAGAACACCAGAGGCATACCACGCTGTTCACCGAGCATCAGCGCCAAACGATTGTATTGCCTCCTAAATAAAAAAATTATTGCGTTCCCTGGAATTTCAGGTTGAATATTTAATCATAAATATAGACATAAATTCAACTCATACACTATTCTTGCATTTCCTATGAAATACGTTGCATAAAAACCTTGCATAAACCTTGCATACGTTGCATAAACGGACAATGCCGAGGAACTATTGGATATTTTTGAGAGATCACTGGCGCAGTTATGAATTTTGTAGTCTGTGTACGAGGTAATGTATGTGTTATGTACATTATTGTTGATTTCATTCCTTACGCCAAAAAGTATCGCACCGTATTCTTTTCTTCGTAATTCGATTTTTGTACCCAAGATGTTTTAGTTAGAGAAGAAAGGCTTCTATAGTAAATAGATAGCAATATATTTGTAAATATTGTTTTTTACAATGAAAAAATAAACTTTACATTTGAAATATTTTCAGGATGTACTGCACAATACTTTGATGCATCGTTTAGAAGTGATTACGCAAAATATTTACATTACAATAAAGTTTAAATTCAATATTTGAATTTGATCTTGGAAACCCACCTTGGATGTTTAAAACAACCAGGAGACAGAGGTCAATCGTAAATTCATTGGTGGTAATACCCTAATTACGATATTAATTGAACCCATCCTAGCTTTGGGCACTATTTGATACGGTATCAAATAATTGACGCGAGTAGCAATTAAAATTATCACATCACGTCTAACGACGAATGCACCTTCTTTCATCATCAACTGTAGCTCCAAGTATTCATCAAGGATTTCTTCTGAACAAGAAAACACCAATAACTTTATGTTAACCTATAATCTTTGGCAAAACTTATGAGCACTATTAAAACTACTCGGAATTATTTGGCCACTCAAATATTGAATTTATGCCTACCTTTCTCGAAAGTAATATACGATAGATTAATTTGTACGAATAATGGAAACAGAGATGCCTACAATTCTACAAGATTTATACTTAGTACTTTAAGTAAGATTTATACTACTGTTAACATTAAATGACAGTCACGGAACAGTTAACAGAACTTTTGACAGCATAGCCGTTCATGTCCCCTATATATTTGATGGTGTTATTTATCGCAAGGCTCGGAGCTTTACTATTTCCGCATTCAAAGCTACTGTACGTTCATTTTTCATACTGGGAATGTTTTAGATTCGTGACATGAGAGATAACTTCGCTGAACCTAGGTTACCCACGCGAGACGAGTCACGCTGACGCATCAAATAATAAACGAACATGTCTCACAGATATACATTCAGCTCTTATCTTTTGAAAAGTCTCAGTAGTTACCGAAACTGCGAAACATTTCCCAGCACGTTGCATCGCTGGTGACGTCGCTGAGTCTACCAATCCCTTGAACATTACTCACCACTTGGCGAGCATCCAACATCCGGACGGAAAATACACTCAACCGCGACAATGCTTTTAAGTCTTTGAATCCCTGACGTGTTAGAGATGAAAAAAAATAACTTTAGCGAACGAGAGAAAACGCAGGGAACGGAAAGGAAGATCAGGGGCGATATGATTGTGGCAGGATTCATTTCTTTTGTTTTATTTTTTTATGGCCCGGACCGTGTTCGTTTGAAACGAAAACATTTCCTTCCACCCTTTCCCGACACGAAAGTAGCTCTCGACGATCAGCGACAGAAGTCATGGCGGCGAACTGAAGCTGCTGTGGGAAACAGAGAAAGGGAATGCGGTGGCCATCTTGTTTGTTTGCTTTTTGTTTAGGGAACGGGGGTTTTCCACGCAACATGGGCGTGCAACAAACACGCCGACAATATCTTTGTTATCCCTTCCCGCCAGAAACCCTCTCAACCTTTCGGGACGCCCAATCGAAATCAACGCACCCACTCTCGCATTATACAAGGGCGCGAAAAAGTATTACGCCGTTAGCCGCGAGAGGAAAATACGAGGACGGTGCGACACCTCAGTGGTTCAGCCGACATCGCGCCCCCTCAGCTCTCCGACATCTCCCCCCATTCCGAATCTCGCCCTAACAACACCGCCCGCAGCATCCGCCTCTCTGTGCCCCTACTCCTGCACACTCGAAAAACCCAATCTGCAAATCCTGGATCACCCTCGGACGAACGGAATTGTGCGCGGCGTTTGCAAAAAGAACATTGTCTCCCTCCAAAAAAACATACCCTCCACTTCTCCCTCCGTATCCACTCATCATTACGCAATGTCAGCCATTTCATCTTTCTTCCTCGCTCGCATCTCTTCCTCCGGTTCTGCTCGAACCAACGAACTTGGCAGGTAACAATTGAATCGCTAATCCCGCACATATTCCGCTCACGCAGCTGCGACGCCAGCGCGACGTATTTTTTACTTTGCATCGTAAGTCCAATATCAAATCTCCTATCCATAACATACTCCTGTCTTGCCTCATAAATAATCCCAAATATACGTCCGTATCGCTATTCCTCTAATTTGTGCGAATTAATCCGTCGTATATAACTTTCGAGAAAGGAAAGCATAAATGAAATAATTGACTGACCAAATAATGCCGAAGAGTTCATCAGGTTTGTCAGAGGTTACTGGTTCGACTTAGTCTCTAATATAAAAGTGAATATAATATAATGTTATAAAAGTGCGTGATACATTACCAAAGGCAATTAATAACACTTATAGTAGAAGTTATAGAGTTAATTGGTTAGAAGCTCGATTCATACGAAAGGAGCGGTAAAAAATAATATTTAAATTTCACCCGATATTTTTTCTGGCCTAGCTTCGTAGCAAAGAATATGCTATGCAAATAAAATTCAATTGAGGTGTTTTGGCTCATTAGCTCCAATGTAGCCTAGTTTCCATGAAATAACTATTAACAATTATTCCTTAGGTGAATTACTTCGGTGAACAAGAAAATACTCATTCATGATCATCACACATTTTTATAATTCACTGAATGACAATCATCTTTGTCCAAGGTCATTCAAGTCAACTCTAACATTTCTTTATCTTTCCTTTTGATAGCTTCGATTCATCATTTGGCTTTTTCAATATATTCCCTGCCCTAACATTATATCTGTTTTCATACTCATTCCCTTGTCAATAATACCATTACTCACTATTTTTTACCAAATAGACTAATTTATTTTCTCGCATGAACAAACGGAAATTATTTTATTCGTGTAGCGAACAGCGAAGCTATGGCCTTGCAAAACCACATAGAGAAGATCATTAACTTAGTTCCAGTTCATTAGTTTTTCAGTGGCCAGCTTCTTGCCTGCTTAATGAAGTTTAAGGTTAAATTGCAAAGGAAAAGCAGTTGGTGGAGGCATCTATATGAAAGAACTATTTTTCATCTTTTGCTGTTAAACTATTCTCCATTCTTAAGAAATTTTCGCACCTCTGCATGGTGTAAAATGACAGGAGTGACTGATGAAATAAAGCGAAAGTCATTCACGATTAACTTGAATGGTTGGTAAGCTCGTTACGCGCAGCGAACTTAGCAAGTCCTCATAGTCCCGTGTATTATTACCAGGGATGGTTAACGGCTTAACGGCCCTGGTGGAAATGAATGCTACCCTTCTCGCCTTTCTAATTTTAAAAACATCCACGCTTGCCTATTCCCACCATTCGACTCCTTTTCAATCAATACTTCTCACTAGAACTTTATCTTTTATGGAAACTCCTCGTCCTCCAAATCTCTTATGCTTTCCCGCAACCTTTAGTTGTTGATTTCCGACGTCATTCCCGATAATTGACACACTTCTTGGATGTTAATCATCTATTCGCCGGATAAGCAAATATATTTTTCCAAATCGCAAAGAAATTGAATTAAAGAATGTCTATCATGTGGTATTTAACCATGCCAAATAATATAATTTTATTCCACTCATTAATTACTTAAGTAGAATCATATATTATAACCTAGATCATATCCCTAAATCACCAAGAGTGCAGTTAGCAACTAATTCTCTGATAGGCCTCAAAGCGTAAAATCTGCGATGCCATGTTCCGAATAAAAGGGTGATGCATCGGCACTGTCATTGACGACGTTTATCAATTTCTCGCCATTCTAAAAAATAGTTACCACGTGTACTCCCTTAGCTTAGGGATGATACCATGGGTATCATCCCTAGGGCATCCTTTCACGACGCTTCACTCATTCAGTACTAACCCATCGCATCATGTGTTCAGGATATCGACCGAAATGCCAAACTGCAGAATATCCACCAATCCCATCATCGATGTCAAGTCAAACCCTTTTGAAGGTGTAATGGCTTTTCAGTATAAGTTAGCCATCCGAAAACCTTATCGCATCAACAGCTCCATTTAGCAGTGAATTTCGCCGCCTCAGGGGCATCCGAGCGAACCTAAGACTAGGGGCGTTTTAGCTTGGAAAATGCCCGCGCTATGGCTGTCAATGATAGTCAGTTTTCAATCAATATTCGAAACCATTTTAAAGATTGCGTTGCGTTTTTTAAAGGTGCGTTGCAATTCTCTAATGTAAAAATAAAATAATTTCAATTAACATTGATTTGTTGTGTCACAATCATCAGGTTAAGCGGTATAACAATGATTTTGCATTTTAAAAGAATTCCGTAGCTAAAATTTTCAGAGTTAATCTAACTCTTATAGTTGACATATAAATTCCAACAGTGGATATTTTTGAAAATATTGTACCAAAACCTATTTTTAGTTCATTTTACAGTAAACTACCGTTCATAAAACTTGTAAATATGCTTAAAATATCTTACCACCATTGCATTCGTCACAAAAAGGCAAGGAGTTTAATACGTATTAAATCAAGATGACAACTCTCCAGTGAGACTTTAGAATTGGTAGCGAATGAAAGCAGTACCAATCACCGAAAGTTTAATACACCATAATTTGATCAAAAACGTGCAGAAAAAATTGTGATCCATTTCAAGTAAAATTTAACAAAATCAATACGTCAATTTTCGAACAAATCAATATTTTTATTTATTTCAGTGGAACGAAAAATCTCAAGAACTGTGTCCTCTCAAGACTGGTCAGTCTTGAGCATTTCCCTTCATTTCTGAAAGGGCATCAGCCAATTACAAACGCTTCATTATCCCTTAAAAAGATTTCTCATATTAAAACAAAACGGGCAATTACTGAAAGACTATTGTTAGATTATGAGAGCTGTTGGTCCTCCAAGGAATCGCACTGGGCTCACTCGTAAAGTACTTGTAGAAATGAGATCTCAGCTATGAAACGGCCGAGCGTGAGGATTAGTTTTTTCCCTCAACTTATGGCCTCTCCAGAAAACGATGCGACGAATTTCCGATACTCTTCAGCGAAAAAATCCATAAAAGTGCACCTAAAGACGACAAAATGGCCAGGAAGGTAATTTCAGCAATGAAAAGCCTTCCATATCTCCTCGAGTCGTACTAGTAATAGTATTTTGGAAGCCTCCTCTCCATGCAGTCAACCGGGAGAAAAGATTAGGTCCTTGAAAGAGGTAAAACCACATAAAAAAGTTTATATTCTTCCATCTAAACGTAGCTGATATCCTTCTCCAAATTGAAAACTCGCGAATGAATTTTGCGCAAAGCATAAAGCATTTAAGAATAAAATATTAAACTACCAAAGTATCTCACGGTGATTTCCTTAAATATGATGTATGTGAGGTTTCACAGCAACTTTTCAAGAAAATATTTTAATTTCTAAGTACGAAAAAATATTTCAATTCTTTCTTGCATGAGCTACTTATTCAATGGAAAGGTTAGTGCAATGTAATGCCGCTGAAAGCATGAAAATATATGTCAGGGAAATAGCAAACGTTTATTATTTCATTCGTTTAGTTACAGAGATCAAACATTTTCCTTAAGGTAGTTTAAGCGAGATATCATTTCAAATAAAATTCGTTGAATTTGCCCTCAACATAAAGAAAATATTACATCTTTCAAATAATGACAAAATATCAATATGTCACCACCACAATTTTCGAGTTCTTTGCAAAAAAATATCAGCTATTGTCCATGGGAAGTGGTATGCACTCCAAAAAGAGTATTTAATAAATGAGAAATTTCTAACGCAGATATCTCTTAATAAATTTACCAGTGTGTATTTTGTATAAATTATCAATTATTTTTAAAAACAAATCAAAAATCTACCGCAATAAGTTTTACAGAATCGCAAAAAAACCTTCAAGACGTTTTCACCATACGGCGTGAAAATATTAGTCAAGTTAGACTTGTATATACATATTCATTTAATTACTGAGAATTTCAGTCATATAAAGCAATATTTTGCACCAAAAATATTAAAATATTTACTTCATGTTTCTTACAGCTGCTGAAATTAAAAAAAAAATCGAATACGATCCTAGTTATGAGCCACGTTAACTGTATTAGATTTCATGCTATTATCACCTAGCACTCCATGGTCGTCCCTTCATCAATTTGAAAAAATACTAAAACTTACAGCGTTAAGAAAGAAGAAAACAGACATGAAGTCAAGTAACCCTTCCATGACGTCCGTGACTCATGTAAAACTATCCAGCATTCCTGCAGTTCGTTTGACTCACTCACTCCGCTTGAAAAGAGCCGCAAATGAATCCCATGGGTTCGCGTCGAGAATGTCAATTGCCCGACGGGGTCCACGTCGCCAACCACTCTTCGATTTCCCATTCCTTTCGGCCTTCTCCACCCCAGCCTAGCACCCGCATGAAGGCACCCCGGAGAACGAACCACTTCCGGCCCCCCGTACGAGCGGCTATGACGCCAAGCGAGGCTACGTTTATAACTTTCCATTTTCTCGTTCCACTACACAAGGAGACAACTGGGTTGATAAAAAAAAACATCTCTGGGAATTTCAATTTCGTACGGTCACAGACATTCCAGGTTCAAGAGCCCGTTTTTTACGTATTTCTCGTATAAAGTCCAAATGATTATTTCATAGCGTCTGGCGAATGTAAAAAGACGATTGAAATGGGTATAACATCATTAATTTTTAAGAGCTCTTGTGTTTTGATTGCTAGCACCGTATTTCTGTATCCCGAGTCAATTTTATAAATAAAGAAAGAGTAAACGTAAGGTATTACAACGTATTTCAAACGAAGTAAACTTCTTAGAAGCTCATCAGGAGTCAATCCTTCGCCTACTAGGAAATTGAAAAAATATAAACTCCCTTTATTAAACTACAGAATTTTCCTTTAAAACTTAATCTAGATGGTGAAAATTAAGCGTATGAGCAATACATTATACCATAATTAAGAGGGAAGGAAGGATAATTAACCATGGTGAGATAGCAATCAGTCATTAAACATTATATCAAATATCTGAGCATAAGGAATCTTACATCTCAATCAATCTCAAAAAAGCATCTTACGAAGGAAATGCATTTTTCTCCACCTCCGCACACTTAAATATAAAAACGATGCAATTTTTGAGAAAAAAATGAAATTTTTGAAAAATTATGAAATTTTTGAAATTCAAAGGTAATCTCCCAGTCGAATGATTTCCTCACGGTGAGTTTCTCACATACAACAGTGATCTTTTCACGCTCAAAATGATTTAGTATGTTAACTTTTCGTATCGTCCAAACACCCTTTTAGAGGCTACCAGCATGGTAATAGGCCAACATTTTCACCGTGAATCATATAAATTAAACATTTATCTATTCAAATCGTATTCCTATTTTTCTTCATGCCCACACACCCTTGAAGAGGCTAATAGCAGGATAACATGTATATTTAGATTTACTCATCAGCACGAGAGGAATGTAAGGTCTACGCTTGTTATGATATTAGAGAGGTAGGGGTCCTCTCTGAGATAAAAAAAGACTTTAAATAGCTCCAGGGTTCGTACGTGGGAAAACAGGAATAAAGGGGCACTGAATGCCATCGGAGCGGAAGGGAGTGGAGTAGAGGAAAAATGAAGGAACGAGTGTGCCTCGTGGGAGGTCCAGCGCCCAATCCATCCTTGCGTCGTCGTCGCTACGTGACGCGTCGGGAGATCCAGGGAAGGAAGGACCCGAACGCAATAGAAGGGAATGGAAGGAGGAGGAGGCGCTCCCTTGGGAGAAAAGGAGGCAATTTTCTACCACCCCTGCCTTCGAACGGAAATGAGGGAAGCTAAGGGGGGTGGGTTTCTATAAAGGGGAATGGTGGTTTTAAAGGACTGTTGGGGGAGGGAGGGTTTGGGGCGAGGAGAGAATAAATAAAAGAGATGAGGGAGATGACAGAAGAGAATTGAGGTGTCGCTGTCGAAGTTCAACGTTTTTAAGTGTTCAGAAAATCGGTGATTTCACAAACATCATCATCTTTATCGTTCAGTGGCTTTTCTGCTCGAGAGCAATTTTCTTGTTCTTTGCATGGTCAGCGATCATTTGCCACTCTTTCCTTCACTGCCTTTCCTCATTCTCTTCATTTCAAAATAACGCATACCCCCTCTCAAGTTCCACTGATCATGCATTTTTATCCTTCTCATTCACTCATTCGCACGCATTCGCATCCATTCTCCTGGCATCGTCACCGTTCATCTCCTTCTCAAGCAAGGTCAGCAACCAATTGCCACTTTTTCCTCATCAGCCTTCGGTTATTGTATTTTTTTCGCAATGGAGCACTCCCCTTCAAGTCACCAAGCATATTCATTCTTCTTCTCCACCTTCTCTTCTACAATCGCACCCTCCAAAACATTCTTCTACAGAGTGCTCCCTCTTAGCCCATGCCATATATCTATTTTGATTTTCTCTTCTTCATTGCTCCGAAAAGCTCTCTCTCTTCTCCTTAATTGTTTCAAATGCTTCTTCATCAATAGCCCCCTCTTTCCATTCCTATCTTCGAAGTCCATTTCCTTACCCTACTTTTCACTCTGTTTTTCTACGTCCTCGTCTTTGCAACTGTTCTTAAATCCAGATCTATTGTTCCGCAGAGGAGTTCATTTCCAAAAAAGTTAACTTCACCACCTCTGTCCTACTCTCTATTTTCTTTTTTACTCAGCCAGGTAAATGGAAAACTCGCATCAGAGGGAGGTACATACTACATCAGAGAATCTAGCCTACGTTATCAGAATGGGATGAAACGCTAATTCACTAGCACACTCAATGCGTGCCACTATACTGTAAGAAAAACCGAGCAAGAAAACCCCTCTCAAAAGGGGGGAATTCCCCCGCCATAGTTCAGGGACAGTTCCTCACATGGAAAAGAAATTTTATCAGGGATAATTGATAACTACGAACAATTGTAATGTCTATTATATTATCAAAATAATGCGCCTGAAAATTGACATGGACGGCGCAGGCAGGATCACAGTAATACGGTATACTTCCAGGAACACATAATAATGTACGCTGTTCATGGAGAGTAGGACATCAAAATGCGTTTTTATAGCACATCAAGGCGGCAAAAGGCCGCCAATGCCGTCACCGCCGGCCTCATTTTAAGTCTACATTTGAATGCTGACAACACTTAATTCATCAATAGTCAGCGATTTCGTTGTGTCGAAAACAAACCAGCGAGTCCTCATTCCTACAATCGAATCGACGCCCGAAGCACAGGCTATTTGAATCACTCTCTCAATTGAAGCGATTTCTCCGCAGCACTAATTTCTCATTCACAAACAGGCAATTTATTTAATTGCAATTATGATTCACACGCATAATGCATTCGTACACAATCAGCGTCGTAGTCGAAGAAATTTTTTCGTCAAAGATAAAAAGTGTGAAATTTATTTTCAATTTCACCTCATCTCCAATTAAGTAAGTTCAACTCTTATTTTAAAGTAATTTGTGATCACTAATGCAGCTGCATCTACGATCTCTTGCCAAGATCTTTAAATGTTTAGAGGGAGTGAAAAACCCTCACTCTGCTCTCTCCATCTGTCGCATAGAGATTAAGCCTCCATAATGGAAGAGGGGACTAAAAGGTGGGTATTTAAATCGATTTTTTTTCTCGGTATATTGCAATGAAATTCAGCTGCAATGAGAAAATAGGATGAGAAACAAATAGCTACGAATGCATTTTTGTTGATTTCCATGCTCAAGGAAGTATAAGTATACCAATAGCAGAGAATTGCGGGGCCTATACGAGTGTTTAAGCTAGGAATCTTGAAAAACGCGTTTGAAGTCTTAATATAACTGGCGAATCAGTAAAATTGAGTGTTAAGTTTAGCAGACAGTTTTGGTACAAAGATTACAAAATAAAATATTGAATCCCGATGTAACTATTGAATAAAATTTGTAAACATGGCACACATGACAGAAAGGCGTTTATTCTCGTAGGATAGACGCATTTTTTTAAAATCCACTCATTCTAATTAAGTGACTCCTCTCTGATCAGGAAAATAATTTCAATTTTGTCTCCCTGTTCACAGTTTCTCTGTTTTCTCCTAAAAATTACACTAATACTTGATTTGTTTAATTTTCAGAATCTATCCTTCAGACATGAAAATTCAGCTGCTTATTTGGTTAAATATGTTATTACTGACCAATGCTCCTTGTTCTTCATAATTTCCCACCCTTATGTATGAAGGACATAAATTGCAAGGTCTTATGTGATGACAATTTCCGCATTACTCACTGTCTTGTAAACAATTCGTTGAAACTGCGCATCACCAGCTATCTTCTCAAATGGAATCGATTCCACGAAATCCACAAAATTCCCCCACAGCATGCTAATAACGCGCTTGCTTCGTAAAACACGACTCCCTTGAATTCTAATCGCTCTTTTGACTCAAACTGTTTTAGCGCACGCATTAATGCCTCCCGGATTCAGTGATATGAAGTCGTAAATTAACTTCCCATTTTAAACTTCCAGTGTTCTCAACGTTGCCGGAATTAAATATATAATCCATCGTGTACATCACAGTTTTACGCAGAAACCTGTATTTGGTGAGCTGAAATTGTTTTTCTTGCCAATTTACCTCTATTATATAAATGCGAAGTAGCATGTTGACATCAATTTCCGCTATATTTGAAAAGTAAACATTGTATTACAAACGCCATTGTAGGAGAGAATATCAAGGGAATTTCCGTTTCCCACCCTCCCCTGAGAACATTTTTTAAAATACTCAATTGAAGAATTACAGAAGGCCAAAGATGAAATACATTGATCAAAGTATAAAGTAGTATAAGTAAGTAATTGATAAGTAATAAAGCGTAGAATTGTATTGTTTTTGGAGATGTATATCTACAGTAAAAACTCGGATTACTGAATTAGAAATATAAATAAATTTTTAACTACCAATTGAAAGTAAGAATCCGCAGATGAGGAACTGAATATCACATGCATCAAACTTTCTAAGCGATTGTGAAAACGGTGACTAAGATTACAAAAGACAACCAAAAACAATTATTTTCACAAAGAGACGCGATAACTGTATTTACCCTCCTGTGTCAGGAAATGTTCTAAGCTCTCTTACACTTCAGTTTTGCAGAAGAGCCTGTTACATTTTTTAAAGGAAGAATTCCCAAATGAGGACCAGAAAACAACATGCCTTGAAAATCTTGAACGATAGTGTAAAATGGGAATATGACCCAAAGTAACAAAAACTAAAACTATCATGAAAATGCACGACTTACTTTGCCACAGTAATTTTAATGGTACAAGGCTTTTTCCCATGATGCGACATCGTTAAGTACCGTATGCCGTATCACGGTGATACACGGCGAAAATAAAATGTCTGTGGAAAAGTACGTTGTCTTTTCATGATGTGAGCACATACAGCTTCCACGAAGTGAAGCCTAAAGCAATTGAGTTTATGACAAAATTAAACAATAATCCTCATAAAGAGACGCGATTATTCCATTTGCCTGTGATGGGTAAATGATTCTGGAGGTGAGGGACAGTGGTAGTAGAAGGAGAAGTTGAGCTCACGGAGATGGAGGGAGCAGCAGCCCTGAAACACGTAGGGCAACAGGAGAGGGTGGGAGAAGCAGCCCGAGGGGTAAGGGCAGCATTTTGACGGTAGGGGCGTGGAAAATTGGGGCTAAAGCTCTCAGGAGGAGGGTGGTTTTCTGGAGGGCGTTGGCCAGGAGGAGGAGGAGGTGGGGAGCGAGACGTCGAGTGAAGCAGCAAAAGATAGGACTTCACGCGTCGCTTGACAGGCGACATTTTTCCTCCGCTCAACCGAAGTAAAGTGAAGAAATAGAAGGGGAGAAATGGTAAAGTGGGAAGTTTCACCGCATGGCAGACCATTGCGGGGAATTTTTGCTGGGTTTAAGTTCCCTCCTCGTGAAAATTATATAAGACGACGAGAGAGAAATATTAAAAAGAAAAACAATAAAAAGACTGGTAGGAGCGAGGCCAGGATATTCCTGGGATTGTTCTTTTGCCGGTCAAATGTTTACAAACATTCTAAATGAGGCACAATTTGAAAACTTTCTTTTCGATCTTGTTTTTTTTTACACATTCCGTTAAGGGGATTAGCAGACACCCACGTTTTTTTATTGTTGTTTTTTTTTACTTTCATATGCGCGACAAGCCCCTCGTTATTTCTACCATTTTTTTCAACGCGCAGCATTTTCGTCTTGTGTACACCAAAGGTTTTTTTTCGACTCTTTTTTCACCCATTCTCCCACACCTTTCGCAATATTTCCATCACCTACCTCATCCACTCCATCGGAATTATGCATTGACTTCTTTTTCCTCCCATTCCTACATTTTTTTATTTCTGGTTCCGTCCATGGCGCGGAAATTTTCCTTATCCAAAATATTGCTTCCCGAACTTCCAGGTTTCCACCCGTTAGTCCAACCTAATTGCATTTACAAATTCACTGCTCACTTCGAGGCGGCGGCGGCGGAAGCTTTGGCACCCACTCGCTTTATCTCGCTGCTGCTGGGTGCGCGAAGCTCAAATTTCAATATCGTATAACGATATAAAGTCCGAATTGCGAAAGATACGATATATCGCTCTGCATCGTATATCTTGCATAGAATCACGTCGCGCATTGCATCGCATTAGTTACATCACAATGAATCGTACGTCTCACCCACTGCATTAAAGGTTAAAGTATCTTTTTCATTCATTAACAAATCGTTTCAGATTCTTTCTCACCTACATGAGAAACTTTAACGATGTCTGCAAGAAAAAACCTGCGTTGAGGTATCCTTCATGAAAAAGCCATGCATTGATAAACAATTTTTGGCCTATATATACAAAGGAAAGAATATACAAAATCAAGTATACAAAACAAATCGCAGAACGTATTGCATTTCATACCAAATCACATTGCATCGCAGTACATCGCAATGAATCGTGCGCTATTGAAAAAATGACGATAATAATTACATATATAGATATATCGCATAGCCCAGACGATCATTTACACAATTCGATACCTCCGGTATATCGCACTTTGCAGTTGATGAATCGCAACATCGCACCACCCCATTCACCACTCACCGTTTTGCGCAGCCGTTGACATCCCCCGCAAAAAAAATCTTCTTCCCTTTGCATTCTATTCCGACTCCCGACCGGTCGTCGGCCGTTTGTCTTTTGTTTGCATAAATTCATCACCCGCCGTCCGTGGTGGGGGTGAGATGTCGCAATGAGAGAGGGAGTGCTATATGCTGCTGCCTTCTCGTCTCCTCTTCCATCGCTTCCTATTGATCCCACAGGCGTCGAACGAACAGTGCGCCTCGCCCGAACCGAACACTGGTCCGCGCGGCAGGTGTAGCGTGCATCCGTGACACATTTGAAGTGGAAATAACGAGACCAGATTGATTGGGATCCAGGCGCGCGCACGCAAACACGACACGAACGCCGACGTCGAAAGAAAAACTCCATTTGAATAGCGCACACACACACACATCTACCACCTCCGTCCGACATCCAGCTTCAATGCAAAACTTAAATTACTGTTTTTCTTAGTTTTTTTTTGCCCTTTAAATTCACAGTTTCCCTGCATTCAATAGGATTTTAATTCAAAGCAAAAATTGAATCTCGCGCTACGCGTGAGGGGTGTCCGTGAAAAATGATATATTTTGCATGTGGATACGAGTTAACAACTTTTTTTTGCATCGACTGTCTGCCAGGGGACATTTACGTCATGGTGAGTCAAACATTTATACCTGGCGCATGCATTCTTTAGTACGCTCCTAGATAAATTTCAGCCATCAAATATTAATGCTGAAGCAGAATTATTAAGTTCGAGAGCTACCTCTAACTGATATCGATTAAATTTACTGGTATAGTTCTGCATTGATACCGATGTCTATTCACAGAACCACTCTATTTTTCATTCAAGTATAATTTGCGAATAAATATTACTGCAGTGTTTAGTTGCATAGTCCAGTAAATGAGTTATTCGAGGGAAACAAATCAATTGTTACCAGCTAACCGCCATTTAGGCACGAAATCGGGGGGTCTGGGTTCGAATCCCAGTCCAGGCGAATGATGTTTTCACTGTGAATTTCACACAATTGTGTGACCACTAGCGGGTGACTCCGTTAAAGTTACTGCGCGGCCAGTTCTTTGGACTTGGACACAAACGTTGAGATTAATATAGAAATGAGACTATGTACGAATTCTTCTCGGGTTTTCCATCGGTTTAGGCTCTCAGTACTGGCCGACGTTTCGATGTGCGAGTCGGGAAACGAAACGTCGGCCAGTATGGAGAGCCTAAACCGATGGAGAACCCAAAAAGAATTCATGCATCAAGTGCGCCGGGAAAGCAACATATCTAAATGAAACCATGGCTGGTGGGTTACGCCATGTTATGTCCATAAATGGTAATGTAAAATCGGTATCGGTACAGGTCAGCTATTTCATTCAAATTACTGTAACATAAATAAGTAAAACTTTATATGAAATGTAAATACAGACTGAAAATACTATTTCACATCAAACTTATCAAAAAATATTTTCGCTCTGAAATTTTCACTTACACTTAGGAAAAACGTCTAAGTTTGATATCGAATGTTGCTGCAGAAAGATAGCGTCAGCCTACGCTAACTTCAGTAAGTATTTTTCAAACATTAGCGTACTTTCTATGATATCGTAGCAGCCTCTTCACTTAAAATATTTAGTTCCTATACGGTATTTATTGAGAAATTCCGGTTTTTGTCGGCTAGGAGGATGGAAGATGGTCCATGGGGTGATTTTTTTTGGATGAGCAGTTCATTACTGAGGATGAGTACTTTCCGAAAGATTCACGGCAAGGATGACTAGACAGCGTTTTCTCGTACATACATAAAAAAAACCCCTTCGGGAGCGGTTTATTTCATCCGTCGCAACTTACGCTTCACCGACGAGTACATCCAATAAGCCGATGAGTGGAAAAAGTCCAAAACCCTCTCCGTTTAATGACATAACGCAAAAAAGGCAATAAGGAAGGAGTCCTTTACATCCAAACCTTGCATTCCGAGTTAATTCGTCGGGACGTTTATTGCATACCGTAAGCTTGAAAATGTGTCCCAGACAGTGATAAAACATTAGCACCCCAGTCAACCTGGCGGAGGAAAGTTCTTTTCCCTTTTCTCCTCCCTTGTGAACGAAAAGGCGACCCGAAGATCTTAATGAAATTCTTGCAGACCTCATTTACCTCCCTCAATCCTTGCCAATCACTCTTTCTTCACCCTACCTTAACCGTCATCACTCCACCCCTCTCCTCCTCGAGCTAACCTTTGCCCCTTAGCTTTTCATTTGCCCTTACCTCAGTGATCTTGTCACCATCAAACCTTCCCTTTTCCTTTCTACTGCTGTAATTTCCAACTGAAGGCAATATTTGGGGACTTCTAAAGGACCACGGCTTTGTAGGCAAAACCTTTCCAGCTTGGACGTTGAATTTAAAAAGATTTTATGCGTGAGGATATCTTAACATTCCATAAACCGATAAGATATATTTTCGATCAGGGAGGAACAAAAATTCCTTCTCCCCACGCATCATTAATGATTGCAAATCAAACAGATCGAGACACTAATCCGTCTGAATGTTTGGCCTTTCCCACTCCAATCACTATTCCCATTCCTTCATAATGGAAGATGTCCAAACGCACCCTGCCACACACTCTTAACGCAAATTATAAAGAAGAATGTAGATAAAGATAAGCTGATATTAAGAGCTCGTGTCATTGTTCACCAATCAGAGTTCTCCTCGGATAATTACGAATTAAGTTCCATCTGTAGCGTATCAAGCAAAATTTAATTGTATTTCATTCGAAGAGTAGTAGAATATATCAGCCATATTCGTGAGATTTCTTTCTGAGCAATACTGACGTGAGAAGGCCTAACTAACCTTATGCTGCCACTGATGATTTTCAAAATATTCTCAACGGCAGAAATAAACTCGAAACAACGAGTAGCGTTCAAAAATGTTAATACGTCTCTAACATGAGAAATTAAGACTACAAAGTTACTTATAATTTGGAGCCAAAAATGTCTAGACGGACGAGCAGTCTATGAGAAAAAAATGAAACTTTTAAGTGTCAACAAGCAAAAAGACTCATAAATCAGCAAAATAACGAATGTTTATCATGGAAATTTCTCGTTCAAAAATCTGCAATGAGTGCCAGAAAATTTCCTATCCTTGAACTAGTTCCTATCATACAGGAAGCATGAAATTTACAAAGTAATCGCCACGCCTGAATCAGAATAGAAAAAAAAACACCAGTGTCGAGCTGAGCAAAATTATGACAGCCACTGCGTGAGGACAAGAGAGCAAGAGAATGAAATAAGAATCAGGAATTGAAAAGCACAGTTGAAGGAGCATAACATAAGGAATAGACCACGGCAGTAAACAATCAACGATATGAAAACCAGGCATTAATTGGACATGAAAAACAAGCGGCAAAAGCTTACAGAAGGATGTCTGAAACAAGAAAAGGGAGATACATAAAACCGTTCAAAGGGCACGTCACATCAAAAGGGATGACGGTTACGATACAGCCGCCCCTGCAAGAGCAAATCCAATGCAAGTTTTTTATCTGCTTTTCGTAAGGCTAGTTCTACTTGCCGCTTGCTCTTAACTCTCAAAAATCTTGTGTGCGTTCAAATACTCCGAAATATGCTTTGGCAGTATCATCGTCACAAACGAATCACTCCCGAAAAGACAAAAAACTTAATTACGAAGGAAAAACGAAAATACTATACAGGGATTGTGAAGGGATCTATTGCTCTAATATTCCTAGCCAATTATTTTCCAATATTATTTTAAAAACTACGTATTTTTTCTATAATATATTCGACCAACCATTTTCATAAGTGCTGAGCACAGCTATGCATAAATAAAAGTTATTTATGAAAACGTAAAACAAAATGCTATATGACAAAAAATCCAATGATACATTGAGAATTCACGACGACATAAACGGTGAGAATACTTTAAACATTTTGCTAAAACTTTTCATCTTTCCGTATTTTTGGGGTAGCATCAACGTACTAAGTACTAATACGTAATGTACTAAGTATGAAACATAATGATCAAATTACAGACCTACTATCCCGTAGAAAATGGGTAATATCAAGCGCAAAATAAATAGGTTTTCGCAGCATGACCTAACAAAAGAGCTAACGATATTTTAATGCCATTTTTAAATTTTACTAGGGGGTTGTAAAAAATCTTACATAAAGTCTTTCTTCAATGCATTTCAATATTACAGCTCAGAGAAAGAAAACGTAATGGAAGGAAATTAAGAGCCGGTATTTTTAATGATAGACATAATTTCAGCAAAAGAGCAAATACGCTGGACAATGCACGAAATTTTATTCACAAATATGTCAATTCCACTGTTCTCTCGCTAATTTATCTCTCAGTGCCTCATCATTGCGTTCATTGGTCTTATTTATACGTATCTCATTCGCTATGAATGTCTCCGAAACTCCGCTCCAAATGCATTGTATAATTCTTTTATTTTCTCAAATTAAAATACATCGAAAACCTTAATTTTCCTATACTTTCATTTAGTTTAAACGGCAGGTAGCATATTATCACCTCTGTAGACACATGAACGTTTTAAAAGGGCTATCCAAACTGCAATCCTTCAATTGTCAGTTTTACCAACTTCAAGCGGGGGGATATATATTGGTTGGTTGTCTTAAAATTGGTTACAACCAATTGGCCACATTCCCAGAAGTATGTTAGTCCAAGTTTCAGATACATATATTCATAGATTGGTAAAATTACAAAAATAAAATGGAAATGTTTGCTTTTTTAGATATTGGGAATGCTACGTCTGGTGTAATCGTAAACCTTCAATTATATATATATTTTGTAGCCCTAAAGATGAACTAAATGAAATCGAAAAGTCGTCAAACTTCATACCCAAGTTCTTTTGACTTCACCTCACGTCACAGAAAAACATATTTTCTTTCTCCTGCCCCGCTAACCCAAAAACACCCTTTCAGTCACAGACCAACATTCTAAGACCTCTAAATACCACCTCCGTTGATTGATACCACCTGCCACACCAACAGTTCTCTGCTCATCATCTTCCTATCCTATTTTCAGTATTATCGTCTATACCCACAGCTCCAAAACCACAAATATGCACCCATTTCCGTTTCTTGAAGAGCATGTGGGGGAGATATACGACGCAACGCTCCTAATTACAACCGCTACTATTTTATTACGTCCTAAAAGAAGAGTCCAAGAGATACGAAATCTCCCTTACGTAAATGTTTCTTTTACCAGCGCAACTGTTCTCTTCTCTTCAGGCACACCTCATTTTCTCCCAAAACATGGCCCAAATTAGAGAACATACGCATTCTCTAATCTATGCCCTTAATGTCTAACCTACCTCAAGAGAATCTCTTGCTTTCGTTTTCTTAGACTTACCACGAGGATGCTCAGCAAATTACAGAGACAAAATCTGATGAATTTAATAATGTATACCGACACAGTAATTCAACTGGTACAAGCAATTACAGTAAAACAAGGGTTTTAACCATAACTATTACTGAAGGGTACGGAAAGAAAATATTTTAACAATAGTAAGATTAGGTCACTTTTTTAAACTGCTGTTCAGTTATTCAGGCAAATGGACATGAGTAGGTTAAATAATAAAGGAGTCTACACTAATTTAGCGCATTAATTATTTATTATGGATTTCCTCTCCGTCTCGCCTGAAACCATCAATTTCATGAGTTGATTAGTAACTGAATAATAGACATAATAATACCCTCACCAATAGCATTATGTTTATAATTCATCTCGAATAAAATCAATTATCCAAATTATCTATTTTATTAAATGAAAACTATGGTTTCAATTTTTTGCGTCAACTTTAAGGTCACATTATGCATTGCTAAGTACCCCTTAATTAAAATTAACTTTTTAACTTCATTCACTACAGTAAATATATTACAGTCACCAGGATAGCTTTTCAAAATTCATTATTTCTCAACCACCCTTTTTCATATTGACATGTGAAAAAATTAAGATAGTACACTAGATCATTTTTTATTCATAAATCTCAACACCCTCCTTGTCGTCCATATTCCCTGAGCCTGTGAAAAATGCAAGCGGGAACTAAATTGAAAAAAAAACATCACCTGAGATTCAGAGCTGCACTTTTTATCTTTTTCTGTCGGCGAGAACTTTGGAGCTCGAAATAGCTCTCCCGTACTAATTTTCATCGATCTGGCCAAAGTCAATGGTCTAACGTGCTTGAGCGTCTGGAAAATATGGAACTGGCATTGAAAATGGAACAGATACCGAAGATAAATAATTCGCCCAGCACCTAAAAGAGGATAAAACAAATAAGTAGCTGCAAAATTGTGATTGACTAGTATCGATTTGAACCAATACACTCGCCTCTCTATTAAAACACGTCTACCTCTCGCTCCACTGTCCTTATCTTGAAAATATTTCGACCACCCTTTGGGAAGCAATCACTGAATTTTAATGTCCCGTTCACCGAGTTCAGATTTGGTCATCGGTTATGATGATAGCCGAATGTGACAGAGAGACGCTATTGGGTGAGGGAGGGGAGATTAAATCAATCTCCGAGTAGAGCTTGTACCAAACAAACCAAGGATAGGGATATAATGCGTGGGGAGAGAGGTTGGATCTAGCGAAACTAATTTGCTAAGCAAGGTGACGCGATTAGGGGTAGCTCGCGTGTGGAAGACGGGGATTTGCACCTGCATGCTATCCCGCAATTGCGCACACAGTAGGACTCACGGTTGGACTCTTATACGTCTGTCCGAGGAATGCCATGCACCACGGGTTCGCTCGCTTCAGCGCGCCAAAGTGATTTCTTCCATCCCCTCCCACTTTTTTCCGCGCAGGCAGCGAATAGATGACTTTTTCTGCCTTGCATGCTATTCTCGCGACGCGTAAATGACGAGAGGTTTGCAGCATTCTCGCTTAACTGAGCAAGTGATTTTTTTTCAAAACCAAGATAAATGCAGACATATCCAAAATTCATTTGTTCTCACCGGCTGAAAGTGAAAGATTTCATTATTTACCTCATTGTAAGCAAGTTCCAAAGTGTTTGGTCACACCTAGGAAAATTAAAATTTCAGTAATGTTAGCCGAGCACCGAAGGTATTGAACGGTGAAGTTGTTCGACCTCACACCAAGCATTCCATAACTGTAATCATACTGCATGACTGTAACTTCTCCTTGCCGAAATTTTTGTTTATATGGTACTGCATCACAAGCGATTAAGAATTTTAAAAAAGGCGATAAAAATCAAGTGAAATTTACTCTCGCGAGTAAATATAGTAAATATATATTTAAAATGACGTTTCTTTACATTTGGCTTGGATATTCTAATTTGCTCGCGTGGCTTAAATTATCGCTAATCCCTTAATTATTACTAGTAAACTAAATCTTTTAGAAACTTCTTTTTTTTTCAGTACTCAAACTCAAAACCACTAGTATTCGAAAAACATCCGTTATGTCACCGAGAACTTAACTTTTCTGAATGTGCTTTCCCCGACAGGAAACGGCGTGATGGGTAGGTATGATTTTCCTGCCCAATAACCCACTCGCTGGATCAATACAATGAACTATTTTAAAGATCCTCCTGCTACTAAGCTTAAGGGCCGAGGGCAAATTCCCTTACAACGCATATGAAATACGACCATATAAACATCGACAACCCAGACAATCTCCAGAGAAAATCCATCCGGTAAATTTTAAACATCACGCCAAATGTTACATTATAATCGTCGAGTAGTTTTTTTTAATATTTCACGACATATCAACTGTCAAACTTAGTACGTTGGGAGGCAGAAAGTGTGGGGTAGAGAGAGGGAGACAGAAGTTTTGGAGGATTGCATGATGCACGATGGCTCAATCAATTCTTATATTCAGAGGTGTGCTACAAAGTCCAATGTAAAAGACCGGAAACAGCTTAAATAACAGTGCGTTAACTATGTTAGAGGTAAATTCCACAATTTCAGGCTCTACTTTGTAGAATCTTTCTATATTTATTTTAAAAACATTTTTTAATCAAATTTGATGTACTGTATTTATCTAACAACGACAACAATAACTTGTGAACAAATTCTACTACACCTGGTGATGCCAAAAATTGGTGAAACGTTGGTGTGAATTTTAAAAATAAAGCGTAGAAAAGAACAAAAATGTTTGAAACTTCCAACATACTGTTGGAAGTGATGCAGGAGGGGGAGGAAAATTCCACTCACACACACAGAGAACAAAATCGAAAAAACGTCACTCCAATGCGCAGTTTGGCAGAAGAAAGTGGAGGGGCGAATCAAACTCCTTTATAGAGCAAACGTCATGGATTTAATTCAGTTGTCCGAATCACGAGGCCATAAATAAACCGCCTACATAGTTCTCTCTCTTCGTGAGCGGGCCACGCCACGAACAGGACCCGCCTCTCTCTCTCCTAATTCGCTCACCCTCCCTCTTCTTCCATCCCAGCCCACCCTTCCCCCCAACAACACCCCCTAATTGACCGTTTCCATCGGTCTCTCGACCACGGTCGTTAGGACTCGGGAAATGAAAAGTCGGCGGCTAAACCAAGAAGCTTGGGTGGGGTTAGGCAGACGAAATTCTTGGCGCCGAATCCGCCTAGCCCCTTATCTCTGTCTAAAGACCAGGAGGGAGGCTACTACTTAAGTGTGACGTCAAGGGACGTGGGAGGATCCGCTGCCCTGCCAATTCGTCCGTCCTGGCAGAAACGCGATCCTTCGAAGGCCAGACCTCATAAATGCCCCATTCATACAACCAGCTCACCGAACATCGTGAGTGGAAAACGCTTAGCGAACTTTCTTACATGCTTACCATCGCAAACTATGGTAGTGTCTCCAGTGGCCAACTACCATGGTAAGTGCATATGGTAAATAGCACTACCATGGTAGTTGGCCACTGGAGACACTACCATAGTTAGCGATGGTAAGCATGTAAGAAAGTTCGCTAGAATCATGGTAGAACCGGAAACAATGAAGCAAAATAATCAAATTATTTTCTTGCTGGGGATAATCAATTGACAGAGACAAGTTTAGACGGAGATCAGATTACATGTACTAATCTTTCAAATAACCGCAAGACGCAAACTTCTTCCACGATTTCCTTCTTCAACACCGTGTACCTACATCCCATCTCATTGCATCCTACCAATATTTTATTTCTTTTATTATCGCCTATTTTCTTTCTTCCCTTCCATGTTCGCCTCCCTCCCTCTACCACGGCCCCTACCCCCTTATCGCCAACCTAAACCTCTGTGCAATCTGTCTTCTAATTTAATCAGGTAATATCCTGTCCTCGCCCACTTTTTCCAGTACCTCATCGTAATTCTCTCTTTCCGTCCAACGCACGTTCTAAATTTCAGGTCATTATTTCTCCTGCTAGTGAAATGAAGCATACCAAATGGAGGAAATAATGTTTTTGCATGAATTAGCGGATTCACTGACATTTACTTTCACAACCTTTCCCAAAATCGCAAATCACCACAGGAATATAGGATTAATACTTTCGCTTAAGACTAGCAGCTTGATTCTCACTGCTTATTTGGAATCCTGTTGTAGATAGCAACACGGAGTTACGATGATAATTCGAGGAAAATAATTGTCGATTGGCTATTTATGTGCATACGATGGTTGAGTGAACCATCTGAGTGAAGTAACCACAACCGTTCGAATAAATATTGACTAGAAACATGCAAAAGTAAAAATCAAGTGGTCGTAAAAATTTTACACCACAAGTAAAAACTATTTGAAAGAGATGTAAGCGTATTTACGATAATATTTAAATCACACGTTACAACACATGTATAATCACACTACCAAACACCCTCAAACACTGTGGCAGTTTATGGAAGAGTATTATCAAAATTAACTACGGGAAAATACCTCGACAGGCACAGAAAAGAATCACTCAAACCTAATGAAAGATTCTTCTCGGGATTATCAGGCCCAGTTAATGAAGTAAAGTTCATGAGCCTTCAGGCCTAATTTGATTGAATGTGAATTATTTTCGGGTTAAACACCGGGTCAGGTCCTACACCTCCGCCGACGTTTCGAAGTCGATGTCTTCAGGGCATCACAGCCATGAAGATGATGAGCGAGTGGCACATTGAAACGTTGGTGGAAATAAAGGACCTGGCCCGGTGTTTAACCCGAGAAGAATTCACTTTCAAAATCCGCCAGGAAAGAATTAGGTCAGACTTATTTTGATTGCTCGCGGTTTATTGATTTCGTACGACCATTGGCATATTATTATTGCACACTACAATTATTTAGTCCATGGACCTCATAGAACCGTCTTATGGGACCGTCTTTCGGTGAGTATGGCATCACCCACCGCTAATGTCTATCTCTCGGGCCGCATTCAGAGACCAAGAGCTTTCGCGAGATTCGTAATTTGCATGCGAGGACGCTTAAAAACCGCTGGTCTCATCGTTGAAGTCATCCTAAACCATTCTCCGTGACAATGGCATCCACTCTCCTCTCATACCTTCCCCTCCCCGACTCCTTCCGCCTCCTCCACCCTCAAATCTCAGTCTGCTAATAAAAGCGGGAGAGGGCGCTCTCTTCGGCCACATTCCTTTTTAGCGCCAAGCTCCGCACGCGTCTGCTCCGTAAGGTGCTGGCCGAGAAGTCAACGACACTGGCTATTCAAGAGGAGAGGCCTCACGACAAAAGACGCATTCATTGCGTGAATAATTAGAGGCTCCCTTCCTTTCGCCACCACATATAGCAAGCTCGCCGTTTACAATTAGATGGAGAGATAGTTGAACGTGCTAATTTGGTGATGTAGTAATGCCGACACGGAATCTTTTTTATAAGTTGTTTTCGTCCTCCTCGAGTAATAATGACATGAGTGAGGACAGCTGATCATGAGAGGGGTTTTTCTTCATAAATGTGAGAAATCACTAAGAAGCAGCTGAATTACCGACAATTCACAGGACTCTGCTTCATAAAACATTAAGTTATGTTTTCCCATTGCAATGTCATACAATAAACACAAAAAATAAATAGGTATGAAAATATTCAAGAATAAATAATTTATTATTGACATCACAATTTTAAGTCTGGTTTGTATATTTGATAGGGGCAAAAACAAGTGCAACTAGTAGTTTTATTCTAGCTCACTGAAAAGGGTTGAAATTGCAAGCCAAAGACTTAAACCAAATTGAAAATATTAATTTAACTTTGAGGAGGCATAAGGTGTTAACTGTATTTCCGTGTGTTAGTCTAATTACATATTTCAACAGCTAAAAAAACAAGACATACGAAGGCGCGAGGAACGGCGAATAAATTCACTAAAGTAAATAAGGGGTCAAAGGTAGTCGGCCACATTTTCCACATTAAGGCTTCCAAGACCATTCAAAACATCAATCGCAGCTATTAGTATAGCAACAAAGAAGTCACGGCAGGTTAAATGAGATGCATACAATTCTTTCTCCTGAGATTTACGAACGAACTATTATAATTACTTGCACCCTAATAGAGCGCAATCATAATTGTACCAAAACTAAGACGGAACCTCAGCAAGAAATGAGACAAGAACAGTGAATTCTTACTCACGGCAGCATGTAATCTAACGCTCAATGCCTGTTTTCATTTTTTTCTGCGCGAGTTGAAGTTGCGTGGTATTAATTAATTCTCAGATGAAGATGATACGCCATCTAGCGAGAGAAGATAATAAGTCTCGTTCATCATTCCCTGACTGGATGCGAAGATACTCACTTACGAGTGATACTTCGACGGTATATCCTGGAGTCAGGCGTGATGTATCTCTTTATCTCAGACATAAAACAAAAATAAGGATCGCCAACCTCCCAAACTCAAACTCCGACCTTCTCCTTCCCCAGAAGTTAGCATTCATTCATTCCGTGGCATTCCAGTGAAGTCGTCTTTTCGTTATGGACAGATTCCCCTCAGACACTTCTACGCGCTGGCGTCAGCTCCCTGGAGCCGCGCGAAACCGCATAATCCTTTCTAACAATCTCATTTCAAGAAATGTTAACTTCGTTTCAAAACGTTCACATATCTCTTAGCAAATGAGTCCATTTCTATTGCTCTAAACTTCGAGCGCCTCTACTGACTCTCAAAAATGTCTGCAACAACATGATATACGCAGGGGTTCTACGGCCTATAAATTACATACCTACATCATACATTTAAGTTATCCTGCTACCTTGTGTCAACACAGGATTCCAATTTTTCGATTTGGAGACATTCCTGGTAATGGGTTTTTCTTAATGGGAACTTATTTTTCTGATTATTTCCCGCCGTTCTCATGAAGATTTACAGAAAAAATAGATTCATGAGGATTAGAGGATCAGTTTCTGTTTTACTATATTTTAGCACATAGTTAGAATTAGCATCCTGAACGCAAGCTGACAAATACTTTTGGGGTCTTGTAAGTTCGCGAGAATCATACAGCACATGATGACAAAAACCTCTCTCAACCATATCAAATTAGGCATAAGATGGGCCAAGTCCACCGGTCCACACTCGATGAAAATAAGCAAATGAAAGGCATTAAATTATTTTATTTATCGTAATCGAAGTTCGCATAAACTGCTAAACCCTTCTTTCCATGTGTTGCCTCAGGGGAAATAGCACTGTGGGATTCTGTTGTGCCCATACTACTAGTACTTAATTGGTGAATTATGTAAACACGAAGTGAGACAAATCGCACGGTTGTCTGGAAAAAAGACAGGAAACAATTTATGGAAAAGGGAGGACAATATGAGAAAATGTAGTCGAAACAACAGGGATATTTTTAAAAACATTTCTTAGAGTAAGTATAAAGCCTAATGGAATAACTCCACCCGATTTTTAATTCTGAGAATCAAAATGTTGGTGGGATGTTAAATGCGAAAGATATCTGTTTTTCAAAGTTCATTACCCAGCGTCTCTACCTTCCGAAAATTTAAAGACATAAAAAAACGAGCATTTACATTTTATGAACGCTAATTTCTACCCTCCTAATATTCGGCGGATGTTGTGTGAACTTAAATATAATTCGAGAAAGTTTTCAGCGGAACTTTATGGATTCATAATGAGGATCCTTCTTTAGAATTGTCGTCACTAGAGTTGAAGGAAGTTTCCAGCTTCGAGCCCTTTTTTAGTTTCTGCACTTGACAAACAAATCCACTTTCGGATACTTCTAAGGGCAATCACAACCCCGCGACGCCCCCTACCCCCGTTAGAAAGAAGTTTCAATTTTAGGAAGCAGTAAAGTGTCCTTAACTACTTCTCCTCTTGGGCTTAATACGAGGATTTCGAAATAATTTTCTTCGGGGAGGCTCTTCTTAAGTGGCCCATTCTTGGCCCACTGTTCAGAACGCCGTCGCGACATCCTTCAGGCGCCCATAAACTCAACTTGAGGGGAAAGCACTCCCACGGAAAAAGAAAAACGAAGATCGAGAAGGCTCTTCGCCCCTTACATACGTAGTTATCCTCAATTATATAGGAAGAGACAGTGGAGGCCCAGCCACTCTTGGAGGCGGCCAGCAAAAGGGACATCGGAAACTCCTGTGCGACACCCAACTAGTTCGTGTATCTGTGTTCTCACTCTCTGTCGCTGTATTACGTCGTCAAAGCCCGAGAAAGGGAGTTGAAGGGCCAAGGGGTTGAAATATATAAAGGAGTGCACGCTCCCAGGGTCTTGAATCATTCGTTGCGCGACGAATAAATACTATCGTTTGCGTTGCCATGGATGACTTCATTAGTTTAATTACGATTTTCAACCACAACTAACGTGGAGTGCGACCCTTGACTCCATTCGCTGTAGTGAGCTGAAAAATAATGACAATATCAACTGTGTTTAAGTCCACAGTGTTTTTTATAGGTACAACTAGCTTCAACTCTACGGCGTCATCATCAGGTACCGCAAGGTTTTTTCAAACATAGTTTTTTCTTTTGTTAAGGTTTATTTTAGATTATTGTTTTTTAATAATAATTTACTTTCATTTTACTGATTTTACAAATTTACAAATGCATTTCACACACATCTTTTGGTTGATATTGTCATTATTCGAAATGGACTTCCACAAAGTCACGCCTTGGGGGGAGGGGTGGGGGCACCAATCAAATAGCAAACCCTCGTCCTGCAAACCCTCTCTGGGTACCCCTATTGCAATACGGCGAACAGCACAAAATCCACTTTACAAATTTCAAGTGCAGTACCTAACTGTGTAGCCCTTATTCCTTTTTTCTTTGATGAAATATCGATAGAATTGCGGGGAATGATCACAAAAAATATTAGAAATCAAGTGATTTGTATAGTCGCTGTTGAAAAAGTCTTTCCAACTTTTAGAATCACTCTTATTTGTTACACAAGCGATGGAAAACAATCGTCGGTAAATTTTTGTTAGCAAATAAATTTTTCAGAGTAGGCCTCTGCCCCACGCGAAGAACGAGAACATGGCAGGAACAGGGGTGCTCGGTAAAGGGAAACCGTTCCTACTTTGAACAACACTGAATCGTTTGAAGTAAACTTCGACCACAACTTTCCATTTGAATTATTAGCCAGCGCTAACATTTAGCAGTTTAAAAAAAGTGAAGCATTTCAAACATATTTCGTCTATACTATGGTCTGGTTATTTCATATGTTCACCTTACGGATACCGTCCTGTAATGCGAAATAATGAGGAAAAATATAGCCATTCTCGGTGTTTAAAGTATATTTTTGAGGACACAAAGATCCATTAATATAAATGGGACATTTACCCTAGCTGAAGGGTAGTAATTGAAATGTAGTTTTCGTAATTTCTTTATACTTATAATTGCTTGAGCGAAAGAAGTCCATTAGGCACAATGTCAAAAAAGTAGGAAAAACAAAATGGCGCACTTCTGACCCCAATAAAATCTCTTAGTCTCCATTGTATCACAACCTCCATGGAAGAGACCGAACAAAAAACAACCACCTAACGCACTAGCGTCGTTAAAAGAAAAAAAACATAAAGGGGTGAAAGCGTAAGGAGACCGCTGACGACTGTTCTTGCCTAATTGTCGCACGTGACTAATGCACTCGACTGCACGAAGCTTCCATTATCCTATGCGGGAGAGGGGAAGGGAGGGAGGGAAGAAAAACATTTCTTTTTTTTTATTTTCACTCCGGCTCTCAAAGTCAGAAAGAACGGATGGGGATAGGAGAGAGAGAGAGGCGAGTGGAACGGTAGGAAGCGCCGCAGTGGCCCGGAGCGGAAGCAGTGCGTCTGCACAGTCGTAAAAGAAGGGTGGTTGACAGGGCAGGGTATGAAGGGGGGCGGGGCAGGAGCAGAGGAGAGAGGGTGGAGATGAAAAGACGAAGTTGGCTGGGGTGCGCCCTCCCTTGACTCCCATTGTCTCTCTCCTCTTTCGCCAAGATGAAGAACGACGCGGCCCTCGTGAAAATCCCACTGGGGAGGGGGGTTTAAGGGCATTTTGTTTTTGATTCAGGGTTCTCTTCTTACCCCGTCTCCCTGTTCCCCTCCGTGATTCTCTCCACTTTGAATATTCCCGTCCCAATTCACAGTGTGTGGCAAATCAATTACACTCGATATCCTAGCAGACCAGATTATTTCCGCATAGGGTACACCAGGGAATGCCTAGCGATCAGACTACTGCTTCCCATCTCGTGGGCCCGGGTTCCAATCCCCGAAGTAACGGTGATTTTTCAGAGGAATCCCGATTTCTTTACACTTCGCTTGAGTGCTATGTCTGGAGAGCACTCCGTCCGTCTGACGGAACGTAAAACTTAGGAACCCTTGGCGCCTTTAGTTAAGAATATGCTGAGTAAGGCTAAAGGCCGACGCCGCCCGGTTCCACACCCCTCCTCCGTCACCCAAACTTCCCAAAACAACAAAACCTTTTGTTTTTAATGGCGAAAATGACTTCAGCTGATGGTCACCTTCCCAACATTACTAAACAACCTACATATTTTTCACACGCCGGCAAATAATTTCGGCTTACGTGTAAAATCGTCCGGAGATCTTCATACAAGTATGTGCCTCAAAAACGCAGGCTTAATTACTAGTGCTCGTACTAAAGCGTATTGGAGGATTGGAAGGTTGATATAAAAAGTGAATCATGTACGAAGTACTATGAAAATTAGCAATAAATATTTATTCAACGCCTTTTCAGCTATCCAGCAAATGGTGACCAATTCCCTACATGGCTTAGCTGCTGACGATCGAGTCCATTGTTACTGATACAATAGTAATAAACGATCTTGTTTTATTGAATTGGCTTCTTCGGCCTGAACAATGAGGAAACTAAATGATGACGTATGAGCTGTTTTCATAAGAGAGAGAGTTTAGGTTGGCAGCTTGGCCAAAGTACGGTGGCATACCGACTATGGCAAGAATGTAGAAAGAATAGGAATTGTGGAAAGAAAGTCAACGATCGGCATCGCCTATGTACTACGCAAGACGGTGAGGAATCTGCATTCCACAATCCCACTCGGCGAACATTGAACTTCAAACCTCACTGTGGTTTAAAAGTAATGACGGTCTGTTTCTCTTTTATTAATAGTCTCGATTACTACGAATGTAAATAGAAAAATCATGCTTTCCTGAATAAGAGTCTAGGAGACAACATAACAATCGGATTCACCCTTGATTATGCCTCAATAACTTTTGATACTTACTTTGCACATTATCCATTCAATTTCTATTTCACGCCAGGAATACATATTTCATTTTCCGGCAACCTTTCACGCTAGGTACACTATTTCAAGCCAACGCTGGCCGGCGTTACAAGGTAGAATTCGCTCATTATGTGAGAAGAATGTCAGCAAATGTTTTAACTCCACATTTTTTATCTCCACAAAACCGTTTGATGAATAATGCAGCCGGTTTCGCCAGTTATGGCGTCTTCAGATATAGGCACACATGCATTCAAATTTTCGGCTCAGTTTTGTAGAGTTTTAACAAATCAGTTTTTAATTTAATCAGCTAAATATATAATTTAAGTAATCCTTCACACATTCTTTAGATGACGGCCAAGAATGCCTGAAGACGTTTTGCATGGTGGTCGAGGACATAACCTCTGGATGGTATAATTTTAATAAAAATCGCTACACATTGCGTGTATCTAGTAATCATTGCAGTTTTTGGGAATGAAACGTAATTTACTGATAATAATAATATGTTGTAGGATTCTCACAATTTGACCGTTTTCTTTCCGCTTTCTTTCTTAGGATCCGCGAGCGACAGGAACGAAGGGAAGCACCACGCTCGTCGCGAGCCATGAAGTCTAGGCCGTCGGACCAGTACGCTTCGTGCCCGCAGCTGCAGAAGGGAGTGGGCGCCGCCAAGGCGCCGCCTTCCGAGACTGAGTTGGCCCTGAGGCACTTCACCACGAAGTACGACTCGTACAGGGGCCTCCTCCAGGCTTCCCGGAGGAGGCTCTCTGATGGGGGAGGCCCGGAGGATTCGCCCGGAGGCACCACTCACGAAGACTCCGGAACGGAGGAGAGCGCCGCCGAGGACGCGGCCGCCTCCGGGAGGGTCACCGAGCAGGAGAGGCTCCAGATTGAATCGTTCTTCCGCGGCTTGAAGACGAACGTCTTCGTCTGCCGCTCACTCGCCAACCTGTACGTGGGAAGGAGGACCTCGGCCATCCAGAACGGGTCTGCGGGTGTAGATGGCCCGGAGGAGTGGGACCTTCACTACACGGGCATCCCAGTGGTCATCCTAGACGTGGGCGAGACGAGGTCCAGGAGCAAGAGACGCATCACCATGCTCTTGGCTGAGAGGGGGTCGTGCTTCGCCCTCTGGCAGGTAATTTACTCGATGGCTCCAAAAGCGATATCGCTTCCGGTTTGGTGTAACGGTTGTTCCACATTTAATGACGATATAGCAATAGTTCTCTTTATAAATTTTTCCTTGCGATACCTTTCGATGTTTTACATCAGGGGTGTCCAACCAATGACACTTTGGCAGAAGAAGATTTGCCTTTGGCTCCCCAACTTGAAATGTACACGAGACATGATTTCAAACAAAAGAGAATCACTAACTTGTGTTAGTTTAACACCTGAAGCGCCAGAGCGGTCATTTTGACCGTTTTCGAAATTTCATCGTCTCCCTTCATGAAATATTTTATCTACTGACTTTTAATGAATTTTAGTGGCACGTACCTTCTCGTGTGATTTTTTTGCGATAGGTGCAATATTTTTCGAAATATTTACATATATATATATATATATATATATATAATGTCTTGGTAGAAAATCGCTCTCGGCGACGATGCACATGCATAAATAAAACATTGATACGCTAAACAAACACAGAAACACGCAAAAAGGACACTCACAAAAGAAAACTTGTACGTTTCGGCGTCAGGACGCCATCGTCAGCGGTAGAGGAATGCTCATCACCTCATCCTCCTCATTCCTCTACCGCTGACGATGGCGTCCTGACGCCGAAACGTACAAGTTTTCTTTTGTGAGTGTCCTTTTTGCGTGTTTCTGTGTTTGTTTAGTGTATCAATGTTTTATTTATGCATATATATATATATATATATATATATATATACCTATAAGCGACGAGGCGGTCATTTTGATCGCATCTCTAATTCTCCAATAAATATCTTTATATTTATTTTGTAATAATATTATATTTATATGGATTTACGATATGTTCTTGTTAATAGTTTCAATTTATTCGCTTTCTGATTGCCATCATTATAAGTATATCATGAATTTTGCATAGACTTTCTCAGTCCTGAATCGAGGAGAATGAGTTTAAATGAAACAATTTTCGGAATTACTATGGCACATTATGCACTAGTATAAATTGCTCTTCAAATCGTATTTGTTGTTTATAGTGGAAACAAATTTTTCAGCTTCAATACAACGCAGTAAACGGAGCGCAAGAAAAACGTTTCTAAAACATGGCCAGTTTAGTGTGTCAGTAGATGCGTGAGCCGGCACAAAAGAAATTGCATTGAGCCAAAAGCTGTTCAATTTTAAGTTAAAAAGACTGCACAAAAACTGTCGAGGAAATTGAAGCTGTTATTGCGATTATGTATGCAATGCGATCATGCGGATATGATTCGTTGGATTTGATATATTTTTGCCAGAACATTAGGAGACATGTGCTAGGCAAAATAAATAGAAGTTGTGGAAATAATCCTGGTGATTACTTTATTATAGATGAGCAGTTTTTTTCCACTAAATGTTCATGTACCTATATTCACCCAATTTTACTAAAAAACAAAAGAATGTTGCATTGTGCTTTGGGTGTTAGCTGGTGTAAAATCAAAATACTTATGTTGTGGTTTGCCTAAATTAGGCAAATAAGATGGTATCTCTCCAAGAATGTATTTTAATGTTATAAGACTACACCTACAACCATGCAACAGATATTTTGTTCGCCTGCATTTCTCTGGAAAAACATAAAAGAGTATCAACACAGCGGGACCGGATAAAAGAATCAGGCACAAGGCATTTGAAATAGTACGTACGTCAAAATCTGTATTCATATATTCGTTACTATAAGAGTGAATTTTGAAGGACAGTGTATCATAGCGGAAAATTAGTAAAAACGTATTGATTCCAGAGTACTGTGCACTGGGAGTATCTAAACAGAAATTTCGGAAAAAATGATAACCGAGGTTAGTCGCTTTCTTCAACTCCGCATAAGACGGAGTAGATGTACCTGACCACAAATGACGAGAAGTCCGCACCGCGCGCTGGGTATAGCATATGGCCATTGTAATGAAATCAAATCTTATTTATTAGATTTCGCGCAGTAAAAATATGGAAAGTGTACAACGTGTTGGCAATAAAACACCATTTGGTACTAATTTACTTTGAAGTGCATAGCGAAATACGTGAAAGGAAGATATATAGTCACAAGGCAATGAAATACTACAATTACTGCAGAACACTGAATCTCTGGGTACGTCTAAAGATTACACTCCAGCGTAAAAGTAAAAAGATGCAGAGGAAACATTTGGTAAATGTTCAAGGGGGTAACAATTAACTCATGTAAAATATACAGCGAGGAAACGAAGAAATCCAACTCATAATTATTAGCGAATCTTGAGAATTCCGTAATAATTATTTTTTCAATTTAATTTCAACAATAGCTTATTTTTATTGGTAAAATTAAAATTAAAAACATTTATCTGGAATTGAAACATTTTATATCGTGTGTCAATATCTGCCGTAAAACTATAAGTTTATTGGTGTATTTACGTGAATCACAGTCAAAATTGTTTTCGGTAAAAAAATGTGACATATTACGGCTTTAATCCACTTAAAATGAAATTGTAACGTCATTACTATTGATTTCATATTCATTTTATTGAAAATGTCACAAAAATGGAAGAAAACAAGAAGCAGACAAAATGACCGCTACCGGCGCTTTTAGGTGTGCGGAAAATCTGCAGTTTCTGGTGTTTTTTTTTGTTTTAAGGGTTAATGTTGTTTGTTGGGCCTCGTTCATGGCCCTTCTCGGGTTGGACACACCTGTTTCACATCATTTATGACAAATTGGAGGGGGAAACGCGTGTCGTGTATAAAACCTCAAATTATTGAGAATCTGCCATTTCTATGTTTAAAATACGAAGGGATTTTTTTCTCTTTTGCTCCGAAAATAAAATACGTCCTGGAAGAATAGTAGAGAAATCGATAGCACTGATTCTTATAAATTGACAGAGATTTGAGAAACTGATGTCTTGGCATTATTGGGCGACAGTGGAACCTAATCAATCGCTTTGTGAACGATATGTCTATATACATTTATTTTTGCATCTAATAAGGACCAATTTTTAATCCACTTGAGTAGATGAACCGATCATTTCTGTTCTATGCTCATGAGAATAGACTATCGTTTCGGAAAATGTTATTGGTTTGAAGTTGATAATTTCACAATTGATTGTATACTTAAGAAACCTAAATAAGTATGCAGGTAAAAATGAGATAAGGTTTCAACATCAAATCTTTCATGCGTTAACAACCATTTTGTTAAATTGATAAAGATCAATGTATTGCCTACATTTTAAACATAAGATAAAATTAAAAACTCCAACATCATATTCATGTCGGGCTTCCAACAATAGGTCAGACGTGGTGGATAGCCACTAGCAAGACGACGACACCATAGAACGAAGAGAACCAGCAGGGGTAGAGGATACGTCTGCTTACCTTTACTGATCCCAGTTGTCTGCGACCGAAATTCGAAGTCGGGCATTGCTATAGTCATGTTGCCCGGCACACAATAGCAGTCATGAGCCTAACCTGAAAATGAGGAAAAGTAGTGTTCAGTGTTTCGTTGCTGAAGAAAAAGGGAACAAAACGCATAACATTTCCACATTATGTGCAAATATGAATGGGTTCTGAGACTCACAGACTAGTGTGAAATTGGAATCTGATCCAAGATGGCTTTGAGCTAAAAAAAATATCCTAAACTATTTTATCGGTAGCACTGAGGAGAGTCGTCTTTTAAAACCTTAACGACTATCACAGGTAGGGAAAGTTTTTATGCAGTGAATAATACCCTTAAGGGTGGAGCGTTCTGTAACTGTGTCTTCGGTTCAATTCCGATAGACACCTTAAGGGAGCAACTGGTTTCCTCAATAACGTAACTTTCGAAGAAACCGCAGGCAGGATAGCAAACTATCGTGAATATGCCAATCACACATGCCGTACGTCCTGATGAGTACGACGACCTACGATGCCGACCAGTGACACCGATGACGTATCTGCACGATCCCTTGTGAGAGGCGATCCCTCTTTCACCCCCATATGCCCTCGAGTGAAAAATACAACATTAAATACAGTCTAGAAGATATTACGTATAACGTAACGCCGTAGCGTCGCCACGGAGAGTGAGAAAATGCTCATTCCTTCCCAAAAAAGTTAATGGGCAAAAACCGTCTGCTTTCTGTGACTCACGCTAAACTTTTCCGTAAAACGATTTTCAAAATCTGTCTAAAACGGTTAAGAAAGGATTTAACAAGGAAAACTATTGCAACACCAATTGATACATAAAACTCACCACCAGGGTTTCAAAGCTTTGTCACGTGATGATGACGCTAAAGCGTTTAAACCCGGGTCGTGAGTTTTATGTATAAAGTGGTATTGTACAAGTTTACCTTGTTAAATCCTTTCATAATGGAATACCACCAAGTCACTAAAGAAAGTGTTTTATTCATTAAAACTGTTAAATAACTACATCTACATCTACATACTACCCCGCAAGCCGCCTCAATAGGCGTGTGGCGGGGGGTGTTAGGACACCAGCCGTTTACATATAAAAAGGAAACGCTCTATGAAATTACGCCTTGCATTTATTAAAGTCCCTTATTGTTCGGGGGAAAAACGAATTCCCATACCTATCCGTTCGGCAAAATATCTCTCTTAATTTATCGTTTCTGTCGGACCTGGAAATATAGTGGGGTTCTAATATGATGTTCTCCGTGTCGCTCTGAAAGATATCTATTCTCAATTGCTCAAGTAATCTAAGCCTAGCGCGCAGCCTCCGAGTCTCTAGCGGCTCCCAGCCTAATTCGTTTAACATCTGCGTAACGCTGTCTGTACGCCCGTAGCAGTTTTTGACGAATCGCGCAGCTTTCCTTTGTATTTTATTAAGTTCCCGAATTAATTCTTTCTGCACCGGATCCCATATGCTTGCTGCATATTCAAGGTGTGGCCGGACGAGTGCGAAATAGCACCTCTCTTTTACTTTTTCATCTGAGAATCTTCCCACAATACGCTTGACGAATCCTAGCTTCTTCAGAGCTCTGCCACAAATATTTCTTATATGTGTTCCCCACGATAGGTTTGAGGTTATCGTAACTCCCAGATACTTAACTTCATCTGTCGCCTTTATCTTAACGCCATCCACAGCATATACACGGGGATAGTTGGACGACCTCCGCAAGAAATGTACCGCCGCACATTTGCTCAGATTAAGTTCGAGTCCCCACTCTTGGCTCCACACATGAACGTTGTTTAAATCCGATGATAGAATTTCAAAGTCCGAGTGATCATTAATTTCGCGATAGATGACAGCGTCGTCAGCAAATAAACGTATTTTACTGCTAAACTAAACTGCTATTTACTAAAACGTTCCAGCTCACGAATAAGGATTTCCGGTAAAATAATGACATATTTTTTTCTATGATTTGAGCAAGACCTATTTCCAAAAAAAGTGTTACATTACATTTTGACAACAAATTTGATAATCTTGTGCATAATATTTGGCAAATTTACAAAACGGAAAATATTACCGTAAGAAACAGGCAGAATAGTGGAAAAAATCAACAATGCCGTTTTTTAATAGGAATATATATTAATTTAATTACGAACGGATCAATAACTTTTCCAAAACTAAATAATTATTTATTTCGGTATTTCCTAGCTTTCGAATACAACTTGATGAGTCATAATTTTATAAAGAGAGCAATGTTAAGTAGAAATCGAAATATACGAATATAGGTTCATACGTACAAACGTCTGGTTTAATGTTTCCCATTGACGGACAGAGAGACCAAAAAAAGCTAAAATTTAGTCTGTTCTCACTATCCCAACCCCATGTTTACTCTTCGTATTCACACTTGGACCACTAGTTCCAAATGAATTGATATTTAAGGCGAGGTAAGGAGTGTTACAGTTCTCTAAGCGTTTTTTTTTATTCTTTCCAGGACACAATCGACCACTTAACAGCCTACGCAGGGGCAGGAAAGGCATTCCACACCATGCACTTGTCAGCTGACCACAGGAGACTGGCCGGCCTGAGTTTCGACTGCACGGATGCGGCCGACGAGCTGCTCGCCCACATAGAATCCCTCACCGCCAAGCCGGAGAACATAAGCCTCTCCGTTCCCGGAGGTGGCGGATGGGGGAGCAGCAATGGGAGCAGCGGTGCAAGGAGACGGAAACTTATGCAGCGCAACAAGAGGGTTGAATTGCCGCCCAAATCGCAGATCTCCCAGCCTTGCTGCTTCCAGCACGTGAGCAGCGTGGACGCAGCCGACCGCAATAGATATTTCTCGCTGCAGGCGCTGGTTCCCCCGGGTCCCGCCGGTTCGGCGCAACAGTCGCCCCACTCCGCGATGGTCGCTCCCCAAGCGCTGACCGCGGGTGGAGACATCTCGTGAGAATACCCTCAACTCGGTGGTGAAGGCGACAGCATCAGCGTCAAAGGGTGTCGCCGATGCGTCTTGTTTTGAAGAGACCGTCGTCGTCGTCACCACCGCAGTGCCCAAAGAAAACTCAACGAAGGATCGTCGTCGATTTGACAGTGATTTATGACTGAACAAAAGGACCAAAATACACTGACCAAAAGATTCTCAAAATAGTGGCTGAAACAAATGTGGACACTAAGTATGTGGGTGCAAATAATTAAAAACTTTACACTGCCCGTGTGGCTATCGGTGATAAATAACAAGATGAAGTTTTTTTTACTGGAAAGTGAGACTGATGTTGTTTATACAGCGAGGGTCGGGATGAAAGGCCTTCAGGTTAATCAAAAAAAGGAAAATACACAGCGAATAAGAATCGTTGAATGGAATCCAAGTGTTACAGAAGAAATGGGTTTGAGGTGGGACACCTCTAACAATAAGTGTTTGACGATTGACTATTTTCGGGAATTGAGGGTTAATAGCAGCGGAATGGGAATCAGAATTTAATATGCATAGGTACTATGAAAACGCTTCGTGCAAATGAGTATGAAAATACCCCGCAGCATGAAAGGATAGTTCTCTTTAATCGTATTTTACATTGTTCGAGTGAGACTATACTGGCATAGTTATTATGGATGCAATGAGCCGTAAGTATTTGTAATGCTGTAATGAATATATATGTAATCGATGTTTCTCATCAAGTTCTATTTCCACTAGATGAAATTTTTAACTTGAAAATGATTTCTTTCATCAGATATATTTTTATTTTCTTAAATATTTTCTTAACTGTAAATCGATATTTGTGATTTCCTTAATTTTTCACTGTGATAAGTGTTCCATCATTTTCTACTGGTTTTGAACATGACAGACATTTTATCGATGATGGTCGTCCATAACTAGGATGCTTCATCATATTAATAATTTAAGGAATTTTTAAAGGAGTACTTTTCAATGTACCACCATTTGTAATGGATAAGAACAGAGTATTATAAACTACTTGCACAATCTTTCTAATACACATCCATGTCTGATATATTTAAATGATTGAGGAGGTCAAGACTCTGTGTAAGTCCATCATAGACTAATGAGAAACTAAATAAACAGGCTTTGTAAATCTTACGGAAAGTTGAATTAGGTATTCGCAACCTTATTCATAAACCTTTTCTTTGAAATTACAAAATCTTTTTATTTAATTTCTAATACTTCAATTTCTGCTTTCCAACCTAATTTGCAAGTAAAAGCGATTCAGATTTTTTATACCTTTAATTCATGTGTTTACCGCATGTGCCCCACCGAAATAATCTATAACCAAAATATTTGAATATATCAACGAATATTATCTAAGCATTTATCATTTCAATTATATATATATATCAAAAAGTTAATGAAAAGCGTTGACAATGTCTTTTGATGTTTCTGAATCCTGTTTAAAAGAAAATAAATTACGTGGATTCCCTTCCCAGATTTTAAGAATGTTTTCAATATTTTATGAAATGAGAGAATATTAGTGCATATTTTGCTTTGTAAAGGTATTGTTGATGCAAATGTTTGCAATTTGTTTACTCTTATTGTAAAGAGTATATGTTACATTCAAAGGTTTTCTAATAAAATCATATAAACTAGATTCTTTAATTGATTTATTACCATCACAAAGTCCCTCTTTCCTTTGAAAAATATGGCATATTGAGCATTTCATGTGGAGACTGAGGAGAACAAAGAGGCGCTCAGCGACACATAAATCAGCAAAAGCGAAATTTTCATCCCAATACACATTCCGTCAGATTCAGGCTAAAGGGCAGGAAGAAGTGATTGAAATTCAGTAAAATGAGAATGACTAGGGTTAGTTAGGGCTCTTTTTCTAAAGGTTTTTTTAGTGTTTTGACTCGGCATTGCTGTCCGTGTGGATTTTTTCACCAATAAAAGAAAACCCAGAAGGTTGAGGTGGTTGAAACCGTTGTGGTCGCATCTGCGGATTGAAGGTAGTTGTTGAGCTAAGTTGGTTTTCTCTTTGCAGAAAATCAGATTAATTTAATTTCAACAATTTTAAATAAGCCATAGTTCATCTATCAGTCGGAAAATGTTCATTGCCAAGAGCTCATATTTTTTGGGTTCGATAAAATAACTAGCACTGTCATTTTTAAACAAAAATAAAAAAACTATATATATAAAAAAAATACATAAAATGTCATGCAAAATTAAGTTCATATACATTTGTTACATTAAGTTGAAATAGTTTCGAACAAAAACAATTTTCATCCAATGAATGATCTCAATATGCCATTCAGTGGAATCCCAAATGATTCCAGCTAAAACAAATCATAAAACCCAATGACCACGAAAATGAATTTCCAAAACTGTATCGGCCATGAAATACTAGCTTGCCATAATAATAATAAACTCAATTTATTTTTCGTCCATTGCATGGAGCATGCACTATTGTTCACCAAATATTAATAAAATCAATATAATTTCACTAAAAATACATTTCAATGTCATATTATTATTCATCACATCTGGGGAGAACTGCAAAATTCATCCCAATACTTCATAGATTATTTCCATGTGTGTAGATCAAGTGTAGATTATAATACCTCCAGTGCGCCTCAAAATCAACGAAGTGGATTTTTTTTTAAATAAACCATTTTCATAAAATGACGTCCATGACAGCACAGCACTGTCACACTAAAAGCAATTCCTTCATTTCAAATGGGTTGCATAGGAATCACGTTTGATAGAAGACCACAATGTAAAGGCCACATGGTGACCCAAAATGTAAAAGGTTTCCACTGATCTAGGAGGTCACGAGTTCACATTCACATATACCATTTATAGGTTCTAAGCTAAAACACATTCCGCACGATTTTCTGGATACCATTACTTCAAGGGAAACCCTACAAGGCCCAGGGAAAACTGATGTACTCTTCAAAAATATTAACCATTACCTATATTGGCTCATAAGCCAACATCCTCTATACATGAAGAATTTTTTACACATTAACCTCTTTTGGATACGCTAACTCCTTACCTGACAAGTGATTCAAAGACATGACTGAGGATTTACACACTCAATGTATTCATTGAAAAAAAGTGCACTAATGACACCACTATATATTACCTACACTACAAATTCACAACTATGGCACCCTTTGCATCATGAACCCAGCACAGGACTACCACCATGCCCATTTGACAGCCTGCCTCAGCTACAAACTTATCCCCCCCACCTATAAGTAGCAGCAGCTGGGATTATTCAGTAAGTTTCCCTCTACTCTCCTTTCCAACAACTCTGGCAAGAAATTACCAATTTTATATAAGCCCCCCTCACAAGCTCCCTCTGATTTCGTCCACATGCCCAAAGTTTTTAATTTGGAGATTGTGATTTATTCTTTGGCATTATGCGGAGAAAATCAAATCATTACATCCAGGTTGTATTGAGCCATTATCATTGATATTTTCAAATACTACCTAATGGGTGGCATTCTAGAAGTCTACATTTCCACATGACAGTATGGAAAATGGTTGTCCAGCTACATATTGAAAATTGTATAGCAGGTTGAAATTTCCCACTGTCATTTGGAACATTGCATTTGTTCAACAAATCTTACCAAAGAGATGCATAGCTAAATCATCTCTCACAACTTTTCCACCATGGAATGCAGTGATGAGAGAAATGAATTTACCATACCAAGGGCCCAGGCCGTAAACCTGACAGAGGGTCAGACTTTTGAAAGAAATCCTAATCCTCAATAATTGCATATTAATTAAAAATTTGTTCAGAATAAATTATATCAACATTATTTGTCTGAAGAAAAACAAATGTAACTTTTCATTTAGTGCCCTTTATTTACATAAATTCAAAATGGGGGGATTCGGGTCTGATAGACCCCCAGGCTACATTACTGATTCTGGGTTGAGGAGCTAATACTTTCCAAAGACCAGCAGTAGTTTCTCACCATGTTTTATCACACACCCTCACATGGCTCTGATTTTTAAGAGGTACATACCTAAAGAGGCATGGCCTAACATGAATGTGAAGGCTTCGGTCATGATACATCTAGTTTAATAGGAAATGGTGAAATATCATGCAGTCATTTTCCCTACGCATAAGCAGATGCATTCATATGTAGAGATCCCAGCTCTATTCATATAAAAATGAAGTAATTTTTGGAAGAAAATGAGGAATTTTGAGGATACCCTGCGACCAAAGTCCTAAAAAATCCTTTGTACCATATTAAATGTTTTGTATCACCTGCCTGTCGATGGACTTTGTGATAATCCATGGAAGTTTTGGAATACTTTTACGAGCCGAAGGTCGATGTTTTTCCATCGTACGATGAGCTAATTCAATCGGAGCGAAGCCAACCGTGTAATCAGTGGAACAATGGTGAATCCTTGCATACGTAACCTACGAAAAGTGTGAGCGAAGTCTAGAAAGACTGACGTCGCCGATTTCTGATAAGATAAACCATCAATCCTCTCCTGTTCTTTTAAGCGGTGTTAGTTGAACTTGTAAGCATTGTTTGGTAAAGAAAATTCATGCTGGATTCTATGTGTATGAAATCGTTACCTACATCTTCATCACTCCTACTTTTCAGAAGTGTTGAAGCGAGGCTCACGACTATGAGAATGGAACCACAGTAGGAACCCTTTTTATAACTTGGGAGACGAAAATAGAGAACTCGCAGTCCCACAAAAACCTATTACAACTTCATTTCAAGAGGTAATAGTGCAAACAAATTAACCTGTGAAATCAGCAAAATTAACCGTTCTCATTCGCATGGTGTTTGTACTACTATATTTCTGGCCTTAAGACTTTGGTGATGCAGTCTATTGAACCTAATTTCTTTCCAGCAAAAAATCTAATACTGGAAAATCAAGGAAAGGCATGGTAATTGAGGCAGTTAGTCAGATGTTGACTGGCAGCATTTTCAGGAGGCATTATATGAGTCAACTTTTATTTAACAAGTATTTTACATTTATGATTTTTATGTATGCTATTCTAGCAATAAGAGCAATAAAAGTTGTAAATTTTGAATTAAGTTTTACAGTTCTTTCAAGTTCACCAATGCAGTCTCTGAATTCAAGGAGATAGCTAGCATTTACCTCAACAACAGAACCGATTCTGCTTTTTGACACATTGGAAAATATGGTGGCCGACTGGAAACATTGCCAACTAAGATGCCAAGTTTGTTAATTTTAGTTATACCAGAGTTTCATGTCAACTCTTACTGATGCTAGTGATATATACTTTTGCAGGTGTTAGTGAAATCTGTGCTTCAATTGAACATTATTTGGCCAAAGTATTTGCTTTTACAGCACATTTAGAAGTAATTTTCAACGTTTTTAAATCAATTTTCGACTATTTCAAATCTCATTTTCAACTCTGTTGAATCTCATTTTAAACTCCTTTGAATCTCATTTGCAACTCTTTTGAATCTCATTTTCAACAGTTTCAGGAACTCATTTTCAACTGATTTTCCCTTGTTTCGAATTGCAAAGGAATTGCAAATTAATTCCAAATGAGTGGATAAAATGAGTTGAAAATGAGATTTAAAACAGTTGAAAATGAGATATTTTTACCTGAGAATTTTAACATCAAAGGTAGTTCAAGAGTGCTCATGATATAATGAACCACAAGCTAACTATATGGAAATGTCCAGCCTGAATTCATCTTAATCTCTGCTGTGTGTTCTTAATTATATGACTCTTTTTTTAATTTTACAATTAACAACATGAATTTTATATTCTATTGGGTGACTACAATAGTGAGATTAAAAGATTCACCAAAAAACTAACCCATCAACTGTAGGAAGACAATGGTGATGAAATGATTACTGAGATACATTTAAAATGCCCTCGTTTGCCACTACAAGTCTTATGAAGCACTTGAAACTATATTCCACATCATGGGTAACACATTGTCCAGATGCATGACTGCCTACCTGATTATGTCTCTTCATCACTTTGATCTTTAGTCTAGCCTTCCAACTGTTTAAGAAACTCATTAACCTACCTTGCAAAGGATTACTTTCATTGCGATTTTGCACATTTGTAAATATTTCTTTCTTTGAGTTAATAAGGAAATGACCTGTATGTAGCGTTACCAAATCACCCGGTTTAGCCGGGTAACATCCGGTTTTTAGTGTCCTTTTTCAGCCCCCGATTAAATGTCCAGAAAACAGGAAAACAAGGACGCTTTTTATGATCACTGCCCAGCCCCGGTAGTAGAACAGCAAAGCTTTTCTACAATCGTGTAATATTTTTAAAAAATGAGACGATGCCCCTTATCTTTGTACACCAAAATATGATATGATAAAATAAAAGCTTGAGGTTTATCTCGAAACTTCGGGTTGTTTAATCTGACGTTTATGTAACTTTTAGCCCGCATTGACTTTACATTATACCATTCTTCTTACAATCTAAAATATTGCATCAATATTAATACTGTTCGCCAAACTATATCTCACACCCTGAACGTCTGCTTCATTCAATCACTTCCAAATAAAAAATTTTTATCACTCCACATCCAAAAACAACGCTCAATAACTCACTTCAAACATGTGGACTAGTTGTCAGGCAGCCTTTATTGTTTGAGATATACATCACGTGTTCCCACAAGAATGCAACTTAAAGTCGATATGCTAATAATAAAAACCAAAACAAGTGGTCCATACCAAAATACCAATTAAAGAAAATGGACTAAACTTTTAGTGATAATCCCGGTTTTTCATTGTAAAATATGATAATCCCCCATCATTGTAAAATATGATAATAGTTTTTTCATTTTAAAATATGGCAACCCTACTTGTATGAGAATGTTTGTTGGTTATTTGGAGAGGCAACCACCAATTGAGGTTAATCATGTTATTATAAGGACATGTGGGTACATTGGTAAGGAAAGGAATATTTGACAGATTAAGAGAAATTCAGTATCTCCTTCAGCCAAATATTAAAGAAAGTTGCCAAAAAATTCAATGATGAAGTAAAATAAATAATGTAATAAACAATATGTGATAAATAGTAATAAATGCGATCTAATTCACATGTTTACTGTATTTGATGAGTTGTTTTCGGGTTTCCCACCGGGTTAGGCTTTCCATGATTGCCGACGTTTCGGCAGGAGACTTTCCTGCCATTTTCAAGGCTGTGGATGCGGATGGTCTTGGTGTTCCAGTCTTTATACTCTGTTCCTCTCACCGTGGTCTCCGTTCATTGGCTATCCATTCCTGCCAATATTATGATTTCCCGCCTTTTTCAAGATAGGGTTCCAGGTACAGCTGAGACGAAAACCCTGATCCCTGTTGAGATTGTTGGTCGTGAGCTGGATTTCAATGGCCTCTTTAGTAATTCTATCCCAGTATCCTCTGGTTCTGCCCAGAATGGTGGTTTCTTCCCAATAGATGGAGTGATTTTCTTCTAAGCTGTGTTCCGCCACAGCGGATTTTTTCCTTCTGGCAGAGTCTGAAGTGGTGTTGATGTTCTTTCAATCTTGTTGTTAAATATGTGATACATTTATTATTGTATTGGGACGTGCTTATTTATAAACATGTAGCCGGGAGCAACACACATTGTTGGTACCTATCTGTTTGGTTTGTAAGTTATCAGAGTTAATAAAGCCTAAGTTGATACAATGGAGAGACTGGGACATCGATTTATTTTCCACACCTCAACATGGTAGCTGGACCGTGGTTATTGTAGGAATTATTGTTGGAAATACGAGTACGAAAAAAATGGCGAAAAATGAAGTTAAAATTCAGGTGTTTGATGGAGAGGACTATGGAATGTGGAAGAAAAGAATAACAATGTTTCTAAGATTGAAAAAGTGTGAGGGAATAATACAAAGGTCCAAGACAATCACAGATAGTAGTGACTGGGACGAAAGCGAACTGAAAGCAATGAATTATATATATAGTGCTATTTCAAATAGACATAGCTAGAGTTCGTGTGTGATAAATAAACAGCATATGAAATAATGAAGAAGTTTGATAGCTTATACCTAAAAGAGTCAACGGCCTTACAAATTGTGTACTGAAACAAGTTAGAAAAACTGAGGCTAAAGGATTACAGTGACTCTACAACCTTCTTCAGTGATTTCGGAAAGACGGTCAATGAGCTGAAAAATGCGGGTGCGAGTGTGTCCGAAAAAGAGAAGTTAAATTACATGTTAAATACATTGCCAGAATCTTACAGTTACATTGGTGATTTAATTGATATGTTAAAAGAGGAAGATCAAACTGCAGACTATGTGAAGAGTAAAATTCAAATGGTTGAGTTGAAGCATCAAAAAGAGGAAGCTTTTGGAAGGAAATCTAATGCTTTCATGGCGGACAAGAGCAGACAGGACCAAACGTGCTTTCAATGTGGCGAAATTGGTCATATACGGAGAGATTGCAGATTTGGCGGACAATCGGCAAGCAGTAGAGACACATGGCGATCATCACGAGCCCGACAAGGAGCCGGCAGGGGAAATCACGTCAGAGGACGTGGGAACTACGGGAACTACCGCAGTCAGCCGAGCACGCATCTCAAGGCCAATCAACAACATCAACAAGGACAGAAGAGTGATGAAAAGAGCGCATGGATGACAACGGTTGATCATCATGATGCACATGTTAATAATACTAAGATAAGTAATGTAGGTTATAATGGTATAAAGTGGCTTTTGGATAGTGGTTGTACAGATCACATAATTAATGATGATAAATATTTTGAAAATTGCAAGTTGCTTAAAGAGCCTGTAAATGTTTATCTGGGTGATAAGAGAGTTGTAAAAGCGACAAAAATTGGTAATATCGTGAGTTACTTCAATGCTTTTGGAAAGAAAAATTTAGTTGATATGAAAAAGGTATTTTATGTTAAAGATATTCAATCAAATTTAATTAATTTTGAGGAAACCGGGACTAGCCACGATAGTAACCTTTACGGAGTCACCCGCAAGTGCACATAAGTGCGATATTCCACAGGAGAAAAATCATTCGCCTTGACCGGGATCCCAGTCAAGGCGAATGATTTTTCTCCTGTGGAATATCGCAAATTTAATTAGTTATAGTAAAATAACGGAAAATAATACAATTGTTTCAAAAGGCAAGATGACAAAAATTATTGATAATTATGGTAATGTAACAGCAGTCGCTTTGAAATATAATGGTTGGTACATTATGAAAATTGTATTCAAATTTGCTGAATATTTTGTAAGTAGTGCAAATAAAAGCACTTATAATATGAGTCAGAAAGAAAAGTGGCATCGTTTGTTGGGCCATGTAAATTTTAAATATTTAGATACTTTATGTAAAGAACAATTGTTGAAGGGTATTCCAAAAGAGCTTGAATCAGAGTTTATGAAATGCAAAACGTGTATTGAAAATAAGATGCATAATATTCCTTTTGAAAATAACAAAGAAAAGGCAAAAAAAATTTTGGAAATTGTTCATACTGATGTTTGTGGACCTTTTCAGACAACTGGTCTTAAAGATGAAAAGTACTTTGTTTCGTTTATTGATGATTATAGTAAAATTGCTAAATTGTATGTAAACACAAAGCAGAAGTATTTGATTGCGTTGTTCAATATGTAAATGAAAGTGAAAATATAACTGGAAAAAAGGTCAAATTTCTAAGATGTGATAATGGTAAAGAATATTTGAATGATAATATTTATAGGTTTGCTAAAGAAAGAGGTATTGTAATTAACAATTGCCCGGCTTATGTACATGAATTAAATGGAACCGCGAAACATTTTAATAGAACTATAATGGATATGTCACGTTGTTTATTAGCGGAAGCAAATGTACATAAAAGACATTGGCCTGAAATAGTCTGTGCGGCAACTTATTTAAAAAATCGTACCTTAGCTAATACTGTAGAAAGAAAAACGCCTTATGAATTATTTTTGGTAAGAAACCGGATGTTTCAAATTTGTGTTTATACGGTAGTAAAGTTTTTGTAAGAAAACCGGAATAAAAGAGATTCTCCAAATGGGACAAAAAGGCTGATATGGGAATCTTAATTGGTTACAGTGACGTTGGGTATAGGGTACTTTTGGATAATAGAGTCATAGTTGCTAGACATGTTAATATTGTTGATGAGAATGAGAAATGTATTGGTTTAAGTGAAGGTGAACCTGACAATGAGAATAATGAAGATGATAGAGATTCTGATAACGACTGTGGATGAAAGCTTTGAAAGTACTGATGGAAATGTGAATGATAGAATTAAAAAGTGAACTTGAAATTCGTAGATCTCAAAGATTAAAAAATCCTCCAAAGCGATTAGATGATTATTATGTATATAATAGTAGCATTTTTGTAAATATGTGTAGAACTGATGTTCCTAATACATTTGAGGAGGCGATAGAATCAAATGAAAGTAAATTATGGGTAAAAGCCATGGATAAAGAAATTGATTGTTTAAAGAAAATCCAAACTTGGCGATTAGTGGAAAATGTGAATAATAATAAAATCTTGGATGTAAAATGGGTGTATACAAAAAAGTCTGATGATATTGATAAGGCTAGATTAGTGGTAAGAGGCTTTCAGCAAACTGACGAAATTAATGATGTGTACTCACCTGTAGTCAAAATGCAAACTTTAAAAACTATATTATCATATTGTTGTCAAATGAGCCTTTATATTGAACAGATGGATGTTGAGACAGCTTTTTTAATTGGTGAAGTTAAATCTGAAGTATATGTCCGTCAACCGAAGTGTTTTGAAGATGGTACAAACAAGGTTTGCAAATTAATGAAGGCATTATATGGTTTAAAAGAAAGTCCTAGGGTATGGTATGAATGTCTTGATAAATTTTTTATCAGTATAGGTTTTAAAAGAAGCAATCTTGATTTTAGCTTATATTCTTGTGGAAATGGAAAAGATACTAAATACTTATTAATTTATGTTGATGATTTAATAATCTGTGGTAAAAATAATGAAATTAAAAGAGTTATTGAAAATATTTAATATTAAATTAATAAATCCAATTAATGTATGTACATATATGAAGATAATTTGGGTGTAATTAGTATAGCAGAGTATGGTAACTTTACGAATAACTCTAAACATATTGAAGGTCATTATCACTATGTGCATGAGTGTGAAAAAGAAAATGTCATAAACATGGTTAAGATTAATACTGATGATAATGTTGCTGATATTTTCACAAAAGCATTGTGTAAGGAAAAGTTTGAAAAATTCAGAAGTACATATGTTGAACCTGGAAATTTGAACTTGATGTATAAAATTGAGAGAAATGTTAATACAATATTAAATGTAAGGAGGTGTGTTATGTGATACATTTATTATTGTAAAGGGATGTGCTTATTAATAAACATGTAGCCGGGAGCAACACACATTGTTGGTATCTATTTGGTTTGTAAGTTATCAGAGTTAATAAAGCCTAAGTTGATACAATGGAGAGACTGGAACTTCGATTTATTTTCCACACCTCAACACTTGTTTCTATAGTTCTCCCTGTTTCACCAACATAGACCTTGCCACACTCGCAAGGTAGAACACAGCCTAGAAGAAAATCACTCCATCTATTGGGAAGAAACCACCATTCTGGGCCGAACCAGAGGATACTGGGATAGAATTACTAAAGAGGCCACTGAGATCCAGCTCACGACCAACAATCTCAACGGGGATCAGGGTTTTGTCTCAGCTGTACCTGGAACCCTATCTTGAAAAAGGCGGGAAATCATAATATTGGCGGGAATGGATAGCCAATGAATGGAGACCACGGTGAGAGGAACAGAGTATAAAGACTGGAACACCAAGACCATCCGCATCCACAGCCTTGAAAATGGCAGGAAAGTCTCCTGCCGAAACGTCGGCAATCATGGAAAGCCTAACCCGGTGAGAAACCCGAAAACAACTCATCAGCATCATTCGCCGGGAAAGCCTAAAATCATACTTTACTGTATTTGCCTACCAAGCATTCATTGCAAGTAGCATTGGCCAATTTTTATTATCATTATTTATTAGCTTTTCAATTGTAAAGTTTTTTAACATTCATCTTCCTCATCAGATATTTCCTTTGTCTTTGCCATCATGATCGAGGCACTTCTTCATTGCAGTCTTATAACAAAGAGCCATGTAGGCCATGTAGCTCTGGAATGAGAGTCATCTTTGCAGTTTACATTGTCATGGTGAATAGGACACCACCGAAGAGGGTGAACATTTTTATGACTCCTCCTCAGATGGGAAGCAAAGCAGTAATGCTGGCTAATGTGCCTTCGGCCACTCCCAGGCCTCTAACTGAGACATGGACAAAGAGACGTGACTACGTATGGGCATCACCAGCAAGGACCAGCAAATCCCCACATTCCCCTCTCCTTGATGCTGAACTAAATGCTCCAAACCCAAGAGAGGAACCAGAAAGTTTTTTGACTTATACTTGATGCAAGACATGATAGACATGGTTGTTGGGGTATAAATGGCAACACAGCGGAGTTACTAGGTGCAAAGAAGAGTTCAACTTGAAGGAAAGAATGCAATATAGCAAGGGGTAGTTGTGCAAGGATGCAATGAATAGGCCCAGATGAATACATTCAAACAAAAGTGGGGTTGAGTGGAGTGACCGCCATATTTTAGGAACGCATCAAAGTTCACCTTCATCCAACATTGAGACCAAGAACGAAAATTCTTAAAATATGGATGCATTTTTTTCAAAATTTAAACACCAAATGACTTCTATCAGTAGAGCTTAGGGATTTATGCATTTTCGAACATAAAATTATGCACCAAAATTTGATCTAATTATGCGCCTATTATGTAGCCAAGAAAAGGCCCTTGTGCATCTTTTATGCGGGAATATTTCCAAAACTATGCAAAATTATGCCAAAAATATTGATTTTCTGGTGCTCACATATGCACAATATGCAGCTTGTACTGACTGATACAAGTTTCCCTAAATGGCCATTCGCCATCTTTGCAAAAGCCTCCTTAAAGCAATTCATGATATTGAAAAAAGCATAAACATATACTAACAGGACCGATAAAAAGAAGTACAATGATACTGCCTGAAAATAGTAAAATAACATTACCTTTTTACTGTCAGTTGTATGACAAATTAAAATAATTACATAGTTACACAGCATGACAGATGATTTTATGTAAAATAAACTAAAAGTAACTATTTCTAGTTAATGATCTATGTGTATACCACACATTCAAAACATCATATATCACACTACCAGTGTGTTTAAAATAAAATTTTGGAACAAAAGCAACAATCATTACAGCATCACATTAGAAGACTAGTCTGCTGTTTTTACAATATTTCTTTTTAAAGAGTGAAGGCAACAGATATATTTTTAATAAACTGCTGCTTTTCTGTTTTGTTGCGCTTCGCATTTTCAAGGGATTCTCCCACAGATACCTGCCGTTTTTTTCTGAGATAGCGATTCAGCAGCTATCTTAGCTGACTTGTGAGTTGCCGATGCACAATGATTGTCAACAGTACTTTTCCTATCCCACGCCACTCTAACTTTGCAAAATCTGAACATTATAATCTGCTTCGATTTGTCGAAAACGTACATGCCTTCTCCAGAAAACTCAAAGGCATGTGAGGAAATAGGTGTTTTGGCTTTCCTGGACATGTTGCAACATGAAGTCCAACGATATAAATAAAGGGAAGTGCAGTCTAACGACAACGTAGCAGCGTACTAGCCGAGCAAAACATCCAAATCAGTTTTCGGCAGGATGCAAAGGGCAGCCAAGCAGGCGCATTCGAAGAAAACAAATGAGAGAGCTGCCGGCCGCCTTCGTTCGGTCCCCCCTCCCCTTACTCCCCCACTCCTTGCCGAGTGTAGCTGCCTAGCTCTGCAGTGGACAGACATGCATGGAGTAAAGCGTAGCAGTGCGTAGGAAATACTCCTATATCCTATCTGCATGCAGAATGACACTTATTGTTCATCAGGCCTCGAAACTCGCACAGAAAATTTCCCGGGGCCTGAAAATGCCTTTTTTTACATCAAAGTGTGACAAAAATAGCACACACCATCACATTTCGGGTCATTATGCGAGCTCATGTGGGAGAATTAGGGTATGCTGCAAATACCTGACTATGCGTTTTTATGCGATTGAATTTAGGTCAGATTTTGGTCACACATGTCATTGGATGTCTTTTTGGTGCATTTTGTACATTTCTGATAAATTATGTGTTTATACGGTCGCATAAATCCCCTAGCTCTATCTATCAGTCAGGAGGCACTTTCCATCGCCGATGCAGAAGCAGTGAGATATTTTCACGAGTGTAGAAGTGTTAACAAAATCTCAAGCACTATGAGAAATCTTTTTATCAAGTACAACATTGGCATTCCATCATCAGCACATCACGCCACTTGGTCTGTCCGGCATTATTTCATTTTGTTCTCTGCATGAAGTTGCATCTCGTAGCAATCATAAATTAACAGCATTAGTAATATTAACCATTTGATGTGTCTATAGCATTGTTCTGTATGTTTGCATGTGTATTTACGTATCACTCTCCCAGTTTCTGGTTGGACTGCCCACTGTTCTCCTGACTGCTTTTTGGCCTGCGCCTAGTGGCAGGGGGAGCGTGTGAGGTTCTGATTTGAACTGGGACGAGTGCTACATGCCTGGTGTGAAATCACCCCGTGCCACACACCCTAGTGGTGGCTTGCACACTATTTGGTTGATATGTAGACGTGAAAGGATGTTTAGTCCTGCAGGGCTTCTTTTTTTTCAGACAGGAGAGGACGGATGTCCAATACAAATTTTGAAATGAGAGTTTTATTAGTTTTATGACTTTTTAAGTAAAAGTTAAATAAATATTTCTTGAATTTGATGTTTGTATTTATTATATCCCAATTACGAAAAATAGCTTTCAAATGCAACTTTGTAAACGTTTCATAAAAGTAACTGATAAAGTAGCTTTTAACTTAAAAGTTACTTTATTTTAACTTTAATCAATTACTTTTTCAGAAAAGCAACCTTTAACTTTAACTACCAGGTTACTTTTGACAGAGATTAACTTTAACTTTAATCAGTTAATTTTTTGGTAACTTTCCCAACTATAGGATCCAGGCATAGTGCCCAATACTTAATCATGCGATGACTTCCTTTCTCTGACAGCTTTTGACAGATGTGGGTTGTAATGTAGTCATGAGGTCCTTGTGGGGTACCAGCGATGGGGTAAGTTAGGACTACTTACGGACTTATTTAGCTGCCAAGTTGGTCTTTTCCTTATTCCAATGTGCTCAGAGATCCTTATGAAAGATACTAACACTCCCTTCTTCCCAAGGGACAGTATGGATGCCTGAGTATCCTAAACAATTAACAAGGTGGAAAACGAGCCTGAAATGGACTGCAATCTGCCTAAGGAGTCAGTGTGAATTAGAAATTTCATGTCACTGCATTAATACCATGGAGATCTATTTGGATAACGGCATTTTCTTTAGATTTTATAACTGTGATTACATGAACCATAAATCCATAAGGATGAAAACAGGAGGGAGGTGGATGATTCACTGGGACCAACAAAAGAAAAATAATAGTTCACTTTATATCACTCTGTATTAGGGAAGATGACTGGAATAGCACAGGGAAGACAGGGAAACCTTAACACTGCTAAAATAGAATTGAAGATAACTCAATATATAAGACAAATAAAAGAAAAATACAAAATACTGATAGTAAATGAGAGATTTAAGCAAAAAATAGGAAGTAAATAGAATAACATCAACTTAGTGCATATAAGATGAGCATGGATGTACAAAGAATTGCAAAAGGAGATAAAATTAATTATCAGTGGAAACGCTGTTGAAATAGCAATACTACAACAAGAAATTACAGAAACATTTTTCCAGTATGTATGCACAAAACTGTTCCTGCTAAAGTTGTCAACAGGAAAATTTCTTACCAAATGAGAAAATTTTTTAAAGGAGAGGGGAAGTGAAATGTGAAATAACGAATGATGAAGAGCCCACATGTAGAGGGATAGAAGGGGAATATTTAATATTTTTATTTATTTATAAAAATTTTCCACATACAGCATGCTTGGCAATTTACAGTGGCACAATATAGCAACAACAAAACAAGAAAAAGATAAAAGAATGTATTCAAACAAAAACAATGAGCTCAGTAACAATATATGAAAACAAACATAAGAAGAAAGAAGCAATTAAAAATTGCCAGTGAGATACGAAAGAGCACGGCTGTTAAAGGTGTAGGAAGAAGAAAGTGAAAACGTGTTAATATTGTCTGGAAGTGAGTTTATCAGGGAAGAGAGGCGGAAGAGGAAGGAGCGCTTGGTCAAGGATAATCTGAGAATGGGCATGTGAAGTAACGAATGCGTGCGAGTAGGTCTACAGGGAACTTTAATGTTGATACTGCCAAGCAGTTCTGGACAGTCAATGGCAGAGTTGAGGATGCTGTGGATGAGTTTCAGGTTAGATTTGAGAAATTGTTTAGGGAGATTAAGAATAGATAGTGTAAGCATAATAATTTCAGTTGGCATGTTTCGAAAATGAGATACTCTGTATTTAACTATCTTGCAGAAGAAAGAAGTAACAAGCTGAAGGGTCTGAATGTTAGAGGGAGCTGATATGGACCAGATGGGGGAGCAATAAGTGATTATTGGGATGACAATAATAAAAAAATATGACCGTAAGGCTAGTGGATCTGCAATTTGTGTGAAGCGGTAGAGGAGGCCTAGCAGAGACATTGCTTTATTTTTAACTGCAAGGATATGGTCAGAGTAGTTGAGTTTGTGGTCCATCAAAATGCCGAGGTCTTTAATGGAGGAGATGCGATTGAGATTTAGTGAGTTTATATTGAAACTGAAATCAATGGGGGATTTTTTTAGGGAAATAGATATAACATTGCATTTTCTTGAGTTTAATTTGAGTTTAAAGGTATTGCACCACCCTGAGACCGTGTTTAAGGCATCCTGAAGATCACAACAGTCCGTGAAATTGTGGATTTGCTTAAAAATTTTGCTGTTATCAGCATAAAGAAGGGTATGAGCTTGTGAGGTGGGACCTAGGGAGGCCAGATCATCTATGAAAAGATTAAAAAGATATGGTCCGAGAACACTTCCCTGGGGAACCCCAGACGTTACAGGTGGCCAGTGGGATGAGGAGCCGGTAAGTATTACCCGCTGGGATCTGTTGCTGAGGAAGGAGTCAACTAAGTTTAGGAAATTACCATGGAGGTTAAATCGATGAGAATGTTTGTGAAGGAGAAGAGAGTGGTCCAGAGAGTCGAAGGCCTTTGAGAAATCTAAGAAAATAGCATCAAGTTGGCTTTTGTTGGAAATGCAATTGACTGCATGGTGCTGAAAAACTGCTAAGTTGGTCAGGCAGGAGCGGCCAGGGAGGAAACCATGTTGATTCTTGGACAGAAAAGGGGAAGTGAAATATGTAGTAGAGTCTGTTAAGGATAATCCTTTCACAAACTGAAGACAGTATTAAAGATATTGGGCGATAGTTAGAAACTTCATATTTAGAGCTATTTTTATGAATGGGAATGATGTTTGCGATTTTCCATTGGGAAGGAAAAGTTCCGAGGGAAAATCAAAGTGGTTAAAGAGGAGGCACAAGGGGAGGGAGGATGCACAGTGTTTGATGAGTATGGGACTGAGGCCATCGGGACCAGGAGCACGATGGAGAGGGATTTTGCAGAGATACTCAAGTACCTCACGAGGATCAGTCTTTATCATGGATAAGGAGTAGCCACGAATTGGAGTGAGGAAGTGATCACGATTAATGGGGAGATTAGATACAGGCCAGGCAATCTGTAAAGAATTTATTAAATAAGTTTGGTCTATCTTGACCCTCCGCATTGACATTTTCATATGACATCTCAAGGGGAATGCGTGGCCGATTAAGGCGACTATTTACAAAGGACCAGAGGTATTTTGGGTTGGAGGAAATGGAATAGGAAAGGCCCAGCATGCATTCTTGGTGATCACGGTAGATTAGCTTCTTAGAGCAGCAGTGGATATCGTTGAATGATTTCTGAGTGTTCTCATTCGGGAAAGCTTTGTACAGATACCAAGCACGATTCTTGTTTCCAAGAGCGTGAATGGTATCTGGTTTGAACCAAGGGTGTAGATATGGATAGAAATCCAGAAATACTTGACAACAATCTCCAAAATAGTTTTGATTTCAGCCTTTCAGTGTGTTGTATGATACTGGCTGGTGCCACCCCCGAACCTCTGGTCTGGAGCTGCCCCTGACTGGTATGTAATTTCCTTTAATAGTGATATATACTGCTGAATACAAATATGTGGACTTAAGCACATCAATTTAATAATCATTCAATGGCTTATGATTACTTTAGCCCAGAATGTAAGATGAAAATCCTATATAGGAAATCATCACTATTCCTCCCACCTCAACACCAAGTGTTTCTTGAGCAGGCTGATTTGAATTTTGAGCTCTTAATCACAGTACCTAATAAATTTAGTTCCTACCAGCTCCAAAAAAAGTTATTTTCCTGAGGCCATGAACCTTCCATTCAAAAGCCCACATCATTTATGTAAAAAATGCCAACATTAGCACATGTACGGGAAACTACCTTCCTCAAAACTTCTTCAATATAGGTAATTGCTATCTGGCTGAGAAGACGTGTTACAAATTCAAACATGGTGAAGAAGGGAAGCTTAGCAGCCATTAAATACACAGGTAGATATATAAATATATATGCAAAGCTGACTGATAACATTCTGATTGAGTGAGAGTAATGATGTGGACATCATTGATGGCAATTAAAATAAAATATAGTTACACGGGGTACTCACAATCTTTGCTTAACAAACTTGGCCTCCTGACAGACAAAATAAATACTGACACAACAGAATAGCATAGGTGGAGGCAATCAAACAAGGAAAATGCAAGGAAAAGTGAATATGAGAGAAGAAAGATGTATTGCCTTCAGCGATGAAAATGTACGAAAAGAAGCGAAAGGAAACAATATTTGAGCATGTTCTTCGTTCCCAGGCAGTCCTTGTCCCTTGAGGAGGGGCATTAGTTCCTCATTCCATCATCCCTTGACAAAAGAATTCAAAGGTGTTTCCTTTGACCCCACTCTGACTCGTTTGTTGCAGCTCAAAACATCTCCTCCATTGCACCTCCAGCCACACTCTATTCACCTGAATACAACTGATACCTACCTTTCGCATTCAACTCCTCACCAAGGGGCCCCCAGGTGGGCAGTTCTAAAGCTCTGCAAGCGCTTTAGGCAGTTCAATTAGTGACCCCGCTAGGTGGTGTAGATGAGCATTTTGAAGCAGCGGGATCGGTCACCAGGGCGGAGATGCGGATGGAACGTAGGTGGTGGCGGTCCTTCCTGGCGCTGACACCGTCGAAAAGATTCATCGATAGGAATTTGGAGTCCCTAATCGGAAATGGAACCAAAGCGATGAAATCAAATTACTAGAAACATTTAGAACACATAATATAGTTTCCGAAAGTCACGGGGGGACATTATTTTTCCCCAAAAGAACATCTGTGGGGCAGAGTAAAGTGACAGTGCATAAGTGGCACACTATCGAATAAAGAGGCGTAAGAATTATTTCTTCCAGAGCACCACCATTCACGACAGCGAAAACAGAGAGAGAAAGTTGATTCAAATCTTAACACACACCTCACCGTCCCTCTCCTCACCACTCCAGATCCTTTTCCCTATCCCATACATTTAAAGACTGGTTTCCGAACAATCCTGCTACACGCAGTTGAATTTCAGTTTTAAACGGCTAATGTCATACATATCTACTTCCTGCTACTTGCAGACAGGGGCAACAGCACTCGGGACGAATAGGAGGATCGATCAACCCTCCATCATTTGAGCCGAGCCCAACGATGCCCTACTACATGATCATAGGCTCGTAGTGTACCAACTTGGTACTTAGATGTTGAAATCCAGATTTCGGACGTAAATTTATGGGGAAGAGCCTTATTTTTGTATACACACACATTAGCAAAAAAGTATATGCAAGGTATCATACACTAACCAAAAGCAGGTCACTAGTAATGTAGCATTACAAAACATGAGGGACGTAGGCGAAGAAAATGAATACAGAATTTACTTACTTGAAATCGTTGCAGGCTGATATAGATATCCCACTCTCACCCACACTCTACCTTTGGCAAACTTCTTATGGGATAGGGCAGCTATCAGTCCGATTGCAACGACAAAACTAAGAATAATTCACCTAATTAACGATTCTCGCCTACTCTCAGAGATATTTTTCGTAACGCTGGATTCTTGGCTAAAAAGAACTTGTAAAGTACTTTTGAAATATCCCTCTGTTAACCCTAGTAACCAGGCATACAAGAAGATGCAAGTTTCATGGTCACCATGGTTACCAGTACCAGCGTGGTGACCAGCGTTTCCGCCCCTTCGAAGGAAACAATGGCGTATCGGAGAGCAATCTTCAGTCCGCCAAAATTCAAACCAGAAAAATTTTCACGGATCACCCGAATCTCCCGAATCAGTATATTATCTGTTCTCTACGAAGGAATTATTTGAACAAAAAACGATTTCAACGGAAAATTGTGCATATTTTGTTCGCATCACAATAAAAACTTCGTATTTCAAAATTCTTAAAAAGGAATAAACGCCTTTTTTACTCCAGAAAATTAATTTGTATAGCTTTTTGTATTGAGCCACAGCACCGAGGCTGCATATACAAGGTTTTTACAGCCTCTAATGCATCTTTTCCGCATGTTTATGCGTTGTCTAGGAATATATCTAAAGGATTATGATTCATTATGTCATCAGCTTGTCTGCGGGCAGTTATGCAAGAAGTTATGATTCAATTTCATGGGCATTAAATACCCTTACAATCATATTTAGTACATCTCACATCTCCCTCATATCTCACGCCTTCCTACGTCATATTTAAATCGCCACTGAAAGCGACAGCTCGAGAAAGCTGTATATAAATGGCCATTCCCATGCGTGACAGTGACTTCGAGAACTAATTTTTAAATGTCAACGCCGTGATAGTTTAAGGAAATACCATCCAATCGCGATAACATTCATATTCATCCTATGTTGCCACATAGGATAAATATGAAGTCAATATTAATGAGAATAAACACACGACAATATTAATGAGAATCAACATTTTTTCATTATCACACGTTTCTTTACATTTCAATGAAGACGTAACTTCCTTTCGGAAAGGTTACGAACATTAATGTACCATTGTTACGAATGTGGAAATGAGAAAACTGATGAATGTACCAATAAAAGCATAAAAATAACCAAATATACCGCGGAAATTAATTACTCAAATCTATCAATGAAGTGTTTACTGGCATAATCCAAGCCTTTTCGATTAGTTTGCAAGCTTCCTATTTATGCCAAATATTTGGTCTAAGGATGAACCACAGGCTAAACATATATCAAAAATATATTTCATGAAAATAAAAACAAAGGATAAACGCATTAAATATTTACAAAATGAGTATTTATTCGGTTATGGCTTCAAAGGAACCATATATTAAGTTAAAATAGGCAATAGGTATACGCGATAAACATATGTAACACAAGGTTTATGCGATCCGTGCGCATTTAAAAATCTCATGGTAGGTAATTCTTCAGGTCTTCATTAAGGATAGGTACAGCCTCGGGAGTGGGAATGTATGCCGTTTATTTTCACTCTGTGATACAGCAGCACTGGGTCAATAGACTACCTCGATCTTTATGAGGAAAAGTTTTCCGTAGACTGGAAATATTCCCTTAAAGAAAGTCTCATATTTTTCGTGTGATCTCAAGGTTTCCAATTATCCAAAATGCAATTTTCACAAGCTGTAAGGAAAACATTGTCATTTCTGTGATTTGTAAGGGACAAAGTTCTTAATACTTATAGGTATAGTATATAAGTATAGTGTGTACTCTTCCTGGGCATTTGGACGACAAATTGTTTGACACATCGTCGAGAGAACCTATGTCTATGTTAATGGATATTTCTATATACCAGGGACCATAAAGAAGGATTTGTTAACCAATAATGAGCAATTTTCTAACGTATTGGGGAAATTTTGCGATATCCCATAAACGTTCAAGTCTTAAATAAACTATTCATACAACGGAGTGGTCCAGAACGGTTCCAAATTATTTTTTTTTTTTGCTTTCCGACTATTCTGGTGGTCCGTATGCCCCTGCGATCCCGATAGAGTTTTAGAGAATGGAGAAAGGGGTAACCTCAGAGGGTAACCTGAATTCCAGCGCCGCCGCCGATAGCGCCGCCCCACAGTGGGCCAAACTAAAAAAAAAGCTGGCCAAAATTAATAACTCTAATAATTTCCAGTCTATATGCAACATCAAGTGTATTTCTAAGGTATTTTGGGCTGATAAACGTGATTTTATCATTATTTTTCAATATATCCTACGGATTCAGCGCTATTAATTGCATACAAATTAAATATGCAATAACAAAGCTTAATTTCGATGGTTGAGTGGTCTAGTTTAAATTCAAAATTTCCTATGACAATTATAAAAATACTGTAACTAATAATAATGGGAGCTATAAAATCCGTAACAAAATTGTCCAAGCAGAATTTTAGTGCATAATACATTTTAACAAATGATGACTACTGCAACGGAATGGGAGGAATTGAAAATATATTTCTCGATGAAAATGAACTTGCATCAAGTTAAAACGTCTATAAGTTTTAACTATAGCTAACGTACAATACATTTTCACAAAAAATAAATATTTCATTAATTTTTATTGCAAAATTAGTTCAAAATTGGCTACGTTCCACTCAATTGTATTTTGCTACAATTTCGTCGCACTACTGGGATCAGGATTCAACATAAATGTAAACCAGAGGTTGAGACCATGGTAATTTATTATTTAAATTTTAATATTAAACGAATATTTTTCAATAATATTATTATCAAAACTTGAATAAATATTTTGAATAATAATATTGATAAAAAGTGTCACTCATCCTCTGATGACTCGTCATCACTCTCATCTTCACATTCGTCATTCCCATAATCAATTAGTTTTTTCACTTCTGGATCTAAATCTTCCTTCGATTTACTATTTTGAAATGAAATTGAAGATATTAAGGGATCAGAGGTGAGCAGCAATCTCCGAAATATATATTTATTAGTCGCCTCTATTGATATCCTCCGCGTATTGTGATGCCGGAATTTCCTAATTTCCTTGATTCTTGATTCCAAGGCATCTTCTTGAAGCTTCCCGATGGACAGAATTGCTTTCTTGGATATATCTGCACCATAAATCAGAAGCTTGTGCAACGTTGGTGGCATATAATACCAAGGGTACTGTTTCACTTATAATTTCGCTGTTTCTAGACAGTATTTTCTAAACTCACTGTGATTGAGTGCTCGACTGCTTGAAATTGTTTTCAAAATATTTGAAAACCTTTAAATCAGTTGTTCATCAAGCCCTGAAAAATATTAAATTAACTAAGAATCTTACTAAACTTCAGCAGCGATGTTTTCTTTCATTTGAAATAGTTGTCAGTTTCTCTTACCGGTAATATTTGCTGATAATTTAGGGTCCGAAAAACAGCGTCTGTGTTACCATCGTTTGTGGTGTCATATCCTGGTTTTGGTGCATCTAATTCAAGTATTTAAATTTTAATATTAAACGAATATTTTTCAATAATATTATTATCAAAACTTGAATAAATAATTTGAATAATAATATTGATAAATAGTGTTCACTCATCCTCTGATGACTCGTCATCACTCTCATCTTCACATTCGTCATTCCCATAGTCAATTAGTTTTTTCACTTCTGGATCTAAATATTCCTTCGATTTGCTATTTTGAAATTAAATTGAAGATATCAAGGGATCAGAGGTGAGCAGCAATCTCCGAAATAAATCTTCATTCGTCGCCTCTCTTGATATCTTCCGCGTATTGTGTAGCCGGAATTTCCTAATATCCTCATTCCTTGATTCGAAGGCATCTTCTGAAAGATGCCCCATGGGCAGAATTGCTTCCTTGGATATATCTGCACTATGACTTAGAAGTATGTGCACCGTTGGTGACATATAATACCAAGGGTATTGCTTCACGTATAATGTTGCTGTTGCTAGACAGTTTTTTTTGAACTCACTGTGATTGAGTGCTCGACTGCTTGAAATTGTTTTCAAAATATTTGAAAATTTTGAAATCAGTTGTTCATGGAGCTCTGAAAAATATATAATTAACTTAAAAATCTCACTAAAATTCAGCAGCGATGATTTTTTTATTGGAAATAGTTGCCCGTTTCCCTTACCGGTAATATTTGCTGATAATTTAGGGTCCGAAAAGAAGCGTCTAACTGTGTTACCATCATTTGTGGTGCCATATCCTGGTTTTGGTGCATCTATTATCAGGCCCATTTTCTTCTTAAATAACTTCTGAATAATTTACTATCTAAACTTTATCTATAATTTGCTTTAATTGCTTATTTAATTGCTTTATAATTTGCTTAGCTATCATCATTCTTACATGAATAGTAAAAACCAAATTACTGACTCCAACTCGGAATCTATTTAAAAAATTATAATTTTGCTTACCATTAGTGCTTCAAACTGCTTCTCGAATGATTGAAAAGCAAAATCTTCCTCGATGGATGCAAAGTACACGACCTGAAGGTACGACGAAACGAACACGGGTGCAAGGAGACTTTGGTTCCCAGGTACAAGTAGGTAACTATATCCTCTTTTGAAACGCTTCTAACGTTGAACAGATCAACCCAGTAATGCACAGCAGAGCCACTTACAGTGTATGTTTAGTGGACACTCTATCTAGGACAACTGATGCATGTGGTACGCGAAAACAACCGGAAAACCCCTAAGGAAACTAACTAAGGATTCCGTTTGGCGGAACAAGTGGCGGCAAGTGGCGGCAAAAAGAGGCAAAAAAAGGTGTAAAAAGCATAAATTGAGATAGCTACCAATGGATAAGGGGAAGCAGAAAAGAGTCATTATTGGCAAGGTTGTAAAACCAGCATTGTGGGACCAGCAAGCACGGAGGGACGCAAATCCTCAACCAGCTAGTGCGGGCGCCTGCCGCTGCACGAACATGACCACGAGCCTTCCCCTAAATCCCTCGACCACAGCCTGCCCACGATGCCTGATGGAAATCCGCAATTCATGGAAAATCCTTTCAAAGATATTTTAGCCCATAACTCTGCTGAGAAACGTCCCAACGACCTCCTCATCGTAGAATCGCCAGTCGCCAACGTAGCGAGAAATTGCAATTTGCGACAAGATTTACGTTGAATTTAGCCATTTAAGTAGAATGTACCAAAATCAATATGAAAAGTTATTCATAAAATATCTATTCAAATTACCAATGTCATTGAACTGGCATTCCGTCGTCTTCATGCTCGGAAATCGTATACTTTCTTCGTATGGACCCCATTAGCGGTCGCCACTGTGGCCCGAGTGGCCGGGGTGGTTTTAAATAAAAATGGCTTTTAAAATTAGAATCGCAAGTTATCGCAAGAATTTTCTTCTGAATATTGTTGTATATGCTTTTCTCTATCACAAAGTGTAGTAAGTGTAAATAACTCCGTGTAGCCTGATGTCGATAAAAACGATAATTACCGTTAAACATAAAATTTACTGAAAAAACAGCACAAAGTTTGAAAAATTATAAAAATATTTTTAAAAACAAGTAAAACGAAACAAACTTTATCTCCATTCATACAATGAGGATCAAATTTTGTGGTTCTGAATACTTTTAACCAACATTTTAAATAACGACTCTTTAATAAAGCTATATATGCTATTTTGCAAATTTAGCTATTTTACGGGGAAAAATGTCGGTCACCAAAATCGCCCTGACATGCTCTACTTTGACCAACTGAAAAAATTATCATGGCGTATTCCATGCTCTGTATGGTACCCTAACTTAAAGAGCATATGCTTAATAATATAAAGCAACTGTTTTTGGTTTGTTTGCGCGAACATCATTTTTCGACTTGTGGCCACCTTTTTCGGATTTTGGCCCCACTGTCCTCCTTTGGTCCTCTAAGCCGGCGCGGCGCCGTTATGCGTATAGCCATTTACAAGTCATTACTTTTGTTGCGTGAACACTGTATTTGTTTACACTTATCATTGCGCACTCTTGAGGGATCTTCAAAGACTTCGAGATAGCCTTTTAAACTCGTCGACGAGTTGCATGCTAATGCCCTATCCACAGTATTTTAATTTTAAAAACTCGCATTTTATGATTTTACATATATATCGTTTTTAATTTTCTCTAATTGTAATTGTAATAATGGCGGCAAATTGGATATGTTTTTTTTGCTATGTCTACTTCAGATATGGTCGTAGAGAGAGATATTTTGGAGTTGTGAGGGGAATCAAATCCCAATTTTCGTGTATTACTCATCTAGCTCAATAAAGTCTATCCATTCCGGCCACAAGCACGCCTTGTTGACTAGTTTTTGTCCATCGATGGGTTGACGATATACGCCAAACGATCATCGCCTAGTCCATCAACCGTGGATAAAATAGTTTCTATTCACGATAACTAGAGATATTCCAGAAAAGTAATGAAAATATATGAGTGAAATTAGATAATTTTTCAATGTTTCGAGGTTTATGCATGAATATTTTTTTTTCAATAAAAATCTTTAGTCAAACAAATGAAAAGCCTTTACTATGAAATCCTCTCAAACCAAAACTCTCTAAAACCTCTAAAAGAATTATACCCGTACAAACTGATGAACGTAGCAGGTGATAAATTTACAAACGAGATCATAACAGAAGAAATATTTGTAATATGTTGGTGAAAATTTGATAAAATAATTTTTTACATGTTTATGTAAAATACATGGTTGTATTTATTAATGATTATAATGAATCATTTGTGTTATAATATCCTAATGTGCTACAGTACTTGTGAATATATTATGGTCGTTGAACTTCGTCGCCGCCGGTAAAATCATCGGCGCGCCGACCAATTTTCAGCCGGCGGCGTCCACCGCCGAAAGTTTTTCCATCGGCGCACAGCTCCAGCCGAACCACCATAACTTGATAAACACCCATGGGCAAGTGAAAAACCGATCCAGGTGGGAGCCGAACCCGCGACCCTCGGACTAGGAGGCGAGGACTTTACCCCATCGGGGCCGGCGGGAATTTCTGCGGCACTACGGAGGTAGCGGGAGGGTCCAAATTTTGTGAAATTACAGATCGTCTCTCGTGGTGTGGGGTGGGGGGGGAAAGCAGTTGAAAGGGGGATGGACCAGTGTGGGCCGCGAACGGCACTGGTCCACGAGAGTGCCACGGCCATTGGGACTGGTCCGGGGAATTCCGTGGCCATGGAACCCGAGTCACATAGGAGTCGCACCCAACTACTGTAGCAGAGAAAAGGACTCGAAAGGGACTAAATATTTTGTATCGGATATTTAGGAATTTGGATAATTGGGATGCATGGATATCAATTGGATATCCACATCAAATAGTGTTTTGTGATGGTTTAGGTATGGCTAGCTGCCCAGAAAAAGACAAAATCGTAACCTCGCTTTGTGTACTTACAAGAAACACCAAGTAGAAGTACCTCGCCCCTGCTCCTCTTTTCTTATCCTCTTCAAAATATGAACAAATTGAACCAAAGACCGAAGGATTTCCTTTAGTCGGATAAGATCTCGTGTAGCAAATTACTCGAGCGCTTTTGAGCCAAGGGCATTGTTGCTACGCCCGACATAAAGCGGTGCTGATAACGAGATGAAAAGAAAAAAAAATGTTTTCTCAGAAAATCCACAACAAACTTGGATGAAAATTTTTATATTATCAGAAGAAATGGGAAGGGGTGGGAAGGAAAAATGGCTTTATGGATGGTACGATGAGAGAGGTAGGACAAAGACTAAGTTGAAGAAAAAATTATTAAAAGAGGTATGATCCAATGGTTGATTGGATGATTTATACGGTGATGTGGTCTCCATTTAAACCTATCCTCGGTAGGATACGTCTACAAATATAGCTCCAGACTACCTCTAAAACCACATACGATAAACCCAACGATATTATTCTGAATTCACGCAAATTTTACAATAAATAATAATATTGCAATAATAAGAACGGAATGGCTTTAAATCTAAATCTATTTACCGAAAGTGTATCATTTTCTAATTTTATAGTAGCTCTCGGTAAGGAATTCGTCATTCTGTATTCCATTAAATTGAAGAGCTGTCGGCACAATTTTAAACACCAATTTTATCTAGACCAAAAATGTAAGCATTTAAAAAAATCTTATCGCTCTGGAAATATTTTAATATTATATTGTAATGACATGTCTTGCAATGCCAAAGGAAGAGTGGATGACAGAGTAGTATGTAAATCAACAGCATTCAAGATTGTTCGATCAGATTGAAATCACGATGGCTTGAGTTCGGGCACAATTTGAAGATTCCCTAACAAGAGCATGTTTTCATCGTTAAGAAGACACAGTTAACACAAGTCATAATCTGGTTGCCCAATTTCAGGGATAAATGTCAAAATCCTGGCTTGGTTAAATGCGTGACTACGACCCGTATGGCACGCAACTATTATGAACGTACTTTCGAAATATTACATTTCATCGATAAATAATTCTATCCATCATTGAAGAAGCATACTTCATTCTTTTATCAGTTCAATAATTATTGGAAGGATGAAAATTCGGATCTTTATCGTCGACCAAATTGTGACATTAGCAGCATTAGCAGCTGTAAGCTTTGTCTCTGGTAAAGACATCATGCATCAAATCCATCAACTTGTCCTGAATGTGATTTCTCTGAGTTAAACAGTCAGTTCAACTCCATAAGTTATTTCTATGGACGTTCTCTCTTTTCCAGAAAGACTCTACTACTATCCATACTTCGTGCCCTCCAACTCGCACCAAAATTTTAAAACCACAAATTGTCGAACCCTCGTGTTGAAGAGTAGCCATAAATTGCATCAAACATTACAATAAAAGCGACATAAACCTTATTCTGAAGTACTTATATCAATCTCTTGAGAGTCACCGTGTAAGAAAAAGGTTTTACATTATCACGTAGAAAATTATTTCAATTGTGCAACTCGTATGATACGTTATGTTGGGTAGAATCTCATTCCGCTGAAATTCCGATTTCAAATTGTTTCAATCAGTACACAGGAAATGATGAATTATTCATTTCATTTTTGATAATGTGAATATCAGTGAAATGAAAGTTTAAACAAAAACAATTTTTAAAGAAATTCGTGATGAGCATTTCACTGAATTAAGCGAAAGAAGAGAATATTTATATTTGCGGAAAAGAATGAGGTAAACCAAATATTGATTAAGGATTCCTCCGCGGAGTGGTGGAATAGGCATGGTTAATTTTCCGGGATTTCCTCCACATCGATACATCTTGGACGACGGTTTCGCCGGCGAAACAGTTGTCCAAGCTGTGTCGGCTTATCGAAACTGTCGTCCAAGATGTATCGACGAGGAGGAAATCCCGGAAAATTAACCACGCCTAAGGTAAACCAAAATTTGAACTAAAAAGTAAGTTAAGGGGAAAATTAAAAATTTTAATAAGTTAAAATACACTCACGCCAGCCGTTTCCTCATTTATCTGGATCCTTTACCCGAAATTGATGGGAAGAGGACACTTGATGTTTAGAGGTCCTTAAAATGCAACCTCATGGTCCATAAAGACTTAAAACAGCACTTTTGACCCAATATTCCTCACCTACCTATTTTGTAGCAAATTACTAACATACTTACAATGAAGCAAGAAAATGCATAGGAAAATGACCAGCTAGCAAAAAGAAGAGCTCCACTCTGTACAGTTACCTTTCGTATTTGCCCTTCACACGTTACTCAACATCTCGCTCTACCCAGCTAGAAGGGCGAATTGCAAGGAGTATTTGATAAACAGCCATGCCAATATAGTGTTATTGTGAATTTAAAGTGTTTTGGGAATGCGTAGTCACGTTGAATTCTAATCCATGAGTGTTTTCCTATGGTTTGCTTTGGCCTTGAACTGCGCAAGGAAAAACGAGTATTTTAACATATTACTCCATTCCACGGTGTCAAATACCTTCTCCAAGTCAATGAAAATAGTCTCCAAGTCAGAAAAGAATGGGTTTTTGACGAGCATCAGCTTTTCTGCGAGGATTTGTCGACAGAGTTGAGGCCTTTCTGGTCCCTCTGTTCTCCCTGAATCCAAATTGGTTGTCCGAGAACTTTCCTTCAATATTTACACCAATCCTAGCACTGATTGCTCCTGTTTTTTTCTGTTCTGTGATCCTAATCTCTCTCTCTCTCGGTCCTAACTTTCTTCGGAACTGTAATCATTACACTTTTCTCAAAATCCTCCGGCGGCATTTATCCACTGCTATTGCTGTCTTTAATTATTCCATACAGGATTTCTTTGTCAGGGCCATCAATACCTTGATGATTTCTCTGTTTATGTTATCTACTCCAGGTATTTTGTTTATATTCCCTGTTTTGTTCTTCCCGAAGGTTGTCAATTCTCCATCTTGGTTGTTCTTTCACTCTTTTTATCTTTCTATATCTTAGATTGCTATCCATGACTACTATATTGTGTTCGCTGTTTATATCAGAGCCAGAATATCTCTTGCATTTCCTCACTTGGTTTCGGTACCTCTCTCTCTCCCTGACAATCTGTTATCTGCGTAGATAGCTCGCTTCGTCTTCAGGCATCATCCATTTGTATCTTATCCAATGTTGCTCAAAGAGTGTGTTCGCCACAATCATATTCTTCTGGCATCAGAACTCTACTGGTCTTTCTCCTTAGCCATTGCGTTTCTCGAGCTCAAACTGCCCTACAATGCTTCCCTCCATGCCCTCACCCACCATAGCGTTCCAGAAACCTATGATGATAAGGTTCTTCTTCCCCTTCTCTGTGCTGAGGACTCCTTCTAGTTGTCCATTCACTTATTTGATGTCTTCTTCTGTATGTTGAACGTTGGCATATAGACCTGGGACTACTACTGTGTCAAAAGCGTCGTCACCCGGGATCTTTCGTTGCTCTGCCAAAATAATTTCCCTTCCCCATTCTTTCTACAGTAAGATGCGCTCTCCTGCTACCCTCCAGTTGTCTCCTCAGAATATGACTCTGCATCCGTCGCTCCAGAAAATAACAGTCCGAGCCCATTTTTTACTGACTCCGAGGATATCTACTCCCAGCCTCCACTCTATCTCCGTGTTTGGCACTCACTCCATGAGACCCCATGTCCCAACCCTGTATTTGCTCTCCTTGACTCATGTTTTCCTTCCAATAGTCCCCAACCGGAGATTCGATTGGTGGACTTTTTTACTTCGAGGATATTTTACCGTGAGGAATGCCATCAAGTCTATGAATGCCAGGTTTCATTGCTTCCGTGAACTTCACTCACACCCGCAGGTATGGCAGATGACACCAGATCGATGTTCGCGAAGGAGAAATTTCTCTTCATTGCAAAATTTGTGAACATTTTCTAAAAGCAGAAAAATATTATTCGCCCCCGAATGTCAAATCTACGGCCTTTGGGTCACGTATCGGACTCGCTACCACTTATCCCACCGCTGCACTACTCCACTGCTTCAGTTTATCCAACGGCTCACTCAATTTTTTCCTCATCTTGTGGATTATTTATGAATTTTACGCAATTCCACCGCTGATGGTTTCCAAATTGGTACATGCTTCAAATTCTTAATGCGGCCTTGTAAATGTAAATGGTACCTTTTTCCGAATTTGCTACAGTTGGGCATAGCAAGTTTGCTATATTTTTGTAGCAATTTGACCAACATCCCTTTTGTCATGCATCAAGAAATTTCCTTATTCACCAAATGAATGAAAGAAAATTTCCTCGATTCCGCGAGGGCACATTCCAGGCTCACCACCTGCCAGCAACACCGGGAGACATTTCGCACAACCCATTTCCCCAATTTGTATCCCCCCCAAACCCTCGCATCCCCCCCTTAGCACCCGAGGCACTCCCATTTCGTCTTCGGAGCGTCTCGACGGAATTCCTCTCTCTCCTGTTCCTTTTGTTTCCTTCGTCTCTCTTTTTTACTCTCATTTTGACGCGCCCATCATCTTCATCCGCGTGGTGCCTTTGCCCTTCTTGCTTCGAGACGCCATTCCGCCCTCCCAGCTGCGTTTTTATTAATTTACTCCGCAGGAGCCGGAGGGATATTTTTAATTAGTGCCTGCATCTCAATTTGTAGCTCGGATATTTTTTTCGGCCGTTTCTCATTTATCACAGACGCAATCCTAACGCTTTACTCCCCCCGAGAAAGTGAATCTTTCACGTCGTCGGTTTTTGGGAAAGTCATCTCATCACTTTTTTATAAACGATAATGTATCATTCATCTTGTTATGGTTCCTTTAATTTTACTATCGGGAGAGTAATGGATTTTGGGCCGCTCACTAATTGACTCGGAGGGTCAGTTGAAAAAGCAACGAACATCTGCATTTCTTACGGACGTTTTCCAGCTGTTCGTAAAGCAACATCGAGCATCAATTGTAGATAGTTTACCAGGAAGGAAAAAAAACAATATAATTAATCTCATGATCACAAATTTGCGAAGAATTTTGCAACAGGCAGAAATAAGGACCATTTGTTAAAGGTTGTTTAGACAGAAGTTGATTCTTTCAGGCATTATAAATCAGAAATTGGACTAAAAAATAGAAGTAATTGACTTTCAGAAATTAAATTTTAATTCGTTTTTCCGGTTTAGATAGTTTTTTGCGGGATAATTAATACTCGCTGTTTGAAAAGCGTCCAACATTGTCAACCCTCTCCTCTTTTCCAGCCATTCAAAACGGCTTTAGTATCTTATCCTCTGGTATGACTAGCTCCATCCAAATAATCTGCCTCCTCTTGATTTCCTCCTAAAATTGTTAGAAATTCATTTCCCGACAAATTAAACTTTTCAGGAAAATATATATCCTCGTAACTTCTAACAGTCAACAAAAATGACATAAAACCAAGAGAAAAACCAGCTGACAGTACAATACCGGTGAACCGGCAGTAAAATACTTATTTGTATCTTAGCTCATTGCATTCCATCACACAACTTAACTCGATAATACCATTATTGAAGGTACACACATACCATTCCACAGGATAACGGAGAAAAGAGACTTGCCATTGCAAGCACACATTCACACAAATATTAAGGAAATTTGCCGTGTATACAAATTATATAGAACATAATAATGCCAAAACTTCTACCATATTCTAATTTATATAAAAAGGAAAACTTTGTCTTATTCCACCGATTTATTTTCCGGTACTACTAGTTTCGACGCCGCGGCCTCATTTTCAGGTACGACCTGATCTTGGGTACTTGAATATGACGCCGCAGCGTCGAAACTAGTAGTTCCGGAAAATAAATTGGCGGAATATAACAAAGTTTTCCTTTTCATTTATAAAATGAACTTCCACAAAGTTGAGCCTGAGACGATTGAAATAATTGACTCCATGATTTATCTGCTAATACTGCTACTAATATACCTCTCAATTCGATATGGTTGATGCCCAGCTTCCAAAAGACGGTAACCATGTGTCCCGGATAAATTTTTGTTTACTAGAAAACACGATAGGTTCACTATTTATCCTCATTTGTGTTCATAAGCTCACTGAGAAGTTTCACGCAGGTAATCATGAGAATTAAATAACAAGATAAAAGTACCAATTTCGCAGCCTTCTTTCAATGGATTAACAGGTCTGTGTTCATTTTTGTTTCATGAAAAGTTTTTGTGGGGTCTAGTTGACAAGTCAGCGGTAGAAATCTCATTTCGCATGAAATAGAGGCTCACTGTTTCCTCAGATCGCGGCTGAGAGGTTTCTCTTTCGTGGGTCTATTTATTCGGTCGTTTATTCTCTCAAATGAGAACAATCATCGGCAACCATTCCGAGACTTTTTTCAATACCTCGGCGACCTTTTTAGTATTTTTTTCAACATTTCTCATTTTATGCGGCTCTAAGTACCATTATAAAGAATAATTGAGAATAGAAAAGAGTAAGAAATGTGGACGATGAACTTCTAGTCCCAAAGAGATAAAATAAAAAAATGCTAATAGGTCTTTGAAGCCATTGAATGCGCAACAGAGTCATAAGAGACTGATTTTCGTATAAACAGAGGAGAGTTGCATTGAGTATTTATACTCTTTTGGGCAGGGATGTCTTAAGTAGGTACACTATGTACAATGTTTTTCCTTTTTCAGTTTCAAAATAGGTCAAGCTTTATGGACTTCCTTGGAGTTTCATGAAAAGAGAATCACCAGGACCTTTCTCAAGACTGAAATAACTCCTTCACTTGTGATTTCTCTAAAAACAAACATTTTTATCAATAAAATACAAGGATAACTAATTTAGTTTAAAAAGATAACAAAACATGATTATTAAAGAGATTATAAATCGATTTAATTGAACAATTCCTACGACTCGTTACTGATTTTGTTGTTATTCACGCCAGCAAGAACTGGTTTCCGATAATGGAGCGTGTTGCATGATCGTCAGGAAATATCAATTGTAAACAATAATGGAATTATTTATTAATTGATGGATCATATTTTTCGCAAATTTTTATTATTGATTTAATTAGAAATACTTATGAGCATTCTTTTCCCAGGAACAATTAGCATTGTAAATTAGTGACGTACACTATTGAGGTGCGTTTGGGCAACCTTAAATTGTCACTTTGATTAAAATGCATTCCATGAACTCCTTTCTAAGAGCCAGCATTTGAAATAGTAATGAAATAATGAAAAAAAGTGGAATACTGCTAAGAATTTTCATTACTATGAATGAATTCCGCCACATCCGCCCTAATTAAACTTTATCTATTCAGCATTATAAATGTCTACCATCAAGCAGCAAGGCATAACGAAACTAACATTAAAATGGCACAGGTTTTTAACACTATCCATCATTGATTTTTATTTTCCGGGATGCATTGCGTTTTGCCTCAGAGAGAGGTTTCCACAAGGTTTCGCCTCAGAGAGAGGTTTTCAAAAGGTTTCGCCTTAGAGAGAGGTTTCCACAAGGTTTCGCCTTAGAGAGAGGTTTCCACAAGGTTTCGCCTCAGAGAGAGGTTTCCACAAGGTTTCGCCTCAGAGAGAGGTTTTCAAAAGGTTTCGCCTCAGAGAGAGGTTTCCACAAGGTTTCGCCTTAGAGAGAGGTTTCCACAAGGTTTCGCCTTAGAGAGAGGTTTCCACAAGGTTTCGCCTCAGAGAGAGGTTTCCACAAGGTTGCGCCTTAGAGAGGCGAAACGTTGTGAAAAAGTAATCAAACGTGATGAGTCCCGGAAAAAATAAAAAGCAAACTATAAAAATCGCGGAAATCTGAAGAATAACTGTCTATTTTTATTCTTCTGTCGAGCCGGAATGCATTTACTTAATTGCACTAGATAAAATATCCGGAGAACTTTCCAAGTCTAAAGTATGGATTAATACGTCTAGCGCTTATATTAATCAAGGAAAATAAAAAGCTTAAACCGTGAGTTTCAAGAAACAATTTCGATAATAATGAAGTAAATAGTTTTTGGTTGTAGTGCTAAGAGCATGAAACTGGCTATGCTTATGTTGTAATTAAAGAAAAAAGATCTATTGGCAAAGTGAAAAATACACTTCTGGAAACAAATAATTGGGGAATCAACATGAATAATGGGAAAGTAAAAGTGATGTTAATAGAACGGGACAGAAATGGCAAGTATCTTTCACTCACAGAGAAATAATGGTGCAGGAAATATGACGAAAGAAAAGAAATACAACGCAAGCGTGAAGCATCAAAGCAAGATTTATATTCGGTGATTGCATATCCTTAAATTATTTGCCGCATTAATTACACGAACGTCCAATTAAGCACTTCAATTCCACATAAGGTCCTGATGTTTTCATCTGTTGATTTCAAAGGAAACTTTGTTTCGATACCTTTCCCGTATCATAACCTGGAAAAAGGCAGGATTATTCCTCACCCTGGCCTCTTTGCTGAAATAAATCCACGCGTGCATTCGTTTTAGGTCCCGCGATGAAGAATGGCCTCAAAGTTCCTCCCCATCACCCATTGCTCATCACCACCACCGTGTAATACCTACACACGCTGGACAATTCGCATTAAAGTCTTTTTGTTGCCGTGCTCCCCAGACGACGTCAATTAGAACTTTTATTATAGCCACGGCCCGAGGCGACGTCAATTAGAGGGCAGACCCGGAGTGGATATATACGCTGCGAAAAAATCGAGAGAGAGATTTTTTGCGCGAGGTGTAACGGTCGCAGAGGCGGAGGGGGGGAAAGGGGCGGGTCCACAAAACAGTTTTATTTTGTCTGTTTAAATTCCGCTTCGTTTCATCATCGGCTGCGACGGCATTTTGCATAAGCACATTAAAAATCGAAATTGACTCTCGACTTCTTTTTTAAAGAGCGCATCATCATTCCAGCCCCGAAATGGAACGAGTCCTGGCTAAAATATTCTCGATGCATTAATTTCTTCGACGAGATCGTCTTCTTCGTTGAGCAAGAGGAGATCGTGGTCCGCTAGTACATCCTACGGTGTCGGAAAGAGAGTTGCTGACTATATGAACGCTCTGGTGGTAAAATATATAATTTATATGCGTAACTACACCTCCGTGTTCCACGCAAGTATACTTAAAACAACTAGGGAGCCTCCAAAGCCAAATTCACAAACTAATATTCGGTACATTTAAAGTCAACTATATGCGTGTTTTCCCATTGTTCCAGCATACCAAAGAGATTGATATCTCCTGTCTGTAATATCAGACACATACATTTTGCACTAGAAGGGCACTTCTTAGTGGCCAGGGAGATTTCTCTGTATTGAGGAAATTCTCACAATTTTAATTGACGAGATATCCCTCTCGCTCGTAAAAATTCATTGCACGGTTAGATTGCAGAACTACTTAAAAATATCGTGAGGTGGGGCGAAGATCAAGTCTTCCTCCAAAGTTGAGATGACGAAATTATCAATGTAACATTCGTCGCTCTTACGGCAATTCTTCTGTGCCTTCCGTCATTTTGAGGAACAAGATCAGTACGAGCACACTCAACCAGGACCCTGGCTATTATATGTCTACGCACGCGACTTCCAAACTACCATAGGCCGAAACAAAACATAGACTTAACTTATGTTTATATACGGCGCAATCTTGCGTTGAGATATATTCTGAATATGGTGAATGCACGTGAATGCTAACTTCAAGCTAAAACCTTAACTTCGATTTCAAAGAAAATATTCTAATCTTTCAGGCATCCTTATAGCGCGAGGAACCTGCGTCAAAAGACCTTTGAACTTGAGGACTTCTTAATTTTGATATTTATGACGTTCATTTATAATGAAATATTGTACAACATGAATTGGAAATGCGGTTTATAGAAGAATGATGAAGGTCGAATGGCCAGAGATAATGACCGTTGAAGAAGTGCAGCGAAGAGCTGAGGTAAGGAAATGCTGAAGATGAAAACACTGCGAAAAGTAAGGGGCACATTTATTGAACACGATCTGAGGCATAACGAACTTCCTCAATACTATGATTAAAGGAGCACAGGAAGGGAAGAATAACCTGGGAATACCAATGGTGGTATACATGAAGGCGCTTAAGACGAAAGTGGCAAGGAAAAGTTATATATTTCAAGAGGAGTATGCGTTCATATACCATTTGACAAATCATGTTAGGAGTAAAAGATGTTAATGTTGTCGTTACAGGTCAATTTTGCCAAAGCAGGGAGTGGAATCAAGCGTGAAGTGCATGAGCCACGAAATCACCACGAAAAGAAGTCGATTTTCCGTAAATGTTTCAATTCCGAAGTAAAATCGGGTATCGTTGACGGTAACCGGTTACTATCGCCAGTATTTTACGTCAGAGCACCCTTTCGTTCCGCTCAAAACTCACCACAATGGTCTCCACTCCCTGATTGTTGTCTCCGGCCACAGATATGGCCCTAAAGAGGTACACCGCGAAATAAAGCTTATACAATCATTTTTAAATCCGCTTGAAGGCAATAATAGGCGAGAAAGAAGAGTATGAGTCGGTCATACAAAAATTTCTTTTTTTAATTTGTGATTGACCAACACAATAAATGAATTTCCAGGAAATAAAACAGTGATCAACGATATGCAAAATCTTGCTATTTGATTAATTAGCGAAATGCTGGTAATGATTTACACGGTAAAATGTGTTAGTTCAGCAGAAATGACGTTGATATGGGTTACTCAGCCTGGTAAAAGAATTGAAAATGAATGTGAACTATTAAGCATATTGAATAACTTATTCAAAGCTATTTAGACAGAAAAAAATTAGCCATACAAATGTATAACTTCTTTATTTTTTGTATATTGATAAATATGCGCAAATAGCATGTTATGCACTTGTAATACCTTGCTATATAATTGTATTACATGCGTAAATGTGTCTCCTACACAGAATATTCAGATTGAAAATTGAGTCTCGCATGCACAAGAAACTTTTTTGAAATGAGTATCCATGCATCAAGTTTATAAGCAGAGAACTTATGCATTCATTCTTCCTTGTTCAAAAAGGGATAAGTCCTAGGGGAAGCCAAGCATATACCTTCCCATCAGTGGTGTAGATACGAATTTTTCATAGGAGGAGGATCGATTGATATTTTATGAATTGATATTGCCTATCTAAAACCTTCAAACAAAGATAACATTGCCTATAGTTTGCCTAGTAGTTCACAGGGGAGACTTTGCCTGTTGTGAGACATCGGTTTAGACCTCAAATTACGGCGACCGCTATTGATGACATTGGGATACAAGTACTCCTATTGCTCATATATGCACGACTAATGAACTTTATGTCTAAAAAAAAGCCGGAAATCGATTATCCTCGGTCGCCCATGACGTGCAGACAAAATAAACTCAGACCAAAGGGGGATTTATCATCTTGATCCCCCTCCCCGTACTTCCTATCCATATTAATTATTTTAATTTAAGCTTTATCTGTCACTTCAATGAAATTAAAAATGACACTTTTGTCATATGTATTTACCGAGTGGAAAAACATACAAAATGCAATAACTTGAGTCTACATCACTTCCAGCTTTAAGTAATAAGTGTTTTAGCTACGGATGATTTTGCATCTACGACTGATGAAAATCATTTTTTAGATCATACGGCATAAACATTTTATGCGCTAATTATATTTCATTGGAGTCAGCCAAATACATTTTTTGGACTTATCATGCACCTCAGACGCCATTCCCATTGTCTCCATACACAAGAAGGCATATTGAAACCACCATACACCAAATTTACAGGACGCGAATATATAGAATGCGAATTTCGACGCATATTGAGTTTCATTAGGAAATGGCGTTTGAGTAAAGACGGTTACAAATAGCTTACAGTCTTGTAAGCACAAAAAAACAAACAGCACATATCTCATGAACGGTCTGTCGTGTTTGTACATAATATATAATGATTCATGCGTGTGCTGTACCGCTTCTAGGTTGGTTGGTTATTTTGGGGAGACGACGACCGAGAAATGAGGTCAATGGCGCCATTGAATAGAGATAAATTATTAAATATAGGTTGGTAAGAGAAGGATATAATGGGGAAATGGGAGGATGGTAGGAGGGAAACCCGACGTCGGCATAAGCCTGCTCTCAGCGAAAGACGCCAAGGGGTCCACAGTTAAACGTCCGATCCGATGGACGGAGTACAACGCCTTGAAAAGCTCTCCACATGGCATCTCAGGTAGGGATTGCGGAATCATTGAAAAACTTCCACCACTGCACTGTCGGGATTCTAGTCTAATCGAAAAATCTCTACCACTCAGCATGGGAAGCTAATACTCTATCCACTACACCGACCCAATCCCCTACCGTTTCTTATATATTTTCACGCCCCAGAAAAGGGGAAAGATATCATCTCTTAAGTTGCTCCTCGGACAAAAGAATTCATTTTTGTAGCTATTGTTAATGTTTCCCAAGCTAGGAGATGATTTACCCTCATGGTCTAGCACCACAACTAAGTGTTTCCGATGCTAAAATAGGCGTAACCTTAATTGCATCCTAAGATCCACATAGCTAAGTTAATGTTGAGATGTTTCCCGGGAGTGAGCAGCAAAACCATGATGTTTTTACTATGGGGTAATTTTCCCTACGGAGCGTCGTTCTTAAGTGTGATATTCTATCTTGTGAATTCAAATTAAAATAATTGGAAATGTTCCTACCAAAACTACTGTGTGCTGTGTTTTTGGTACAATAGTTACAAGCTGGGAAGTTTAGATGTTTTGTGTGGCATATAAGTGCTTTTTCAAAGGGTTCTACTTAAAATCTGGGTGCTACTCATGAATTCGTTTGTAAAATTGACTTGAGTTACTGAGCAATTAAGCCGATGCTCGTAAAAAATCTCTGCAACTGAAGGCTATAACTTTGTTTTCGACTTTTCTTAAATTAATCACCTGTTCATCTTGGAAGTAACTTTTCCATTTATATGTCCATTAATCTCACGATACATTGTTTTTGTGTGTCTGAGTTTCAGCACATTTATTTCCGCGGAATTCTATCCCACCTAGAACGTTAATTTTTTCATTCAGCTGTGAAGTCAACTTAAAATGCTTTAGTGCTGAGATGCATACAAGAATGAAGTGTCACGGAAAGTTGACAGTTGTATTGGTATTATTTCTATGAGTCTAAGGTTACAGGTTTCCTTTCTACAAATGGACAAAATTTTTAATATAAATAAAGCAATACATAATTTCAACGTGTAATTATAATTTGATTGGCACAATGCACATGCAAAAAACCATGATACCATGTATGAAGAGGCTTTTGGAATACTTTTGCAATACACATAATATATACAATTGTAATAAATATTTATTACATGTGGGATCTGTTCGCCTTTTAATGTACATGCATGCATGCATGTAATGCATGTGCAATATACCTAAATTTAATGTATGTTCCGCGTTGTCTAAGTATATAACTCTAGATTTCTCGTACTCTAGCCTAATAGTAGACAAGAAAAACCGCATGTAGCGACTTAACCGCTCTGTTTCAACACATTCATAAATTCATGGAACGGAGTCTTCTGCTACTCCAACCATAATCACTCACATATTCTATTATACAGGTATATATTTTTAGGTTATATTCTATGTTACTTTTCCTTTTACACTTTGACTGTTTCGTTTTTATCGGAAGGGTACCTTTTACTTATTTATCCAGGTAAAATATTTGTTAATGATCAATTTTTTACTATAAACTTTGTAGAGTCAAGGGGTGGTGGGCGAAAGGACGGGATCGGGTCCTACATATTCCGGGCAAAATAAATAAATAAAATCAATCACGCTATCTAGTTATCCCCTTACTCTGTACATTTCAGAGATACATCAAAGGAACAGGATGTTCTCACGCAGTAACACCAATGACTCGCATTCACCCCCATGGCACCACTGTCCACGAGGTCATAGCCACTTTAATACACATGGGTGCTCAATGTATACGAATTTAATGCTGGATCACTTAAGCGGCGCTAAGCACTGCGACTCAACTGCTTATCAGTGCGACGTTCCAGCATAATCATTCTGAGAATTTCATTAAAAGCTGAATCCTCTGCAGAAGGTATAGTACATTGTACAGAAGGTATATTACATTGCAAAGAAGGTATTATACATTGGCATTTATAAATCAGTTCTCTCTATTTATTCTCCTTATTTTTATGATTACCGCCAAAATGAATGCTAAGAATAGCGCTACTTATAAGTATTACCACAGAGTAAGTATAATATAGAGGGTTCACCGCACGCGCAAAAACCGTATATATTTTTGATGAAGTTCCGGAAGAAAAACCTAGATGGTAAGAGAAGAATTTTTGACGAAGGGGAAGAATTTTCTCGTTCTACAAGCCTGAAAATTAATATTGCGCAATACGATTTAAATAAATAGTATTATATTTACTCTATGGTGGCGACGGGGTAAAATCATCGCCTGCTAAACTGAGGGTCGCGGGTTCGAGTCCCGCCCGAGTGGATTTTTCACCACTCAGGACATGGGTGTTTGTATGTCGTCCATTGTTATATGTAAAAACACCCGATACAAAAGGCCGTCAGTGCTGTTTTCGGGGATGTGGAAATAAATAAATTAAATAAATAAATAAAATTACCTAAGACCAGCATAATGACTGCTGATAACTTACTAAGACCTCTTTACATGAAGAACTCTAGTTGTATTGATTAGTGTGAAGCAAATTTCTATTATGTGGCATTTCCTTCCAAATGTTGACGAAAAATAATGTGGTACATTGCATATTTGCGGAGGGGATATCTAAGCAGAGGGGAAATATAAATTTTTTCCACTTTCCCAATGAACACGCCACTAGTGGTGATTTACACTACATGCTAACTAGTGGTGCCACGCGAGTCAATCATTAAGATAAGTAAGTATTTAACCGTAAAATCTGACCATATTTTGAGGAATTAATGAGAAATGCACCGAAATATTTCAGAGATCTTTTCCCACAAAAATGCTATAGTGCCTTGGTAGACACGTTTTGAGGAGCAAGCGTAGCGGAGCAAGCGTAATCTGAAATGATAACTTCCCAAATATGAATTTACTTTTCTATATGACTCTCATCTTCATACAAGGAGAGTAAAAGGTAATCATAAAAAAAATTCTGCACAAAATTTCCAAACCAAGTCTTCAACAAAACCAAAGAAAAATTCTTAAACTAAAAACCATCCTCGTTTGATGATCTTTCGACCCAGATTCCAATATTTTCTTGGAATGGGGAACACGGAGAAACTTATTTATAAACCCTTTCCACGAAAAGTACCTTCGGTGAATCACACTTTCCAACACATGAAGTGTAAAAATGGTATTTGGAAAGAGTAGTATCCGAGGAGCAGAAGACCTACGCTCGGACGCTGCCATCTAGCGGTCGAGAGGAGAAAGTAGGTGGGCTCCCCCCTCTTGGTGGCCGGAGCGGGCAGCAAGCCGATTTCTAGGCATCGGCGATTCTCCTCACGATCGGCCGTGCGTCCGAACTCGTCCGGGAATTCCTGGTATTGCGCACGTTGTTGCACTGTGGGTCAGTAGGACTCGTAGCGACCGTCTCCGAAGCCTTTTTATAAAAAGCCTTGATATTGATGCTCACGTATAAGAAAGCGACTCAGCCGGTGTCTCTTGACTCGAAGGAATGTCAATGCCACTCGTACCTTGGCCCTGCCGCCTTCAACTGTTCCTCTTCCGATTCATCAATGACCGAGCGCGGCCTCGGACAGGGTCTCGATCGGAGGTATAGAGAAGGCCGACCAAGAGAACTCAAGTTCTCTTCCTAGGTTCGGGGGAAATGACAGTGAATACCAGTTTAAGAAGACAAATGGAAGAGGGTGTCAAAAATCGTGATGACCCGATGGTTAACACATTACTTCTGCGATCGCAATCTACATATTATCTTCCGCAGTTCATGCGAGATATTTTTGCACGTAATCTATGTACATTCACACATATCATGAGGGCTTATTAATAAAATCACTTTTTTATTACCTTCCTAAAATGCCAAATCTCTCACTAGATTTTCAATCAAACGAAATATATCCTTAAAAGTACCCTCGACATCAAATAAACAAGAATTATGTTAATAGTAAAAAAAAGTGTTGAAAAGGCAAAAATGTAATGCCATGTTTATCGAAAAACATATTGGCACTTATACAAAGAAAAATAGCGGAATTAGTTTCCCGCGTAAAATCACTAAAGGTGCAATTTAATTATTATTTGAGTCAGATTTGCGAGCATTATAAGAGCGTTTCACGCATCAAGTCGATTATCACTCAAAAATAAAGGCAATACAATTGGACAACCTTACTTTCTGTACACAAGAATAACTTATAATTTGTATTTTACCAGTAGCCTACCATTTACACGCGTAGACGCTTACAATGCCGTTTTAGGTACAGACGCATGTCACAAGTCCAAAATCACCAAAAGATTAAAAACCAAAATCTTAAAAAGAAACTCAATCCTCTTGGTTTTCATGATTTGGACTACCCAGTGCGTGAAATAAACAAATGGCGAACGTGAAATAAATGAAGGTGGAGTTCGGCTTTGCAACATACGTTCCCGGATTCAAAGCCAGATGATACACAGGACACCATCTGTATCTCTAGACACCATCAGCAAAAATTGTCAAGAAGAAGAAAGGATGTGTTAGGAAGCAGCAAGGCGATGGAGAACATGAAGAGAAAATTTCAAGCGAAATCAGTCAGGACCACTAATGAGGAAAAAAATATAATAGAGCTAAAAAAAATGCACCATGAACACTAGACGGAACTGAAGTATCGTAAAACCATCATTTGTGGTGTTCTAGCATAGACTCGAGATGAGGCCCAGTCACTTGAGTCTAATTAAATGAAGAACTCTTTGTTTTAATTGCTGTGTCTTTATTGCCATTCTCTCATTTTAAGGCTTCCTTTTGCCTTCTTTCCTTAGATGCTCAAAATCGATCTATATGCTTTCGGAAAAGATTTTTAAAATATTTAGGACAAAAAACAGTTGGTTGTTATCGTATAACAGCTTCTGTGAATAATGTAATGGGTCAAAAAAGAAATTTGCGGTCAACGTCTTTCTCATTATTTTTGGTGAGACGCATAGAATAAAAGTGAATAGGAAATTCTATTGCAGAACGCTGTAGATGTAACGGTAATGCAATTTTATTGCTTTAAATTCACGGGGAATGCTAAGAATATAAAATCATGGATTAAGGAATTGATTTTTAGTTTTAAACATGGGTAAACTAGAGCTTGAAAGGTGGGTGAAAACTGTTTGAAAGCGCAATAACGGGAAATATATATTGTCTTTATTGGAATTAATAACCAAATTAGAGGAAAGGAACGCATTACATCCGTCGAAAAGAGAACAAACATAATAATATAGCTTATGCTAAAGCAATATTGTTCGTTTTACCTATGCGATATAATTCCATAAATTATATTCGTTATACATCGGGTTTTTCAGAAAAAAAGTATACTCAAAATAAAATTTAAAAAGCACTTAAGCCATTTGGCTGTTGCAAAATTTTGCAAGCCGAAATGTGACAGAATTCTACGGCAAAATTTTATCTATTTCACTGGTTTGCGGTTAATTTGTTAAAATTATTATCTCCCTTGGATTTTCAAGACTTGAAGCAACTATGCGGCACACATTTTACACATGGAAAAAATACAGCAACCAGGTTCATCGGCCAACGTAACTTAGTGCCTCTAATATTACCTCAAAAAGTACTCGGGTTACTGATACATTATTGTAATGCGAATACTAATTTTACTCCCTCCTCGTCTCCTTAAAACTATTCAGGCGTGAAAGCAAGGAAAGGGTACAACTCGGTAGATTTAGCAGAGTGTTGTGACAGTGCATTCATCAAGTTCTGACTCCATCCTTTGAAAACAATGCTGTCGAGATAAAAAAAATGTCTAGCTTTGGCGGTAATTCGCCTCTCTTCCATATGGCACATCGCTTTCATTTGGATTTGTTTTGGAAATGATAAAAGCGAGACTACAGTGTATAATATCTTGAAAGTTTGCTATTTCAAAACTTAGATAAATATTTGTTCAATTAAGTGAACCAAAACACGTTAAATTAATGCCATTTCTAATTCGTTGCGAAGTCTTTCCATTGATAAACTTTCTCGGTATCGTGATTAAGCAATATGAGCATTCAACAGATAGGAGGTTAAATTCCTGTAAATCACACGAGAAACATTGGGTTGTGCACTTTTAAACAAGTGTGAAGCGATATTCCCCATGAAATTGGTGTCAACGAATTGTAAATGCCTATTTTCTACGCCATCCAGCGAATAATTTTTCAACGTCATCGAGCGTCATTCCCACTGCTGTGGTCATAGTCGTATTAGTTCAACCCTTAGCCACTGAGGATTCGGGAGAGCACGCTACTCGCCTCCTGTCAAACTTACAGGCTTACTCAGCAGAAAGGAATACCTAATCAAGAAAGCGCGGATAAACCTCACTGAAGTTTGAAATATTTTATGTACTGATGAAACCAAATTATCACGCTTATCAATTTTATATTCTCACGAGACAATATGAAAATAATGTAGGCATAAAGTATATCTGAGAAAATAGTTCAATTTTATTGTCAATTTAATATTATTAGTGCTTTAAGTTTGAATAGTCTTCTACAAGATAATTCTGTTTCGAATAAATTTATAGCACCGCAAAGCAATTAGAATTCGGCAGACACAATATCTAACTCGTCGATATATCATGGTAATGGGCATAATAGCTGTCCATAATCCATCCACGGCTCTAACTATACCTTCTGCAATAATATCAAGTCAATCTAATTTCTCTTTCAATTCGATTGGAATTTTACCAAGTCACCCTAAGATTTCAATCTGATACCAAGCCGACGCTCTAAGCTCTTGAATGCACGAAGGTAAATTTTAGCAGTAAACCTAAAATATTTTATTCCAGCAATATGCAAGTATCAACTATATGCCACCAGAAAACATTTAGGATAATTATAAAATATAAAAAAAAGGTTTGGTTTATTTTAATTGTAAGTAGGTAAGCTTCACACCGGTAGCATCCTTCACATCAAGGTAGCATTTTTTCTATGCTTGAGTGCATTGTAAAAAAATTATTCACAAACGATTAACATTAATGATATGAGACAACAAATTACTCTCTTCTAAAAACAAGTTCAAAAGTTATAAATAATCATGAAGTTCCCCATCTTCTAATAAGGATTTCCAGATAGATTTTTTGAGACTTAATATCAATCGAGTAGAACAGATTACGTGGTTGATTTTCAATGAAAATAATACTTTATTCCTCATTTATTTAAAAACATTAACTCCTGGCTTATGGTGAGACGTCTACTTTAAATGCTTAACCCTCAAGTATGGGATTGATTCCCAAATATTTACTAAAATAAGTATATATTGTAAAAATCTAGGCTGTAGAAAAGCGTAGAAAAAATATGCATGATTTTTCCAGACGTTTGACATAAGGCAAAGTACAATTGCGATTGAAGGCAATGACTATTGCTGCCTCTAACTAGTCATTTCTACGGTTGTGTGTAGTATCTATTACCATACCACTCGTTGCAGACAGAAAAAATCCTTAACCTTCTAAGAAATAATTTTCTTTTAATTTAAAACCGATACACCGTGTTTTAAATGAGACACTAAAATGTCAGTCAAAAGAGTAGATCTAATAGATATTTGGTAGTTTTTTTAGTGCCTTCATGCAAATATAGTGAGATAAATGCCGAATAGTTTAAAAGTCAGTCCACTTGACTTTAAAGTTAGGGACAAGTGTTGTTTACTGAATGAGAAACAGCATCATTATAAAAAAGAAAAACAACCGTAGTAAATGTCCTCCCTATTTAATGCGATTTTAACGATGGTTTCAACATGTAATGGTTGCAATGGTAACAACCATGGTCGGTGTGTATTGAAATAGGGAGGAAATTTACCGTTTTTGTTTACAATTATTGAGATTAAACATTTACGCCAAGTTACACCTGAAACTCTCTCTCCCCAATGAGAAAATGAGCATCTTTCTGATTTAAAAAAAAAGTGTAAGATATCATCCTGTGCCCAGCATTGGGAAGTCTCCCATGAATGGTTACTTGGTAATCACTATACCTGAAATATTATATTACTTTAAAAACATTACGCGTGCAAAGGTGTGAATATCTCGCTCCCAAGTCTCATTCATGAAACTATTAGGGCTTCTTCGATTTTCCCAAAAGATTTCCTCAGTGTTATTCGAGGAGAGCTATGATTGAAACCCATGACAATAAAGAAAAAATGTTTCAGTCGCCCTCCGTTTATTCTCTCTCTCCTTTGGAGCTCCCCCACCCCATGAGAGTGTTCTCGCCTCAAAAGGATACACGCAAACGACAATTGACGACCGAATTCCCACTTACGGAACGTATTCCTTTTATGGATTTACTCATGGCTCGAGTTTTTACGGGTATCGAGGTTGGTAACCCATGAAAGGACTCAAGGGACACGCGTAGTGCATTCACGAAGGCTTTTTCTTAAACGGCAAAGTCCAGGGTGAGGGTAACAGAAGTTGAATGAAATACAAGGAAGTCAAGATTCCTTCTAGATTCCTTCAGTAATGCCTATTGCCACCGAAATACATATTCCCTTCACCCCAATGTTTTGCGGAGTTTAAAGTCATGGAATAATAACATTTCAAGGGAAAAAACTGAAACACAAGAGACCTTTGCTATCAATATTATAATAAAAAGTTTTCTTAAACACATCTTTCACGGTCTGAAGTTTAATCATTGAAGCTCGAGGAATATTCAAATTTGCTAAAGTATTATTTTATTATTTAATACCTATGGCCGGTTGCACAATGTCTTGTAAGGGCCTACGCTAGAGTCTGGGTTTTGCACGAGAAACTAAAGTATAACCGAGACTCCAGCCGTGTCTATGGGACCGTAGCCGTACATCATCGCAACCGACCCTTAGAGTCACAGAAATGATATATAATTCCATTCAAGACCAATTACAGCAAGTAAATAATATTTGTGGAGGAAATAATACGATGGCTAATTTGATATTTAAAACAGCACGCACCTAACTCCTCACATTAGTCTCCACTATTCGATATTATGCAATCTGGTGTTCATTTTTAATTTATCTCTTTCTCTATTTCACACTTTTACGTAGGTATTTATATTTTTACCTATTTTTAGCAATTTTTACCCATTCACTATAACTTTCCTGACATTTACAGAAAACTTTCCCTCTCAGAAGAATCCTTTTGTACTTAATTCAAACACAAACTTACCACCTTTAACACGTACCTATCTTATGATTCAAAAGGCCATAACTCCATGAATTCATCAGGCCAAAATCTGAGAATTCTCATAACTACTTTCTACGACGTTTTTGGGCTTTAAAACAAATAATTCAACTCATATGTTGCTGAATTTTCAAATAATTGCACTGGAATACCCGAATTGTAAGGAGAACATCCATTAATATCAAATTTATACGGAAGACGGAAACTCTGTCCATTCCATCATATCGAACTAATTTGTATGAAAAGTTATTTTTTATTTCTCCATATAAATTATGGAACTCTATGCCATACAGTTTACAATCCATAAATAATGTTAAGGTATTTAAAGCAAAAATATCCGAAAATATTGTTAATTGATATGCACCCTGTAGTTTTTTTTGTTAAGTTATGCGTTTTCACCTTTCCCTTGGACTACAACCTTGTCATGGTGGAAGGGCTTGCGTGCTCCGATGACCCCTAGAGCTGAACTGGCGGGAGCAATGCTCCTGGTAGGGTCACCCATTCCAGATTGGTCTAAGGTTAATAGAGAGACGAATGGTAGTCCGCGCAGCGTCTGTATCTCAGTGAGGCGGCTGCAAAAAGCGTCTGACCCCAGTGGGGCGGCCTCTGAAGTGATGGTGTCGCGTAAAAAAACTCTATTGAATAAGGCCACGGAATACTATCGGTATTAAAACAAAAACCTTGAAATTATGGACAGTTCACAAATGATAATGAATCCTGGCAACTACGGGACTCAGCCCTGTCGGCCGGGTGTCGTGCTCGGCAGCGTTGCGAGCAAGGCCCCTGCGGTCGTCATCACACGAAAGCCTTGCTCAGAAAATACAGCAGCAGAGGAAAAGAAGATAAAGAAGAGGAACGAAACAATCAGAATAGGTATATGGAATGTTAGGACTATGCTGAGGGCGGGTAAGCTAGAGAATATAAAGCAAGAAATGGAGAGGGTGGGTGTGGACATCATGGGTCTGGGTGAGATAATATGGAAGGATGACAAGGACTAATGGAGCGATGGCTATAGAGTAATATATAGTGGAGGGAATGAAAGTAAGAGCGGGGTTGCATTCGTAATTCATAGGAAACTTGGTAGAAAAGTATTGTATGCAGAACAGGTGAGTGATAGGATAATAGTCGTGGAAATAAAGGCGGATCCAAGGAATTTAGTTATAATCCAGGTTTATAAACCTACCTCTAGTCATAAAGAGGAGGTAGATGGGGTGTGGGATCAGCTAGAGGAAATAATTGGTAGGATACCTGGGAGTAAGCACTTGGTAGTAATGGGGGATTGGAACGCGGTGGTGGGTGAGGGCAGAGATGGGCGGGAGGTTGGAAATTACGGGCTAGGAAGGAGAAACGACCGGGGCGAGAAAGCAGTGGAGTTTTGCCGTAGAAATAACCTAGTAATTACGAATACATGGTTCAGACATCATCCTCGACGTAGGTACACTTGGAAGAAGGCGGGAGACACAGATAGGTTCCAGACAGAATATATAATGGTTCGTCACAGATACAGGAATAGTGTTGAAAACTCGTATACTTATCCAGGAGCTGATGCAGACACAGATGACAACTTATTAGTCATGAAATGTCGGGTAAACTGAAAAAAATAAGAATGGAACGGAGGATACAAAAGAGGAGTACGGAGGCATTAACTGGAGCAATGAAGAAGTATCGTGAGAAGGTTGATGAGATAGTGGGTGAGGATCATGGAGTTAGATCAGTGTAAGATGAATGAGGAAGTTTGAAAATTGGGATTGTAGAAGTAGCGAAAGCAACGGTAGGCGTAGTGAGTGCAACTAAAATAAGAAAACCGTGGATCACGAAGGAGATGATAATGGAGATGCAGGAGAGAAGGAAATGGAAGAGCGTAAACGCAGAGCTAGGTAAAAGAAAATACCGAGAATTAAATAACAGGCTTAGAAGAGAAACAAAGAAAGCAAGAGAGACGTGGTGGAGAGAACAGATCGACTCGTTAGAGAAATACCAATAATAGGGAAGATCAGATGCATTATAAAGGAAGGTGAAGGAACTGACGGGTGGTAATAAGGGAAGGGGAATTACAACGATAACAGACAATACGGGGAAGGTGATCGTAGAACCGAAAGAGATCAAGGAGAGGTGGAAGGAGTATGTTGAAGAGCTGTATGGTAAATAAATAAGGCCCAATATGTTAGATATAGAAAGGGAAGACGACATCGATAGAGATGGCATCGGACCAAGTATCCTAGATAGCGAAATCGAAAGAGCTCTACGATACATGAAAAGGAATAAGGCGGTGGGAATAGATGACATACCTGCAGTTTTTAAAGAGCATGGGGAAGAACGGAAGGGGAAAACTTTTTGCGCTTTTTCGTAGGATTTATGAGGTTTGAAGTGTGGCCGGAAGACTTCGCGAAGACTGTACTAATTCCTATACCGAAGAAGAGCAAAGCAAAAACATTCGAAGACTATAGGACAATAAGCTTAATATCCCACGCGGCCAAAGTAGTTCTGAGAATTATAAACAGAAGGCTAGAGAAGAAGGCAAATTAATACCTGGGTGACTACCAGTTCGGTTTTAGGAGAGGGACGGGAACGCGAGACGCTATAGCGGTGATGAGGACGCTATAGCGGTGATGAGGACGCTATAGCGGTGATGAGGACGCTATAGCGGTGATGAGGACGCTATAGCGGTGATGAGGACGCTATAGCGGTGATGAGGACGCTAATAGAAAGAAACCTAGAGTATGGGCAGGATAAATAAAAACTACAGTAATTGTACTGTCCACTTAAATTTAATGTGAAATACACAACACGTGTTTCAACGCTCCTTAGGGCGTCATCATCAGGCCCACCATATATCGCCCGACACTGTCGAATTTATATGGGCAGGATGTTTTTGCACGCATCGTAGATGTCGAGAAGGCGTTTGATCGGGTAGACTGGACGAAATTCATGGGAGTGTTGAAGAAATTAGGGGCTGATTGGAGGGATAGGCGTCTGATTCAGAATATTTATATGAACCATAGACGGCGCAGGTTAGGGAAGCCGATGGAGAATCGGGATGGGCCACGATAGGACGAGGAGTGCGGCAGGGGTGCCCACTTTCGCCGTTGCTTTTTAAAGTGTACTCAGAAGAAATGGTAAGGGAGGCATGGGGGGAGGAGGAGGTAGGAATAAAGGTAGGAGGTGAGCTGATAAAATCAGTGAGAGTTGCAGATGATCAAGCATTGGTTAGTCAGTCTGCCAAGGGGTTACAGTCAATGGTTAATGCAGTGCAGTGCAGAGGTGCAGTGCGTAAAGTATGGGATGAAGATCAACCACAAGAAAACGAAATTGATGAGATTTTCTAGAAGTAAGAAGGCGAGGCTGAATACAAGGGTGGGAGGGCAGAAGATAGAGCCGGTCGAGCAGTTTACGTATCAGGGTAGTATTTTAGAGGAGAATGGTTTAGTGGTAGGGACATCAGATGCAGAATTGCTGTGGCTAAAGAAGCATTTTCTAAGAGAAGGGAATTGATGAGGGGGGGTCTGAGAAGAGACGTAAAGAAAAGGCTGGTGAAAACTCTGATATGGAGCGTGGCGCTATATGGGTCGGAAACTTGGTCATTGCGAAGGGAGGATGTGCGTAGACTTGAGGCGTTTGAGATGTGGGTTTGGAGAAGGATGGAGAAGGTGAGCTGGGTGGCGAGGAAGACGAACGAGGAGGTATTGGATATGGTTGGAGAGGAGAGGAAGCTTGTGGCAAAGGTGCGGATCAGGCAGAAGATATGGATGGAGGAGGTTTTGAGAGGAGAGGGCATGTTGAAGAGAGTGATAGAGGGGAGAACACTGGGGAAGCGTGGAAGAGGAAGGAAGAGGATAGGAATTATGGACGAAATAAGAGGGAGTAGAATATGTGAAGAATTGAAGAGTTATATAATGGCGGGACATCCTTAGAAGGGAAAGCGAGACAATTTGTATGAAATTGGGATGCAGAATGGGGACTGTCCAAGAACCTACCAATCAGCTGGTGGAATACTTGAATGAATGTGTTTTCGATGCGCTGTATACATACAACTGTATTATTAATGTTGTGGCTTATTTCGCCTTGCTAACAGTTATGTACTGTCTCTTATTGAACACTGTGACTAATGTATTCATTGATTATAAAAGTTTCTTCTGCTCCAAGAAACAGATCTGACCCCGAGAAAATAAAGTATTATTATTATTATAGAATAAAGAGACTGAATTAAATGCTGAACACACTCACTGTACCCATTTCATGCACTCACACTCGTGGGCAATGTATGTTTAAATCTTCCCGAATCTCACTCCTAATCCCGTGTGTGATTTGACGACCTGTGATTTTGTCACAGTGATCATTCCATCACGTGCCGTGATGAGGACTAGATACGCTTCTGATAATAATCCTCGTATCGGTCTCGTGAGTAGTTTCCGAGTGATGTTGCCCCGGCGTCGCTTTCGTGATTTTCCTCTTACCAGACCTGTGTTGATTGTTACGGAGTGATCGGTCACGGAATACATATATTTTGAACCCAGAGTCACACCCGTGACAAAATCACAAGTATTTTGGCAATGTGACTGGGTCGGAGTTGACGAAAAATCTCGGTCGCAATCCCATGACCTATGGCCCATCCCTAGTTGGACCTTCGCTCCCACGATCATTAAACATGTTGAAATAGTAAATAATAAAGTAAACTATTATAACACGAAATAAATTTGAGAAAAAGGCTATGATTAAAAAAGTACAGTAATATATGAAAATATACTTTATACTCGTCTACTTGTTCAATTGTTCGCTTTCGAGTCCAATATATTAACTTTAGGATAGCTAGGTTTTTGTCCTAGAATAACATCTAGATGTAAAATTTGAAAGACGACTTTTCAATTTTCCTTATAATTTATTGTTCAATTTTGCGATAGTAATGCGGTATGCGGTAGAGTATTCTATCATGGATAGAAACTTATATAAAACTTATGGATAGAAACTTATAGAAAAGTATATGACGCGAATATTACAACATTCGTAAGTTAAGGAATAGAAGTAGAGAGAGGTATTCTGGAGATAATTTCCCACGTATATGTACATAGTGCCAGGTTAACGAGCATTGCTCGATGTTTATTTGGTGAACTTAGAACTTGTATGCTCCTATTCTGCTCCTTATTGTCTGTTTTGATTATATTGGGCATTCACATAGTGCGAGTAAAAGGTTTCAATAAAACAAACTTTATAAAACTTAACGGATATTTATGTTTTTAAATGTAATAGTGATGGATGCAATTAGGCAGTATAAAACAAACTCAAAAACACCACTAACACATAATAATTATCTTCTAACGAAATGCTGAAATCGTCAATAAATGCAACATTTACATTGTTTTCATTAACTTCAATATTCATTGACTGATTATAGATTCAATATTCCTTTCCATGCAACGTTTCTCGAGTGTCGAAGTTGTTGAGACAGGACGCTCTTGGGCAAATTGTTGCAAGTTTGACCCATCTTCAAAAGTTGTACAAGCTGCTTCCGCAAATTCGGGCCAGTCAGAATTGCACGTCACAGTGACAAAGAAGTTTAAATGTTTCTATTGTTGCTCATAAGTAACGCTTGATATTATCCATAACTCACAAGAAACGCAGGAAATAAAATTGAAAAGCTATGATCGCCAAATTTCAGAAAGATTCACTTAGAAGCCGACCGTGACAAGTCAGGTAGGTCAATCCAAAGGCCATGGGTTCGTATCCCGAATCGGGAATGGATGCCGTGATTGTCTTTGGATAACATTTTTAAATTACACGGTGCCATGTCACTTCAGCAGTTGGAGCACCTGAAAACCCAAGTCTACTGCTTATTTTGGGACGTCAAATTAGTGATTAATATTTACTTGACCACTATGGCCCGTTGTTTACGCAACAGCGTACAGAGACAACAAAGCCCTCTCAGAAAGATCTTCAGGGAATATCTTAAAGATAGTATCCATCTAAGAGAACCCCGTCCTCATCAAATATCTATCACATGATAATCCAAGTCCACTGTCTCGTTAAGGTAGCCAATTAAGTGATAGTTTCTGGCTCAAGTTCGTCAAACCTCATGGTGCTATATGATGTCTACTATTCGATGAAATAAGTCGCAGTACAATAAATCCTGTGATACCTAATTTTTTTTATTTTTCTGACACATCAATGCTTTCTTTTAATTAACCACCATAATGCTTACTAAGCTACTGTTAGGCTAAGTATCGAAGCCTAAATTGGTGGTTCTTGAGAGAATCTCATTCTCATTGAATACCCATCATCGCAATGCTGTCCTGCGAGGAACATCTTAGGGGTCGTGCATAAACTACGTGACCGTTTTCGGTGATTTTTTTACCCCATCCCCCCCCACCTCCGTTGGCAACCGTAGTATTTTTCCCAGCCCCTCCCCTTCCCCCGACATGTAACGTTGTCTCTAGAAATGAAACTTCAATTCAATAATACATTCTCAATTATTGAGTGAGTTTATTTTTATGGATAGGTTGAAATACGACAAATAAAGTAGCCGAACTAGATATAATAGAACTATCTAATCTCAATTGGAACTAGTAATATTAATTTTCAAAATCTAAAAATCAACCATAAATCACATTAAGTTAAAATAACTAGAATTTCTAACGATCCTCAATAAACAATGCTCCCTTATTCCTCCATGAGCCAATATCGTGGATTATAGTTATTTGATTAGAAGACTCTTTGAGAGGGCTGAGTAAGAATAATGTGTTCTACGGATTTCTCGTAGAATTCTCGACGCGATGTTGACGAGTAAGAAACGTAAACAGGCGCATTGTAATAGTTACGTTACTTTGAGTGAACCTCCCCCTCATTACCCGCCGTAGGTTTTTAGGCGACCCCCTCCCCTCCTAAGTCGACAACGTAGTTTATGCACGATCCCTTAGAGGAGCAAAAGAATAGAAAATATTGAGGACCCTCAGACATCCACTCCCAACCGCCCCCCCGCCCACCTTCTTCTGTTGGGCTGCCGAGGGGAAACCCGCATTCCTGGAACATCAACTTCCCCAACTCCGGAGAAAAAGATGACACGGGAAGGTTTCCGAAACCAGAGCGACCGCCGCCGTTTCACATACCCCCGCATCTCCTCTCACTCCTTCCTCCCACTTCACTCGACCCAAACCGCCCACCACCCGCCTCTCTCCCTCCTCCTCCACCTTCTCCCCTCCCCCCACACAGCAATGATGCACTTTTCGCTGCATCGTCCTTGCTTCCCCCGCCGCTGACAGGCAGTTCAATGACATCTCGAACGAGCAGGAATGGGATGTAAACGGGGCCATTACGCGACCTCTGACGGAATATCCGGACGAATAAAATAAAAACTGCTGTCCCTTGGATGGTGTGCTGAAGCGCATGAGAGCTTGCTCAAACTTTAAGACGTGCTGCAGAGGAGAAGGGTTTTTTGGTGTGTGTGTGTGTGTGCCACTCCCCTTTCCCCAAACATATGAAAGGCCCTCTATCCTCCGTTCCGCTTTTATCTCTTCGTGTTCCTCGACCTCAAAACTTTTAAGTTGGAAAATGGAATAAATGGCTATCCGATACCATAAACTCCAGCCACTCTACTCTTCTTAACTCTTCAGGTAATTTAAGATTTTTATTTGTTTTTATTTTGGTGGCCTAGCGCGGTTTTGGAGAGTTTTCCTACGCCCTTGGACGAATGCCGGGCCACGGCCACTTCCGAGCCAAAACCAGTGATGGTTTTGTTCGATCTATGCAGAACTACATCTTCTAAACCTTGAATAGAAATAAAATCTAAAATAGGGCCCATGTTCTGCCACTGTGTAATACATGATTAGGGGAGATCGGGGCAGGTTTTCGCGTGGGGCACGTTTTCGAATCGGCCTTAACTCCTGAACAAGCCGCAAGAATTCATCACCAATCAGATTCGCATGAAGCTAGTGCGTTTGTGCAGTAGTTTGGTGAGATTGGCGGTGGTGGTTACCCGCATCGCGGAGCAGTGTCAGTTTTTGTTGTTTTTCCCCAGGTGAGTAAGTTTGTAAGTCTTACTTTAAACTAAAAGCAAACATGCTCTCTTTAATTTTAGCCTTTTGTTGATATGATTTTTGGATTATGCTTTTTCTCCTGCGTCCAGTGATGTGTTAGTTTTTAACGAAGTAATTACTTTTACCGTGTTAAGTCGGTTCAAACCTAAAAAATGGCGACGGGGCAGGTTTTCGAATACTGAGCGGGGCAACTCTTCGCTCTCGAAAACTTGCCCCATCCTTTTCAAGCTGTTCGCAGTATTGCAGCCAATGATTTATAAACCATTAAAATAAATAAATAAATAAATAGGGAAACAAGTAATTATTTATTTATATGCATCAATTAGATATGAAATAACAACAATTTAAATGAGGGTGACATGGTATATGCCCACAGCTTAGAGAAAAGGCATAACCCAAATATCATATCAACAAAGGCTGACGTTATCATTTTTCCAATGATTGAGATTGCACAAATGATATGGTACGCAGTCACGGGTACGAAGATATACACCACAGATGGTGAAATTCGACATGAAATAAATCACTTGACCGGGATTCGAACCTGGATCTCCCAATTACCGGTCAGGTGTGTTAGCCAATGACACCACCAAGCCATCTTCATTACACGCTAATTTCAGCGGGGATTCATGCGAACAAGTCGCTTTCGTCCCCAGTCTACATTGTAGCTCAGGAGACGTTGTCGTGCATGATATGCCACAGTCGTGGAGAAAAAAACCCAACATTGTCGCATTAGAACGACTAACTTGACTATTTTCCAATCATTGCGATTGCATTAAGGCCCAAATTAAACTAGAGAAGGAAAAGGTAAGATAGAAAATACTCTAATGGCAAGAGGAGCACCAAGCACGTTGGTAAAATGAGCAATACTGAAAAAACTCTAATTCCAAAAGAAGCAAATAACATGGGAAAACAATAATATTACAGCTCTACTAAGCATCAAAAGAAACGTACAATAAAGACAAATGGCTTGAGTGACGAAGATGACGCAGACTGCTTATGTATCTATTGCTTGGAATTATTCAGCAACTCAAAATAACATAAGAAATGGGTAAAATGCACTCGTTGCACAAGATGGGCCTATGAGGCTTGCATCAAAGGAGATTCCTTATTATTTTTGATTGTGCAAATTGTGACAGCGATGGTGATGCTGAGTATCGTTAAATATTACCCAATGACTACATAATGTATTTACAATAAAATATATGAGTATTTTTAAACACATTTAGTTTTAATGTTTATGATTTCCTGTTTTAGTGTATGCGAAAACTTGCCCCTGCCGAATGAAATCTTATGCGAAAACATAAGGGGCACGTTTTCGCACGTGACTTACCTAGACTTAATTACATTTTTGTTGAAAATAATATATAGTTCACCAATCTAAGAGTTTTCTAGTTGAAGCTAATATATTACTTAGCCTTATGGTACAATTTGTATAGTTGTATCCAAGAAGCAAAAAAATAGACAAAATAAAGAGAAAAAGGTGCGAAAACCTGCCCCGGTCTCCCCTACAACCTGATGCTATAATTTCTATTCTTCACAGTGTGTACCGTGCCGACCATGGAAATAAGGCATTACCGAACGACACAATTGACAACATAAATACGATGGATGTTCTATTACTTTAGGCTCACTCATATTCCTCTAGGTAGTTAATGTGTGATGGTAGCGTTCGTTACAATATTGAACACCAAATTTGACCATTCATGATACCTGAAAGGATATATTTAGGACTTATGCACGTTTAGTTTTCATACAATGAAAGGACAAATAATTATTTTTACTCCATGAAAATCACCTCTTTCAAACTAACCGGCAGACTAACGAAAGCACATTTTTTTCACATTTCAAGTCAATGTATACGCTACTACGCATGACAACCGTTGGCAAAATGATAATTCTAAATTTCTTAACAAGCTATTACAATGATGATATCAAATAATTATCATTAATGGCACTCCAAATCCCTTATTTTAACGAAACCAAATAGAGGAAATTGTTCTCATTTATTTTTATTGCTAAAAATCTTAGACAACGGACTACTAATGTTCGAGACAAAAATACGAATTCTAAAGAAAAGTAAAGAGAAGTACATGGAGACATTACCTATTGAGATGCCGTAGGTATGCATACAATGCATCTTTGGCCGAAACTGTTAATTCCTTCTTTAAATTTTTATTCCCACAAATGGAGAAATTCATTATTTCAGTCGTAAATAAGGGCCGGGCATGCAAAATTATGCGAAAAACTTAAAAATTGTCGGAAGTCGTCGGGTAAAATAAATCTAATTTTAGATTGACTTAAAGGTTAATCTAGCATTCTCTCCATGTTCATCAGCAATAACAATGGCCAGAAAAAAATGAAACATACCTGAACGTGTTATTAACGAAAGAAATGACATAATGATTGCTTTTTTATCTGTGGCCTTTTTTCTCTACCATGAGTTCAACTTTTTTATATAAAGGATAAGGATAATATGGAAGCTCAGGCGCTTGACAATTGGGATATGAAAAAAAGAAACAGCTACGAGAATTCCCGAAACATCTTGGATGCCATTCGATAAGTTACCTCACCAAAGTATAAGGCTGACTATAACGATGAGTTTCCGATTAGAATATGTTAACAAACAGATTCACGTGCTTAAATCAATTTTCATTACTCAAACACATATTCCTCTGCCCTATAAACTTTCTCAGCTACTTTAACTTTCTTTTTACCTTCATGCCATCCAAGATTATCATTCTGTTCTTTGAGGAGAACAGAGGATCTAGGGAGGTCATACCCGAGTAAAGGTAGAGAAAACGACACACGTGAACAAGCCTCTATATGTGGTATTCGTAGACTTGAAGAAAGCATCAAACAACGTTGAGTGGAAAAATATATTCAGGCTGTTTGAAAAAAACTCGGTATGAATTACAACGACAGAAGAATGATCTATCAACTATTCAAGCAGCAAGTTGCCACAATGCGAATGAGAGACGGAAGGAAAATAGAAGCTAAAATTAAAAAAAGGAGCTAGACAAGGATGGAACCTCTCACCAGCACTGTTCAACATACACTTGGAGGAAGCAATACGAAAAGCACAATAAATGGGATTGAACGGAATTAGGATTAACGGAGGAGAAATAAACATACTCCTCTTCGCAGACGATATCGCAGTCACAGTAGGAAATCGTGATAGTTTCAGAGAATACTGAACGCAATGGACCATGGTCTTAAAGAATATAAAATGGAAACAAATGAGAAGAAGACCAAAATCCTAGTATGCGGAAGAAAGCAGAAGTCACGCTAAGAAGAGAGAAATGAGAGCAAGTGGATTCCTTCACCTACCTTGGAAGCACCATCACGTGTGGCCGAAGAAGTACAACGGGTATAAAGCCTACTATAGCCCAACCTAAGAAAGCGTTCATGATGAAAAGGCAACAACTGTGTTCAAAGAAGATATGACTACGAACGAGGAACAAGTACGTGAAAACATTCGTGAGGAGCGTGGCACTCTATGGATCGGAAGCATGGACCATTGAAAAAGCAGGGCAGAAAATATGAGAAGGATTCGAAACCTGGTGTTGGATGAGAACGCAGAAGATGAAATGGATGGATAAAATAAGAAATGAAGATGAATATAGAAGAGTAGACGAGGGAAAGAACATGGAACACTATACAGAAAAGAAGAATCAGGTGGAATGGGCACACCCAGAGGCACAATGAGTTAGTGAAGAACATAATTGGAAGGAAAATGGGAAAGACCCAAGAAGAAGGACAAGGGATGAATAAAGAAACCAAATAAAAAGGAAAGTACATAAGAAGAACTTCCAGGGGGAAGGGAGCTATCATTAGTTAAGGAAGAATGGAGGGCTGAAGTCATCCAATCTTAGGATTGAACGACCAATGGTGATGTTACCTTCCGCAACGTTTGCGAACCCAATCCGAGAGCAAAGTTAGCTTATGAAATCTGATCGCTTAATGTTTTCAGAAGAAAGATGTGAGTGATACCCCAATAAAAGCGAGTGAGCAATTGCTTTTATTAATAAGATTATAACATAGAAAAAAATAAATACTTTCGTCCATTTTCCCGAAACTCACAATCAAAATGTTTAGGATACAATCGGGCAAACCGCGCTTTCAGCAAAATATTTAAATAAATAAAATAATTAATATACTATAGTCTGTTTTGACAACTACAAACTAACCCCTCTCCTCTTACATGATGAGTTATGTTAAGGAAGTGTGATCGCGAGCACCACCTATGGGTAATTCAGCTAGAAACTGATAAAACTAAATAAACTTAAGTCCAGCTAGAAGATGAAAAAATTGTTTAATATTGGAATATTTCAGATTCCAAAAAACATTGACTGGAGAAGCCAATCTGATACACTCCTCGGTGACGAAAATTTCAAATGATGATCCATGTCGTTAACAGAGAATCGACGATGATTTGTGTACCATGTATTTGTAATCCTTTTTTCTAAGGTAATACAATTTCCTTTTTGCTTTTAGGTGATATTTGTGAAATTTCATTGACAGGTTGATTTAGTTGAAAGATAGTTGGGTTCTCTTGAAATTGAAACGCAAAAATCGTTCAAGGTCACTCCAATACAGAGTGGAATACATCAAGTATAATTATTTTGATTCTATTGATTTGTTTTGACTTGTTTTCATTCAAAATAAATAGCCACTCCAATTATTTGAAAAAAATCACCCAAGGTGGAGAAAGTCGACGCGGAATTACGAGAGCTCCAAAAGCCTAGATAAAAACGTTTTCTCTGGAGCTTCATTAACGACTCCGGTTCATTAATTTTCCATGATTAGATTCACATGTGAATAGAGGGGGGGGGAGATAACAGGAAAGGCATAATTGAGATATAATGCACTTATACTGGCTTGACACATTGGGAGATCCACTTTTCTCTCCTGTTTGGTCTATTTTTCCAAATTAACTAATCATTTCCCCTATTTCCTTCTACTTTTTTTTAAAGACTGGTGTCGGAACACCCTCTGCTAAACACCATAACGGCGGCTCGCTGGGTAGTATGCCGGTATGCCAAAAGTAATAAGATGTGTAAAGATAAAAATAAAACTATTTCGATAAACGTAGTGTGGTGAATAGCTTAACAATCCAAGAAATGCTCTGAGGCGCCGAAATCTGTCGCTAGTCTCGGTTTCCGTGCTTTCGCCCTTCATTAGGGTTAATGAGTAACCTTGGAAACCACGAACCCAAACCGGGAAATTGGTCAGGAAGCGTTATGGGAGAGCCGTATTGCGTGCAACCATGCGCCAACACAATATAAAAATGAGGTCCCATTCTCGGTCCTTTGTTAACAAGGTTTGTGTTAATATCTCTGAGAGGCCGGAGAAAGTGAACTGAATAATTATAACGAGGACATTTTCCCATGACTGAAGATAAGGGCTTCATTGCACAAATTTTCACTTCTTAAAGAAGTTGCCATCTACTTTCCCTCTGAATTAATAATTTAAAGACGTCCAGTTTGTTTTTACAATGTCGGCTCCATGAGCCTACGTATGTATGTACCTCCTACTATGACCTCTTAAAACACGAAATAATCGATTTCAAATTCATAGACGACTATATGTGCATCGAATTTCCACAGTATTTTAATTCTGTGGTCCGAGATTACTAAATCAATTAATAGTCCAATCAATAGGTATAAACCCAATGTTAATTTTACTCCAATTCTATAGTGGATGGAATATGTGCTCAGGGGTGTGGAGGTGGGCATGAAATGACCCCCCCCCCCCCCCAATGTGCGTTTGACTCGAGATTACGGGCGGATGCTAAATAGTGATTGTTGATAGGACTGGTCGAAAATGACTTTTTTGTTATTATTTCAATAACTAATGAACTTACAAAAACATGTTTCAAACAAAAGTTGTAGGTAACCAAATAACCTTCAATTTGAGTCGTCGTACATTGAAATCGGTGAATTAGTTTTTGCAAAAAAAGCCAAAAAACCGGTGAAAATGGGCGTTTTTTGTAAATTAAATATGTATTGCAAAAATAATCTTTTCACCATTTTAATTGCTTTGAAAAAAAGAGCTCGTGATTATTAATACGCCGATATTTTTTCAGGTGATTGTTGAATTATTTGCTGAGATATGGCCTATTATTTATCCAGAGACAGTTTTTTAAAGTTAATAATTGCTATCTTGTCGTGGAATTATTGAGTCAAATCCAACGGGATTCTACTCCCAAAGACTTATATTACATGTAGTATTAAAACCAAATCGAAAAATCATTAAAAGGTCATATAAATAAACGTTTAAAAAGGATACTTTTTCAGACTAGCGTTTTTTTATAAACAAATTGAGCTACGGCGTCGACTGTTGGTCGCACGAGTTTACAACTTGGATATTCTAAAAGTTAGTTTGATTGAGCAGATTAATGAAAAAACAAAAAGTCCTTACGACCAATAGTAGCCGATATAGGTTTTTTTTTTCTTTAAATCGCAGAGGCTTTATTTATAAAAGTTAAGAAAATATTTCAACGGCGTTACACAAAAAAGGCTTATATTTAATTATTGCAATTAGATTTTTTATAAAACTTATCTATTATCATAAAATTGCGTGCACAAAGTGGAGCGTATTCATGGCGAACAATGGGCCGCGTTGAGGGGGTATCTCCTACCTCCTACCTCTTAAAACACGAAATAATTGATTTCAAATTTATAGACGACTATATGTGCATCGGATTTCCACCGTATTTTAATTCTGTGGTACGAGATTACTCAATCAATTACGTATTTTATCTAATGACTGTAGTAAATAAATACAAATGATTTCTATCCATATAACCCTAACTCATTGAGTTGTAAAATTCGTTGAGAGGACTTCTCTATTCCCTGCTTATTCTTTCTTCGTCGATTGATCTTCTTGTTCCATGTCCCGTAATATTATTCGGCGAACTCGTTTTCCCTGTCTTTCTTCCTTCACTCATACATAAGCAGGAGACAGTCATATTCTCTATCACACTAAGCTTGCTTCTCCGGGGTTAGGCTGGTCCAAATTAAATCCTCTAAAATCTTTTGATAAAACCCAGAATTATTGAATACATCTCTAGATGCAATAACTTAAATAAATGTTACTGTTACGATCATAAGTCTAGCAGTAAGAGGAAATCGGTTCCATCCATGGCCCCCGGACTGCACAGACCATAAATCAAGTGACTCATATGTCCTTAAATTCCGTCGAGAATTTGAGATTGGTCGATCATTTTTGCGCCCTAAACGGCATAACTTTCAAAAACTTAAAATTTTCAATAAAGCGATATATTGAGTTTTTGAAGAGGAAAATAAGCTTAATGACGGCAGGCACGGGAGGGGGCTTCGAGGGGCTTCAGCGCCCCCCCCCCCCCCCCCCCCCCCCCGAAATTTCAAATCATATTATTATTTTAGTTTTACCATATAATATGTTGAAATTACAAGGGTTTAAGAGGGGAAAAGGAAAAAAATAAAGCAGCTTTCAATAAAAAAGTTAGCCATAAATAAACTCTGATAACAAATGAAATTGTACCAAGAGGGACCTACCAGGCTTCAGATTAAGCCCCCCCTCCCCCAAACCAAAATCCTGGCTACGTTACTGTATCGCGGGTAAAATACTATAACACTCGAAGTATTTTCTGCAATGCATTAGAGGAAATGGGTTGCACCATGCAAGTTAAAGAAGGGGTCTCTTGCCTGATATTAATGGATATTAAATGTACTCATCGAGTGGATCGCGAGATTTTCAGTTCAAACACAAAATATTCGTGAACTGAAAAAGATTCAATGGAAGCGGGACAGTCAGCTTTTCGAGTGAACTTTAAATGTAAAGAGAATACAATTGACACGGATATCAGAGGAACTATGAAATGGATGGCTACTTCGAGCGAAATGGTTACACAACATGGATGAAGTCTTCTCGGGTGTGGCACCGGGTTTGGGTTTCCATGGCCAAAAACAGGCTTAATTTACGATAAAACATAATTCATACGAATTAGAGACTGATGCGTTAACTTTAATTCCGGCTCCAAATTTAATTTACGCAGAAAGCATGAGGAGCTCATAAGATATTAATTTGCGGGCAACTAAATAGCCAAAGACAGAATCGTTTAAACGGTCCGAAATGGGGTAGTTGATTTAGAGACGGTTCGTACACCAAAGAACCTCATGGTATAATACCAAAAGAAAGCATTTAGCCCGTGTTACACAATTCCTGACCCAGACCTTTAGTAGTATGCTAGCCGTTACGTGATATTGAGGACGGTTCTAATAAGATTTGAGACATCCAGGAAGATTTCACACCATCACCGAAATACCCGCAAGGAAGCGGTATTTTCATCCATATAATGGTGCACTGTCAACACGAATGGGAAATTTCCACGAATGATTTGGCCGCTACTGCACGCATCGCAATAGCGGAAACGGCAAACAGAATTCGAGTAAAATGGAGAAATCGGAGAATTCGGGCAAGAAAATGGACCTGAAGAATATAAGAAGGCCGTGGAGTTCTTCAAAACCTGCAGAACCAGGTGAGGGAATGATTTATAAAAGATAAAAACGCAGGCCACAAACGCTGATCAACCATTGGTTCATCCTGTGGTCTACTTATATATTTTATCCCACGTATTTCGTTCGTCAATTATTGTTAAATAAGTCACTATGAGAGAAGTAGTTATTAAATGAAACGCAATAGTCATTCCAGTACTTTCTGGTCAATATTAGGGAAATCAGATTTTTACAGTGTATGTAAAGGTAGAAATGAAGGAATTACAATCATTTTAATAACAGGATAGCGCCTGATTGCGCAAAACATTCCAAATTTGAGTGTGTGACTCTTATTGGTAAAAATTTTAGTGTGAAATCATGGTTATCGTATAAGGCAATCGAAAATTTCAAAAGATTTGGTGTTGTTTAAGTATGTGAAGATCACATATCGACTGCAAAAGTGAACGTGATTGGTCGACAGCCGCTAGGCCGTGGGAGAATAAAAAACACTAGAACCGCACCAATAATGAAAGCAAGTAGCTGATAGGGATCATGCTTGTTAGCAAACATGTTGGTTCCTAATCACATGATACTGGAAAGCTATCATGCTAGCGAGCATCCTCGAAATAGTGCTGGATCCAATACCACGGGTATTTCAAATATGACCGTTGGATTCCCACGATAAGTTAGGATAAATTGGGTGTCAATCATTTCCATACCCATAATCATGTTTTCCGAGCACTAACGTGGGATCACCAGAGTATAAAAACTCTCAAAAGTTTCAAATATTCTCGCCGAATCAAGAACCATACTCCGGGAACCTCTGCTCATAAAAACCTAAATAGCTGGCATCTTAATATCCTCGTATACCCTTCTTGAGGTTGGCATGCAGAATATTATGTTGACGTAGACGCACACAAAAAGGGCAAGTAAGAAAGGAGCCGACCCCTAACAAATTCCCGTAGGGTTCGGTGACGAGCGTGCGGGTATCGCTTGTATCAAAGGAACCCCAGATATTTACAATTCTTTGTATAGTTTACCACAAAGAATATAACAGATTTTTGCAGATATGGGCATGACTTTAGAATAACAGAGAGGAGAAATCCTTAAGTATGTAATAATAATACAAATTATGCTACAATATTTAATTTAGAGAGTTACAAGGTATAAAATTCTCCAATGGCCGTAATAGAGAGTTGTCGATTATCCTGAATAGACAATTTATTGTAAATTATGCCATAATAGCGAAAAACCCAGGCGCTTCAGATTAGGGTGTAGAAAGGGTAAGGAAATGAAAAAAACAAATTAAACTGGATATGGTTGGGTAGGAAAGGATGGAGTAATGGAGGGAATTCGGAGGAGGAGGCAGTGAATGTTAGGGTGGAGAACATACTGAGAGTTAAAAGCAAGTTGAAGTTAGCAATAGACGGAAGAAGGAAGGGATCAAGTTGGTGAGGAGGTCAGAGTTCTCGGTGTTAGAATTCCCAAATGGACAGATCCCGACCGAACAGAATCCCGATTCCTACTTGGGAGAAATCTACAGAGCAAAAAAAGTTCACCGTCCATCGGACGTTCAACTGTGGAATTTTTAGAGCCTAACGTTAATATTATGCTAATAATGATGCTGGGTTTCTCTCCGCCCTTCCTCCACTCCCCAAAAAATCTAACCTGCCAACTAATTCCTACTGGCGCAAATGACCTCAGTAGTCGCTCGCCTCTCCTAAAAACCAATCAACCTAGAAGAAGGGGTATACGCCAAAGTGAGAGAATAGTAAAAGGAACTGTGGAAGAGAGGCAAAGAGTGAAGAAATTAAGAACCGGTTTTGTAATCTCTGATAAAATATTTTCTCGATATAAAAACCGAAGTTGATACGTTTTCCCATCGGTAAGGTTCACGACAACTAACAGAAAACATTCTGCATTATTAAAAAAAACTCACAGTTCATATCGAAATAACGAACAAGCTAGGACATCTTGCGGTTAATGTCAAGCAGACATTATAAAACTGGGCCTAAAAGTGATTTAAGATTAGAACAGAATATAGTTTTGCAAAGGAAACCTTAAAAAATACCCGGCTACCAGGGGAATCATTGGCTGGACTTGTCAAAGACGTGTCATTACATTGGTAAAATACCGACAGTTAAAATTCCATGGAATTTACTACCAAGGAAATTACAACTTTCAAATCCTTAGATTGTTTTGCGCTGCCAAGTTCTCACTAAAAGTTCGATCACGTAATGCGCCTAAAAATTGCACCATACGGTCCCCAAATTAGAATCTGCGTTGAAAAAAGCCTATTATAAATCGTACAGTCTAATGATTTGAATGAGTTTTAAAACAAACTAAATGAGTCTTATCAATCGACATGAATAAATCCAAATTCCCAAGAACACCACCTCCTCCTGTTGCCTAATATTGGGAGATAATACGGAGAAGTTGAGAGCCAAGGAGGAGAAAACGCGCTTTCGCTTCATCTAGAGCGACGTGTCTAGAGCCTAGAATGAAAGTGACCACACACAGAATACAACATTTGTTCGATATGCATGGATTGTGACGACAAGGTAACGTCATTCACCACATTCTATCTCAGGTTTTACCTGCCGCACATTTATCTAATCCTTATACCACCGAATTATTCTAAATATTCAAAGTGCTACATTTAACCCCTTATCTTAATGACCAATTTCAAGATATATTTGGCAATGACTACACTCCTTTGATTTCAGTTTTATTTTTTTCGTTTTATCACATTTCATCATCAAATAACACCTCTTACAATAATAGAAGTATCCAAGAGTAGACATTTGAAATTAAAAAATACACTATTCGACAATAAATACAGCGGGGTAGAAAACCAAGACCGTGTAAATGTAATCTCAAGAAAACTTTACAGATAAAGTTAAGATCAAGGTAAAAATTAATTAATACGCAAGTCGTAAGCCACTTCAGACCGCAGTAAACGTTCCGTCATTCGTTTAAATGGGTACGTCTTTTTTATTAAGCATTCAACAGTCGGTGTCACATAAAATTATCACTTCTTCGGTCGTATGTAAAGTAGAACGGATCTTATCAAAATCATAATCTTGAGAGAACCATGAACTCAAAATACTATGACTGAAAAAAAATTGTACTTCAACATATGCTCTAAAATTGACGAAAAACGGGGAGTGTATGCATAAAATACTTCTTCTAAGGTTACGAATCACATTGGAATAAATTACGAATGCGTCAGAATAATCAATCAACGAGGTGCTATTCTAGCAGAAATGCTAATATTGAAACAAAATAAAAATAATACATAGAAAGTATACAAAAGGAAGAAGATTTGGAATAAAATGGAGACCTAGCAAAAGACGAAGAGGAGGAAGAGAACCTAAGTTGGAATCTAATGAGAGAAAAATCACAAATTAGGAAGACTAGGGGGAAACAAAGCCGACCGTTTTGATAACTCGGGGGCAGAGCTCTTAAAGAAAGCAATCATCTAATGAATAAGAGACTGTTTAAACTAGTACAGCGCATCTATGATAAAGGAATAATTTACCTTCCAAATTCGAGAAACGTTTATGATTCCCACTGAAACTGGAACGAAATAATGAGAACAGCAACGCACATTTTCTTCAAAAGTTACCCTCGACAGCGTACAGCGGCGAATGCAGGGGAAAAATTAAGATATTTTTGGCCGAGTACTATTTTGGTTCGAGGGAAGGTAAAGGAACAAGGGAAATATGGTGTCATTGAAAATAAAAGAGAGGATAAAAAGGCCTACTTAACGTTTGAAAGCAGTGAAAAGTTTCAAAATGTCAAATGGACTAAAGGGTTTGAAATCTTGAGAAATATTGGACTTCGGCACCGAACTAAAAACCTAATTTGGACCATGAATTAATTATATGGCTCAGCAGTAGTTAAAACCTCGCTGATAGCTTGTTGGTATAACCGGCTAACACACCTAATTGGTAATTGGGAGATCCGGGTTTGAATCTTTGTAACATCAAATGATTTTTTCATGTCAAGTTTCACACTATTTGGTGTACAGCTCTAAAATGAAGATGCTGAAGCAGTAATTGGAACGGAGTAATGCAAGGATGCGTTCTCAGCCCAGCCATTTTTAATTATAGCATTCAATATGCAAAGAATGAGGTTATAGAAGATAAATATGAGGATTAAGGGAAAGAAACAAAGCCATGCTAAAATATAGGGTGACATCATAGAGATGGAAAACAATCTGAATATCAATGAATATGAAACTTAACTAATAGTGTGTCTCAGCAAAGCAATGGATTCCGTCATCTAATTGAGTCAAACAAAAACATTCCCCGAAAATTTACCAAATAGTCTGTTTTCCGGAAAATAGAAATAACCGGAGTTTTGTTAGTTTTTCACATTTTCCAGGCTAAAGAAAATCCTGTAGCACTGCAAACCGATCTCAGAATACAACGACTATATACAGATAAAATACATACACAAAACAAGCAATTTGGAAAAAAAGTTGAATCAACATATTTATGAATATTAACGGACATCGAAAGATGGTCTTGTCTGTGAATAAAAGCTAGCGGTTTCAATTTTTTAAAACTAGAAGTTGATTACGACTTAAAGGCATAATATCCAAGGAGACATTATTTACTATTATCAGAGCAAGGAAAGACTACCTTAAAAATGGAAGGGCAATAAAAACAGTAACTACCCATTGCAAAGGACGAATAGGTTTATGCTTTGTGCTGTTAGGTATATTTTTAAGACACATATGACATCCCCACCTCTTAATAGATACGATAACTTGAAAATTCGTCTCCTTACGGCATTATCTGACAAAAAATAGGCTTCTGGCTCTGGCTGATGACAAAGGTCCGGCAGTATTTTGCGAAGAAATCAACTACCGATAATACAAATAGCAAAGAAGAGAATACCAGAGATGACTGGCTTGATTCAAGTGAATCATATAGTGCCGAACACTTTTTCACTTAAGTCACAAATGGAATTATTTTGGATCTATGCGATGCGTTAATGCATTTTTCATTTGCGAGTCATTTTCATTAAGTTATCACATAAAGATAAGATAAGAACTAAAACAATGACCACGACGGTAACTAAAATGTTTTCGTTTTTTTTTTATTTCAATTTTTTTGGTGAATTTTGCGAGAGACATCTGATTTTGTGTGTAAATGGCCAGATTACTCATTCAAAAAAACAGGCAAAAATAGTGAACCTGACCAATAGACCAAGATTCTATCTTGTAAAATATTGAATGAAGACACATTGAAGTATATTCTTATACATAAGTAGCCCGTCTCTGCTCTTTTTCCTTGATTCCGTCACACACCCCTCAAAGACTCCTCCCTCCACCTACTCCCCTCCTACTTCCCCCCATCCCCACCCTCCCCTCGCTCCCCATCCCCTCCCCCCCCCTCGCCGCTGCAGCCTCCCTCTGCCACTCCTTTCACACTTGCCGCCGAAGTGGTCAAGCAAGGTTCTCTCTCTGCTCCGAGGTCCCACAGACTCCGCGGCTCTCTCTCGCGCCGCTGTATCCCTGCCTCGAAGGATGGGGAGGGAGGAAGAAGATGAGAGAAGGAAGGCACGGATGGAGACGGACGAAGGAGGTAGGGTGAGTGTCGGTGGGTGGGGAGTTTGGGGTGTGGGGGGGCAGTGCCGTGGTGTGGTTAGAACATCAGGATGGGCTCACGTGGGACTGGGTTGGGCACCGCGAAAGGGGAGGGCATGGGGGTGGGGTGAAGGGATGAGCGAAAGGAGCGGGCGGGTAGAGGGAACGTATATACTCGGGCATCGGGGCTGGGCATCAGAAGGGTTGGGGAGTGTACGTGAGTTTAAGGCCTTTTTAGATGACCAATGGACGACTTTGCGAATAGTGACGCAGAAAAAAAATTCATCGACCACGGTAGTCCGATTGCTAAACTACCGGCCTTAGGGCCTAACTAACCCATAAGGTCGTGCGTTCGAATCCCGCCATGGGCATGGATGTTGAACAGGTCTTAGAATTAAGGACTGAGATACAACTTAAGCAGTAGAAAATTAAATATTGTACTTCTAATATGGAGTCACAAAAAATTAGTCGCGAAGTGGATAGTGTTTCCCTTCCGCGATAAGAATATTCCTTGGAGCTTTGAGAAAAGCGAAGGTGGTGACATGATTTTTCTCAGGATGTAATTGGAATGGAGAAAAGTGATTAAGCAAGACGAAAATTCAAAGTGACTACGGAGCAGTTACGATGTCCAATCAGTAAAAGGAATGCGTTAATGACTCCATGTTAGCAGAAGAGGAGTCGACATGAGTTCAAAGTTTGAGGTAACCTTATTAGATGCCTAAAAAACAACGTTACTCGGGGCATGGAGTTGCAAAAAAATATGAAGCAGGCTGTGGTAGCCAACTTGGTAATGTACCAATTCAAAATATCGCGGGTTTGAACTCCGCATCCGCATATGGACGTTGTGTCAAGCCTTAGAATTACGGTCTTAAGGTAAACGGTAAAAATGAGAAATACGTAGGGCACGTAAAACGAAAATCCATTGGCAATACGGACATGGATCTTACTTTTTTTTAGAATTAGCATTGCGAAGTGAGATTGTAACACATAAATCCCATGTACACTACAACCACAATAGTGTCGAAAAATCGAATCGCGGCCCAGAAGTCACGGAGCGGATAGGAGCGCGTTTTCTTTCAACGATCATTGAAAAGTTTTTTTCTCAGGATTAAACTGGGATGAATGTAAAAATAATGTCCAAACAAGATGAAAATTGAAGCAAATCACGCACCGTTACAGATTTGATCAGCAAGAGAACTTAAAAAAAGTATAAAGATATCAATATAAATGTTACATTCCCTGGTAGAGCAAAGGGGGTAGAAGTGGCTTTAATGGCCTTTTTATAAGAATATAGGACTACGAAGCGATTGGTTAGAAAAATTAGGCCGAACGCGGTAGCCAGGTGGGAGATGCAATCCAAAACATCGTCGCGGGGCTAGAACACCGCCTCAGACATGAATCCAGTGTCTTTTTTATATAAGGTCTAAGATTGGACGGAGCTATAAAAATTTTGAAGCTCCTAAAACCAAGGTCACCAACGACTATAATAGTATCGCAAAAAATATTGCGGCGCGGAATTCAATCAGTGAAATGAATCACATTTTCCTCTTTTGAAGAGGATTATTTCTGGAAGTTTCCAGGGAAGTTTCGGCGATATGATTTTTTTCTCATGACCCAACGGAATATGAAAAATTTCCAATCAAGATAAAAAATCGACGTGATCCAGGTGCGGCCAAAAGGTTTAGTGACAGGTTACATTCTTACATTAAGACATCAGTAGTAAAAGCGTAGGATTAATATTGTGAAAAAATCCTACTCCAAATATTAACAAAAAATATAAAAGGATTTGGCATTAGCCATGTTAGTTTGTTCCATTAGGAAACACAAGGAGCACCTAGGATTATCATGAGAAATTAAAATTATAAACAAAAAATGAAGACATATAATACAATCGAAGCGATTTTCAAAGCGACAGCTATATTTTGGTGCATTTGATAACCAAGCAAAATGGCCCCGCTTCGCTTTTCACTTGACAAGATAAATCTTAGCTAACATACAGGATTTAATGTCAAATGCTAAATAATTTTCAGTGATTAGATCGGTGACCAAAGCATTTTGTGCCAAGGCACGAAAGGAGGAATACTTTAATTCAAAAAGAATAATATAGTTATTCTACGTATAAATAGTATACCACATTGCCATAAATCTTTTGACAACATAATTGTTATTATCACCACCAATCAAGATAAATTATATCATGATGCACGTGTTGCGAGAGGGTAATGTGATGTCTGCAATGGAGATAGCTATCTCATAATTGAACGCAAAATGTTGAATGGAGAGAAAGATGAGTCTGCTTATTATAATTTTAGGCCAATGTTTATGCATCCATAGCCGCTTACGACGCCAACTAATACTCTTTCCTAATACTTAATGCATTTTACGAGACAACCAACATTTGACGCGGTTTCCTTTTGGAATGTATGTACTTAGCCTTAAAGCCCTAATATGAAAGGTGGTGAATTGGATATAAATCGCATCTTTCACCATTTCATCAAATACGCTTGGAATGCCACAGACGGAGTAATGAGAAGTTACGAGTATTATAAGACAATATATAGTTCCACGAAATGAAGCGGGAAGATCAAGTAGATATAACGGAATACCTTTAGATCAGAAAATTTAATCGTCGTCCAATTCATTTGTTGTAGCGTTTTATAGGAAAAAATTTCGTGAAAATAGATAAATAAAACTTTTATATCGGGACCCGATATTTCCGATGCCGTACTTATTTCTCGCATACACCGACAAGAGGCAAGCGCAGTGTTCAAGATTAATTCTGGGAAACTCAAGGGGTAATTAAAAAACTGCTCTCTCAACTTGAGTTTTGACAGCTTGATTTTTACATACACACTTCGTCTTCTTATCCTCATTGATATTTATAACATTGTGCATAAATAAGGTAAATAATTCCTTTTCATGCACTTACTTAGGCCATAAAACACTGAGTTGAGAGGAGATAATGAGATAGCATGCAAGTATTCGACAGTTGATGTGTCCATGATCTAAAATCCGTTACTTCCTCATTTAATCTGCATAATTTTTAAGCATATACACTGGGCGGAGAACTGTTCCAAGCTCACCAATTTGGATGAAATGAGCAATACATATTCTTAATCCCAACATTCATTAACATTTTCAGTTTCCTGACTTGGGCTAAGGCTTCGAAATTCTGCCAACGATAGACTTTCGGATCAAATTTATAGGGTTGATAAACTGAGACATCCAGTCCAGATTCAATGTTCTTTAAATCTCATTCCAATAAACCGGAAAGATTAAGATCGAGTTTCGGCAGTTTGAATTTTACAGTCTTGAATGATAACACTGCCGCACGACATTCGAAAAATTGCACTTTTTTTCAACCGTACTCATGGGGTAGAAGAAATTCTGAAGGATATGACAGTACATATTCCTATTTCTTCCACCAATTAACACTTTCAGTTCCATTATCTCGGCCGCAGTTTCAAAATTTTGGCATCGACTTCTTAAGTGAATGTATGCAAAACACACGAGACACATGCTTGTCCTTTAAATCCAAGACACATCGACCGGAAAATTTAAGATTCAGTTAACACAGTGGACTCATTTTTATATCAGGGAATAATAACATTGACAAAGAGAGAGAGAGAAAAAATGTTCGAAAAACATGGACATTTTTTCAGCCATCGTCCTGGGAAAAGAGAAATTTTCGCAGAATTCATGAGTGGCCTCCGCGGTAGGGTGAAGGCATTGGAGACTGGAGGAGCCGTACGGAAAAAGAAAACTAAGGAATAGGTCCCGCCGGACCAACCCACCCTCCCTCCGCCACGACGGAGAGATGTTCGCTTCCCCATTCAGGTTCCTTCCTCGATGCGTTATTTGGGGTTGAGGGGAGGAGCGTTAAGCAAGCCGCATGGTGATTGAACAATAATGATTAGGCGTCGTAAAGGGATATCGGACGGGAGGGGAAAAGGCGATGGGGGTCCGAGATAAGAACGGGGGAGGGGGAAGAGAAAAAAGGAAAGGGAACAAGAGTTTTTTATTTTATTTTACGAGACGGTAAGAATCCCAAATGAGCCAAATGACGTAATTTCGACGAAAAAATCAAAGGCAAGTCCAGTCTCTCAAATGATGTCCGAGACCTAGACGGGCGCGTTTTGCTTCACAAACAGAATAAAAATTCCGTTATGCGTGGTGGAGTCTGGATATCCCGCACGCAGCCGGGGGAAAACTCCGAAATGTCTGAGAGCTGAGAAATTTTGAAGAGTTATGGAGAGAGGAAGGAGCTGGAGGAGCTGGAAGGAGGAGGAGGAAGGAGCTGGAAGGAGGAGGAGGGAGGTGCTGGAGGAGGGGGAAGGAGAGGGGGGCGGGGAAAAGAGAGGACTCGGGGACACTGCACAGGACAGCATAAAACTGATAACCCAAGTGTCGATTTTACGACCTCTATGATAACCGACCCGTTAGCTGTTTTAAGTGTACCACACGCAAGAAAAGAGACTCAGCGAATGACAGCGAAACCCCACTCAATTCTTTCCAAAGTGATATTTCCTTTACTTTCTTTCGTTTCAACATTCTTTGACCACCGAAAAAAAAATCATCATTACGTTACTTGAGTCAGTTCATGAATAATTCTTCCCATTAACTCTTTCGGTGATTCTCAAAACATCGGAAAAATTGCACGTAAACCTTGAGACGGTGGTCAGTGGTGTAATATAAATATGGAAAAGCATACTACTAAAAGTGGATGGAAAAAGATACTTGCATCATATGACAAAGTGAAGCCATAAACTTTTCAATTTGCGTTAGATTTAAAATAATGCACTTTCTTATTCCACCGTTTAATATCGCTGTTCATAAACAGGAATTTGAAAGATAAGATAAAGGTTTCGAACACAGTTTTGAACAAACCAATAGCAGTTCCCGAGTTAAATTAAAGTTAACTATGGGTAACCAGCCAGCGAGTAAAACCTGGAGAACTGAGGGATAATTACAATAAAGTAGCTACCTGAAGTAGTTATGTGGTCGAATTTTAAAGTTCAATCTATAATTCCACATCAAAGCAAAGATAAAACGGCTAACAATGGCTAATTACAATGTAAAGTCATCTTCCAAACCCTGTAATGAGTTTCCTACTGCCGACCCACACCAAGCAAGAGCCAGAAGAGTACAGTTCGAACTACGCCACCTTCTGGCACTTACCTTAAGCACTCAGCCTATCCAGACTTTCGAAACATATAAGCAGAATCTAAAATAAATTAGCTTTAGGTAGCAAAGTAACGTGTCCTGACTGAGCAAAGTGAGTTACATTTTTGAATTTAGCATGCACTAAATATAAAAGATCACCTAAAAAACCCTTGACCTCAGAAAAAAGTTTTAAAACGCAGACCAGTGTTATGTGAATAGGGCCCGGAGTTCCATTTTATTAATCATCAACATTCCCATAAAACCATGCACCCGGGCCAACGACGGATACAGCGGATATTCCTGGAAAACTGTGACAAGAAACGTAATCCACGCAATGAAATCAAAATTGTGACGAGAATAAGATGTATTATTTAAAATTGTGATTAGAATATGAGGGTCACAAGGTTGCTTACTTGAACTCAGCTGAGAAGTTGTATTTAGAAAACGCTGATCACATGCGTAATTACCATTACAATGTTATTAACCTCAAGTTTTGGAAGCAGTGTCTTCTTCACGAAGTTTTGAGATAAATAGAAAAACTGACGAGAAAAAATTGAATCGTAAAATAGATGCACCACCATAATTAAGCACAAGTCTCCCAAGTTCCCTAACCCCAGAGTAATGCACTCAATATGCTACTGATGACCCTTTTCCTGCTTCGAGCCAGGCCATATTTTCTGGCTGAAGTGATAAGGTGCCTCATAGGTATCCCAGAACGCTTGACGACTCTTCTGCTTCCTCACACCACGCAGGTCTCGAAATGGCCGCAAATATAGGGATGATATGATCTATCGATATATATCGCTTCATAGACGAGTTTTTCGAGGAAATCTTTAGACTACGCAAGTGGAAGAAAACTAAAGTAAACTTCTAATCACTTGTGACATACCTGCTGTCTTTAATCATCGAAAAATTTCTAAATTAAAGCACATTGGCACTTCATAAATATTTTAAAATTTGTACTGAAATTATTGAACATAATTTTACATAAACAGTACACTGAAAAAACACTATGGATATGAGAATCGTAGGTTTGGATGTCACACCCAAAACTGAGGTGAAGGAAAGGACTTGCCCATTCATTTGGATGTGTCATCCAAACGGAATTGGTGATGAGGAGTTGGATGTGCCACCTACTCCTTTGGTTGCTGCATCCAAAGAAGATGGATGAGTACTTTGGGTGTGAGAACCAAAGTGTTGGGTAGCTCATCAGAATAACGTTTGGATACCGAATGAAAACTTTAGATGACCAGCCCAAAGGCATGTGCCCCAACGTGAGACAACTTAGCCTCAATAACAGAAAGAAAGTTAAATGTTAATATGCACTGCAGCACTGTCGACAAAATATGATCTGAGAGTTTGAACTTTGTTTTGTAATAAGCACATAGAGATAATAATGGGAATCTGAAAAATAACTCATAAGCAAAGGCTGATAGTGTAGGCATGAGAATTAACACAAAATGGCCGTGCAATTTCAGTGCAACTTGCCAGCGAACACCCGGATATAGGCTCCAACTCCAGACTTCAATAGGAATTTCGTCGTCCCCTCGTCCATAATCTCTTCGAGCAGCAGGAAAACAGTGAAGCAGACGCGGCAGAAGAGTCACAACAAAGTTCGCCTGTTTTACCCACAACAAGTCCACACGTGTCGACGGCTCGCCCGGCTGAACACGGAATTGCGGGTGCTATAGAGCTTCCTGAGAGCGCCACCAGAGCGCGCAACAATAGATTTATTTTTCGCACCTAAACCAGCAGAGTGCGTTAACTACAACTTTGGGTCTCCCATCCAAAGGACGTTGACTAGACGTGTTTGGTGTGACACTTTTTGCCTTTGGTTCTCACATCCAAATAATTAGTTCTGACGCCGTATCATTCTTGATAGCGCATCCAAACCCCCCCGCCCAAAAGAGCTTAGGGTGTAGCATCCAAACCTGTTCTCTCAGTGTACTATCTCTTGAATACGTAATACACATGAGTACCAACTTGAAATCAGCTTCACCTCATTTCATAAGCCTCTTCTCCACCATAATGCTGACATCTACCCAATGAAATACATAAAATATAAGTATAATACAAATTATGAGCAATTAAACAAGTGAATTTCGAGAAAAACTACCATTGCGATATCGGCGAGTATTCTTGAACATTAGGTGATGATTCACTTGCTCTTACATGATACATGAGAGATAAAATAATGTAATTCCCATACCCATTATAACCAATAGTTCCCGTATGAACCAAACGTTTTGATCCCTCCAGAGTAATATCAGGTAAATTTTCCTTATTCAACAACAAAAAGTCATGGCTATAAATATCTAGATCACAATATTAAATTTAATTAAATTTTAAAATAAAATTGGACATATAACGGTCCATATGATTCAGTAACACATTCCGCAAAAATTCACGATCATGGCACTCTGTTTAACGGATAAGTTTAGTAAAATCTTTAGTAAACCTTGAAAATTAAATTGTATTACGAAGGCCATGGTCGATATTGATAGTGTGTAATGTACAAAGCGAGAAATTATTTCATGCCTCGCGTTTCCACAAAGTCAAATCTGAAACTGTGACTTAAAATATTTATATAAATCCCAAATGTATATTTTACAAAATTGTCTATTCCTTATCTTTGGCACGCAAAATGACTCTTTTCTGAAAATGTTTATGCAAATCTAAATTACTTTTAGCAGAAGGGAAGAAAATAAACGTACAGTCCTTCAAGTTTCTGTTTCCTCCCTGTTACAATAGGATAATAATCACAGCCATTGGGAAAATGCATTTGATTATCTTTATGGCGAATTAGTTTTGGCCGCAGCAGCAATTATCCGAAAACGAAGAAGGAAGAATAGAATAATGATGACCTCGATGTCACTCTTTGTGAAACGTATCAAGTTCTAGTACAGGGTCATTCAGCATTGCAAGTTGAGGCGACCGTGGGAAGTTTGAAGTGAAAATGGATGACCTCTCCCTTGACCCTCACAATCTCCCGCCTCCCATTCTACCTCCTCCCCCCACTTCCAAAACCTACCTTCGACACCATTCTCTTTGCGGGTATACTACTTCTCAGGCCTCGCAACCTAAAAATAAGCCCTTTTCAAAAAGAAAATTGCTCGAGCCCCGCTTGGAGGCGAAGGTAAGGTTTCCAACTGTCTTAGTATGACTGGAATTGACCCTTGAAAGAGACCTCGAAGTGATTGACAACATCCCAGTGAATCTAATAGAGTAAAATTTGTAACTCGCTTTAAGGAAGATGAAAGCTAGCTGGAATCGGAAGATTTTTCCCGATTCCTACAGACCTAAATACGGTGGACCTGGAATTGAAGGTACTGTGATAAATGCATTATAAACCGTAGGTATTGAAATCTTAAAAGGTGGACATGGGCAGGATAAGGCCAACATTTAGTTATTTTTAAATATATATTTAGGAATCAATTTTTTTATGTTAAATTGTATTTATAAATATTATTTTATGAAAATTGTCTGTATTTGCTTTGTTTAAGTGTCAGATAAACCGAGGGAGCAGAACGGTCTCGGGTTCTAATCCTGGTAAAGGGAAGCGATTTCCTAGCACGATTACCTATCTCTTCTTGGATGCTATGTTGAGAGGACTCCGTCCGTCACATGGGACGTCAAACTGTGCTGCCTCACGTTAAGAGAATGCAGTCGTCGGATTGCTCTCTCCTCTCTCTTCCTCCATACCCTTAGTATTCACCCCTAAAAACGTATCCATTCACATGTCCTAAACGTCATTAATAACCGACATAAATGGCATAAATGCCATATATCATCTACTCTAAAACCTAGAAATACTACTACAGAGTGATCCTAGTCCATACAGGATCATAGAATGCCATTCCTCTCAGTATGCCAGCCTCACTTACACACAATATTTGGCCATCTTTGGTTTTTAGAGCTTGAATGTAGACGATTGTCTTATTTAAGCAAACGCTTGTGGGTCAATCTCATTCCATTGAGTTGGAGACCTCAAATTTAAAAATCCCCAGGGGCTGTTTTTAATCGTAGTTAAAAAGTAAATACATAGGAATGCAAATAATACCTCCCAATGAGTCACCATATTGAATAGGCTGTTCCTAATACCGCAAACCTACGTTTTTCTTTTAAATTAAAATGTTGCGGAGGGCACTAAAATGTATGAAGAAATGATAAGTTTTAGGATTTTAGAAGAATTTTTTTTAGTCTAAACAGAGTTGCTTTAAGCGGCGTCATGGGGGCGCCAAAACGCTCTCGCCTCCCCCCCCCCCTTCCCCATAAAATCCGCAGCATTTTAACGCTGAGACATAAAAATTTATTGAGAACCTTCTATTTAATGCCTCATTGGGCACTGAATAGTGGTGAGGATGAAACTAACTTAAGACTGAGGGAGCCCTGGGCAATCCTATGAGTAAGGAAATAGAGGGCTCCACATCACTCTCTCCCACTTACTGCGGTTTTCAGCAAAATTGAAAACCTTATCACTTGTCCCCATTGAAAAAACTGCATAAGATATTGATAATAACAATAATATATATATAACGAATAATAATAAAGAAGAGACAAGGTGAAACTTACGCACCATATTATAAGAACCACTTTGTAATAAGGCACCCTTATATATTCACCCAGGCCGGTTACCTCGCATTAGATACGTCACTCTTCTTTACGGGTCTACGAAAATGTCTTCATTGAAAATGTGTCCTAGAATACACTATACTAGACATACTATAAAAATAATGTTAACGTTATCATTTTGCATTTTTAACACAAATGTGCTGTATAATTGGAGTCAAATATTTCGAAACTCGACGAAATTTGTTCAGTAAAAATGACTTGATGAGGTGCCGAGCCTTATCCTTTTTTCCTGGACTTGAACCATTGAACAAGATGACACCCTGTAATGTATCTTTATAAAGCTTTAAGAATTGCATAATGAAATTGGGTGTTTACCTCTACGTTCCATATAGTTATTATATGACGTACATCCAGAAAGTAAGTTCCGTTTCCAATTCCTTCTTCGGGAAGAGCACAGACTGGGATTTAATGCATGAGCGTCTATTGTTCTAACTCACCGGCAGGGGCAACTTCAAGTAACGAGGAGATGTAAGTACTATTTTCTCATTATGGTAAGAATTTATGATGTTCAAGGAAATTTAAAATCCTGTTGCATGCAACTTAAACTTAGTGATTCGTTTCTTGATAGCGAGGAATACAAAAATAGTTGAAATTCATCAATACATTTGGACATTATTCAAAGAAAATGCTATGGGTTTCAATGAAGGACGAGAGAATTTGCTTGATGAATAACAAAGCAGGCGACCATCTTTGGTGAGATAAGATTTGATTCATGCAGTTGACGAGAAGGTAAGCAAGAACCGAAGATTCATTTTGACGACAATTTTTATAGATTTTCTTCAAATTTTTAGTACATTCTTCAATAAATGGTGTCTGGAAAACTAAATTTTATATACCTGTGCGATGAAACGCTGAGATAAATTGGTACAACATCGTGTCACTAACATTTTACTATGAAGAGGATATACATAAACTAGTGCTCCGCAATGGCATATGCGTGCATTATGGCTGGGACTATAGCGCAAGGTTTGTAATTCGTCTACATATACAAACTACCCTGTTAGCCGCCTCCGGGGCGTATGGTAGGAGGTGCTAGAACAACTGCTGTGAAAAAGAGAGTAAAAAAGGGTAGAGTAATTGAAAGAGGGAAATGACGAAAGTGAATTGTATTTTATCAGAGAGTCTCGATCTGTTAATGTCATTAATGGTACGTGTAGGAAGAAGAAATTTGGTACGCATCAGTACGGCAGGGTGTCTTTTTTATTTTGTCGCTCCTATCAGTTCTACAGGTGTAGTGCGTGGTTAAAATAATGTTCTCTATATCACTTTTAAACGCGTGTGATCTGAATTTTTCGAGTACTCTCAGCCCAAAAGAAACAATGGCACTTCATGATCATTGGTCGTTCAATCCTAAGATTAGTTTACTGCAGCTCTCCATCCTTCCCTATATTGTTTCCTTACTCCCCTTGGTAGTTCTTCTTATCCCCATTACATGGTCTCCGTATTTATCTCTTTTCCTTCCACTTGCGACTTTTCCCACTATTTTTACTTCTATTATGATCTTCACTAACTCATTGTGCCTCTGGGTGTGCCCATTCCACCTGATTCTTCTTTTCTGTATAGTGTTCCATGTTCTTTCCCTCGTCTACTCTTCTATATTCATCTTCATTTCTTATTTTATCCATCCATTTGATCTTATGCGTTCTCATCCAACACCAGGTTTCGAATCCTTCTCATATTTTCTGCCCTGCTTTTTCAATGGTCCATGCTTCCGATCCATAGAGTGCCACGCTCCTCACGAATGTTTTCACGTACTTGTTCCTCGTTCGTAGTCATATCTTCTTTGAACACAGTTGTTGCCTTTTCATCATGAACGCTTTCTTAGGTTGGGCTATAGTAGGATTTATACCCGTTGTACTTCTTCGGCCACACGTGATGGTGCTTCCAAGGTAGGTGAAGGAATCCACTTGATCTCATTTCTCTCTTCTTAGCGTGACTTCTGCTTTCTTCCGCATACTAGGATTTTGGTCTTCTTCTCTTCTTCTTCTTCATATTTTATATTCTTTAAGACCATGGTCCATTGCGTTCAGTATTCTCTGAAACTATCACGATTTACTACTATGACTGCGATATCGTCTGCGAAGAGGAGTATGTTTATTTCTCCTCCGTTAATCCTAATTCCGTTCAATCCCATTTATTGTGCTTTTCGTATTGCTTCCTCCAAGTGTATGTTGAACAGTGCTGGTGAGAGGTTCCATCCTTGTCTAGCTCCTTTTTTTAATTTTAGCTTCTATTTTCCTTCCGTCTCTCATTCGCATTGTGGCAACTTGCTGCTTGAATAGTTGATAGATCATTCTTCTGTCGTTGTAATTCATACCGAGTTTTTTTCAAACAGCCTGAATATATTTTCCACTCAACGTTGTTTGATGCTTCCTCCAAGTCTACGAATGCCACATGCAGCGGCTTGTTCACGTGTGTCGTTTTCTCTACTGTTACTCAGGGTTACCGTTACCTACCTAGTTCCTCTGGCCTCCCTAAATCCGAATTTGTTTTCCCAGAGGCTATCTTCAATTTTCCTTTCTATCCTTCGGCGTATTATTCGCGTAATCATTTTTGACGCATGTGACACCAGACTCAAGTTTCTGTGCTCCTAGCATTTCTCAGTCCTTGTCTTCTTCGGTATTGCAATAATTATGCTCCTTTGAACGTCCCCTGGTAGTTTTCCGCTTTTGTAGCTATCTTTGATTATTTCGTACATGTTCTTGGCTTTACTCCAAAGCGCATCGATGATTTCTTTGTTGATGCTGCCTGCACCAGGCGCTTTGTTATTCATTAGATCTTTCACTGCTCTGTCCAATTCGCTGGTCAGTATGTTTGGTCCCCGGTCATACTCGTCCACCTCACTCTCGTGTTTCATTAGGTTTTCCTCCAGGGGCCTTGGCATAGTTCTGCGATTTACTGTTTTCATCTATTCCCAATGTCTTTAAATCAGTATATTCCCTAGCATATCCCTGATGCTGTTGCTTTTCGTTTTTCGCTTTCCGAAGTGTCTCTTCTTTAACTTGTATGCTGTTTCAGTCTTCCCCTTCATCATGTTTTCGTTGATTTCCCCGTAGCAGTTTTCTATTCAATACTCCTTTGCATTCTCCCATTCTCAAATGACTTGGTTCCTAAGCGTCTTATAGAGGATTCCCTCACCCTTGTTTCTGGGGTTCTTGTATTCTCTTCTTTCATCAATAAGTTCCCTAATCTTCGTCGTAATCCCTGGTTTCTTTGTATCGGCTCTCCTATTCGCCAGTTGTTCCTCTAATATTTCTGCAATTATATTCTTCAACTCATCTTCCTTCAGTGCCCGTATGCCCTCCACTTTCTAGTTTCCTTTCCATGGCTGTGGATAATCTTTCTCCATTACCTTTTTCCGCCAGCGGTTTTCTGTTCCATCTTGGCACATACTTTATCTTCCTTATTTTCTTGTAACGAAGATGGCTCTCCATGACTACTAGATTGTGATCAATATTCATATCTGCCCCTGGAGAGCTCTTCCACTGCTTCACTTGGTTCTTGTTCCTCACCCTGACAAGTATGTAGTCTATTTGGTGCATGGCCCTATCCCATGGAATTTTCCATGTGTACCTTCTTCGCCAATGTTGTTCGAAGAGGATGTGCGATGCAACCATATCCTTTTCATTTCAAAACTCCACTAATCTTTCTCTTTTGACGGTGAAACCTCATGATAGAATAACAATGTATTCAACATACGAATTTGCGTTCACTAAATTGCGTAGCGGAACTTATTTTCTGGACATAGCTCGCATACATACTCAATTTAATCGCAAATGTGGAATACAAATTAATTTTATAATGATGCTGTCGCTCACACTTTATTTTTTTTGAACAATGCCACTTTTCTCAAAAGATGGTGAATAAACAAAACATATCCCTTTACTGGGTGCTTTTGTGCTTCCCAGAGATATAGTGGAGGCACTAAAAGAACACAACAGTTTCATGGCAACTGTTTCGCAACCGAAACAGTATCAAAACGAAACAGTTCCGTTGTACACCCTGTTGCGGACAACAACACCAAACAGCGGGCGATCTATCGGCTCAGTTAGAACACTGTTGGTAGTTCTGTATTGTAATGTAATGAGAAATCATTAACTTAAATAAAGTAACAATTTCATTTGGATTCATGAAAGATCAATACTTCACAGTTCTAATTCTATCTGCAACGACGGTCGGACATGTGTTGGCTGAATGAAGCAGCAACCGCCTGCTACAGATTAAAATACAACAAATTGTAGCTTATAATCGCAACGCAGCCACACGTGAAATGCAACAGAATAGAATACGAAGCATTATCCTCAGCTACCAGTTGCCGCTGTACTGCACAGAGCGCTGTGGCACGATCACGAAACTAACCTGTTGTTAGCAACAGTTATTTGAAACTGTTGCCTGGCCAAAACAGTTTCTATCCGACAACACTTAATTCCACCACTGCATAGAAATGTCACTCCGTTGACTAGGTTCAAATCACCTCCATAGGTTAAAATTCTGCATCGCCCTCATTAGCACCATTTTCCTCAACGGAACGAAATAACTGGAACGTTTCCCTTAACTCGACTTATCTCGGGGCTTCGTATTGGTCTTGGCAACTCGACAAGAGAATCTTCTCCAAAGAGATTCGCTTGTTTTTCTCGCACGATACTCGACTTTTGTTTTGCTCTTATTTCGATACTCTTGGAGCGCTCGAAATCCGAACCGAAAACTTCCCTTCCCCCTCGCCCTAAGGGCGAGGCAGAACCTTTTGATGTTATCGTGCATTTGTGCACACACACACACACGCCTAATGGAACTCGATCGCACACATGGCCTTGCGAAGCCTATTTATTAGCTCACTTGGGCGGTCGGACGCGTGAAAAAATGAACTACAGCCGTCCTGCAGGGACACCAGAGCACGTCAAACAAAAAAAGACAACAAAGGACGCCCGACATCCCTAATAAGATCTCACCCCTCTATGGAGACCGTAGGGGAGGAGGATATAAAACAGGAAAGATGAATAAAATAAATAAACAAAGGGTAAGGGGTTGGGTGGTGTGCTTTCAGGTTCAAAACACATGCGCATGGAGGTAGGGGTGTTTTATTTTTCCAAGAGAGAGAGAGGGCAGGACCAGTCCGCTCGCCGTTCGTTGGTCCTGGAAGCAACCCCGAGATGTAAACTTGAAGATGGGGAGAGGAGGGTGGTGGGAGGGGGTTGATATATACATACATATATGTATAAAAATACAGCATGAGGGTGGGTGGGATGCAGCGGGGTCGTACACGGAGAAGGAGGAACGGGATGGACGAGGCTTTGGAACGCCGCGCGACAGTCAGGTGTTTCTGCAACTTGAGCCGCGTGCCGCGGAGGGGTCGGAGGGCGCTGCGGGGAAGATGGGATGGCCCGAGGGGCAGTTCCTCGGTGGCCTGGAGATCAAGACGACTTTATCGCCTTTCCCTGCCGCCTTCAACATCATGTGCTCCAACTAAATGTGTCTGTGCTGGCGTCGTATAAGTGTGTGTGTGTGTGTGTGTGTGCATGAGAGAGAAGGGTTGGGAAAGAGAAAAAGAAGAAAGAAATCTTTTGGCTCTCTCTCCTCCTCACCCTATTTCTTTCCTTCTCCCCCTTCCACACCTTTTATCGCCCCTTCGCCTTCATTCCTCCCTTTTTCAACCTCCCTACCTACCTCAGCGTGTACGGATCGTCTAACATGAGGGGCCGCAGCGATCTCGCCTCGCCACGAGAGCTTCCACCACGGTTCGCTGTTTTAGACGGCCCGACTGACTGAAGACGGCTGTAGACTCCGCGCCTGAGAGAGTCACCGAACGGAAATTGGTAGACGCAAAAATGAAGCAAATCTTGCTAAGGAATAATGGTGACTATGATTAATTCCACGAAATTTAATAAACGACCCGGGCTGCAACCCATACTGTCATCTTCCTAAAGTATGTCAGGATATTATGTGTTGAAACTTGGACCAGAGATAAATTCATGCATTTTTTTGGATTTCTACTCCGAGTAGGGAAGTAAAGACTGAGCCGGGTAATGGGCCAGACCAGGAGAACATGCTGTCTACCGCAAGAGGACTCCTACCATCACACTTCTTCTTCCCACCGCCGCCATCCGGTACAAAAGGTCTCCCTATTATAAACTTTAGTACAACTTGCATATTCCATCTCGGACGGTTAATCACTCCTCAAGGAGAGGAAATATCTGATCGATGCTCTGTAGAAGAATGGCTACAGCAAGAAATTAAATATAAAAAGCATGAGAAAATGGATACCTGGAAAGATAAACAACTACAGGATATGTCTCCTAATAGGATCTTCGAGGAGAAGGAGAAATAAAAACGGGTAGTTTAGGCAACCAACCCATACATAGGGACATCAACGAAGATATCCAGGATATTAAGAAAAATAGCGTAAATCACATGTTTCAATGGCGCCAATAATACGGGTGACATCGTACCAAAATCCAAAGAGCACATCCCAACTATGGCCTACGAAGGTAAATAGGAAGTGAAGAGTAACTGTGGTAAATCATACATTGGAAGAGCCAACAGATGTCGGCTAAAGTAACACAGGACTCCACCTTTCGGCCGTGGCGGAACATGTACAGTCTGGGAGGAGAAATTAATTTCGAGGAAGCAAAGGTGATCTCGAAAGAGTGATTATACGTGAAGCCATTGAAATCGCAAATAATCCTAACAGTTTCATCCAAGAAGACGGTTACCAGCTCTACGACATGGGGAAAAGAATTTCCAGGAACAATCCGACGCATGAGAGACCTTCAGCCGCATATGGACGACCAACATTCGCCATCTTCACTCCGACCTGAAGACACCAGGTGCTGGAAAAACTGTTACCAGCAATGAATAACACATCCGGTGGAAACCCGAGAATGCCACCTTCATATTAGAAATGTCACGAAGGTCTTCGCACTTGATGCAATTGCTCGTTTGAACCAAATTGACACAAAGAGCATCATAGCCGCACTGGATTTTTTTCCAATTCAAGACACTCGTAGGTGGGCGATATAAATATGCTTTTACACTCCTTTTAAGATATTTTTGATAGGAAATCATTGTTTATTGATGGAAACTGCCTAAAAAGGTCTGATTCAATATGCTTGTAGACTCAAAACACTTGAGAATCGTCGAGGGAAAGTTTTAAGGGATAAAAATGGATTATATGGTGGTGTCTTGGTCATTAGGAAGATCCCTACTTATTTAAATATTTGGGTTGCATAAAATATTTTTATTCAGCGGGTCAAGACTATATGCAATGGTAAGATAAGGAATGACTGAGTGCAAAATTTTCGTAATATTAATCTCACTTACTGTCATGTGGTTTAGGGTGGAAACAATTAACGTCATTAATATATTTTTTACGCTTTCATGCCAACTTCATGATTTTACTTTTTGGAAAGACTAATAAAACTCAAGGCTTCACAGAAAGAATAATTCAGTCAAAAATATCAGCCTTAATGGGGCAATCGAAATAGATACAAAGGATTAATAGTATTTCCAGTCCGTTTCCTCTGGTCACCCACGAACCATGCTCATGAATTATAAACTCGACATTATTGGAATACATATTCCAATAAATACAAATCAGAAGGCGCCTTGTATTTTCTTTCAATATAAAAGCGTGAAATCAACGTTCATGAGTGTTTCACACGTTTGCCAAAATTCTGATCGGAAATATTACTTAGATTATTTGTGCTCGCATATATTTCTCTTCTTAGCTGCTACTAGCTTCTTTTGGAATAATTTCCGGATTTCATGATGAGCATATGTTAGCACAGCGCGTTTTAATTCATTTTAAGGTATTATAATGTAATTATGCTGATTTTATATTTTGAATATCATGAATACAAACCACCGATTGAGCATACTTTTGACAAGCTACAGCCACCACATATGAAATGTTAATGCTGGCAAAGAAAATACGATAGCATTACGCATGGTACTTACGAATTTAGGGCCATAGAATATACAATTATTTTTAAGTGGTTGTGAATGAAATAGAAATGCGACAAATTTTGCTTCTCTCCGTTATACGCCTTAATATTACGCCTGGGTGAATTAAGTTTACATTTGGAGGTAACTGACCCAGGATCATCATTTTGCATGTAGTAAGTACTCAAATATGAGCCATGAAAGACCATTCTGAATTATTCATAATGCACAGTCACAGAAAATAGTGTAGTGAAAGTACATTCTAAATATTAAGAATGGACTCAGAATTTCGGATCGCAAATTAATTTGATTCCATCAAAAAAGGTCCATTGGGTGTAACATCGCTATTTATTCACCATAATTATAGTATAAATCACGTTTGAGGTGATATTTTATTATTATAATACAATTTTGTCAACTTTTTGGGTATATATTAGCACAAAAAAACTTAAAACCTGCGATTTCCATTTATTTTTACGAACACTGGGCATTCCTATGCTGGCTGGCTAGTGCAACAATTTCATACTAAGTAACAAGCTAATATACACATTCATTCTATTTATTTTTATATCACTTCTTCCAAATCATCTTCACTGACCATTCAAGTCCTCTTCTTTTCCTCGCCAAGACCTTCCTTGTAAAACGGAGCAGTAAGATGGGCGTTGGCGGAAGATGTTTTTCATACCCGAGGATCATGAATTCTCCCATAAACTCCACTCATGAATCTTGTCTAGTTCATGAATCTATTTATTCGGGGCATAAATTGATACATCCGCAAACTCACCGATGCTATGCTATGAACTTTTGCAAAAGATTTACGATTTCACTGACTGGTGTAGATTACTCTGATTATCATTCAAAATAATGAGGCATAGTAGTTTATTTTCTTTCAAATGTTTTAGTCAAAATAAATTAGTAGATATCTTAGTTGTAAGTATAGCTTCCTTCATCGAGAATAAATCCCTAAAAAACTGCAAAGTTAATCGAAGGGATGTTACAATTATTAATGGCAATGAGCACATTACTCGGGGTAACTTTACCGCAATCGATTTTTGAAAGTCTTTAGATTTCACATTTAGATGAACCATGCGGATAGCGTTCCGTAAACTGATATATATTTATCAAATTTTAGAACAAATTCTAAATATGAAATTTGGTGCTATTATGATATTACCGTAACCGTGTTTAAAGACTCGAGCACTCCCTTTTCGCTCGTCGTTTGATTCCCATGGAAAAATATCATAAAAATTTACCACTCTAATGAAATAGGAAACAAATAAGAAAAAGTGAATAAATCTATATGAACGGTGAATAGTTCAAGTTTCATAATGTATCCATTCTTCCATGACTTCTCCTTCCAAAATAGAAAATACTAATTAATTTGACTTTAATTGTTTCTATCCTTGATGATATGCAACCCCATAATCTACAAAAGAGCCTTGAACCTATCAGTTCAGAATGGTACTCGTGTCTACCAAACTGAATATAAGTGCTAAAATAAGTGGGCATACAAATTGATGTAACTTCAAAATTATTCAATTAATGGAAATATAAAGCGTAGGCTGAAGAGTTTATCATTATGATGCAGTCCCTATTTGGCTCATTATGTTCATGGACACGGTAACAATGTTGATCGAGAAGAGTTTTAGTACTGCAGTATGTGTTTGGCGCAGCACTATTACCTAAAAACCTGACCTATGGAGGCTCATGCTGAAATCATTAATCTTACAAATTAGATCAAGAGTGGATGCGAGCGCATTTAACTCCATGCGTTTCAATAGTTCAGATTTCATTCATCTAAATGCACTCGTCGCTCTAATAATGGACAATGTCATCCATAGCGTTATGAAATAGCTGAATTACAACCACTAAAAATTATATATCATGAAATGAAATTACAAATGAAACCTCAAAACTCGAAACGATAAATGATAAAATTAATATTTCAGAGGTGAATGTGATGAGAAGCATTATTACACACAAAAAAGGCAAGGGACTATCGAGAAAAATATAATTATATCCCCAAATATAAGAAGAATAGACCATAAAAATTCTGCAAATTATCAACAACCCCATTAATAACATCCGTACAAATTCCCAGAAAGACGTGCATACAGAAGCATATGAGAAGAAAATGAGGTCTGCTATTTGAAGCCCAATTAGGCTCAGAAGGAAAAAAAGACAGAGGCAATTTTATCCCAGATATCCCAGATCTCCGCGGGTTTCTATGAAGAGTCTGCAAAATGATCAGACAACTTTTATTGCCTCCGTCGATTCCTCGAAAGTATTTGATAACGGCAATAGGAAATTCATACCGACCACCCTAAAAAATATGAATGGCTTACAATAAGAGTGGAGAGAAATCCAGGGCTCAGAAATATAGAGAACACTCATAATAATGATAGTAATAATTTCTATATGGGCCACATCTTTTGCCCATTACGGCCAATTAAAGACATTTAGACCAGAAACACAAAATCATACCCAGGATATTGGATTTAGACCAACTAATCAGTATGCGAATCCGCGGCCTCAGGCCTGCAAGTGAGGACCATACCTCACCAATACCGAGGCTTGTGAGGCACGCACTTGCACACCATGGGCAATTGAAATTAAAACTGTGACTGCTAATTAAATGAAGAAATGAAAGTACATAGTGCTAATTTCTCATTTACTGAGACAATCGCACTGAATTAATCACGCTTGAGTTAAATGAATTAAAGTTGAGTTAAAGCCAAGATAAAATAAGGAATACATGTACACATTAGAACAGCATAATAGGCTTTTTAGGCCAGAAGTCACGAGAAGAAATCTTTTTAAAGATGAAATAAATGCCAGTGGAAATGATGCAGAAAAAGCATTACAAAAAGGGAACAATGCGAAATAAATATTTCGACGGTGAAAACGGGAATCCAATCTGGACTGAAAATAGGACGGTAAAGACAAAAAAATGCATTCGTTCCGTAAAATGGGAAGCAGAAGCAAGAGAGAGAGTAGAGATAAATAATGAAATATAACACGATCTTATACCCTCGCACTGTCTAGTACGTACAGATAATAACTATCGCAGGATATAAAGGCAGAGATATCTCTTTATTATCCAGAAAATCACAGCAGAGATGAATTTTTAAGCAGGGACTGTAAGTCTAAACAAAATAAAAAGAAGAGGTGATATAATTTTATGAAGGATCATTTTTTTATCAACGAGTAAAATTGGGAGGAAATATAGGTATTCTAAAATCAAGGTAGTCTCAGGAATTGTTATACCTTGTGTACATGTTAATACCTTTCATTCATATTAGTTTCTAAATTTACGATATACAGCCATGGGAAAAACTTTGAGTAAATAATCTACGTTAAAATTTAGTTTGTCCCACATGTAGTTTGCAAGTACCTCTGATCCGCTGCCCCTTTAAGTAAAGCATAACATTTCTTTCGTTCGTTGGGGTGTGAATCGTAAAGTAAATGTAGTCATTCGCCAGGCAACACCTTGCTCATCGTCCAATCCCCTTGCGTCTTTCTTCGTGACTTAACCTAGTTTCCCGTAGAATATACTCCTGGTCGCAATTTTAATCTGCCCGCGAGCTTTGGCTCCGTATCTAAGGGGTAAATTCCTGCCATCTTACCCCGGTCGTAAACATATCTTCCCAATTGGTTTCCACCGAATCATCAGAAAAAGTGGTTTGACCAGGAGTAGCCGCATGAGTAGAAATTAAAAATAGCAGCAATAAAGCCATAGTTTAAGATTAATATTTCATAAATCTTGGCGACAAAAAATTGCTGAGCGCTCGGACACATGCCTTAAAGCTTGCGCAAGAAGTGCAGCGTAAGTCATTTACCGCAAGTGCAGGCTCATTAAGGATTCAAACCATCTGGAATATTGTACTATGCTCTAGTTTAGTTTTATTCTGCTTCGCAGCAATTACTTCTCAAGCATATATTCCGATCAACTCGACGGAGAAATGGGAGGATTCAAAATGAGAAATGAACACGTATTTGAAGACGATGAGAACTTTCATTTTTATAAATTTCAGTTTTTTAAATCATATCTAAAATTGTCATAAATATCCTGACCTCATCTTTAATGAGTGTTGAAGGTAACCAAAAAAAGACGCAACTCACAAAATAGGTCATTTGCGTAAACATGTAAATGGCAGGTTGAAAGAAGTAGGATTATTTGAAAAATGGAAGTTAAATGAAGTGAAACCCGGTGTTAGCATATGCCTATTCAAAGCACAGACGGGAAATACGCAATTATACAGACAGAAAAGTGTGCCAACTGCTCGTGAAATGCTTTTAACCGATCATTGGGGTTTAGAATGGGTTCCTGCTGGAATATCTCTTCCAATTAGAGATGGGCTACATCGTTCATTCCGATGACCGACTCATCCATCGGACGTTCAGTTAGAGGAGTCGATTCTTGAAACTCGTTCTCGTTCAATATTTTTCGTAAATCAGTGGTGCCAAACTTTTTTATGTCCCACACCCCTAAAAATTTAATTTTTTCTCGCGCCCCTTAAAGTAATTATTTATTTAAGAATGAAAGTGAAGATGACCAAAACAAATGTTTATGATCAATTTTAATAGTATAAAGACAAAACTGAAACAAGAAAAAGAAAAATATATTACAGAACAAATTAAAAGTTAGTATATATAAATCCAAAAAAATACACCTATGAATGAAATTTATTTTTTTAAACTTAAAACTTATGTTCAAATGTCCTCTAGTCAACTTAGCTCATGAACCTTTTTTTCTTGTTATTACATAAGATTTTTTTTAAATGTGGCCAGTTGCCCGTAGCAATCCGTATGTCTGCTTGTGCACCCAAGCAATTGTTGCAAGCAATGTTGTCTTGATTGATAAAAGGGAACTAAATCCAGGCTCACTTGAGTATGTCGTCGCGAAAAGGTTGAGTACAGTTTTTTCACAAAGTTTTGGAAGTTTCTCAAATCACGATTATTACGTCAATGCACAACACCAATAAATAATAAGAAATTAAAATCGAAGGCAATTCGCTACTAAACATTAAACAACAAGTTCGACTCCTATATTATATGCCTCGATTAAATAAAAAGTTATGGGGCTATGCCATGAAAAAGGAAACAAAGCAGTTGTCTGTCAGTGGCACACAGTGGACCCTCCAGACTGGAAGACCCTCCCTTCCCCCTTTCCCCCTCTCCTGGTCCTTACATTTGGATGCCAAGAAATTTGACGAAGGCCTCCTTTCCTAAGTACATTACTATTTCATCCACTGTGCCCTCGAGCGATGAATAGTCCCCCATGAGCTTAGAAATCTTCAATGGTTCCCGATTGCTTCGGACGACCTGTCGTCGCCGGGCGAAAGAAATGGAGAGGTCGACTTTTAAAATCCCAAGACCTGGACCCCTCAGTTTCCCTTGGGTGCCATAGAGTTCCTGGAGCCTCACACAACAGAAGATTATCCCGATTATTAAGCGTTTACACATATAAAACGCTCCATAAAATGAAAGAACATGTCCAGTCCCAACCCCCTAACCCACACACGATGGCAAACTCCTCATTAGACCCATAGAGCTAGGGGTGGTGAAGACTTCTTGCTTGTCGGCAAGTGGAAAGGGAACGGGCGAGTGTTGAATGATTTGAGGTGAAAATGGATACATCCATCGTTTGTGGGTTAGACTGGACACGTTATTTTCATTTTATGACATGGAAGACATCTAGGGGTTAGAGGCATATATCGCCCTGGATATGCCTCTAACCCAAACCTCCGTCAGGAGTTACACCCTAATTACGACAATGTTCCCTTCGCTTTTCCTCTTCCCCGAGGCACTACCACCCGACCTAACTCTACCTTAGAAAACAATATGCCTCAAAACATTTAGCATAGAGTTTCTTAAATCTATAAATATAGTGTTTTATGAGCATGCTTCAAAAGCTGTCGCCTATGAGAAAAATCATGCTATTTGTTGAAACATATACGTATGAAACCTAAAAAAGATGAAATGCAAATAAAAAAGTGAAGGTGCCATATCTCTCGTTGAAATTCGTTCGTGGCGTCTGTATATTCCCATCTTTGCCGAGTGGTGCGCCCATTTTCATCTACAAGGCCACCGAGTAGTCTTGATAATTGTCTTGGTGGCCATGTATAGGACTCTGTTACGAGTCGTAGGAACGACGGTTCATTACCATGAACGATTCAGTTCACCAATTCACCTCAAAGAATCGTTCGATTAGATTCGTTCGTTCGCGACCGACCCACCTCTACTTCCAATGCCGGAATTCAAACCTTAGCCCTCGGCAAAGAAAGCTGGCTCAAAATGCCGCTCTACCTCTATCCCCCAAGAAATTTCATGTCCAACCGTAGAGTTCTACACGATAAGTTGACCAATTACAAACAAAACGCCTTCATAATCTGTCCAAACCCATACTACCGCGGTTTACATTCAAGTGCAATCAAATTCATTGGTGAACATAATAACTTTTTTCAAGATAGGTTCAAGATTCTCACTGCCTTGATGGTGATGGAGAATATAGATGAATCAGACTCAGGGGTCGAGGGTTCGAATCCCTACCCAGTGGGTATGTCGTCACGAAGATCATGAAAGTGTGTTTATCAACATCCATTCCACATTTACGTCACTGGACCTTGGCTCTGTGTTACATCGATGGCCAAGGAAATTCGTGATATCCGATAGTTAGCAATCTTCCCAATCACACTGAAGACCTATCATAACTCGGAAAGAGTCGTCTCAAAAATTAACACCATAATGCACTGTACGCAAATGCATATTCAAAACAAAGCATCCACGATTATATTATGGTTTCCATTGGTTAAAGAGAACATTTTATGATAAGCTGGACTTAATGGGAACAAGTAACTCAGAACAATACATGGCAATTAAGGCATTCTTTCGGTTCATGCGATTAGTTCTCACATTCAATGCAAATCAGACTTCACTCTCATTTACTTTCACGCACCATTCTTCATATATAGCCTACTTTCTACCAAGGTCCTCTTTGAGAACATCAAATACTGTTCCACATTCAGCGACTTTCGTTACCATTGTACCCTTCATTGATACTCTCATTTGCACTCGAGCATTATGATTTATCAAGCTTTCGAGTCGTTACCTTTTCATGCACACTCCCAGTAAGTTTGCATCATTATCATTCGATCAAGGGACATCAAATGGAAACCTTTCCAAATGGCCCAATTAATTTCAACAGACGTTTCTTATCAAATCAACCATTCATCTTCCTCTTAATCTCTTTCCAGAGATACCGTCATCTAAAACTACGGTTTCCTTATAAATCACCATCTATAATTTGAACCACTGCATTCATTTGTCCATAGGCACGTTGCCAGGGGGGGCATGAGGGGCTTCAGCCCCCCCTGAAATTTCAAATCCTATTGTTAGTTAAGTTTTACAATGTATTATTTTGGATGAAAAATACAAGAGTTCGAGAGTGGAAAAAGGTAAGAACAAAACAGTTTTCTATAAAAAAAAGTAGCCATGAATGCGTAAACCGCAACAATGAATAAAATGAAACCAAGAGAGGACCCCACCCCCCCCCCCCCCCCCCAGGCTTCACATCAAACCAAAATCCTGGCTACGTCACTGCTTGTTCACAGTACGCTCCAGCCAATACCTGCGAGCCCCAGCATCCGTATGGTAGCTTAGAAACCTAAGGGGCACTTACCTTAAACTGTTTCACTGCATCATAGATGATTATTTCTCTCCTTTAGGATCAATCCCACAAAAAAACTGCTTTCGGCTTCAAGACTTCAATGCTTGCCTACCTATTGATAACAACAATATCCCGTCCCAAGCGAATTTTTTCACGTACAAAAACATGAGCTCAACTCACCATAATCCTAGACTTAAATTTTTATTCTTTTCTATTTACACTCATCAAATTCTAATTTATTTCATGCTTTTGTCCGCTTTTCTTAAAAAAGACCTCCATTCTCGCGGTCATGTGATGCTATTTAGCATCATACTAAGTGAGGCCTTTATCCCTGAACTCTGTCAATTGGTCACGATATAAAACGATACGATTGAGGACAATTAATTTAGCAGTTGATACAGAATTTTATATACTCTTTTTCATTAATAAACAGTTAAGTGCAGCCGATCGAAATGAATCTATCGATGCATTTAGCAGAAACATTCGCACAGGCGTCAATAAATGGCCCCAACGTATTCCTCAGCTTTTTATGGGGAGCCTACTGAATTCTATGCATCAAGAAGCATTAGTGAACATAAGTTCATAAAAATATCTTCAAAGAATTAAAAGTATACCCAAAATCAACTACGAATTTTACTTCTGAACTTGCACCATACATTTGAATTTCGCTGGCTCCTGTGTATCCTCAGCAAGTGATTTCCGCCAAAGCTGCCCTACATTTTCCCTTACCTATCCAGTCAAAGATGAGATAGCATGATATAATTGACATGTAGTAACGCAATCGAAAAACCTTGGAGTGCAACTCCGGGAAGCATCAATCCTTACGGGTTCGACTGAACTATCATATAAAATTGTTCATTTCACATCTAAAACCTTCCAAATATATGCATCCGTAGGCTATATATGGATTTATATTCGTAGAATATGGGCGAGTGGCTTCAAAAAATACTAAATAAGTCCCTCAGTAGTCATGAAACAAAACTAAAAAACTGTGAATGCAAATAAATTTATAAAATATTTTTGATATTATCATTCTATTTTGTTATGTCGACGTGTAGAATACCAATGTTATACCCATCGAAATACTTCATATTTGCAACAAAAAACCCAACGTGGATTTATCTAGCTCCCTTTGTACCATCATTTTGTATTTTTTATGCAACCAAACTTAAAAGAGTTAATGTGGACAGGTTGTTGATTACAATCACTTTAAACTTGATATATCCAATCACTACACGATTCGCAGCTTGGTAACATCCGGCATTTCATCATCTCACCTCGTAGTCCCACCGGATTACAGCAGAGGCGTAAAATTTTCATGCCTTTCGAGATCTAAAACACCGCCAAAGAAATTTGTAGCCCCACGTCCATTAACTGAGAAAGTTTCCTGGAATATGACACTATTGCTGTCGCTGAAATTGATACTAAAATTATCAACTCGCCACAAAGTGTAGGTCGGCATTTGTTTTGACCTCGATGAAAAAATACGGCCGTTCGGCAGCTGGAACAATAAAAGCCCGTTTAGTGACCGATTTGATGAGATGCTCGACGCAACAATTACCCCAGGATCAAGTGCACGTGAGACGGAATACGTTAACAGAAAGAGATCTCGATTTTGATCATTCGAGCTTGAGGTTCCGTTTACTGGTCGAAAGGGGGCAAACGCAATTTGCTATAAATATAAAATGGACGAAATTTAAGTACCTTTTAATCTCTACAAATTAAAAAATCTGTAAAACAATATCCCTCTTGAAGCTTAGTAGGCTGAGATTATATAGCACTGTACAGAAAATCAAAACATGGATGATGTACTCCATTTGAAAATACATGCTGGTGGAGGAAATTAAACCTTTTGAGACTTTGGTCTATGAGAACAGATCTTAACAAACCTTCCTAACTGAGCGAACATTTTCAGAGAACGTATTTTCAACCATAACGTCTGTGCAAGAAATAAAATAATTACAACTCACGAAATCCATATCAAGAAGTTTTAAGATTTCGTGTCATAGCTTTAGAATAGAATTCTGTCGGATAGAAAGTTGAGTGTTCTACAAAAAAAATACAGCGCTATTCCTGTTTAAAGCTACCATCTAATTTCTAAAATAAAACTATCAAGAATCCATAACCTATGGAAAATACATACTTTTCACAAATTAAAAGTTCTCTAATCTCCATTGGCATTGGAACTTTACTTGCCAAGTAAATCAAAAATATTACACGTTGCATTTAAAAATTAACTAACCAAGCGTTATTCCATTTTTACACAACTGCCCAAAAAAACGGAATGCTATGTTTTCAGCGGCTGGCTATGTATGAACGTATGCATGTTTGTTAGCAACATGCATAGCAACCTAACGACTGCACCGATATTGATGCACAAACACTTATTTGAACCACTACGTTACTGGGAGTGTCATAGGCTACATTGTACCGGAAGTTTACTTCCGGTTTAACTGGAAGTGTTACATTTGCACGTTAATATTACCGTGGCAACCGAACGTATCCATAGATTTCGATGAGTGACCATTCAGTGGACTTTATAATGTGATTGTGAGTGTCTAATATGTTATCGGAAATTTACTTCCGATTTAGACCGTAAGTGTTACCTTTACATCAGTACGACCCTTCAATGGACTTAATAATACGATCGCGTGTTTAATAGACTATATATTATACGAATAAAAATTACAATATTTTGTTCTTTCATTTCTCCGATTCATCTAAATAGTTCTATTATCATAATAGGTTACCTTTTATATTTAATTTACCTTATATAATTTAAAAAATTCACTAAAAAGAACAAAATAAAAAATGTTAAAATAAAAATTATTAAAAAATTAAAAAACACGACTGCAAAAAAATAGCACTAAAAAGATAAAAACAATATTTGTTTTCGCTTCGTTGAATAAATATTGATTAATATCTGTTAATAATGTTTTATTACGAATAGGTGTTGGTGGTAATCTGCAACCACATATGTCACCTGGTATGCCTTTTATCAATTGGGAAATTTTGACCTTCGATTAAAATGATCAATGCAGTCGGGGACTGTCTGTATATCTGTACATGTTTGTTATGTAACACTGTCTAAATAGCCCCCGACTACATTGAAAATTTTAATCGAAGGTCAAGATTTCCCAATTGATAAAAGGCATACCAGGTGACATATGTGGTTGCAGATTACCACCAACACCTATTCGTAATACAATATTATTAACAGATATTAATTAATATTTATTCAATGAAGCGAAAACAAATATTGTTTTTATCTTTTTAGCGCTATTTTTTGCAGTCATTTTTTCCATTTTTAAATAATATTTTTACTAAAAGCAATATGCAAAATTAATCATTTAGCTAGTCTTCCATTTGCCCAATACTATGTTCGTTACGTGGGGTTATTTATATCCAACCGCAAAATTGTCTGCGAAAAAAAAATCTAAATTTCGCAGGACACTACTGCCACTTTTTGCAGCTGGCCGCATTTTTAAAATTTTTTTTCATTTGATACAGAGAAAAGGTTAATATTGGCGACTGAGTGTAACTTTTCTGCCTCTTTTTTTTCAGATAACGCCGAAGAACAGCAAAGCGGTTGCGGCGCCTGGGAAATCTTTCGGCGGCCGAATCTAAGAATCAGGATTGCACTGAGGAAGGGAGGGAAGTGGGGGGGAGATAATCCAATGAATGGGATTCAAAACGGTCGCTTAGCAAAATGGGGGACATCATCTCTCAACCTCCTCCTCCTCCTCATCATCACCATCTTGCCACTTTGCCCGTTGCCGCGCCCACCAGACTACCCCTCCCCCCCCCCCTCCAAGCAATTGGACAGTTAAGTGACGATAACTTCGGCTAGAGTTGTAAAAGTAAATGAGTCGTTTTTATGCCTTCATTTTTAGCGGCTCAGCGGTAAAAGAAATTAATTACGAGAGAAGGACGAAAAAGCCAACCGCTTCGAGAGATAATCTTCCGCGTCGGAGTTATTAAAAATTCATTACGCCGATTGGACTGCCTCACTCACTCTGCAACTCCCTTCGATTCCCACCCCCCCCCCTCCCTCTCTCTTCCCTCCCCCTCCACCCCCCCCTCATCTCCCCCTCCCGAAGCCTCTGATGACTTGTTTCCTTTCGTGACGAAACGATGGAAAAAAACAATTATGAAAGCTCTTTCTTTCTCTCCTTCTCAAGCCTTTCCGTTTAGATGACGAATGAAGTTTCAAAGTTCTAACGGAAGAGGCGCAATAAAAGTTTTTAATTCAATTCCGAGGAAGAGACCGAATTTCCGCGTATAAGGAGTATAATTCCGAGTCGACGCATGTTTGACCTCTGCGAATTAATAAAAAAATTAATTTTCCGGATATAAAATCCCATCTTGATTCGCCAACGGCAACAGATACTCTTTAGTTTCTTAACTGACTAATGATATATTAGACAAGTTAGCCGTGATGATATCCACGATTATTGACCGTATCCCTCTATTAAAATGGGAGTTTAAGAAAAAAATATGTATTAGGATAAATATGAGAGGTGAAAACTTGGACTTACTGTAAGCTCGCTAAAAAGAGGGACTACTACTACGTTAATAACAGCTAAAAAGGGAAAGAGAGAGTTTCACGGATTATATCCTGGCTGGCTGGTCTAAATGCTTTCCTCCCGATACAAGAAGGAATAGGTAATTGCCGTTGAAAAATCATTCCGGAATCTATCATGGGCACAATACCTCAGCGTCTATTTATTGAGAGATAACTTGCCTCTTATACTCGTTATTTTTTCCCACTACCACTACTCTGGAAAGCTAAATCTAGGGCGAACTGACTTTTTCAATTGCGTGTGCCGTCGCAATCTAGGAGGTCTTATAAAAGTCGTTTTGTACGAGGCATCTAATTGCAAAATTTGTTTAACAGAAATTTCGAGAACGCGGGTATGGAATTAGAGGAGGGGCTGTTTTCCCTCTCTGTCGTTTATGCATTTGCGCATGCATTCAAGATATTCACCGCTTTACACACGACGCAATTTTCTATACACATCCATACATACATTGCAGTTGTACAATAAAGTGCCTCGCGTAAAACGGCCATAAGAGATTGGCAACTACAATTCCCATGACACGATACATACCTCATCTGCATAGTTTGTAGAGCCAATAATGAGTCAAGTGTTCCATTCCGTGATTTGCAGCAACAGTATAAACACTCAAATAAAGTTAAATCAAATAATTCCGAGCCGCAAGCGTATTTTTATATAAATGAACATTCATCTAATTGCAGCAATTTTGCAGCTAGATTGAAAGTCCTCAATATTGTTTCAGGGTAACTTATAAAGAATGTTATGGTAAACCAATAATTTTGAACACATCAAAATTTTTTCAAGCCCTAAGACGGAGAAAACTTAGTTATATTCGTCTATTTTTGAGGATTAAAAATTACGCAACGAGAAAACATTAAACAGTAATTTCGCCTGACGGAATTCGATGTTAAGAGAAAAATCTAGACGGTCGCATCGATCGAAATTGATACCTTTATAATTAGAGCAGTTCAAGCAATAAAGTAGTAAGTGGGATTTCTACGTTGTATCTCAACAAAATAGATTAACATGACAGCAAAGTAAAATACTTCTGAGTTAATCAACATAAATTCTATCAGTGATCCAACTATCAGAGCGAACATTTCAAAATACCTCTTGCACGCATAGGAATATGAAAGTTCTAAAATGTGAAGGCTAAATTATTTAAAATGCGACCACCTTTCCTCTGTCTCAGACAGCAACAGTCATTCAATTTTTCACTGAGAGGGAACAGAGACGTGCAAGGCACAGGTTACAGGTAATGGTCGCAGGTAATCAGTGAATGACCCCATCTTAAAATGTTACGTCACGCAATGAGTTCACCAAACCTAACTATGCCGGCACCTTGAACTTCAGGAGTGATTGTTAAAATTTATACGGTCCTTAATTCGTGAAGGCATTTCAAGGACAGCCCAGAAGTGTCTATCGTCCGGATCTGTCTGCCGCATTAAACTCTTTTGGCCAGCCATTGTGCAGACGGAGAATAGCATAGAGAAAGTGGTCGAAATTGGCACACGCGCCAAGTAAAGGTCCAAGTTGCCACGAGGAGTCAGTTGGGTTGACATACATGGACAGAAATGGAAGGTGAATGAACGGAAGAGCAAGCAGTGCCAGCGTTCAGACCTAGAACTCATATATACATACACACAAGGAAAGGTTCGCCAATAGGCCACAAAAATAAAAAATACTACACTTAACAGGGGGTGGGGAAAGAAAAGTAAAAAGAGAGATGACTTACAGGGAACGTTTCGGGCATATAAGCCCTTTCCTCAGCTAGAGAAAAAGTCTATATATATATATATATATATATATATATTGGTTTGTCAACCCGATTAAGAGTGCTTACCATATTTTCAAGCCAGAGAATGCGAAAATTTTGATAAACCATTAACTTTTTAACTTTACTCGCTATACTTGGTTAGTCAACAAAATGGCTTAAAATTGGCACCCGTTTTCATCCATCTATGGGTGGTATTAGAAAAGGATGCACTGGTAAAGGATGAGACGCTTAATGGAATCGAAAAGATGTAGCCTGTTGGTATCCAAAGCTAAGAAAAAAAGCTAAAAAGTTAATTTTACCCTAAAATCCCTCTAACCCTACATAGAATTTCGTATGTGGTTATTCAACATCATTCATGTATTGTCTAGTCAGTCCCCGGAAGCTATTGAATAAATACAAAATAAATGAAAATTTTAAAGCGTAGCAAATTCAAATAAAAATCACTTGATCTGCCTTCACGGCATTTCACCACTCTTCAAGAAACCTGAAGTAGTTATTTCCTTACTTCCCCATTTTGCACTAACCTAAATCTTCGATTCATTTCTCTCATGATTTTCTATAATTTTGAAAACAATGCGAGGTTTTCCTATTGAATACCACCAACCACAATCACGCATTTAAGGAATGAAAATGTCGGAGGATTTAGTTTTCCGTCGTTAAAACCATTAACCCCTCTTGTAATAGATAGCGTTGATGAACATTAACAACGACTATGTGCATAAATCCTCCACTCTTTAATATATATACCACATTTACCTTTGATAATGGACAAATTATACTCCAACTGCTACCATCTGCCCTCGGATGTCAACCAGCAGCCCACAGCGACCTCTCCATGACGGAATGTGCAATGCCCTTAAAATGTGAACGGCGAGCTTTTCGCATTCCTTAGCATCTCTACCCTGCCTTATTCAACGATTTATCAACGTTGCCTATTTTTTCTTTATTCGACGATAAGCAGAGGATAAATCTGGATTCTTAAAAGAGCCCACCCATAATTATATTACATATATTTGGAACAAATGCTAGTATTTTGCTATCAGACAAACTCAATCATACTATAATTTTAAAATATTACAAACACCACAGATCTGCACTGGAGCTATTGAACCTCGTCGCTGGCTTTTTATATTTGTACATAATAACTTGAAATATATGCAAAACTTTTTCAGCCTATGAGCGTACCTGCGTATACATGACCCCTGTGGAACCACAATAAGAATTAAACTGTAAAGAAAGGCTACAAGACATTAAAAAAACACTGAAAAATTAAGTAAAGCTCGTTTTAGCTTGTTTTCCTCATTTCTGAAATAGATAAAAATAGCTTCTGTTATTATGCTGTTATTCAATCTCTATCCTCGTAAGTAAACGTTCAACCGTCTGAAATTCTTCATGTTCAACGTTCAATGATTCAGCTATAGGGAAGATGTTAAGCAAACATGGAAGCCTAAATAGAATAGGTATGGACTCGATGTTTTCAATCGTACTACGTTTGTCTACGTAAATGTCTGACTCGTGTGAACATAAAGTGCGCGCCGGCAATAGCCCAAATAATTAGAGAAGGTTGACCGTGACCGCGACATCCTAGAGATACGACCCACCCCGAAATCTACTTTCATACCAAGGCATACTAATCACAGCTACTTCCTGCTGAAGTCACTACCGGCTTAGTATGCCGTTCGAGGCATGCATTCATATTATTTTGAGTCGTGAGCTCTGTTAGCCGAGGAACGATCGAAACTTGATATGGGCGAGGGGATTCGTGTGGTCAGCAAATGGGTCGCCCCACTCCTCACTTTCCCACCATTACTTGCGTTTCCGATCACACACACACACACTCTCGCCTTTGGCGGTCAATGACGAGCGCCTCGAGCCAACCGCCCACGAATCCACCCCCCCGCCACCGCGCTCTGCTCTGTTTCAGCCATTGAGCACGATTTCACTCTTTCCATCCACCTCTTAACATCACCTTCACCGTCAAGGGAACTCCTCCTCCTCTTCTTCACTCATTTCTCTCAGACAATCCTCGTGCAAAACATAGGATTTGCACAAGCAAGTACGAACTTTATATCAATATCCAAGTTAAAAAGTTTACCACAGCGCGTCCTCCATACCCTCGTCCCGATGACGCCATCCATATTAGCGAGGTTCCGGGTTTATGCAAAATCAGCGGTTTACGTACGCAAGTTCGTACTTATTGTTACTATCTGAGTTAAAAATTATATAACAGTAGTACGTTCTCCATATACGTCGTCCCGATTAACGCCATCCAGATTAACGCCGTCCCAGTTTTACATCGACACGATTTACGCCGTTTCATTGTAAAGTAATCTCCGTAAAGTGACGTCATCACAAATAGCTTTTCCTGTAATAACTCATTCTTAAATTTGATTAAAAATAAAATGAATGCTGGGCAATAATTACTCTCTGAGTTCGTGTGTATGTGTTCAACAGAGTGTTCTTATGAGGCTATTATTATAACTAAATTATTCTAACTTGTGTCGTAACAATTCACGTCGCAATATTTTAGTATAAATAAATGAACTCATTCGAGAACAGGTGGCACTCAAATCCAAAGATAATACGTAACACCCATAACCTATAAGGGCATGTGCAGATAAGGGCTGTACGACACTCAAGTACGCAGGGTGAACATAAAAAGTAGAAACGAGTATGAAAAAGATAGGAGTGCAGCAGAATACAAGTTGCTCAATGTCGTAGAAGCCACTTTTTTCTTTAGCTGGAGCGGGGCTGGAGCTGGTTCTACTATGTAACTGCCAGTGGTGCCGTCACAGAAATAGCAGTAGTGCACAACATCTCTGACCAGCTGATGTTCATAATCTAGCACGTTTAGCCAGATGTACATATATATATATATATATTAAAAGTACCAAGTGTGTATTGTGGTTCCCTTGATACCCTTCCACCCACGCATTACTTAAATCACTTAAATGCTCTGCTTCCCTTTGTCAACCAGTCTTTCTAAAAAAATCGATAACAATTTCATGCGAGTTCTCCATTCTTAATGTTATCCCTTTTCTTAAACCTTTATCATTTATATCAATGTTAGTTTTGGGTATAAACGTAGTTAAGAGTGTTATTTTTACCACCAGCGCAAATGCTATATATAGTTTCAAGTTTTCGCTTTTAGTGAACCGGCTAAATCTTTCTAAGCAAGTGACTGGAAAGTATTTAGCTTGCATTTTTTTATTTAAATATCCCTGAATGTCAACAATAAATCTAGTGACTTAAAAAGGTGAATAACAGCTTGCTACTTCCCAAAAAAATTTTATAAATTGTTAATAAAGTATAATCACCAAATATCATGCTTGTTGGTAGGATCGCATGCTCGGCTTGCATTTGGCCCAGTAGAGAACAGCTTTTTCCCACCACAGCCGTGAGAACAGTTAATTTGGGCACAAAGGAATTCATGCGCGGTGAAATTTCTTCAGCTTCTCATTTTTATCAAAACAAAACACTCTTTCTTCGTCTGCAGAGCGTTAACGGAGAAAGCGTTGATAGGCGCCTGTAAATTTGTTCCAAAACTGAGATCAACACGAAGGTAAACGAATTGAAAGGAGTACGCAATTGATGCTCGACCTTAGCCTTTCTCTGAATGGAAGTGCACGAATCTGCTCTCTCAAATGAGCCGAGTTCATTTCGTGATGCGTTGCTTACCTAATGTTGCCACATAAGGATACCACAGATTTCACTTGGAAAAACAAGCAATTCCCGTTAACGATCCATTTAAAAGTGATATCACCCGCCAAATTTGTAAGCAAGCTGTATTCCTGGATACTGGCAGATTACTTATGTATTTATTCTGTAAATCCAACACCAATTTTTCAAGTAAAGATTATCGCACCATCGCACCAATGGATCGTATGATTCTTTAAAAGGATTTCAACGTGTTGAGTAAGAAAGAAAGACATGGTTACAACGACTTTTGTTTAATTTCTAACAGGCCATTGTTTCAGCACTATATACTTTTACAAAGATACACCTTGATGATGGTACTACATAGTGCCAAAACCACCGTCAGTTAGAAATACACAGGCATAACCAATTTTTCTTATTTTTATCTTAGCCAGCATGTTAAACGCTAAAAATGTCCACCGATTGAAACTTGAGACATTCTTTAATATAACTGATAGTTTCAGGCGTTACTTGGTGGAAATTATTCATTGTATAAATGAAAAACTTCAGGTGATGATGACGTTATAGTACGTCGAAACCCGGGTCGTGAAAATAAAATTATCATTGTGGAGCCACAAAGTTTAAGTTTTTCATTTACAACATTCTTTAATATTCTTTTAAAGGATATTACAAGAATCACGTATTTTCCATGAATTAAATTATGTGTGCATAATCTCGAATTTCCAGCTATTCCTTCGATCATTAATTGTTCTACGAATCTGTTCAGATAGCGACCAGTTCAGGTTCATACTGAGGATGTCACCCATGTGATTAAACCGGTCGTCTTGAAATAAAAACCATTGTCAAAATTACAAAACTATTATTGATTAAATCATAATTAGGGCTGTGCTCGAGTCTCGACTTTTCGAGATTCGAGCGAGATAAAAGCACTGTTCGAATCTCGCTCGATCTCGATATTCTCGAAAAACGAGTCTCGATCTAGTCTCGAGATGGCTCGAGATCGTGGAGGACGTAATTTCACGGGGCCTTGCATTATTATAACAAGGAATGATCGAGACCCCGAAACTTCGGGAATTCCCGAAGTTTTTGGCCTTCCCGAAGTTCGAGACGGGAAAGGTCTTTTCCGAAAATACTGTTTCGGGAAATGTTTTTTTTTTTTGTTTCCGACTTCCGGCCTTAAAATTTAAATAAATCACGCATCGTTTAGCGCATTTACGATAAGTACAAAAGATACAAAAGTGAATCTTTTTATTTTCCTTTTGAAATTTTAGAAGAGAGCGTAATTTTCTCTCAGGATCAAAGCCTTTGTCGTATCAATAAACGAGCTTTTGTATCCCATAGTACCTGTGCCAAGCTGTCCTATATTTTGCATAACTTCCGAGATTTCAGGGTCAATGACGAAAGGAGAATGCACGCATGCGCTAAAACGGTTACAACTTCCCTATTAACAACAATAGCGCAGATATATGTAAAAAAAATATAAATATAACTTTAAAGTATGTAATGCATAAAAATGGATGAAATGGATCCAGAATTAACGGAGAAACAACGCCATGAAAAACAATGGTTTTTAAACATTAAAATTAGTAATTTTCTCAATAGCGACGGGATGAATTTTTTTTAAATTTTTACTGGTATTTTTTAACACATTTCTCTTCCTCACAAGGTACGTGGAATGATTGTGCCCTCCTTAGATTCACGTGAAAAAATCGTCCGAGTAACCCCTGCAGCAGCAGCAGCGCGCAATTTGGTTAAAAACAAGCATTCCTTGTAAGTGAACAATACTGATTTTACAATAAAAATATATAAAAAATATGTTAAAGCACTAAACAGTTGTACTGGGAATATTTTTCTAAATAAAAAAAAAACAGAAAGAAAATAAAAAAGTCAATTATTTAAAAGTTTAACAACAAATATCTCAAGAACCAGCAGATAGATTTTGTTAAAAATTCTTACACATATCAACAAACTTTTACCTTGTGCCTTTTATTACAAAAAATCTTTTAAATGGTAAATTTTCGTAGCCAAATGCGTATGCCAGTCTTTAATATAAGCAGCAAAAAGTATATATATACAATTGAAATGAATATGGTTGAATGGCGATGCGATGCGATGATTTCTCAATCACTTGGGATACATCTATATGTTATAGAATACTGCCAGAGAATTATTTGTACAAATGTCCCCAAAAATCCCCCTTGAGCTTCCCCTCCCCCACACCAATATTTACGGAACACCCATTATCTGTGTTACTAATGATTAGATCAAGTTCAACTTTTTCTGTTTTGTTTGTTATTAAATGTTATACAATATTAATACCTAAAATATTTACAAAAAACCAGTTCTTGATACATTTAAGAAAATATTAGAAAAAAGTAGGTTTTTTACTTTGAAACTTTTTATTTTTGCGGTATAGGTTGTTTATGTGTCATATTATGTAAAAACCCTTCCTATAAAGTTATAACCTACACTTTTTTGAATCTATTGATATACAGTTTTTTTATTTTTGTGTGATGCTAACGCTGGGGAGGTGAAGAAAGCAAGAAGGTTCGGCTCTTTCCCGATTCCCGTCCCGAAATCAAGAAAATGTTTGTCCCATCCCGAAACCAGAAATGCCTTTCCCGCACATCTCTAAATAATGCGACGTAGTAAATTAATATTTATATTAATCCCCTCAGTTACAATACGTGGAAAGATCTCAGATAGTGAACACACGCTTTTTCTTAATCTTTGAGGGCGAAACCGTTTTCCTATGTTTCTTAAATAAAAACCTGAAGATCCGGGTTGTGTTTTTGTTTTCAGTTGGTAGATAGGCCCTAGTATAATTTAATAAGATCTAGATAAAGTTTTTATCTTTTTAGTTACATGTCTAGAATAGCAAATTCATGATCTCAGGTAGTGAAAATACGTTTTGGCTTGATCTTTGAGGGTGAAACACTTATCCTATATTTCTTAAATAAAAACCTGAAAATCCAGGTTGTGTTTGTTTTCAGTAGGCGGCTAGGCCCTACTATAATTTCATAAGATAAAGTTTTTCTTTTAACCTTGTTAGTTACATGTTGTGGATAGTAGTGTTGTGGATCTCAGGTAGTGAACATACGTTTTGTCTTGATCTTTGAGGATGAAACAGTTGGCTTATGTTTCTTAAATAAAAACCTGAAAATCCAGGTTGTGTGTAAGCTTGTTTTTATTTTTGTAAAAATTTAATGCAGACCAAGCTCAAGTTTGAAATCAAGTTATGTTATTTCATTTCAAAAGTATTTATGTGAATATAGGCCCAGAAAATAAAAAGATACCATGTTAAAACATGGGGTGCGGCCATTATGCTTAGGTATTGGGTGATGGTATTTATAATCAAAAACGTTTTTAAATTTTAGTGGTAAAAGTAGGTGTGCATACATAATTTGATGGAGATCTGTCAAGGCATAGGATACCTTTATCCTAATGATTAAACGTAGATGTTGATCTCCAAAACTAAATGTTAAAGTTACGCTCAACAGAATTTGGTTAATAACGCCGAAGCTTAAGCTTATATTTGTGTGAGTACGAAATTAGTACATAGATTAAAGTCTGTTCTGCAATTTCAGTGCGCTCGAATCTCGCTCGAGATTCAAGATTTTTTATCAAATTCTCGCTCGACTTTTAAAAAATCCCTAATCTCGTACCCCCCCTAATCATAATGTATTTTCACAAAGTTACACCTGAAAATATCGAGTTCATCGAATATGATTATCCACTATCAGACTACACATTGGAACCTACTCTTACCACGTCCTCCAAAGAAACGGAACAAGCAATCTTTCGTAATCTAGAGTATTATTTACCTATTCAAGTATTAAGGCCGTTTTACACGGTACATTTATTTGTCCAATCTATCGTGCGAACGCATGTACAGTCAAGTGTGCAAGAAAATATTGTACAAACGACTGAATCAGACTGAATGTCGCTTTGTGCACGATGAGTGCAGACGCACAATCTTCCGTGTAATTTAGCAGTAGACATATATCGGAATTTGCGAGTGTTTTGTTTATCATGTTCGTTTCACTCAAGAACACTGCATATATACAGTGTTCTTGGTTTCACTCATGAAAATAAGTTTCACTCACGTATTTAGCACCTTGAATAGCTGATCACCTGAAATTCGGAACCTCTTCTCGACCATCTGCCTACTGATTATTCTCCCGGTTTAGACAAAGCTCTCTTGGACTCTTCTCTCTGGCTTTATATTCGGCCTTCGCACCGTTTCGTTTTTTCTCTTCTGGATTTTAGTGCGACAAGTCATTGAAGTTTCTCGCTGGATCTCCACTCTTGATAGACTCATTTCGTAGGTTTATTTTGTGTTTGTAGCAGTGTTATTATCAAGTGGTATAGCCAAATACGGCACAGGTTTCTTACGTCCCTCCAAATTTCCCTCCCTTGTATTTGTACCAGTGTTTTAATGTCTTTTTTACGATTTATATGTTACTTGCTAACCAACAGAAATAAAATGCTTATTATTATATCACGCGGGATATCAAGAACTCTACTTGAATGCGCGACCGCAGTCTTAATTTTGGGGGAAAAGGACACAAACGCAAAGATCGCGATTACACTGAAAAACCAGAACACAAAATAACACGACGAAATGACGATGTAAACATTTGAGCAACTTTGAGTTAACTCTTCTCGGGTTCTCCACTGGTTCAAACTATTCATAATTCCCGACGTAATTAATTCTTGCCTTGACAATGAGCGACGAGTCGTCTCTCGAAACGTCGACAATTATGAATAGTTTAAACCGGTGGAGAGCCCGAGAAGAGTTTACTCATTAAATATTATATACACAGGATAATATTTACTCTTAATATTCGACGGGAAAGTGTTAATCCTTTTTATAAACAACTTTATTTTCAATCGTAGCACAGGCACCACAGTTTTCGCCATATCTGCGCCATCTGTTGAATAAAACCGGATCGAAATTGTATGATTGTCTGAATGGAATTAGAAAAGGTTCTATTTTCCGTTCAGTCATTCATACATTCGCACAATTTGCCACTTTACACGGTACAATTTCCTGATAAATGCGTTCGCACGATAGATTGTACAAAAAAATGCACCATGTAAAACGGCCTTTAGAAGATTGTTGTGCCTACTTCATAACAAACCATTTAGTTACGCCCACATAATCGCAATTCAGCATAGGCAAATTTTTCCTTATATACTTCCAAGTACCTTAATACCCAATTTCTGACCAGAAGCAAAACATTTACGACGTATTCCGTCGCTTCTTGCATCCCTTACGTTAGGAAGTTGCAATATGGACATCAAATCTGGAATAACTGCAAATATGGAAAGACTACGTAAAATATTACGTGAAAAGTGACCCGTCTAACGAGTTCATTTGACTAAATGGACCGGTGTGACCCAAGAATCGTTTCTTAGTTGATGAATAAAATATGCGTTCCACGTGCTTAGAAAAGATACCACATTCACAAACCTTTTAATTTGGGCACACATTGTATACCCTCAGCAGAAAAATGCATATCCATACTCGACGCTTCTCTTCATTTTGGTTGAGAGTTTAAATACAAAACACTTTTTTGGGTATACGAATAAATCATTCCAGATTATACTACTTAAATTGGCATATTTGTTTACTCCAGAAAGGGGAAAAATATTAAGAGCCTCAATGGCTGTATCCAAACCATCCAGATAAAATATCACCGGTCAAAAATCAATTAGAACCAGCAATCTTCTACTCAATTATATTTTCTTATAAATAGTTTAAATGGGAGAATTAATTAATGCTATGTCTCCAAAGCGATCCTATGTCTCTAAATACTTGATCCTTAATCTTTTACACTCATGATATTTTCCTACACAGGGATGATAAGCTATGTCTATTAAATTTGAGTATTGCCCTCTAAAAAAGACAGGACCACAGCTACGCATGTATTGAACATATAAAAAATACACTTTAACCTCTTCATTTTATCAGATCATTGAAATTTTCCATGCTCCGCATTTCTCACACAAATTGATCGTGTCATCGCCATCGCCGTCGTTGACAGGTAACCGTCGGAAAAATATATATAATCCTCTCGGAGCAGGAAAAAAACGAAGAGGAAGAATGCGAGAACATCGCCGGGGAAGCAGACTACTTCTTTCAAAAATATCCGACCGTCCTTCCAAGGTTTTGCCATTAGTTAAGGGTGGAGAAGGGAGGGTGAGAAAGGAGGAGAAGAAGCGATATAAACACCCTTTGAAAAAAGGATAGAGAAAAAACAAAGGGGAAGAGGAGAAAGAGGAGGAGGAGAAGAAAGAGCAAAAGAAGGAAGAAAAAAGGGATGGAACGCGAACATTTTTGCATACTCTCGTCCAAAAGGCTCCCTTCAATCGAACGAATCGGGAAGAAGGAAGGGGTCATTGGCCGTTTCTTTCGCTTCCGGCGAGAAGAAGAAAAAAATAATAAGAATTTCCTCCTCCTCCTACCAGTCGACCAGGACATAAAGGAGGAATGGGGGGGGCCCTTGAATGTCAATGCCTGAGTGAAAGCTCCTTCCGGTAGACCCGCGCAACACAAACGGGAGGTTGGGGACGATCCTGGGATAGTGCGTGCGTGTGACGACGAGTAAGGATTGGAAAGAGAGTAGTCACTCGCGATAGGGTCGTTGGCCACTACGCACAAGGACTGACACGCATCGTGTGTGCATGCGAGCGAATGGCTCCACGAGTCTCCCTATTAACATCTTGCCTCCACTAACCCCCGTGTGCGTTTTTCCTCCGTCACCTTCATCGAAGAGGAGGCCGAGGAAATCGGCTCACCTATTTTTTCACACGACTGGTCAGCGGTGTTCTCTCTCTAGATGGTGCTGTTATCTGGGCACGCCCACGCGAAAGGGCGGAGCAGCTGAAAGGGTTTTCCAGATGGAATCAAGGGCGCGCCGAGTCATATGGTGCGCTCATCCGGCTGGCTGGCTACTCGAGACGGACCACAAGGAGGATTAAGTATTAAGAATGGAAAGGTCGGAAGAAGAAACTAGAAGAGACGGCCACCATGAAGTAGAACAATTCGACTGTTTGTGAACGATTTACTAAATCCCCATCAGAAAAACGATGATCGTGAAGCGATAAAATTTAAAATATAAATCTCTATTTTAATGAGCAATTCACATGTCTAGTGCAACAGTGCCTCAAGAGGTTACTTCAAGTAACCTAAATCCAAATAAAATACTTTGTCGAAATGCGATACAATTGTTTTGATCGCACCATGAAATAAGAGCAATCGAAAGAGAGGGTCTAGCCTTCGACGGGCCTTGTCCTGAAATTACTAAACTCGCATAACGGAACTCATCAGGTATGATTGTATAATACTTTGAAAGTTAGCTATGATTCTTCGGTGCCAAATACTAAACAGTATTGTCGGAAGGTACTCAGCCAATAAGTAATTAATCAGTTTCCGGGAGCATACCGCATTCGTAAAATAATAGAGAGTTTACAGAGTTTTGGAGGATTAATTCACAAATTAAATATTTATAAAGCTCTAATCACTCACAATTACCTAAGTTCTTTAGGGAATTAACCTTTCTTAGCACTATATGCTACGTCAATCGAGTCTGAGTAACTCCCTACTTTGATATAAATAGATAACTGATAGCAAGCGGGCAAACTGCCAAAACGAGGTTACAAGGCTCAAGCCAGTTGCAGGTAAAAATTATCGATTCACTGATTGACATAACGGAAGAATGCCCTTGATTCACTGCCATGAATCAGCAAAGTTCCTTAAAGAACTCACTAAAATTAAACAGGAATGCAGTCATAAAGTTAATGTAGGATAAAACACGAGCTGAAAAACTTACCTTGAAAGTTCCATCAACAATTTATCCTTATTATTGGCCAATTCCATACGACTTTAAAGCATAGCATGGTCACTATGATTCATGATTGTGGAACAGCATAAGCACTTCTATCTATTTCACGCTTTTCACGGAGAATATCCCTCTACGCACGAAAGCAACTTTAACGGGAAAATTTACTAAATTGGTTGGGAGCTTAAATGACTGAGATCTCTATAGTTCTTATCAAAAGGTTTCTTCCAAACCAATGCTCACAATGATAAATCTTTGAAAGCCTTACTATAAGGAATATTTTAAAGAGAAGATATAATTAAGTGCTCATTGAAAATTATCCGCGGGAAAAGTCCAACGAAATATATTTCTCCCAAAAATACATTTTAGTCATTCCCCTAAAACAAGGATATTCGTCAAGGAGAATATAAAAAAGTTCCCATGCCTTAGAATCTAATTTAATTCGTCTGAAAATTAACCGAGAATTAGCTAATTTCACCCATCATGTGCACAAGTGACCACATAGTCAACTGCCGCATCTTCTGAATGCATTCACCTGAGATTAGATTACGGATCACATGGCCCGATAGGAAATACGTTATTAGAGAATATGTATTTTTGGGTATCTTCAAACATTATGACTTTAAATCGATAGGTTACTGGAGTTTCATACCGTCACTAACAGAGTTCTGACAAACGGTTGGATAATAGAGTAGGCGAAAATGAACTTCACGATCTTCTGATGATAATGCATGAATTGTCTATTGCCCAAACCCCTCTTTAGAGACGTCTGATAAATTTTACACCCAAATGAAATTGTAAATAAATAAGAAAATTCAAGCTTATAATTCAATCATCTGTCTCTGATTTCATGAGTACCAAATGACTTCTGCATTGCACGTACGAAAATTCCTGGGCCTTAGCATAGATTATTTACAACCAATAACGAGGGTGATCCATACGAGATATCAGAGAGAGAGAGAGAGTATTGTAAAAGATAACAACACATCAGGGAAAAGAAAAAGGAAGAGACGATGTGAATAAAAGAAGGAAGCAACTCTTATTAATTGGATGGTTATTCCACTCCACTCTTAAAGATAAATAAGGGACTATACAAGTATCCTCAGCTCAATTCATCATAAACTTGGACAAATATTTTGAAAATTTGAAAAAGTGTTATAACAACAGGGCGCGGAATGTTTTAGGAGCGTCAGGGTAGTATTAGGGTCTTGGTTTCAGTATTTAAATTCAACATCAGGAGCTACACGTCATCAAAAATTAATTCTAAGAATGACTGTGGAAAAGAATATCTCCCAAAAGGCTGTTGGTAAATTGGCAGGATTCGCACGATTAATCAATCTAAAAGAAATGATGATAATTGCTATGGTTACGTTGCAAAAGTTCTCAACTCATTTCTACATGGGAAGGAATCTAGATATTTTTCGCTCTGAATCTGAATGTTAAATCTGTTGGCAATGAAAATTGCTAAAATGCTTTTAAAGACCCATTAAACACTCCATATTCATTATATTTTTGAAATACCAAACATATGATAAATGCCATATGTCATAAATAAATATGAAACGACTGGGTAATGAAATAGCGGTTGATTGTAGTAAGGTCTAAAATTAAGTACACAACAGCATTCATCAATTTTGAATAAACGATCATCAAGTCCATGATAAATTTAAGTAAAACGCCATTTAAATATGTTTTTAAAATATCAAGGTGCTTTTAGGTCACTGTAGGCTTACATTTATTGTGGCTTTTATATGAGATAACTTATACCCATTCATAGAGCAATGCAAATTCACATAGAGGAATGAATTATCCTAAACTGGGCTTGAATTAGACTACATATTAATAATATCAATAATGAACGGTTATCAAAACTTTGCCAGTAAATTTAATTGTGGAACTGAAATTAATTAAGACATCTTACGTGAATATTATGAAAATTGGTGTCACATACATATTACGTTTCGGTTTGAAATTGCAAACTATGCCTTATAATTCGAAGGATTTCAAAAGCTTTAACCAAACACGTAAAAAATATACCTAATGAATCAGTAGACATTTCACGGAGTAATGCAACTAATCCTCCATGGATTCGAACCAATACGCTCCAACTATTAAATAGAATATTTTAACCAACTCGGCTACCCATATGTTTGATTGTTAGCTAAAGAATTCCTTTAGATTCTAAGCTAACCAGAAATTACTTCGAAGCGCCATGTACACAACTTCACGCAGCGACAATATGATTGTATTTACTCCCCAGTACTAGACTTAGAGGCCACTTTTATAAAAATCTAGAGTGTACCTTGAGCAATTTGTTGGTAGTACGGTTTAAGTAATAGATTAGTTGACTGTGTCGGGGGGCAGGAAGCAGTGTGGTGCTGAATTTAAATCACTGCCTTCGAGCACTTAAAATAATTTGCACGCCTACTTATTTATTTTTTAGGTCTTCTGTCATATAATTTCTTATATATTATCCGTCCCTCAGAGGTTCACCGTATGCCAGTACGTGTAATTTCGCTTCCTTCAAATGACATTATCTCGGTAAACAAAGAAACCACGAAAATAAGATATAACAATAGTGAATAAAAATAGTAATAGTTAAAAACAATTAGTAAATAAACTGCGAAAAGTCTCGCCTAAAATTGAAAATCAATTCAATTATCATAAAAGGTGTAAAAATCGGTGGGAAAACAGGAATGCATCATTAGCTACATTTTGCACTGGATTAAGGGAGTTAGGGGGAAAATATCTTTGCTGGTGAAACCGGGGGGAAAACAGTTAGACGGACGCGTGAAAGATGAAAAATTGAAATAGAAGGATGAAATTGGTAAAGCAGGGTAGGATGGTAGTCTTCTTAATGAAGCAGACCACCTATAAGGATTAGGGCCATTAGAATAAAAAGAAAAGGAGATAGCCTTCGTAATTAGATAGGGTAGCGCCACTGTCAATGCGGTATCTCATGATTCTTTGTTTATAAATTTGGAATCATACAGTTGCTATAACAGAACCGGAAAATGCTCGAAAACAGGTACTGAAATGCATACGGAGAGTTCAATATTCAAGTATCCTCTTACATTCGAGTGAAGCTGCAGCTAGGAAGAAACGAAGTCACCCAAATTGCTGAAGCGGCACATACCATAGCCATTTGTTTACATTTGCACAGTGCCACGCCTTCCCATGAAACCTACTTATTCTCCGTCGAGTTTTTACGGAAGAAAACCGTAATCTTGAGTGAAAAAAAATCCGCCCGGTGTCCTTTTTTGTGGTGCAAGAACAGGCGGAGAAACACAAAATTCAAAAAACTCCCAGGTGGCTGAGTGATTTCTTTAAATATCCAGTAGTACCTAAAGTTTTAACGAAAGGGGATTGGTGCAAATAATGGAAAAACAATGATTTTAAGTAACCCAAATATTAGCCTACTAGTTCATTCCAAGGACAAAAGTATTTCAATGATTCAATACATTCAATACCAAAGGAGGTAAGACGCGATGGAGGAAAAAGGCAAGTTAGGGATACAGTCCGAGGTTAAAGCACAAAATAATACAGAGAGGAATTAAGGACCAAAGAAACTGCTGAGTGGAGGAAAATTTGAAGAGAGAATCTCTGAAAAATGACCGTTAAACTCGGAGGAGAAAACGAAAGAAGTTCATAAAGTTAAACCTGAATCTGCATCGGCTGATTTTATGAGATGGTAAAATGACACTCTTTTTAAAATCCATTAGGAAGATACCGGAAAGTTTTTCACATACATTAATATTTTACTAGCATTTCATATGAGTTCCAACAAGGTATGAAATGCTCGCTTCAAGGATGACAGCATCCATCAAAACGCTGGTTTCATTGACCCTGAAAGGGTCCAAAGGCTAACACATTGTAGCATTCACCTGAAAGACAACCTTACAATCAAGTCATGGCTCTTAGTTTTCAATTTCACTGACACTAAAGAATCAACAAAAATATCTAATTTCATCCAAGCTTTTTAGTCTCTCAATCTTCCATGTTCCTGGAATTCCTGGGAACATATCTTTACGAATTATCAAAATGATATTATTGTAGACATTAGTCCAAACGTAAATAATAAAAATTTAACTCTCCAGTGACGAGAGTTAGATTGTAGAATTATAGGATCCATTATTCGTTAAATTAATCTACAGGTTAAAGGTAGGGTTCACTGTAAGTCAGAGAATATCCTCAAGATTTTTACCCTTTCCAGGGTCCTAATTACCTCTAGTATTTCTTTCTTCATCTCCGCGTACTTCCTAACCTTCTTCATCCCGTCCATAAAACCTATTCTCTTCCTTCCCCTTCCCCGCTTGCCTTTCCTCTATTACAGCCTTAAGTAACCCTTCGCCCCCCCCCCTCATAAATTCTTCCGACCACCTACTTTGTCTCCTCCTCCCAATCTCATCCAGATCCTTTTCCTCACCTACCATACCAAGCACTTCCAATTGCGTTTTCTATTCCGTCCACTGCACCTTCTCCATCCTCCTCCACACCCACATCTCAAAACCCTGCAGCCTCAACTCTCGTCTTCTTTTGTCAGAGTCCACGTTTCTGCTCCATACAACGCCACACACTCCATATCAAGCTCTTCACCAACCTCTTCTTTATTTCTTTACCCAAGGTTCCTGTCATCAGATCCCTCCTATTGCTGAACGCTTCTTTCGCTATCGCAATACTCCTCCACATGTCTTTGCTGCCATGCCCATTTTCTTATAGCGTACAACCCAAGTAAGTAAATATCTCTACTTCCTCCAGTTTGCGCCCTCATACTCTCACGAGCAGCTCACTTTATTCACCCAAGAAAATCCCATTACTATTGTTTTCTCGAAATTTATCTTCATTCCATATTTCCGCACTGAATTTCTAATGCATCTACTAAAGTTTGCAATCCCTTCAATGGTCGACTAACCAACGCTTAGTCATCCGCGAACCTAACCAAATTGATCGGCTGGCCTCCTACTTTAAAATCCTATTTATAGCATGATAATGCCTATGATATATTTAGATGGCTAAATGAAAGCACCTATCACTAATCTGTAAAAGTTCACATTGGTCACATTATTCTGATAACGAGGAAAAAAGCCTTCATCAGTTTAGGAGGCCAGTAAAATTGAGACTAAGGATAGAAGCATAATGCCAAAATACAAACTTAATGGTTATATTTACCGATACAACTGTAAGATTATGCTCAAAGCTAAAATTTGGATAGATCGCCGTAGAGAAACAAGCATCTCTTTGACAGAGTTATAAATTCTCTTTTCTACTCCTTCATAGCTCTTATCCGAACAGTGCCTGCCAGATGGACCTAAGGCGGGATTCGGCGTACTGCGATGATCTGAACGAGTTAAAATAAGGAGATTATTACACTTTTAATATTCTGACCTATACTCGCGGTCTGGATTTTATTTCCGGATAGAAAACCAGAGGTTATTCTACTCTGCATAGTCTTGGTCCTCTTCCAATCTTTGAGACTCCTAGATATTGGTAGAATGCTAGACCTGGAAGAACGAATGCTGTATCGTGCGATTCCATCGATCAGCCGCAATCTGGCTTCCCACGCCTCATTCTACACCTTCATTTCATTTACATATGAAAAATAGACTTAGTGAAGAAAAACCTTTGTCACAAAGCAATCATGTAAAACACAATATCGAAACATTAATGCTGTCATGCTAGTAATTAACCACTTTACTGATAGCTGAATCCAACAACACAACTTTAAAATAACTAAAGAGAATGGCAACGGGAAACCACCTCAATTTACCTATCCTAAGAAACTGTGGTTATATCAGTTGAGATTATGAGTCCTGATTAATTCGGGAATGGCTCAGTTAGGACAAATGTGATTCCCTGCGACGGGGAAGCGGGGAAACAATGCCTCCGTGGTAATCAGCTCTGCCCTCTAACCCTCCCACCGAAAAATGCAGAAGAAAAGTAGAGGAGGTGTTTGCGCCTTGCGCGCTCGTTTTTTTTGTGTATTCGAATCTCTCTCCTCGATCTAACCGTCGCCGTCAGGAGGGTAGGGGGGAGAGGGGGTGTGCACCTACGACGCGGTAGAGGGAGTTCCAGCCGAGTTCTTTCGTCGAGGAGAGCAAACGTCTCGCGAGTGTAATTGGTTTTTGGACGGAGTCCTGATCAGGGATGGTTTGCCGACGGCCTGTGAGTTTTCTTCCCGTTCCCTGCTTTTCCCTCGTTCCTTTTTTTATTTATTTCATTAATTCTCGTGGGTCACGCGTCACGGCTTTTCCCAGCCACGCGTGCCTACAATAGGAAAAGATTAAGATTAGAAATTAAGATTTCAAATGTCTGGACTTTGCTTAGAGTGGAAATAAAAAATAAACAGTGTAAGCAGAAGGAGAACTCGGGTACCATATGTCTTTCTGAGATCAAACGGAAGGATAACAGTGATTATAGGAGCAATGATTAATAACGAGGAGTGGGGGAGAATATATGAGAGGTTGCTATTCAAATGAAGCAGTGGGTAGAGCAGTCGAAGCGGCCAGAAGATTTTGCAACATTTTTTTTATTTCTAAACCACAGAAGAGTAAGGCTGAGAAAATTATAGACCAGAAGCTAAATATCGCACGAAGCATAAGTGATTCTTTGAGGAATTAATAAAGACCAGAGAGTAAGGGAAACGACTACCAGGTTTAAAACTAGTTTTGTTTTAGGAACGGGATGATGTGGCGTCGTTCCATTGGATGAAAGAGGACGGCAGTAGAAATAAAATGGCCTAGAGTTTTTTGATGGTTTTTACAGAATTCGTGAGGCGCTTGATAATTTGATGAAACTGAGTGAAGTAGAGAATAAATTGGGAATGGATTGGACATATGGACGTTTGATGAAAATAGGCTTCACTAGGCAGACGGCACAGAGGGAATAAGGAAAGGGTGTTCCCCATCATTATCAGGGAATCATTCACCATTACCATCTAACGCTAACTTGGAGAAATGGGTAGAAGATGAAATCGTTGAGAATGAAATTCAAAGGTGAGTTGATTTAGACATAAGTTTTGTGGATGACCGAGGGATAGTCAGCCAATCGGCCATGAGACAGCAATTATTGATGTGGGCGTTAAAGGTACTATCGCTTTCACTGAAATGTAGACACCCACACTGATTTTACTGATTTGATGAAATGGGGCCGGGTCGGAAAAAACATAGAGGGTTGGCACACGAGGCTAGCTGCGGCCTTTGCCTTTACGTCACCGAGAGCCGACGAGGACGGACGTGGATGCGACCGGGCTAGCAGAATTAGAGTCAAATAAACTCCGAGAGCATAAGCCCTAGCGAAAGGAATGCACTGAGGAAACTCACGTCCACGCACACGTTGGGCCGATCGGAGTCATTTCTTTCGGGCTCCGTCGCGAGGTTTTTCCTCTCCCTAGATTCAGATTTGGACTCACCGTGAGTGTTTCACCAGTAAGCGGCTCCGTAGCCGAGATGGTTAATTCCATGTGCCGAAGTTGGTGTGAGGTTCTGGCAGGGTTCGAATCCTAAATTAGGCCATTTTTTTAATCTTTTAAATTAAAAAGATGCATTCTTAATATCAACACAATTTATATAGTTGACACAAGAAAGAGTTAATGCGGTTTTTTATTTACGGCTTAATTTATAAAAATAATGACTATCTACGAAACCACATTTATTTCTTAACAGATTTAATTCACTGAGAGGGAAAAAGCATTGGAAGTGGCAGTGGTTGCATCTTGCAGTGTGTCCTTGCAGTGAAATACCTACTCATAGTATCTACAATCCTCTATAAATAACCAAATGCATTCGTAGTTTCGATCATTTTGATAAACCCTAGAGTTTGAAAAAGGTTTGTAATTCAATTGATATTTTTTATCTTCAAACTTCTAGTACTTGGTCACGTAAAAATGTGGGAAGTGTGGTGTTTTAAAGAACGAACGCTTTCCTTTCAGTGGGTGTGCGCAGAGCCAGATTAACAATAAGGCAAAAGTAGGCAGTTGCCTAAGGGCCCCTTGTTATGAGAATTGTTTTCCCCTTTCTTCTCTTGCGACTTGTTTATTAACGTGGGCCCCAATGCTTGTACTGCCTACAGGCCCCCAAGTGCGTTAATCTGTCGCTTGGTGTGCGAACCATAGTAAGCTATAAGGACCAGGGGGGTGTTTCTGACTCCCATCGGATTGACGGCATCGGAAACGGATTCAATCCGAGTCGATCGGATACCTTTCCTACGGTCGTCTTCCGTGCGTCTCACACTTACTATCGGAAAGCGTTCCGCTGTTGGTATGACGTCACTCCTCATCCCCATCGAGCAGCGATGAAACGTCACAGTTTTGAAGAGAAAAGTGAACAGCGAAAAGTAACCTCCCGCCAGGTTTAACACTTCATAATGTAGGGAATTTGGTATGTATGGGCATTTATTTGTGCTAATTGATACAATGTCTTATAATTGACGTTATTGTGGGTTAAAATTATTTTAGAATTGTCCTTTTGTATTTTTTTCAATGTAATCTCCTGTCTATATGTGTAAATGACGGGAATGAAGGCAAATTTTAAACAATTTTGTTCGTTCATTCTCGTGAGTACAAAGTTGAATATTAAGGTCACATTCATATGACTTATAATAGATACAGTCGCGAAACGTACCCTTTCTTGCAACAACAGATACCTACTCAGCATCATTTACTCAATGATTTATCCAAAATCCGACGTGTTATTTTCATTGTTTATCTCATTTGAATGCGAATGTGGTCCTTCTTCATTAATGTATTGACCTTCATGATATGCCGTTTATATCTAATATTTTGCCCGTAAAAATGGAGGTTTATTGGAAGTAAATACAGTGACTACATTGAAAGGTTTTATGGTGTCGATGATTGCCAATGGCTTGACACGTTGGATAAAATAACGTAAAACAATGGGGTTTGATTGTTATCTGTGGTACACGTAACCGGTTGTTTTTATAACACCATTTTATTGCTAAAATGGCACACTTGCTAATGGCCCTGGGTGTCAAACCTGGGAATATGAGTAATTTTTCTTTAAAGACTTTTTTGACCGGTTCTCCAGAATAGTCGTGTTCGATTTAACACCTTATCGCATATTTTTTAAATACATTGGTTTATTATGCATTCGTTAAGTATTGGAATTGCAGCCGTAGTAAGCAGAATTGCACCCTGCTAACGTACTGCTTCAATGCACATATGCACCTACATTCCATGTACTCACTCTACTGGGACACAATTATTGTCCTCGGTGATTTAGTATCGGGTGCACGCATGAATATGTTTTTGAATTCAGAATTAAAAAAACGATTATAACAAGGCCCTGAACGGATGACCTTAGCTCAATGCTTACTTTTTAATGCCAATTATTTTGTTTGTATGAATTTATTTTCAGGAATAGAATGTCTTAGGGACATTTTTGGAAGTTTATTCTCAGTGAAAGCGTTTCTGCCACATTTTCGGAAACTCTTCATAACCCCACGCGTGGCTAATTGAAACGGATAGTTCCGAAAGACTTTGCGTGAAACAAAGGAATTATAAAAGATGGAATGACGTTGAGAGGACTAAGCAAGCTCCACTAACAAAAGGGAGCCGTAGAATGGAGGGGAAGGATGGAGTTTGGGGAGTGGTGTGGGGGAAGGGGTAAACAGCGCGAGGAGATGGTTAGGAGGGAGGAGGAGGTTGGGCGAGCTGTGGAGGAGATATGTGAATGGGTGGTCACTTCTTGTTGTAGCATGGGGCGACGCGACGGTAGCTCCAGCTATCCATCTACCCGCCGCTATTTCCAGATCACCCCACTTCCACCTTCTCGCTTCGCAACTTCCCAGCTCCCCCTCCTCTACTCACACCGCACAAACCTCTCTCCCTATTCCCTCTCTCTCCTCTCCTCTCTCTCTCCCTATCCATTCCCCCCCCCCCCTCCCTCCCTCTCCCGGCCAAACCAAACCTCACCCCGCCTACATCTCTAGCGTGTGTGCTCGCGCGGGCTCGCGTGTGAGTCTACTTGGCATCCGTGACCTACTCGGAGAATGCGGGTCACGGAAGAGCTCTCTCGCACACAAGCGCACCGCGGGGGATATGCACCGAGGGAGGGCGGGGAGTGTTGTTTGAGGGACTGTTGGGGCAGTGGTCGGGATGGGGCCGAGTGAGTGAGTGGTCAGAAGGAGGGAGGGATGTTTGGGGGGGGATAGGGGGAAGAGTGTAGGAGGAGGAGGTTGGCGGCGGCGATTGACGGGGGAAGGAACAACGTTGTCCATCCGACTGGACATGATGTAAATATGCGAAATCACAACGAAAATTGATTCATTAAGAGCAGTCGGTAAATTATAAATTTTAATCTCATTAAAACCTTTAGTGTTGATTTTGGGCTCGCCACATTAGTTTTAATGATGCTGTGACAGAATCACACATAGTATGTTCTAGAAAGAGTAGTAAATAATGCGCAAAAGTGTGTGTTGGGAAAAAAGGTAGCATAAAGATTTTTACAAATATCTGTCCAGGAAATTAGTGATACTTATCAGGAGAATTCCTCGTGGCTGAAATTTTCTATCTCATTCTACCTGTCTTGTAAATGATATCAGTCTGAGTGTTGTTGAAACTTCAAACCAATTTCTAGAACGTATGAAAGCATATCTATTATATTTGCCAAAAATGATCTAGTGAAGTGAAATGGAGGTAAATTTTCTGCTGTAAATATCTCGTTTAGGCTTAATTTATTCTACCATCAATCTGATAAGGTTGCTGTATCAATCTTTGTGCTCTTGGCTGTTTGTAATAGTTGTATTGTGTCTTTTATCAAAGTTTCCTGATTAACTCCATTTTTTCGTGATTGTTCCTTATCCAATTCAAATGGGCTCCTTGTATCTTACTGGCTAGAGCCATTATCTTCCAGAATTATACCTACATACCTCAATTTTTTATATCCTCGCACCTTTATCATTTTGAATGATCTCATCGCCTTCGTCTTCTTTTTGCCCTTCGTCCAATATCCTTAATTAATGTAACTATCGTTTTCACTGAAATGTAGACACCCACTCTGATTTTACTGATTTGATTAAATGGGGCCGGGTCGGAAAAAACATAGAGGGTCGGCACACGAGGCTAGCTGCGGCCTTTGCCTTTACGTCACCGAGAGCCGACGAGGACGGACGTGGATGCGACTGGGCTAGCAGAATTAGAGTCAAATAAACTCCGAGAGCATAAGCCCTAGCGAAAGGAATGCACTGAGGAAACTGAAAGAATTTTGAATAGTATTACTTTTTAAATACCCTTTCTACCCCGAGAGAAATACATCATGCCAAAATTACACCTGAGCCTGATAAAAAAGGATGTAGATATCGGTGACGTTGATTTCGGTCAAACATATATAACTATTAAAAATCGTCGGATAATTTGGGGTAAAAGAGCTGATATGCGTATTTATTTCCACCTGGGGGTGTTTCAGAGTCATCCGTTCCGATCGGATCGGAAGGCTTGGATCGGATTCTACGTCACTTACTATCGACAGGACAATCCGTGCGTTTCAGACTGCTTCCGATCGACTCAAGGAAGGCTTTCCGATCGGAACCGGGTCGATCGGGATTGAGGTGTCGGAAAGTCATTCCGATTGCGTTGGTTGGTCTCAGGTGAATACCCTTATGATGTTGTTGACGTTAATTATTTGGCTATAATAAGATAATACCGCTTTATTTCATGAGTTCACATTTATGTGGATGTTCTGCCAGAATAATATAGGTGTGGGAGAATTTAATTAGCGTGTAAATGGGACAATATATGCGCAAGTTGTATCACTGTTGGCGCAAGTTAGTTTACATATTATTTGGGAAAGTAATTTAGCAAAAGGAAGATGAGACGAGTTGGAATGCATAGCATAATAACGTATAAATATCTCAGGCAGCTTAATGTAGTGGAAACTGGTCCTTCAGTTTGGAAATATATCCATTTGTTTAGTTTTCATACGATACGTGTACGTGATCTAGCAATAGCATCGTAGGCCTTTGACCAGTGGCGTAGCGAGGGGGGGGGGGTCCGGACCCCCGCCCCCCCGAAATATTAAGACGTATAAAAAAATAAATTAAGCTTGGAGCAGGGGAAAGTCTACAAATAATAAATTATCATACCGTTGTTTAAAAAGGTTTGTCCAAATGTTTAAATAATAAATTATCAGACAATACGTTTGGGCTCGGCCGCTCGGGTAGTGTAATGGCGGTGTTTGTGTAGCTGGCCGAGTTTCGACTGTGGACTGTCTACTGTCTAGTTCGCCCTGTTTTTCAAAAATTTTCTCCTGGTTTTGGACCCCCCCCGAACGAAATTCCTGGCTACCCCACTGCCTTTGACATCAAAATTAGACATGGTTATGAACTTAGTTAGGTTGATTCCATTTTGTACAACCTAAATATTATATTTCTACGTGAAATATTCGTTTGAAGTGATAGGTATATCTGCTGCGATTTCCGTAGTTATATTGGCGACGTGATTTTAGCCCAGGCGCTCGGCACTCCAAGGACATTATTGTCAGTGCTGCCAACATCTACCCCCAGTATGATTTGAAAGCAACGTATGGAGCAAGGAAAGCGCACACATACCCACTGTAAACGTCCTGAAACGGTAGAGAAAATAATGAGAGATAGTAACAGGAGAGTACTGTATTTGATGAAGTAAATAAAAGATAGTGATATTCCCAGGTTTGACACCCTGGGCCGGCTAACCACGTAACCGCCCGAGTCCCGCACGAGGCAAGCGCCCATATATCGACTTCATACGGACTTAACCGTCCACAGATCCTATTGAAAAAAATTGTAGATACTGGGAGTAATGTACTCTTAATGATGGATTAAGTCTGTTCCACTCTCTGCCCGCAGCTGAATACACGGCAACCCCCGAGTGACGAAGGGGTCTAGTCCAATACAGGGGATCCGGACTAAGACTACCTTGACCCCATAGCAATATCGGCTTGCCTTTTATTCTTTTGGAAAGTAATAAGATAAATTATTATTATTCGCTCAAAAGTTTTTTCATGTTGTGAAAAACATGTGCGCGACGCGTTTTAGAATCTCAAGAAAAGCATCGATTGGTTGGTTTGATATTAGGGGAGGAGAACGACAACGGAGATTGAGGAGATCTGCGCCTTTGAGGATATTTGGACAGGCTGGTAAGGGAAACATTTTTGGGGATTTGAGGAAGGAAGGAAAGCAACCCAGCGTCGGCATTAGCCAACTCATTACGAAAAGTGCCAAGAAATTCACAGCTAAAGTTACCATCCGAAGGGTGCACTTGAAGTGCTCTCCACATAACAGCCAAGTAGAGACCGGGATTCCATTGAATAATCCCCACCATTGCTGAGATTTTAACCTGAGCTCATAGGATGGGAAGCTAGTACTGTAACTACCTCACCAACCCGTTAAAGCGTCGAGAAACGTGAGCAATTGAAAGGGAAAAAATGACTTGCACACAGGACAAAATTTCAGGATCATTTACAAATTCAAAAATATGGATGCCAGGCTCAGCGCAAAACGTGTCGCAACGACTTCTGGTGAAAAATATGAAGCAATATATGAGTCGCTTAACTGAGTGGAGACTCACGCTAGGGAGAACAGACTGCAAACATAAGGTGAAATGTTCATAATGTTAAAATGTAATACAGGATGCAAGGGTGGGAAAGAACAGCGGCGAATATTACCAGGCGGTAATGACGGAGGGGCTATTTAACTCCGTCAAAACAAAGAAGAGAGTAGAATTTTGTTATAGTTTCTCGAATGCCGATGATAGCCGTAATAATTTTTCAGGATACATTTTTGAGGGTTAGTGGATAGTTGGATACCGATTAGGGGATGGAAGACGATACCCTTGAGCATGATAGGCGATATCCTTTAGAAAAAATGACGAAAGTTAATGCAAAACTAGGGTCCCCATGCAACGACTAAGACAGGCGCGAGAAGTTCAAGATGAAACGAAATCTCCTCAATATTCTACTTACAACATTATCTGTACATTTTAAATATTGGACATAAAATTCCTCTTAGTATTCGCCAGTATTATTCATTTAGGAAAATATTCCCAAGAAGTTTTCCAGCATAGTGAATACCTACATACATGACGATAAAAGTACATACCGTTTTCTCGAATAAGCATGAAAGTGCTATAGGCTCAGCGAGGGATTCTGCATTTTCTCCTCTGTTTTAAATCCTCAAGCTTGACCAAAACACGCCTCACGTAGATCATTGGGAATCAAAACCTTCGGTGGATGCCCCATTCCCTAACCTCAAGGGTGCTCAAATATTGCCGGTCATTTGTCACACATTATTACTTTTTCGGGCAGTACCTCATACCTAAATTACTTCTCAGACGGCCAAAAACGAATGAATACCATCGATGAAATCAATATTATAACGCCCAATTTAATTCTATACTCTGACCATAGTAAATAGCCATTCAATATAGAATGTCATAGAATATAATGGGAAGTACAAGTGCTGAGATTTAATTCTTCGTAAATACCTACTTTATTTTCATTGATGCATCCATCAGCTCCGTTTAGTCCTTTCCAAGATAACCAACCTCAGAATCGTAAAGACATAGTATCGGAATTCATAGAGGAATTAGATGTTATTCTAATTGCTTTGCGGGCCAAAGAGAATTGTCGAATGGGCCAGATGGACCCGCGGACAGCAGTTCGTGCACCCATGGTGTAAATGGTAATCCACCCTAAATTCACAGTAAATATATTATACCCAAAACGAGTGGCTACATATTCTATGAAATAAATACATCTTAATGCATTTATCGCTCATTAGGAAACAAATGAATCGCGCAATTTTAAGAACGAATCTACTAGATTAAATGAAAGTTAATCCTGTAAGAAGACGACACTTTTTCTCAAATATTCCCAGTTAAATTTCTTTAAAACTTGAAAAAATCAACATATTTTTATGGTTATTATCTCTTATATCAATCATGATTACCAATGACGCGAGTTGATAGATGAAAGGAATTTGAATCAAGTGAATCATTACATTTCATAAAAGCTGCTTCAATTCCCTAAAAATTTACGCTCATTGGTCATAAGGCATCTACAAATATTTGCTACAAATCTCACAATGCCACGAGTCCCCACTATGGCGGTTTATTTGTTCATTAATTCACCGCCTGGGAGAATTTCTATCAACAGTTACAAAGATTATGCACCCCCGAAGATATTGACACTTATTTCGATGATTTAGGCGAGAGAAGGATCAAACGCAAAGATATAGAGTACCACAGAGAATTGCAACGGGGAGAAGGTACGCACATTTGCAACAATTGTAGGTTCGGGTGAAAAACCGTTGGATAGTTTAAACACATGCATGAAAATCGGTTTTGTCATTCTATTTTTGAGTGGTTTAGCGCTCTGAATTTGCTTTGCTTCGTTGAAAAAAATTGGGAGCACGTTCATAGCAGTAAAACACTACGTAAACGATTCCCCGCTAGCGTAGTAGGTTAGGAACCATTGACTAGGCCATTAAAACTGCGGTCTCATTGTTGACTTTCTTGAGGCGTGAGCTACAGCCAACGCCTAGTTTCTTCCACTTCAAAGCTTTTAAACTAGCCCTCTAGAGCCCACTCACCCTATATGGTGAAAATGACCTCAAGGGGTCTCACAAGTTGAAAGGGGTCCACAGTCCCAACCTCCACCCCTTTACCCTCGACGCTTGAATGACTTGACGTACTCCTGGGACTGGAGCCATGAGCAATACTTCGAAATTGGGATCACACACTTGCTTACACATGCTTGTTCCCGCGACCGATGGGACTTGCATTGAGGACTCGAGAGATTGTAGGAAGCTGGGACTCACAAGGAGAGGCCGACCGGACTCGTGATCAGGGCGTCGTCGAGACGTAGATTGCATTGGGCCGAAGGCAATAAGGAACTGTGAGAAATGGATGTGCCCATCGTGTGGGTGGGAGGGGCCGCAGGAGGGGTAGTCTATAGAGGCGAAAAGGGCGACGACGATGGTGCAGGGGGAATGTGATGCATGGGGAAACGGTAATTTTAATGAAAAACACACAGAAAAGGTGCTATTGTATTATTATGCTTATAGGTGACTAGGTTGAGAGCCGCTAAAGACTCCCTCGGAGGCTACGCGTTAGACTATAAGGCCCTTCGTCCACCGGTGAGACGCGACTGCAATCCGAGTTTTAAAAAACTCACATGAGCGTTAGACGGGAGTCGCTTCACAGTCGGACCCTCCTTAACTGTGAGGTTCCGCATGTGGCCACATGAGGTGTCAGGAAATATTGGGATAAACGGTTTTGTAACTGTTGGGCGTTTGATGTGTCATCAACGGGAGCGATGTTACCCACTTGCATTGAATGTGGAAGGCCAAATTCATCTTGATCATTGTGGTAATCACTATTTGCATACGCTTTTCCATCTCTCTTCCTGATGAAGTTCTGCAGCACGCATACAGCTTTCACGATGGTGATTTTTGATGGTGATAGTGACGACATTATTTTACAAGTTATAGCATTCAGCAAAATTTGAAAATTTTGGCTCAACATGCCAAAAGCACATTCCACACTTTTCCGACCCCGGCTCAATATGTAGTTGAAAATACGAATGGTGCCATTCAGTTGTATTTTAGGGTATGGGCGCATAAGATTTTTACTCAGGGGAAATGCTTCATCAGCAACAAAATAAAATGGGAAATGTAACCCTGTATTGTCATGAGGTAATAAATGTAATTAAGCATTTTAGACACTGTAGATGAGGAAGATGCAAGAAATAATGAATAAGAATTATAGGAAGCTAAATTAATACATCGTAAATGTACTATAAAAATAAATATGAGAGAATCATTGTTGACAATTACGCTATACCAAAATATTTTAAGGTGAACTTATGATACCGGTATTGCGTACGCCACTGGCATTATTCAAAAATCACAAAGGCCTCCATTTTATTCCGACATTGGACATCTTTTGACGTCATACCGTTATTCAATGTAATGTCCTTCAGGAGATAGTTATTCATCAGTCGGCACAACTTAGACTTAATAGGATAAATGACAGTGACAAACGACAAAAGTCAACAAGCTAACCACGATTGTAGCTCGGTATGACGGTATTAGGGTTGAATGAAAATTATGTAATTTGCAAGAGAAACGGAAGTCAAATTTCTATTCTTTTCCCACAACCCCATAGACAATTAGATCAAATTTCCAGGCAATTTAAATTAAGAATTTACCCAGACCTCTTCCGCCACAAGCGCTCGGAAAAAAGCAAGTCGTCGACTCTGCCACACAATTCTAATTTTTGCAGGAAATGCCTCTACAGCAACTTCAGCTGAGAACGCTCGTGTGAGATTTTGCGAATTTCACTGAAAAAGTCGATTTCCAATATTTGGATTCGAATCCCAATCTTTTGATAAAACGACCAATGGTATTCACAAGAAGCTAAAGTAGCATAATCACCAACTACTAATTTCTGGAGATACTCAAGGTGCTCTCTATTCTAAAGAAAATCTAATTTTCAACCATGACCTCTCACTAAAATGATGAATACCATTTCTGTTACGAAACAATCTACCCACTTCTAGAACATGTCAGGCAGAAATGAGAGCTTCCTCGTTTCATACATGCAAATCCCGAACGCTTAGGTCGCTTCATAGGCAACCCTAATTATCGTCGATGCTAAAGAAGATCTCACGCCTGTAAAAAAGCATTCATGCAGCATCAAACTTTTATTTTATTTATCTAAATGTCTATTCAATTTGGAGGTAACTTGCCCGCAAATAGATCGAGTTGAGCTGAAATGGCCATTTTCTCGCTCATGCACGTAAATACAAGACACTTGGGAAGCTTGAGAGACAAAAATAATAATAATTCTCGCATATATGTTAGGAGTTTTCAAATCTGTATAAAATCATTAATTCAACACTAAACTTTTATTTAAACTTGTCTGCATATCTTTTCATAATCGAGTTAACCTACCCGAAAAAAGATTTGGTCGAGTAGGAATTCGTTCGTTTAACATATGTTAACAAAGGACGCTTAGGTAGCTTAACAGACTATTTCTCATTTTCGCAGAAATGTTTGAAGTTCTCAAGCCAGTTTAAAAATACTTATTTAACACTGACCTTTCATGGTAGTTTTTTTTAAATATCTTTCAGGTTTCGTTTAAACCTACCCGCAACTAAGTAGTATGGTTAGAGCAAGAATGTAAGTAGTAGTTTCTTACGAGTGAATCCCTTCACACTAAACAGCGGGTGACGCAGCAGAGGCCCGCGGTCGCAACAAAGCGTGCGAGACGGGGGTGGGGGTTGGGGGGGGATGGGGGGGGGAGGAAAAGGAGAGAAGAAGAGCACGACGGTGTTTGTCCGCAAGTGAGGACGAGAGAGAGTGCCATTGGAAAGTGGGTGGGAGAATTAAAGAAGAGGATCGCTTTGAATGCTTTGCGTGCGAGTGAGTGAGTGTGGGTGGGTGGCGCGAGGAAGAAGAAGAGTGAGTCTTAAACACCACCGCTGGCACCCAATCGTCTCGCCGGCCACCCAGCAGCCTCTTTCTCTCCCTTCCGCCGTCCCCCTCCCAAGTCCCTTTCTGCCATTTACCCACCCACCCCTTCCACCTACTCCTTCCCTCCCACCCTCCCCTCCCACCGACCAACGAGAAGATCCAGTCTCCGCATGGTCCATTCATAGGGAAGAGGCGCGAGAGAGAGGGAAGCGAAAAGAGCGGACGGGGGGGGAATGATGAGAGGGAGGGAGGTGAAAGGAGAGGAAGTGAGAGGTTCTGCGGAGAGAGAGAGAGGAGAGAGAAGATTCATATTTTTTTTCTTTTATTTTCACCTCCTCACAAACCCTATCGCTGTCTCCCTCTCTGGCTTCTACAACCTAACAACCCCCCTCTCGTACCCCATACCCCACTTCCCCCAACCCAATCCAGAACCCCTACCCCATCCATTCGTCCACTCAAAAACCAAGTTCTCCTCATACTACATCTCCACCGCTCGCCCAGCGTACCCTCCTCTACCCCACACCATTCCCGGAGGATCCAAGCCGAAAGGAACTCCTGGCAACAAGCCAGCTCACGCAAGAGATCCACTACCTCCTCCACCAACACTGAGAGAGTGGTCGTCTTCTTCCCCACACACGGACCCCCTCCCCCTTACCCCCTCCACAGACCACTCTTCCAACCTCCCCTCTAATTCTGCCCCCCCCCCTCATACCCCCACCTACTCCGTTCCTCTCCCTCCACACCGCGGCCTCTCCTCCTCCCCTCGCCATCTCTATTTCACGGCCCTCTCGTCCATTGAGTCTCTTGGCTTACCAATCTCTCCTCACTCACTGCTTCTTGAGCGGCGGCAGACGCTTGCAGTTGTGTGCGGAGGGAAGAGTGGCTCATCTTAGAACTACGACCGACGGCGAAACACATCTTTGTACCTCATTTACCCACCAGGAGAAGAAGAAAACGATCCCTACCGAGGCGTCCCGGGCGAAAGGCCCCTCCTCCTCAAATCGGCGTATAGTACTCCCTTCGACGAAATAGCGCAGTGGACACCGCACGAGCGACACTTGCCTACCGGCGCAGCCACCGTTTAAAAAGCGGCTGATCTGACGTTTTTTCTCCAGCTGGACACATGTAAAGTTTCCGGGGTCGATAGTATTTTGCAGTGTAATTTTTTCCGTGCGGTGGAAGGACGGACTGAATTTGTGAAAGAAATATATTCTGTGACATTTGCGGGAGGAGTGCATGTGTGTGTTCAAAAGGTGAGAGGAACTTTCGTTTTTTTTCTGCTGCGGGCATCGCCTGCCGCTGTCTTCGGAAAAATCAGCGAATTTCGTTGTCAGCGGATGGACTCGTGGTTTTTGGCAAAGAGCGCCCATACAGAGGAGGTGGATCGAGGAAAGAAGAGAAGGACCGACACCGACACTTCTGCCGTTGAAGTCTCTCGATTTTGGCGGTCGAATCTCCGGCTGAGTTTCGCCGGCGAATGAAGTCTTGACCGCTCATTATAAAAGACGCTTTTTTGCGTCTTGGAGCATGTTTATTTTCGCACCGGAGACAGCGTCGTGTATTGCACAAACCTGAGGGAAACTTAATTGAGAAGAAGATTTCTTGGCATCATCATCAGCCCAGTGGTATCAGTTCCCCTCACCTCGTCCAAGTACGGCTGCGGGAGGAAGAATAAATCGGAAGAGGTAGGTGAAGTTGCATGTCATATTTTTAGCACTTTTTTCTCTGTGATGGTGTGTGTTAAGATTTTTTCCGTCTCGATTGGGCATGTTGCTGGTAATCTTGTTTATTGGACGGTTGAAGCAGAATAATTATGAATAAAACAATTTTAAAGCAGCAAAAACATTTTTTTATGGTGTTCCTCTAGGGATTGCTTTATTTTTACCATTTGGGACCTTAGCCGTAAGTTATCACTTGAATTAAAATTTTCGCTCTTGGCTTGACAAAAATAAATATTATGAGTGAAGCAGCATTATCTTTTTACTATCAACTAGTATTATGCGAAATTATTAAGATATTGGAAAAAACGGTATGTGATAGATATAAGTTTCACATGCGCCACCGCGAGTTTATAGATGTTCTTGTTCTTATATGTGCTTCTAAATATCAGCCTGAGACTTCTCATCCAGATTTTTACTATGACAATCGAGTTGATTAGAAACCGTATTTATAGTTAGTGAACTTGTGAGAGATTGACAAAATACTTTATTATAACTGGAAACGCTTAAAAGGACAAGAGCATTAAAAAATTACACCTTGATATCCCAGACAAAATAATGGAAAACAATAAACATCTACTAAGGAAGTACTCTCTAATCCAGTAGGGACCATTATGAGAAAGATTTTTGAACACGCAGTAACTTACGATTACCTACATCCCAAAATCCCATCGCAAATTTTCTAAGAAAAACAAGAAGAGAGCTTAAGTGGAATAACTTACTATAGAATTTGATACACCAGTCCTCCCTTTACCACTCGGCGTGGCCTACGTAATGAAATGAAAGTAATACCACGCACAACAATTCGTCGTCCACCGTGTAGCCTGATGCTTCTGCGGTTCTGCCCAATCGAATCACTTGAGTTGCTGAAGGATTGTCTTCGTAGCACGGTGACGGTTTTGCCGGGAAGTTGAGTAGTTCCTCTTCCTTCGTTTAATGGCAGCACTTATACTGACCACGTTTTGGGTAGGTACTCCTCCAGGCCTATTTTTTCGGGCAGGAGGCGGACTTAGGAACCGCGACCGATTGTAGTCACCCGCGCGTGGCAGAGGTGCACATTTGCACTGATTATTTATTGTTTCTCTTTGTTGGCTGTCCCACTTGCCAATTACTCCGGAAAGAGCCGGAGGACGTGCGTGCGAAGAAAGGGAGTTAAGAAGCAGGAGGAGATTTCAACGACCGAGGAGGAAGATAAGATTGGAAGACCCCGTCGTCAATCCGTGGATCCCATTCCCGCCTTCATAATCCCCGCCTACACAATCGTCTCAACAGTCCTTACACTGCCCAAGCTCCTCCTAGTTAAATTTGAATTCATTGGAAAAAAACATGACTCAAATGTTAATCGAAAGTTCAAGTGGGGCTAAGTATAAGCTTTTCATAAGTCCATGATCAGCTGGGTCTCCTGGAACGCGCGATCTCCTTTAATCAGAAATATAAGTTCATTATCTTCAATATTAAGGACATAAAAATAAAACAACCCTTATTCAGTATATTACGATAAAAAATCCGCAAATTGAGAGAGTGAACTGCAAAAGTCGAAGATAACTGTAATCAGCACCGAGTAATTGCGAACAGCTTAAAATGGAAAAAAGGAGTATCAATATATTTCATCATTAGCTTCCTGGATGTGAGAATATATTATTTTTTAATTTTAATAAACATCAATCTAACCTAGCCTAGCCTTACCTAGTATTTCCTGGCATTGTATTTCCCACTGTATTTCCAGACAAAAGGCCATAAAAGGTTAAATTACTTTGCATTTGTGAACAGAACAACGTCGAATTAGATACTTTTACGAGAATTAGCTTTATCACGATTCAGGCCGTTTTTCGACACACCAATTCGGTTGGCAACAAAATTAATTTCATGATGCTTATCAGAATGGAACGAAAAATCGAAATGCTTGCGCCCAAAATCAGAAACTCAAATCACATGAAATAGGTTTTCTCGAAAAAGAAAATCTTCAATAACATCTGGGATGTATATGTATAAATGTTACTTTCGTGAAATCTACAAGCAAACTGCAAACTCTTGGAATGCACAAATGTCCTAACATCCCCACTTCCTCGAAGTCTCCATCAATAGATTTCGCCGGAGATGTTTCAAGGTCGAAGGAATAATAGCTAATGTGCCGTTGAAATTCTTGCCTTCGAACGGGATGATGCCAACCTAACTGTTGTTAAGCCATTTAATTGGACCTAGAGAGCACAGGCACCACCATTACGCGAATTTTATCCCACCAATAAAAATTTCAAAAGGTAGAAAATCATCGGATACATAACGTAATTCTTTGTGACTTCATTCATTTCTTCAATTTTCTGCAAAAAAAAATACCGGAATAGTAGTGGCGAGCCAAATAATAGCCGCACTTGCATTAATAGCAATGCGCACAAGTATACCAAAATAAAACAATGTTTTTAAGCTAAAGCTGTAGTTAATGACAAACACTCGAAACCGTGATTTCGCTTTGTTTCCAATGAATTCGATCATACTGCTGGAATTGAAATGGATTTTAATAACTATCTTTTCATCATACCTAATTTAATAGCGATTTATCTATTTTTGTGTCAGTATTATTTCGTTGAGAATTTCCATTAGCTCAGACATTACTGTAGCAAAAGCTTTAATGGAGGGATTTCATTTGGACCAGCAATTATTTTTCCTTTGTCAATACAACCCAATCATGTGACCTCGAGGAGGGTATATGAATTGTTTAGGATCTCTAACTTTCATCGTTACCGAATAAGATACAACAATACTTTACTATTCACCATCTACAAAAGTGTGGGAGCATACCTGACATTCATGATCATCTCCTTACCTTATTGAAGCCACAGAGAACCTCAGTCACGGACTGCAGTATAATTGCATCATAAATAACTGTCCAAATAGTTCAGTTCCATCATTGCATGCTTTTAACTTGCATATGTAAAGAGAGATAATCCTAGAGGGCAATTTATTAGCGAAAGAAGTGATAGTTTAAACATTCTTAACCTTCTTCAAAATTTAAAAAATAATCCCAACTGCAAATGAAAGGAAATCGAATGACAAAATTGCATGGCAGGTTTGTTGAAACGTAAGCTAAAACAAATCGTAGGAATCAAACGCTTTGAGTGCACGCCAACGAAACCCAATATCACTACTTCTAAAGCAGCATTGCGCACCACCTCCCTTTGTCTCTCTTAATATTTTGGAAAAAATCAGGATTGCGTTTCAACCCTCAGCAGCAGCATCACACACTGGGGATATAGGTATAGCAAAACTTGTTGACACTCACCAGCGGAGGATTACAAGGGGACTGACCGTAAACCAAGCGTTGATGAGTGGGCAAAGTTATCAAAGGACTCCCGTACGTTCCTCTGGAAAAAGGCTCGGCCGCTTTATCCCACATCATCTAATGAATGCTTTCCTCTCCTTTGCGTCATAATCTTCACAAGCGAGTGCCACCATGTTTCGCTACACCTATACTTATAACTTCATTGGGGACCACATAGTTACAGATATTAATCAACTAGGATTACGATCCTTTCCTTCTGGCATAAATCAAAATTAATTATTCTACCGACACTTACGTCAATAATTCTTAATCTCAGCCTTTATATTTTGCTATTCACATTTCAGGTCGAAGTTTTTAAATTTTTATTCACGACGCCGAAGTTTTTAAAACTCCTTCCATACTCGTTTTTTAGGAGGCATAATGAGAAAAACACAAGGTGCCAGGAGATTGGTAAGATATGAATGGGCCGATTTATTTCTGAAAATTATACTCATGTAGCTGAACTTCAAAACAAAAAATCACACCACGGAGAGAACAATGCATTTGAATTTTCTACCAGGCAAAGAATTAAAATGAAATGGGACAAAATGAATGATACAACAGCCGTAAATTGAATGGCTTACCAAGATCATTGATTCACTATCATCCCAACACTTTGTGGTACAAATAATATTTCAGGTAAAATATAAAAATCCTTTTTTCACCAATACTGTTAAAAAATTGTTCAGAAAGCATCTGAAAGAGCATTGAGCAAGCCATTTCTAAGTACATATTGTGTCCAAACACCTTTTGAATGCTGAACAAAATGCGGATTTAGTTACATCCTAAACTGTTCTGTAAAATGGTCAACCTATTTTCAAACCAAACGACAAAGAGAGTTTAATGCACTGCTGTACTTTGATCTTCAAAGGTCACCCGACCTCAATCCTAAGGATTATTTCTTTTGGGGCCAAATGATCAACAGCAAGGAGCAGTTGGTAGACCTAATTCAAGATGCAGCAAATGAAATTAGGAACAACCAAAATGTACGGGCTAGAGTGTACCAGTCTCTTCGTAGGCGTTGCGAGAGCTGTATTGCTACAAGAGAGCTACATTTTGATCACCTTTAAATATGTTGTTCTGTATTTTATTAACTTAATGAACGATTTATGATTAAAATCATGTATTTCCTTGAATTGATTGAGTAGATTTAAAAGTATCAGCTTGTTTATGATTTGAAGTCAATTATGGTTTATTGTTGTATGTTTGCATTAAATTCTCTTTATCGTTTGGTTTGAAAACCGGTAGACCAATGTTGTAGAGGGTATGAAAATTTTATTGAAACCATATTGTTGTACGTGTGCATTAAACTCTTTGACATTGGTTTGAAAATATATTGACCATTTCATTGTTTTAGTAGGTATGAAAATTTTATTGATACCATTTTATTTGTAAATAAAAGGCGCAACTTTTTTACTTTGCACTTTTTTAATACGATTTCTGTGTCAAAAGATATTAAGGATTGAAAAGTTTGATTGTCCACCATTTTTAAACGGTTTATTATAAAATAATTAAATATCGTATGCTAGTTTAAAACATTGCCATTAAAAGCTATACAAAATATCAAATCTTTACCTTAAATAGTTTATTATTTAGCAGGGTTTCCGTGAAAAACGCATACCGACAGACAGCTGAATAACGGCGCGTTTACGGACACATGTCCAATTTAATGTTTTCTTATTTTGACCTACTTAATCATATCCTAAAATATTACAGAGTCATTACAAAAACACCCTGTGTATTAATTTTGTAGCGTGTCAGTCAGTCAGTCATTCTGTATCCATTTTGTTTATATCTCTCTCAAGTTTTGAGCTCGAGAAATGAGGTTTGGTGCATTAAATGTGGATTCTCTGTCTCTATGATTTGGTAGTAAATTTGATTAGGTAGGTGGCAAACTTTGGGGTTGTTTTTACCCCAATATTGTTAACATTAACACCCATAAGTAAAGCATTGTATTCGGTGCAGGTGTTTCTTCATTTGCTTTTTTAAATTACTTGCACTCAAGATATTGGATGGAGATTTGCATCATAGAATGCATAAAAGAATGTAGTATTTAATTCTTTCATTCAATTTTCTTATACGCTTCGTTTTTGTCCAGGAACTGCGTTTTTGTCTCGAAATTCATCAATTTTTCTTCCTTTTCAACAATAGATATTTCCTTGGCAACCGGGCTTGAATATCCATTTAATAGCGATTTCATGAATGGCTTATTCACTCCTGCAGCCTTTAAAGGCCAGTTTCAGTGACTAATTTGATAGTTGTAGTCAAACGACTACTGTTCCCCGTTCGCCTTGCCTTCTCAATGACATCAACAAGGGTCGATCGCTTCAAGTGCGTGGATTAAATTTGGAAAATCCATGCTTTTCGCGTGGCCAATTATATTTTGCATGCTCACGAGTAGGACAGATCAGTAATTCCAAATTCAACACCAGCTGATGAACACAACGCTTGCATCAATGCGTCGCATCTTTGGAGACATGTACACGAAACTCACGTTAACGACCAATATGCGCGTAAATCAGCGCGATGTTTTAGCCATATTTTCAAAACAGATGTTGGGCATCGGTAATGGAAAAGTACCAGTTGATGCCGAAATAAAAAATATTTCAATTCCATTGAACTTTTATATCATTGTTCTATCGATCGAACAATCATTTCAGAAAGTTTTTCCACAAGTTGTCACCGATTACAAAAATCACCGATGGCTTTGCGAACGCGCTATTTTGGTAGCAAAAAAACACCGACGTCAATACAATCAACTATGCCATCCACGAACGTATTTCGGGCGAGTCTGTCACCTACAAATCGATTGATAGCGTCATGAATGCGGACGAGATTTTTAACTATCCAATTGAGTTTTTAAATTCGTTGGATCTTTCTGGTGTACCACCGCACAAATTGTCACTCAAACTCGGCGAACCTATAATTCTTTTGCGCAACATTAATGCACCACGAATGTGCAATGGAACCAGGCTCACTGTCAAACCACGGGTGGTCCGGGCTGGACGACCGGACGCGTTTCCGTCGTTTCCTTACTCATAGGATTCGATGAAGCAAACACCCTATAGGAAAAGTTGTTTCGTGTTTCGGTTTTGCCCCTTGGCCTATTCATGGCTCTGGGGCCGAAATCTTCCCATTCCCTACCCTTGTTCACCCTTCCTTTTATCCTTCCTATTCCTAGCAGCCTTCCAAATCCCCGGCCATGAGCGGAAGCTCGCATGCCGGTTGGAGGGTGGAGACCCTGCGCGGAAGACCCGTTTAGCCACTGTCAAACCACTGATAACAAACGTCATCGAAGCGAAAATTTTGAATGGTAATTCAAAAGGAGAAGATGTGCTTACTCCACGTATTCCCATCATTCCCACCGACATGCCATTTGATTTCAAACGACTACAGTTCCCCGTTCGCCTTGCATTCTCAATGACAATCAACAATGCACAAGGTAAATCGCTTCAAGTGTGTGGATTACATCTGGAAAATCCATGTTTTTCACACGGTCAATTATATGTTGCATGTTCATGAGTGGGACAGCCGAAAAAGTAATTTGTTTTTGCAGAGGGCGGTAGGACCAAACATATTGTGTATCCGAAAGCACTCGAATAAAATTTTCAACTCTATTTTATTACATAAAATATAATTTTCTTTCATTAATGTTGAGCATGTAAATGTGTCTGCTTTGTATATGTGTGCCTACTTAAAAAGAAAAAGAGGCATTGCCGCATGAGAGGCAACGCATGCCGACTCCCACCGGCGATCGCGCATCAAGTTCGCGCCACCTTATTTCTCTCTCAAGTTTGCATGGGATGGGAAGGCTTAAAACAATGCAATTGCTGTTTAGGGGAAGAAAAATTATGATCAATGTTTTTTTCATTTTTGGGAAACATATACACTCATTCAGCCACATTTCCAACTGCTTCCACTTGATTAGTGCAAAAAAAAGAAAAAGACACCCGAGTTCACTTCAAGAGCACACCAGACTCAGGCAGCAGGTCTGCTAGTCACTTGATTTAAAGAAGTAAATTGCATGATATGAAATGACCTTAAATCAACCATTTTTAATATGGCCGTTATTTATAGCTAACAATCGGGCTTACGTGTCTTCTGATTGGTTTGAAATACCCGTGAAACATCTCTAAATCAGATTCACCGGGAAAATCTTAGATCATTTATGAAATCCATTGTTTAAATTATAGATGAATCTTTCATGTTTCACGAGCCTTTAGTTAAAAGAATCAAAATAAGCTATAGCAGTCCAACGGATAAGTATCACGAGCATTTTAATTCTGTATTTCATAAATTAAAAGCGCATGTAGGTGGAAAAACAGCGCCTTTAGCTTCTTGGTCTTAGACTAGTTATCTTAAAAACGTGAATTGAAATAAAATGAGCACTCAAATTAATGGTAGCTACAGTGGATACAAGAAATACCTCTCATGCATCTGAATCGAATGCCAGTGTAATTAAAAGCACTTTCGTACTGTTTCATTGCTTTGTACAATTTATGACATGATTATCAACTTTGCCAAAATGGAAACAAAAGATGTCAAAAATTTCAAATAAAGATATGTAATTCAAGAAATAATTTTATGTAAAAAGTACTCAATTTACTCTGGTCTAATACACTAAGTAAGAATTTCATATCTTCGGCCCAAGGTTAATGTGTAGTTACGCCTGTGTGTGGCCATTTTTTATTTTTTTAAAGAGCCTGAGGACATCGAGAAGAAAGACCGTAACAACACAATGCGCGCGTGACCCGAATTGAAACGACGCAACATTTTATATTTTTTTTTCCGCAGTTGAAAAAGCGGGCAGTGAGGGAGCTGAGGAGGAGAAAACCGAACCCCTGTTTGATATAATAATAATAAAGTGGAGTGTCGCGACCAAAAATGACCCGCCTCGCGGGATAAAGGTCATCAACCTTTCTCTCCTTTCCCTCCTCCTCCCGCCGCAGCAGCAAGAAAAGGGGGACTTTTGGTTGACGGAGAACAACAACCGCCGCCGCCGCCGCCGATCCCACCTGGTGCCCCAAGGTGGCAAAGAACGTTCTTATACGATGGCGGGCAAGCCAACGGTTTTTATTCTGTTTGGCCAAGTGACGGGCGGAATTTCCAAAGTCTGCGCGCCGACTTTGGACCGCCATCGGCGGGGATGACACACACGCACACACACTAGGGGAGGAGGAGGCCGCCGCACAGACAGGGCGACGCGAGGAGGAGGAGGATATATATGTCTCTCCGTATCTCTCGACGCGGATCGCTTCTCTCTCTCTCTCTCTCACGGGCGAAAAACTCGATTCGCGAAGGCGCGGAAAGTGAAAACCCTTCGCCGGACGAATATTTGAACACGTGGACAGCGAGTGAATGAAAGAAAGAAGGAAAAAATATGAATGGTTCTCTCGTTTAATGGCGTGTCCGTGTTTTCATCTTCGGTGGTGGTACTGCTGCTGACGGTGATTTGGCGTTTTTTTTCTTCGAGTTACGAGTTTCCCACCCGAGGCGTGACGAGGAGGAAAAAAACATCGATGGCCACAAAATCCGCCCATAATGTGTCCACAATTTCGAGGTTTTCACGAGAATTAAGTTCATATGTTTGGAAATGCGCAAAAAAATTAATAATATAATAAAATTTTTGCATTGAAAGGGATAGCTTAATTATAACACAATGGCCATTTGATAAAATTTACTTCGGATATCGAGAGAACGTTCTGTTCCTCGCGAAATCCATGGACGAGATACACTGGTTTTGAATGAATAAATCCCTAAACTTAGGGATTCAAAGACAAGTGCACTTCCCCGCGCTAAGAGAGATCACAAAAATCTAGGCTAAGTTGCCCAACATTTATGATATCATGCCCTCTTTGCCCTCAGAAATGTTTGCATCGCTTTTTAAAATTACTAAATCATATTTATTTGTACATGGAATCATTATTTTCATAATATGTTAATAACTGGTATTGATACACCCCCTACGTTACATCTACCTAAGTGTATCTCGCAAATTACCGGGTTATTATAAGATTTTTTCGAGTTTATAGTCGATACTTTTGGCTTCTGTTTTGGGAATGTTGCATATTAATTTAATATCTTTTGAGCTTTATAATAGTTGAGCTTATATTTACGAATTCGTCTTTGATAAGGCAGTTGGTCTCATACCTCTACTAGCCCAATCTAGCTAACGATGGTAACTGGAATATAAATTATCATAAATACCTAGAAAGACATCATTGCATTCTTCATTAAAACTAAGGACATCGTATTCTCAGATAGTTACATCAAAATCCATTCTCATTTGTAAAAGAAGACACAGTGACACGGGAAATAACGCTTAAACTTCCAAACGATAATTATATTTATTATTTGATGGACTCAACAAGTGAGTAGGTACATTAAATTCATCTGATTTTCGTTTTACTACTGTACCTTTGTAATACTTATTTTTATCAATACCATTTAGATAAAAAAGCTAAAACTTAAGAAAGTTCAGCAAATGACAGTGGCTTATCCTATATTTGAAGGAAATGATGGCGCAAAGAATTGACTTATAAGTGTAGGAGGTATCAAGTGGAGAATACTTGTAGCTCTTGCCTTAAATGACAAATTTACGGAGAGGAAAACTTCATCTTACAATTAGATATGATGAAATCTTAATTAGAAAAACAATAGAAATTCCTACGGTTAAATTTTTAATCTGATCCTCAGTATTCCAGAGTAACTGTAGCATAACTTGGGCATGGTTTTAGGTGTGTAAGAGTGAACACGAATTTTTTCGACGAAAATATGATTTCTTTCAAATAGAGAGATAGCTAAAGAAGATTTTCGATGCCTGGAATTCTAGATAACAACACAATGTTTGAGAGAAAAAGTGAGAACACATAAAGAAATAAGGAAACATGGAAAAATTGCATTGTGAGAAAAGTGCACAGTAATTTGAAACAATACATAGATGAAGTAAAAAATACGAGGCCAGGAATAACAACCTTCTCAATGCAGCATAAGTTATCGACGATTTCCTCAGTATTGTAGATATTCATGATCTTCTACTAAAAATGCTGCATACTCTATAACATAACTAGCATGAGCAAAATGAGACGTAGATTCGATAGAAATTCGACAAGTAATGGTAGAGGTTATTGAATGCCACTACCTATTCAGACCGTGTAACGTTTTCCCTGCAAGGCCGATGATAATGTTATCCGTTTCAAACAACTAATCACGTAAAGCTAATTACTCATTTATTATTCATTTCGGTTAATAGAAGTCAATTATTTTGTGGAAATATGAATCACTATAATTGCATTACGAAACTAAACTAGCTCACTAGTTGAAATAAAATGTATATTACGTAACAAAATAGTCCACCTTGACATTCTATAGGTGTTTTACGATCAATAAATGGAAAAAAATCAATCCTGGAATGAATAAATTGGCACACATTTAGTACTGAATCGTGGTAGTCAAATAAATCCTAAATCAATTCCAGGGGTATATTATAATACTAATTTTGATACCTATAAGAGGTAGACTAGCCTTAAGCGCTATAACTACTGAGATTATTTCCCACATACTCTCATAAGTCGAATATCCTAAGCCAAAAACCATTCATTCCCAAGCCCTGTATTTAATACCGGTATCCCGGAATATAGGAAATTAGTCGTGAGCCTATTTGGTTGGAATTTCGGCGCTGTAATCAATCCTGTTAAAGCAGTTGGCTTAATTTCTAGATGCTCATTTAGCTTACATCTAATTAATAAAAAGCCAACACATAATTTGTACTACTAAACCAACTGCATCGTGCAGCGTTGTCCCAATGCAAACCGAGATCCGTGGCCAAGGAAGAAACTTCAATGCCCAAAAAAATACATAAATCACAGACTGAGCGGCGAATTACAAGGTGAGCTTCACCATCATGTGCGATATTCCACAGAGGAAAAATCATTCGCCTTGACCAGGATTCGAACCCGGATCCCTCGATTTCGCGCCGAGTGCTTTAACCAGTTAAGCTACCGAGGCGTCCTTCTCCCCTGTGGATTATTTCGAGGGATCGAAAATCGAGGGATCCGGGTTCGAATCCCGGTCAAGGCGAATGATTTTTCCCCTGTGGAATATCGCACTTGCGGGTGACTCCGTAAAGTAAAACTCAGACTCAGAAAAATTTGGAGGATACCGTGGCTAGTCCCGGTATCCTCCAAATTATTCACCGTCATGAATTAAAACCTGCCCCGCACTTGAGGACTGGGACATGTCAAATGGCATTATCAATATTTCGATCCCTTTGAAGTACCTTCTAAAAGTAGTGATAACCTGTCATTTAGGATGAAATCTTTTGAAACTTTGTCATTAAGAAGTTAATAATATTGTTGTATACTCGAGGAGAGTGTGCCGTACGGAGTCTGAGTCTCCTTTCTAGAAGTGAGACAGACAGGGAAGAAGAATCTTCTCCGGAGGCATTTCCCGCGGGTGGCCATAAATCCGATTGAATCTCCTTATTGGATCGAAAAGGAGACGATTGAAATTCTTAAGTACTGCCTTCGTGAAAAAGATCTCACGCAAGTACTCATTTGTTTCTCCCGCCGCATAATCCCGCAAAGCATTTGGTAGCTGTGGATGATGCACTCAGAAAAACGCATTATGGCTGCGCCATATAAAGGTTGACCCCCACGGCGCGAGTGAACAGGGTGGGGGGAAGAGGGAGGGATGGGAAGGGCGGACGCAAAAGGACGGAGAGAAGGAAGAAAGATCGAGAACAGGAGACGGTGTGAGGAAGGGGAGGGGAGGACTTGAGGGAAAACGAATGAACCGGATTAAAGGCGCGATGAGTTTACAGATGTTGTGCAACTTTCATTGCATGGAAATAGCAATAAGTGCTGATGAGGATAAATTTCCGAGACTTCATCGGGCTCCGATTGACAAGCATTAGCGCGTTCATCACCCACCACAAATACAGCCCTTACCACTACACGAGGCCATTTTGTCACCTACATTTTAAACTAATGCAGCAGAAATGCATAAATGTGGCTGCTGATTAGCAAGAATATTTCATTTCCCATTAGTTAAAACATTAAGGAAGAGATATGGAAACTGGAAAAGTGTTAAAAATTCATATTCTTTCTGAAAAACGTCCGATTCCGCTCAAATACGCATCCTAACGCGCGAATTAGCTAGCGCATTGTAAACTCAGTACAGAAATAAGTTTAGAACTCATTATTACCCATTAACACACCATAATGCAATACAAAATGAGAAATAAGAATCTTAACAGGCAAGTGAAATCGATACCTGGAATAAATTCTGGAATAATCACTAAGGTTCTTGTTGATATTGTGAGTTATTTTAGATAACAGATAATACTTACATTTTTTCATATTGTCTTTTTTAAATCAAAGGCTATCTCATAAAAGAGAAATCGCTTCAATAAACGCTCAATTAAAATCAAGGTGCTTTTGCTGCTTTTAATTAGTTCACAATGCTTATCATAACCATTTCACGAGATTAATTTTACTTGCTGTTTGCCGTATAGGCACCTCAGGTTCGGAATTCTGTCACCGCAAAAGATGCTGGAACGTAACAGGTAACTCAAAATAACCTAATCGTGCCAAAAGAGGTCGGCTTAGGGAAAATTTGGACAATTACAAAAAAAACTACATTTTGCGAGAAAATAGGCATTTCAATATGAATAAAATTTCTTCCACGTAGAAACGGAAATATCGCCAAGTCCTCAACATATTGGTGGAGGGAAGCGAAGTGTGAGACACCGGAAATGGGTTGTGAATAAATGATCTGGTATAGCACATAGAACGACTGCAATAAGCTAAAATTTTAGCTAAATCAAAATAAATTATCAAGTAATTCCATCATCTATCCTATAACTAGGTACATGATAGAGTAAAATTCGCGCTAATGAATTTTGGCTATTTTCTCTTGCATTCTCAACTATCGCATTGTTGTGATATTTAAGACGAAGTCTAGACATGTTACACGTACAAGACGAAAGATGTTATTGCTCTAGTATTTCAATCTATAGTTGCATAGTTCAAGAGAGACCTGAAACATCGACAACAGACGATAGGTCTTCGCTACATGTCACGGGATCGAATTTCACCTAGCGTCGCGCGGCTCTATTGAATCAGGTCTTCGACAAAAAGTTGCGATAAAAGCTAAGATGTTGCCGCACCCTTAAAACTTAAGTCTACAGTCAATATTCAGGCAAAATCCCAACAGCTGTCTAAAAGAGCCTGTAACGCCACCGGTGGCAGCTCGGGAACAGTTCGGTGCATCACCGACCGTGGGGACACGAGAGGAAGATTCTGGTAGCTGAGTGAGAATGGGTTTCGAAGGAGGGAGGGAGGGGGAGAGAGGGGTGGTGGTGGGGAAGAATGCTCGGGGCGCCGAGCAGTCTGATGCTGAGGCCCCCAGTGCGCTCGAGGGAAGTCCCAGTGACACAGATTGTCGACGGGGAAGGGAAGACGCCGGAGGCCTATGAAAACACTGCAGGACGACAAAAACACCAGGGTGTAAACGTGGGTGGAAGATGCGGGAGGCGATACAGAAGCTGGAGGAGAGGGACCGTGGGTGGAGGGGATATTTGAGGGGGAGAACGGACACTGAAAAAGGAACGGGAAGTCAAAAGAGAAAGGGAAGGAGATATCATCTCCGATCATTCCGTCCGAGATGGAAATCAAGATCTTGAGAATGCTACGCATCAAGTGGATCTCCACGTTCAAACGACGCTGGGGACAGCGTCAATGAAGGCTGCTGCGTTCGTGTACATTTTCCAGGATGATGAACAGGGAAAGTACGGCGGCGGGCAACTACATGCGTGAATAATTTGCGTCCAGCGCGTAATGGAGGTATAATGCGACTCACACTCAATTGTTCAAGCGTGTGGTCATCGCGCAGATCTTACGATCATTTAGTTGTGATGTGGCATCGAATTTCAGCCTTTACTTCCTTCTGACAGAGCCAGAATCGCTAAAACTGGCAGTCGTTCGGTGTTTATTTCAACCCATCCACAGAACTTTCGTTCAGATTAAAACTTTCCCTATCCGAAACGCCTTTACTTATTTCTAAGAAGTATACTTAGCTGTTTCACTCAATCAATCACCTCCCCTACGGCGCAGATCGGGATAGGTTTTCTTCGAAGTTAAAATATTTACAATTACCTATCTTCTCCACCGGAGACAATATAAGAAATAAACTCCATCAGACCGCAGGTATCAAATCGCAGGTATCTGACCGCAGGGTAATCAAAGAACGTGTCTTAATTCAATCAACGAGTTGGAGTCAACGAAAAGTTGTTTTGCAGAAGCAAACTTAATCATCATTAGACTGAAAATAATAAATCGTCATTACGAAATTGCAGACGGATGGGGCCGAAATTCAAGCATTCTAACTGTAAAGTCGTTTAGGGCACACAAGCTAGATTGGACAATACTTACTGATTTCCAATAACTGAACTTACTGAGAATATCACTACCTTTTGGCACCAAAGACTCTAAAAGTAACCTCGACAAGCTCAATCGCGTGAGTAAACTATAATACATTAAAAAAAAAGCGCAAACAGAGCTCATTAAAACCTCTGGGTTGCAAAATTAAGGGTTTTCGGACATATCTACCGAAGTCGAACAGAATAAAGCAAAATTAGAGATAAAACCAGTATTCGGCTACTACCAGCCGATTGAATAAGGGAAAGCACTTTAGGGTGCCAAATGTAAAAGATTGGCCTACATTTCCAAGCCTTAAATAGGGACACACAGTGTCGGAGACACCTCCAATTCCAATTGAGAAACTCATCGCATTCCCCTATTCGGATTCCCATTCTTTCGAATATCACGTTGAGTGAGAAAATCTCTTGAGTTTTTTTTTTAAGGTTTCCTAAGAGTCGCAATAAGAGTTTTCTTAAAATATTCTATTCATGCTTGTCATATAACTCTATCCTCGGGTGAAAGGGAGGTGATCGTTTTTTTTTGCAAGGGGGATTTGCAAACGAAAGTTCGTATGGAGTTTTTTCCAGCATTACACATTGCTTCAAAAGTTATGAACCATTTAAAATGTACTGCCTTTGGTACGGTTTTAACTCACCATTTGTTTTACCAATAATCGATTTAAGCGTCTAAAATGAAGTTTCTAATTTATACGTTATAAATGTAATGTTTTCTCTTAAGGCTTAGCTGCAATGAAGATATAATACTTGAATAAATAGTTCATTATTGATAACTTTAAATGGCATTAAGATAATTTTGCCTACGAGGCTAAGAAAACGTACCATTACAGCATAAAACTACAGAGGTTTAAATAAGCTTTACAACTCCATTTAAAAAAAGCTTAAACTGCCCCTTTACGACAGGTTGAGATATGGGATCAGGCTCAGAAACAAACCGCACATTCAATAATTTTACCCAAAATTAACATTTGCACACTCGATGACACCATCTCATAGACCTAGCAGAAGACTTTTCAATGATAAAGTTTTACCCCAACTTGAGTTACCACGATAACGGTCGAACCTCGACCACTGAGTCGCACAGAACAGCATACCAACATTCGAGGCGGAAACGTACTACATTACCTTTGAACTCGAAGCGCTCACTTTTTAAGAAATAAATCTGACTCGTGCATCAATAAATGAACCACAAATTTTCCTCGTGAGAGTCAAAAGAGGAGAAGTGAAATAGACTATAATGCATGCATTTCTTTAGAATCAGCATCGAATGTCTCTACAAGCGACCTCGATGATAAAATACCTAACTTTTTGTTATTCATATACATATTCATAACAGGACTACAAAGGCGTTGCGATAGGCGTTGCAATAGCGTTGCGAAAGCTGATATAAATAACTGCCTTCTTAGGAGCCTGGCTATCGATCAGGGAGCGACCACGATCATCAGTACACGTTGTACTTGATGTCAGCCTTGTGCAATAAAGTCGCTAGCGTGAAATAATTATTTAACTTCACTCAGCTGGGCAAGATAATTTCTAGATGAACTCCAAATTACAAAACTCAGGGATTTCCTTCATGTACACATTTCCAAGTGATTACTTGCGCTGGAAATAGCAGAAAGTGGCAAAATAAATTTATTTGCCAACTTTCATTAATTCGGCAAATCGCAAACCTAGGTTAAATTTTTTTGCCACCATCAGGTAGACCGAAAATCCACATGGTCAAAGCAGACGAGGATTTCTATGGAAGCAGAAAGCAAGCAAATTACTCTGGATAGGAAGCCTCTTCAGGCTCCTCACCTCCACAGATTTGGCTGTAACGAGAAATAAATGATACCCTTTGAATCACTGAGCCAGTGACTAACCACTCATTTCCTCGAGACTATAACAGGAAGTTTCCATAAAACAAGCATCGGTTGGCAGTTTTTGTAACAATCTACACAGGAAAACGCCATCCTTCTCATTTGTCGTGATATATTGCATGCTTAAAGTTTTACGACGGTTTTCAAATGGCCTACTGTTACAGTGAAATCAGAATTTCTGCTTTAAAATTATACCAAAATTTATTGCCCGACAGATTAACGTTACTTGCTTCCACAAACACTTCCAAATTGGAATTTTTAAAACATAAAATGTGACAGACTCATATATAAAAGTCGGTAAAGTGTTTCTAATGCCTATACTAAGTTCATCATAAAATAATCACCATTCGGAAATACGATTTCGTCATCACTCACGGAGATTTAAAAAGAAAGCTTGAAGATATATGTTCGCTGAAAAAAAATACTTAAAAATATACTTAAATTCAAGTAAAATAGACAAAACCTTTTCACAATACTTTACTATTGCGAATAAATAATGTACCATTATAAGTGATTCCGCATATGACACCACTGAATCAATAACAATATAGACCAAACTCCCGAATTGATATATGTAATTTATTATTTTTCCCATCGCAAAATTCACGATAACAACAAAATCAATATGTACGCAAGAATTATTAATGTAGGGCCAGTAAGCTTTTTTCTTATACCTATAATTGCCTCACTAAATGCCTTAACTACTTCCCAACATTACGCAAAGACTTGAGCAAAAGCACAGCTTGAGTGAGTTGAGCTCTCGCACTTGTCATTTTTTTAACATATTTTGTAACACAAGCATTTTAATAAGTGAATAATTAAATAGAAGTAATAATATGTGCACAATATCGTGGTACAACACAAATTGGATTAGTCTGTATCAAATAATTCAAAGATGGAGTGCACTTGCAGGGATAGGACGGACTGCTGTGGCTCAAAGCGCATCAAATTCCCATTCAACTGTTGCATGAATGGAAATAAACCGAAAGAGGAAGAAAGACTAGTGAGGGAAAGAGGCAGAAGTGTATCGCCACACGACTTATGTTTTACAGAGCTAAGTACTTGACGAGAATAAAATGAATTCAAAGAATGAGCCATTATCCATTTATTTCACTCATTAGAGGATCGAACGTATTCGAAAAACAGCTTTTAAAAAAACGGGAATCAGTTGTTGTGGGTTAATACATGATATAAAAACTCTCGTTCACTCAAGGCGCACCGGTATTTGATTGCTTAGAGCCATTAAATGATACAATAGGGGCTTGCATAAGTCATAATCAATAACTCTAAAGAGAGCGGAGTTGTTAAAGGAGAAAGTATATTATGCCATTCAACATTTAAAAATTTGATCCACCATAATATTAAATATCTTAGGCTTTTCCGGCGAATAATATTGGTAAAATCTTCTCATTGGCCTTTAAAATCCTTACCCGGTGGCAAATCCGAGAAGATTTTACTAACACCATAATATTGTCTGCATGAAAAAAAGACCAAACTAATGGTACTGGGGCAATGATACAAGGGATAGTCGTATGCAACGATGCATCTCCATTCATTGTCTTCGGAAGCGCTACGTGCGTATGTGTGTCCCGCTGAAAATAAAGCAAGAGGCAGAGCGGCATAATGAAACACCGATTGGGAAAGGCTAAGGCAAAGTAGGTGTTGGGGCAAAGCATCGATCAAACTTCCTTCAATGAACTCATTCCACCTAGATAGATACAAAATAGGAAAGTAACGGTTATTTCTGAATGAGCGAAAATAAAAAATGGAAGATCCAACTTTTTTAGCCGTTCAAAATTTACTTTTGAGATTTGTTCTCCATCCTTAACGACATGAAAAACCAGGTCTTAACCCTTTTTTTTTTTAATCGATCAAGAAATCAACGAAATACAAAGTGACGAGCCAGTTAAATAAATTTCCCCTTTCATTCGCTTTCCTTCCTCCTATACGCGTTACTACGATCTCCAAGTAAGCAGAGCTCTTCTTCCGACTGGCTTTCTGTAACATTTCTACGTTGGGAATGAAGTGTTGATGTGACAAGAGTACTGGGTTTCCCTCGGGAGGGATAGGGTTGAATTCCTGGCAGTGACAGGGGATTTTTCCATGTGAATGCTGATTTTGAGCTCTTGGGTGTAGTGTTGAAATTAGGTCTACTGCAGTACTTCGTTTTATGGATGGGACACAAAACTGTGGAGCGCTTAGCGCCATTTGTTTAGAGTAGGATGATGTCGCAACTAGACCTCTACCGATACGTTCTTGCATTCCCCAAAGAATCCCACGATAAAATAACTGCTCACCAATACTAAATATCGCAAATGATCTCAGCAATCAACTTTCTCTCCAAATTCTACTTCTAATACCAACTAAGTAGAAAAATGCGCAATCTCAATTAGGTATACGTCAGAGTCTTCCAGGTGTGAGAGCCTCGCAGACCGTGGCCACGAGGAAACGAAGGGAGGGAATGATAGGGGAGGAAATAATTGGTTGATAGTACTAATAGATGATCGCACAAGAAGCAATTAGTAACATGAATAGAAAAAGGAGAGCATATAGCATGGAGCGTATCGAGCAACTCATATCAGATGATCGCCTTTCGCGCTCTTTCCCTCTCAGCCTCCATTCCCATTTCTTTCTCCAGCCTTCTCTCTTTCAGTTAAAATTTACCGTTTTTCTCTCAGGGTATTGCTGGATGCATTTCCTCATCATCTTCCTCTGTCACTTAATCATGAGATTGATCGACTGCAACCCTCGAAACATCCCCGTTCCCTCTCAACTTCTTCATGCCCTATCAGCTTTTCTATTTTACATCCAGCTTCAACATTTTTCTCTTGGTTTTCCTCGCGGGAATTCCTCTCCTATTCGCCCTTTTACCATGTTCTTCTTATCATGTTGTTATAGCACAACAGAGTGTGGCTAATCCTTCGGAATCATCTCTTTCCATAGAGTGCGGCGTCACACGCTTTTCTCCTCTTCGCATCTCTCATTTAAAATGAAGTCTTCCGACTGTTAAGGAAATATTTCAAGTTTTAATTTGAGTTTGAATTCAAACCCTCAATAAAAACAGATCGCAGGAGAGAGTACAACAGGGAAGCGTCGATCTCAATGTATATCAGGGACCAAGGATGCTAAGGATGATATTCGAGCTATAAGAGAGAAGAAACCAAGGTGGTCAGAAAGTTAAACAGAGAATTTTAAGAACTTATTAAGAAGATTATAAATCCTACTGGAAAATAGTATAAAAAAGCCAAAACAAAATAGATGAAGAACATATTTATAGGTTAAGGGATGCTGAAAGCCGTATTGGAAAATATCGTGTTGAACCTAAACCACAAATTACTTGTTCTTGTACAATGTGGAGAAAACTACCATAGACATGACATATTTAGCCCGTGACAAAATATTACATGAAAGAAAAGTGGTATTGTGTGATTCCAGTATACTTGGCATCATTTCTGACCACCGGTTAACTAAACGAGATTCAGAGTTGCATAATTGGTGCGATCCTATTTTGGAAGATGTTCCGAGTAGGGGTAGTTAGCTATCAACCAACAAAGTTCATTTTCGCTCTCACACTATGATCTAAAAGTATCTATAACAGTGCCACGAAGGTGAATTCTTCTCGGGCTTCGCATCGGGTTAGGTTTTCCATAGCGGCGGCGGCGGCGGCCGACGTTCACTATATGGGAAACGTCGTCGGCCGCTGTCAAATTTACGCATTCCTTTAAAGATGGAAACGTCCGCCGCCGCCGCTATGGAAAACCTAATCCAGTATGAAGCCCGAGAATAATTCACCTCAGTTATTCGCCGGAAAAACATCAAATCTTTCAGCAGCTTGAAGTTTGGCGAGCATTAATATCATTAATAGGGTGGTATAGGGTGGTACAAGTTTAAAATTTTTAATTTAATATTTATTAATTTAATAATTATTCTAAAATTCAAATATGTAAAAGTTACTCCTCCCGTTACAGAAGCCATTGCAAAAGCTGTAGCAGCCAAATATAGTGAAACATCCTTTCAACAGAAAAACTAAAAATATTTACTGATGGATCAAGATACTGTTTCCACGCTGGCACAAGATCGATATAAATCCAATGCCGAAAAGATGGCTCCAAAAATACTAAATTCCGCTCTCAGTATCCGATGTTTCATGTAGGACCAAATATGGAAATTGAGACAAAGGGGAAAAAATAGACGACTTGGTATGTCGAAATAATGGGTGGAAAAGTGAAGGTGCAAATGCCTATTGCTTTAAAACGACGAAACATTTTTCAAGTAACGTGCAACTCATATCTCTCATGGCTATAGTGACTACAGTATGGTATTTTGCCCTTACTGGTGGCAATTTAGATACCTGTCACGCAGATATAATATATAAAATTTAATTTTCTTCAGTTACCTTCAGTTCTCAATTACGCAAGCTGAGACATCTCCCGTCGACGTGAACGCGTATTGGTTGCTCTGAGTTGTCTTATTCCTTACGTTTTCACTCATGCATGCCAACTATGACTAGAGTACAATGTTCTTCACTCTATTTCTTGGTGTAGATGCATCGTTAATCTGGTCTAGCGATGGCAAAAACTGTTAATGATTACCGAGGAAAAGAGGTGTTGAGTTGAAGAGATTCGGGCCAGGCTTTCGTAGTCTGCAATTTCCTTAACCTTAGCGGAGCTAGTTTAAGACTTCAGTCAAAAAAGGCAACAAATTGGAAGTCTATGAAAGGCTCAAAGAGAACCGATGACGAGTCATGCCCACCACCAGCTAATCATTCCAATGATTATTTCTCACACGCTCGTCTAGCGTTAACGAAACACCAAATAATGATCGTTCCTAATAATCCTGCATCGAGCGCCGATGAATAGCTGTTGAAGTTAAGGAAATAGCGATGAAAAGCGACTCAGAAGAGCTGAGATGGATTTAGGCATTCTACAAATTTCTTAGCTGCTTGAAACACGAGATGTAAAATTATTTAGTTGATACATTCCAATTCAACTGGTCAAAAGAACTCACAATAAGTGTACACTATTTAATCAATCATCGCTCACCTTCGCAATGTCGAATGTTTCGATTATGATATCGCAATTTTGATTATTATGCAACAGCGACGTGTTCGTCAAAATGAACTTTTCATGAACAACACATTTTCATCTCATTCGTTTGGATGCGCAACCAAGCTTCAGCAATGCATTGGCTTGAAAAGGTGACAAAGTATTGCGGAGACCGGGTTATGTGGAAACTGGACTCAATAGGATGGAAAAGAGAGACGCAGCTTTGGCCTTGAGGCTTCTAATAGGCAAGGGAATCTAAAAAGACCAGCCCACATGTGTTTGCTTCCTCGACCCATGGAAATCATTTGACAATGTGGATTAAATCACAATGCTCACTACACTGACTCTCATTGGAGTGTCATGTGACGGCAGAAGAGTATTATGCAGGCTACCTGAAGATTAGCTGGCAGTGATTAAATGTGGTATAATTCGAAGGAAGCATGAGTGAGAAATGGAGTACGGCAAGGGTGAGCTTTTTCAGCTAGATTTACATTTAATGCCATTAATTGCACGTGTATTCCAGTTTTTAATTTTTCAGCTATATTTACAAAGCGTAAGCGGTGAATGACATAAAAATTAAAAACTGGAATGCACGTGCATTGAGGAAAAATCAGCACGCTACGTATCACTGAATGCATGGCAATTCTGGTAGAGGAGAATGAAAATAATAATACTGACATGAATGGACAAAACTACGAAGAAATTCGACGTGAATTATAATGCAAAAAATATATATATGGTTCGCGAAAAAAATCTTCACAACAGAGTCACCGCGTTACTTGTACACCAAAACCATAGGCAGGTGGAAGAATTTTTCTCCCTAGGAAGTAGAATTACTAGTGACAGAAGAGACAATAAAAACATTATGAGGGAATATTACAAGCAAAGAAGGCATTCTAGAATAAGATTTGGAGCAACACGAGAATGAAAATAAGTTAGTTAATCGATAAAAACACGTATATATTAAACGTACATTTGTATGGCAGTAAAAATTGGGCCATAACAGCTGCAAAAAAAGAAGGTTGAAAGCAATGGTGGAATAAAAAAATTATGTAAATCAATTGGGCAGAGGAAATAACCAATGAAGAAGTCCTAATAAGATTTGGATAGAAGTAGAATGGAAAGTCTGAAAATAAGAAGAGACTGACAATAATGGACAGATTTTGTGACACATTCTTTAAAATAATGATGGTAATAGAAATGAATGGAAAGAATTGTTAAGTAAGAACAAGAATTGAATGCCTACATTAGACAAATTATGAAGGACGTCTCAAAGTGAGAGAACTTTTATCTGAGAGGAAAGTGGAACGGAGAGCAGCGATGAAATAATCTCCGGATTGACTGCCTCTGATATTATGATACTGCAATGTGTTTTATTGAGCTAACTTCACCGAATATTGAAAATTATCACCAATTCAGAGTTGATTCTGTCAAATGCATATCGCAATGTTTCACTCTGCCGCTAAAGTTGCGATTGTATAAAATGATGCAAATATTCGCAACGCAGGTACTTGTATCTTCACGAGAGCCGCCACTCACCATTGTGAGCCGAAATCGGCGATTCGTTAACTCCGGAGCCCGTCTCCCTTGTGGCCACTTATATTCCCACACTCGCCCGATCCAGCCCCTTCCCCCTCCCAGCCTCCCTCTCTCTCTTTGTGGACCACGGACTCTCTCATCTTTCCCTTCCCCTCCCACCTCCGCCTCCCACGCTGGCCCACCCGTCATTGGAGGGGAAGGAGGAGATTCGGTGGGAGGGGACGAAGGAGCGGCTTGTCTTGTGTAGCGGTAAATATACGGCAATATCGCCTGTGAGAAGCTCTCACTTAACAACGGCGAAGAAGGAGCCGTGACCCCAAGGCGATCACCTCCCGATCCTGCGACACACGGAGAACACATACAAACTGTTCCGGCACATATCACACGCGGACCTTTATTTATGTATTTGATGTAACCCGAAATAATAAAATATAAAAAAAACCTGGCTGCTCGCGCGGTGTCCTAGTAAATTCGGAGCTAAGCACTCCCAGAGGGAGTCGCTCTTAAGCGACCGGGGGTGTTGGCCGACGTTCTCGCCCATAAAGGAGCCGCCACAACACGATCGTGAGAGGGTGACCGATAAAAAATGCGAGGGGTAAAAAACTAAGCAATAATGATTGCTCCGCAGCGTTGTGCTGAGCGGAGACTTCTAAGGCAGTCAATGCATCAACTAGAAGAGTACAAAAAAACTGTACTACGCCTTGAAAACGGGATTTAACGTTCACTGCAAAGAGAAATACCGTGAATAAACCTGCCTGGCTAAAATAAAACGATTCCTTAATGCCTCTATTCATTAATACTCCTGAAGGGTTAGGCATTTACACTGCAATATTTTTATTAGCAGTCTTCATTAAAATATAAACAAAATTTAGGCATCTTTCGAGTAAGCAAGATATCTATGACAAAAAATCTGTTAGAATAATTGGGTGAATTCTATTGTTTTACGCTGGTACCTCTTAGAACTTCTGGTACCTCTAAGAACTGCAGCAAAAACATAGCCATCCAGAATTTTCTATAAAATGCAATTAGTAATGAAAAAGTCAAGATAATTACACGTCATTTAATGAGAAAAACCCCGACTGACCATGAATAAATGTCAATGCTTTACAAATATAACAGAATAAACATTAGGTTCCAATAGCATTCATTTCTAACATTCCTAAACTCAAAATTTATTTAATAATTTCATTATGAATATATTAGTGTACCATGGACATCATGACTCTGACCCGAGTATCCAAGAGATTTATGGAATTTTCTCGAGTAGGAATATTTTTGGTTACCTGATTTTGTCAACATTTTTTCATTAGCAATTACTTTCAACAATGAATATATCCATGAAAAATTGAATGCTGAGAAAATGCCATCTCAATAAATTACTCAGTTAAATGTTCAAATGAAAAGAGACCCTTTTGAATTGGCTTTAATAAGCAAGCAAGTATCAATGGAACGACGGACCCAAAAGAAATCTCGGCCTCAAAAACGTCCTCCCGAGAATTTCTTTTACATTTCAGCCATTTGTTTATTCTGAGCCAGACCTCCCGATCGGGTGAGATGGGCCCCGGTACCACAGGCATTGTTTCAAAAATGGAAAAAAAGAAGCGCACGCTTTGAGCCTTAGCAAGTGACCAACAGAGGAGCCACATCAACAGTGAACTCACAAGGGGTGAGTCAAAATGGGTTACTGTGAAGCATAAAATAAAAGGAGGGAATTGAAACTCCATATGATTGGAGCGTAAAATGAGTTTGTTAAGACCAAGAGTTTTCCACTGCTAAGTGAGAGAAGAAAACAAAGACGACGGCAGAGTGAGATAAGGCGGCCTATGAGATTATGAGGTGGAGATTCTGGACCTCAGTTCATGAAAATTCAAGTCAAGAAAGTTCTGTGACCTCATGCTGGACCACATATCCAATTTCCTTCCCTTTAAATACCCACATTTTCACATTTTCAACTTCTTTCTTCTCTCACACACCTCAAACCGTTCAAACGGCTAATGACCTCAACATGTCTCTCAGCTCTGCTTGGTTTCTTTTTAACGTGTTCGGAACAAGTGGTACCTTGCCTCGTTGCGGACGGCAATTTGAAAATGTACTTGTCTCCGTCAGAATACATGTCCTTCTCGTTGGACCATTTTAATTAAAACATTACTACTACTTAAAAGAAGCCTAATTTTGAAAAAAACTTCCTCTATAATTATCCTCGCCTTTCTCCTATTTTCTGCCCCATTTCTTTCCTGCTTTCCCTCAGCCTTTCTCATGTCCTCGTTCTCCTCTATCTCTTCTTTTCTCGCTCCCTTTAACACCCTCACGTAATAACCCTCTCTTTCGTTTCTACCTCCGTCTCTCGATATCTCTGTGTTCTTTATTTGTTCGTACTACACTCGTTTGCTCCTGCTGTCATATGCTTTCAGTCATCGATTTGGACTGATTTGATCCGTTAGAAAGCATTGGAAAACATACAACAATTATCAGCTTCAAGGTACAAAGTTTTTACTGTGTTTATTTCTGGCCCATTGCCCCTTCCGTGATTTCATTCCCTCACAGTCAATTTCTACGCAATCCCTTCAATTAATACGTAATTAGTCGTCGAAAGGTCTAACAAAGAGATAATTAATACACTGCGCGCTTTGATTCACGATTTTCAAGGCTTAGTTCGTTTGGGTTTTGATCAAAATTTCCCGTTTATTGGTTGCGTCGTTCCTCGTCATACATTTTTCAACAAGAGAACTTAATAAACGATTTGTTATATGAGTTCGTTTCTTTTAGCCATTCCTTCATCTTCTCATCAAAGCGTTGACTCATATGTTGGATTTATTCCTTACTTACTTAGGGTCTTTTTGGTTCCCTAAATTGTGCTCACAGAGGATTTTCATGATTTGTATTTACTAATCGGTAAAAAATAATTCAGAGCCCCATTGCCCTATTCAAAGCTCTAAACACCTAAAAGACGAGTATGGACTCCAGTTGTCGGCTTAAAGAAATCGATACCTTTAAAAAAAAAGGCTATTCGACGAAACGGGAGATAAAAACCAGAAGAAAAGTAAGACGAGCAATGAGGGGAAAAGAGGAGATAACACGCCAAACGTAAATTTCAAGAAATTGACGTCTTGGTCACGGCGCTCGAAAGTCGCTCCTCGGCTACCCTTAACCCAGTCGACCAACGGACGATGTAGGGGCCCCCCCTCAGAAGAACACGCGTGGGACGGTTTTTATGTCGGAAAGAGAATATAAAAAAGAGGGCGACCGTCTCGCAGATCTTAATGGATTCTTCATTTCAGCCCTAACTTCCGACACGTCTGACAATATATTTGCATAACACACAAGAAGAAATCAACCATATAATTTTGCCTCGTGCCGATTGCGAAAATGGCACATGGAAATAAGGAATAATAAGAGCATACGGAGCACAGCTATTTCAACTTTATTCTCGTGTATTTCTCGATATGATGCCAAGTCTATGTCTAGCAATACCTAGTGACCCAGCCACGAGTTTGTGTGTCATCACGCATGTGCGCATAGGTAAATATAGTCACATATGGAGAGATTAGATTGAACTATGGAAAAAACATTCAAAATTCACTCTCAACGATTTTTTCTTAAGCAAACTTCAATAATCTACACATCTATTCATTTAAAGTTGTCAGGAAATATAAAAATGATAAAATTATATTCACGTTTTTAGCGGAATTTCAGCAGGAGGAGAGCATATTCTAGAATAAATAACTTGTTGAAAAGACGGAAAAAGTTAAACTGGCACAAAAATTAACTTAATGGCAAGTCTGAATACATGTGGAATTATAGTGAAATTACAATTATCTCCATTAAGGAGACAAACACCGATGGAGATGCGAAAAATAGTTAATTTGTTTGCATTATTAAAAGGACATAAGAGCATGCTCTATTACTTTGGCCCCCGATAGTAACAATTAATACCCGCATGTGGGTGTCAATTACAGAATATTTTCTATGGGCGTTATCATGCGATAACAGCCGGTTACTACATGCAGATTATTAAAATGTTATTGCGGTTACGATTTGTAATCGGCTGACGTCCTATCGTACAATTTCGGCAGATATATCGTTCGTTACAACTCACCGTCGTGGTTAACGTAATTACGGTTCTTCATATCAGCCGACAATGCTAAGATATTGTAATATTTCATATCTTGAGAATTCCCTATATTTTGTTACCATAGTAAGATAACACATACACTTTTTGGTGCATAGGGATTAGTTTTCACTCGAGGAGGTTCGCGATATTTTATGCACAGTCTGTCACTAAAGAGAAACATTTTCACAGTGAGAAAAATTTTAAGAAGTTAATACTAACATCGCAAAAACATGGTTAAATCGGAGGAAAGCTCACCGGTACAATACCTACGTAACTAATACTTTACACTGATTAAATAGATTTACGGATATATCAGGGATCTTTCGGGGTTTGCACCGGGTAGCTTTACGGACATTACTTTCTTTAATTTCCCTATTTTTCCTTGTAATTTGAGGTACCCAGTGATTTATTTTTAATGCAATATGCGTCTATTACGATGATATTTTTTGACTTGCGTTAATAATATGACATTTTTTCTGGGAAAATAAATGACACGTTGTACTTTAATGTAATTTTCGAACACTGAGGAAATACGAAAATCTCTTTAATGCCAAGGAAAGTTAATCACATAAGTATATATATACTTATGTGATTAATTATGACAACACCAAAATATTTATCAATGACACCTTCATGCATCATCATCAATATGAGCTCCATCAAGATGGTGGTCTCAGTCAACCATGACTTCAATGGTCAAGTTTCATTTTGAGACTCATTCTGGGTAGCAATGAAAGAATTTGAAGGCAGGCATGAGATGCAAGTGTCTGCACTGTAGCTACTCTGCTGCAGTATTTGGCTGTTTTAGAATGATTCTAAGTCACAATTAATAAATTCACAGTGACTATCTCTGCAGCACGAATCGGAAGTAACGTATTTCATTAATATATATTTTCTCTTTTATGATATATATGTCGTATTAACAATTCTGAACTGCTACATCAAAGATAAAAATATGCTTACTTACCTTTAGACACTGAGTTTAATTCACTCTTGAGTTAACTCTCTATGATTAATCAAAACGGATTTTATTGTAATTTACCTAACTCATCTTTCTACTCGTACTTATCACAGAAGGTAAAAACAAGAAATTGACTCAAAGTTTCGTTAAAACTGTTGAGCCCTATGAATAGCAACAACATTTGTTAAGTTTATTTATTATATTTATCGCGAATTGCCAAAAAAAATTCTTTTTAGCTTCTACTTGAAGAAATAAATTATTAAGATATTCTCAACCTCAAGGCGAAGTCGATTTCGCAGCTTGATCATTTGCGCTCTTCTTTTGTCATAGTCTTTGCCGCAGCCTTTTCCACAGTTAGTTGTCAAGGCACTATTATTTTAACCCACATTTCTGAAACAAAACAAGCGCAAACCACCAGGGTCAAGAATGGCACCTAGATACGACACTCCATTTCAACCGTAAACTTAAAAACTGTAAAAAGTTTTGCAGAAAATGCCGATAGACAGGTAGGTGTAAAGATTCCTGAATTTTCGGGTGTTCACACGTTGATTGTTTCTTCGGACAAGAGTTTTTCCCGTGTTCCTACGGACATCTTTAGGTCGAATTGGGACTTTCACCCGTGGGAACGCAGGAGAAACCGATGTCAGCAGAAGCGGAAAATACCCAAACAAAATACGGAAATAACCGCATAAACGTCGTGAAAACCTAAGATTGAACGGTATAGGTGTCAAAAAAGAGATGAGATTATGATAATCCGAGGATTCTAAATCGTAAACTGAATATATATTTTTGGAATTTAATTCTTTGAGATGTCCATTGGATTCTCTTTTCTCTCATTTCTGCAGGTACGGATATTAATGTCTAATTGTTTCAATGCGTATTTTATTTATATAATCCAAGAAAATGTATGAAAACAACTCTTCTCATCGAAAACTTTTGGTAATAACCTATTACTAGCATACGTATCAAAGTTTGCGGTAGAATGAAGCAAAGCAAATATAATTATCATAATCAAAGATCAACAGTCCAGAAATTGTTTTTTTGAATTCTCCACTCCATTCTCCTTTTAAATAACTGTACGAGAGACAATATAAATACCTTAGGGTAAAAACAACATTTATTCCCAGAAATAAATTCTATCACTATTACCGCTCCGTGACCCCGTGTGTGAGAAAAAAAGGCTTCAGACGACTTTAAATGAAGTAGGCTGTATCTTCCCTTGCAAACACTGGTGTTTCCGCAGTAAATTTGCCTAAATAAATAAAGAGAAAAATCAGACGCCTCCAGAAGGTCCTTACCTCCCCGGACGATGGAAGTATATCCACGCCGCCTACACGAGAAAAAGGGGCAGGGTTCCGATTTCACTTACATCTCTCGCTGTGGACCAGAGGAAGGCTCCGTATCATGACCGATTGCGAATCCGATTGGATCGGAGGTGGCGGTGGGGGCGGCGCTGGTACAGCCGGAAGGTGGAGAGTCGATTTAAAGCTCTGGACCCGATCCACTTTCGGGTTTGAACGGCGGAGTGATTCTAAAAGGAGTTGGTTGGGAAGGAGGAGTGGTGTGAGAGTGGTGTGGGGTGGTGGGGGGAGACGGGAAGAAGGGCGGCGTAGGAGATGGGAGCCGAGACGGGGGAGGAGCGGAACGAAATTAGGCCCACTACTAAGGTGGAGATGACGCACGCGGATCTGATAGACGAATGAAGTCTTAAAGGTAAGGGGGGTGAATACTACTACGTCTGAAAAGGCATTTTTAGGCCGCAGGAGTTTTCATTGAACGGTTGCATACTATTAGATGACAAACCCTGGTTTAACTATTTGGCACTAAAAAGATGAGGCACCAAACGTTTGTTTTCATAGTTGACACCAATCATATAGGAAAAAATCGAAAAAATGTGTGACATTCAAAGTGAAAAAATCATTCGCATGGACTGGGATTGCACACATTTGCGTCATCACTAGCGGGAAAAATTCAATTTTTGTAATCGTGAAAACCGAGTTGGATGATATGCGCGTGTTAGGTCTTCCGTGCAGAGGCAGATTCGTTTTCCCACCAGGACCCCACAGTCCACCAGAATTGCCTCCCCTCCACCATCGCCACCACTTTGAGTAATCCTTCTGCATTTTGAAAAATTTACATTGCCATTTTTTCAAAAGAATCATATCCCTTTAAGTGTACTGTACCACCCTCCTGCAACTACGCTTAGATCTACTGCATTTCTCCCTCAATCGGGTAGTGGCATCATGTTTTCCTCCCGGATTGTCCATTTTGTGTCTCAAGTTTATGGAATAGCTAAGTCTAGTACTGGTCATTGCGGGAGGCAACCGATAACTGATGTCATTTACGCCACTTAAGATAGCTGAGTATTAATCAAACTAGAAATAGAACCCGCAATTAATAATAGAACCAAGGATAGAATTACTTTTAAAACGGATAAACAAAGTTAGAAAGAATTACGGAGTGAAATGAGTAATTGAAAGCGTCGGTTGTCTGATTGTTTATATGGGAATGCGAGGGCAACTCAGGTCATTCACACCATTCAGGATAGTTGGGTTGGTTGGTCAAGTTCCATTGTTTGGGGGAACGGAGAGAGAGAATGGAGAGAAACCCGGCGTCAACGATAGCCTACCCCTAACGTAAAAGCGCAAAAGGGTCGACAGAGCAAATTCCCACCCATTGGAATGAGCGTTGAATACTTGCAGTGCTCTCCTCACAACATCCTAGCAGAGATAGCGAGAGTCCGTATTAATATTCTCCGCCGCTGCAAGGTTTCGAGCCTGACTCGCGGACGGTAATCCATTTTCCGCAACAATCCAAGGAAGAGCTAAGCTAAATCTCTAGCCATTAGTAGCAGGGCAGAATTTATAGCGCTTAAAACGAGTATTCTGATATCACTTTGATAGACAGCGGTGATATTTACTCATTAATCTGACCGCGACCGTTGCTCGCTTATACCTAAACATAATTCATATAAATATTTTTTTAATAAGCACATAATTCCTACGCTGCATTATCAGAAATCGTGAAGTTTTGCGTTCTTGTGTATGTTAGAAATAATGCTTTAAAGGGCTTTAAAGCTTAAACAAAACTAATGGTTATGACCTAGGGAAAATACACCAAGAATGAATGAGACGTTTCTTTAACACAGAATGTTTCAGAGAACTCTCCGTTGTGGGAAGTGCATAGCAGCATTTTTTGGAGGCTTTCGAGGTCTCACGATGATTAGAGGAAAAAGCATATAAGTGAGGTATCATAGAAACATAAGAGAAGACTAGATAGAAGAGCGATAATATTTTTAATAAAATTATATCACGAGATCTGTCAATTAGTCTAATCGAAGGAGTAGCCACAAACTGTCCTGAAAGACACAATTTACTTCTGTGCACTGACTTTATTCTAATGAATCTTATTGTTTGTGAGAAAAACCAATCTAACCGAAGTAAATAATAATTGTATTGTAGATGAAATTAAAAGATAGAAACGCAATCTCCAAATGTAAATTAGTAAACCTAATTGAGCAAATTTTCACACTGTTTAGGCCAATGTAACCAGGGAATGGAGATGAAAGAATGACCCAAACAAATAGAGATAGAAGTTCCAGATTTTACATGAAACAGCGACAACAACGGCCATTGGTACCATGTGCAACCAATTTCTTTCACTGAATATTAATTTCATAACAGTTCCTAAGTTCAGTTATAAAAACTACTTTCCAAATTATTCGATAAACGACAAATTATTTTTGCACCATTTGATACAGTAAAAGTATTATATTGCTTTTGAAAGGGATGTTTGTTTCGAAAATGCTAATAGCATCTGGGCCATCTGCAAGAAATTTTTCTACACCGTCCCCCAAAGAGATAACTGAGAACATATCTGCTAATATATTTACATGCAGCTTTGAAAGGTTCAACGAAACTTCAATGACTCCGGGAAACCAGTCGCAAAACAACCAACCATTCTCTCGAAGAATCCCTGAGACAGCAATCGGACCAGGTTGCCAGTCAGCCACCAGGGACTCCTTAACCAATCTTGCTTTTTTTTCTCTCTCACGAGGAGTCGCGTCGGAGGGTGGCCGGTCGACCACTCATTGAAGTCTCCTCTTCTTCGCGATCATTTTTGGAAAGTGTGTCACGGGCACAGGTACTGTTCGCGTATGGAGGAGTCGCGATACTGTATTCCGGATACGGATGCAATTATTAGGGTCAGCAGCGATGAACGAGTATTGTTGTGTAAAAAATGAAGGCTATTTGAGTCGAGACGAAGTGGTAGGAATGCCCTAAGATAGGTACTACCTATTAGCCTTCATCTGCGAAGAGAGCACGAGCATAGTCTATGAAATGCGTCCATGACCACGCCTGAATGCGTTCATGTCGTTTCACGTGAAGTCGCTAAGTAATACAGGCATGTATTTTTTTGACAAACTTAATTGTCTTTCCGAATCAACTGAGCCGAGAAATCAGAAAATATACTCATCTCACCCACTGCTTCGAGGACTTAACTATCCCTGTCTTTGGAAGCATGTATCCAAAAGGCATATTACGATTCTATATGTATTAAAACATCATCTCTGAGGATCGGAAATTAAGTATCAAATACGCCCGATACGTTTGAATAATTGTATGAGCACCATTTTCCGCGATTAGAAAGTCATGGTTGTGATTTTTTAATTGTTTTCCAAATTAGGAACACTGACAACTTCTAAAACATTATTTACCGCGATTGTAAAAATAAGGGTCAACATATAATTCAACAAAATTAATGAAACATCATAGCGGGGCAGTGATGCTTTCCCAATTATTTATTACCCAATCTCTTGATATATAAATTAACTAAATATAGAAGACAAGGAGCGGAACGTCGGGGTCCGAAATTCGGGTTGCGGGCCCGAAATGAATTTGGTGGTATGCATGGCCACTAAATAGATCTCCTCTATGCCCACTTATGGTTACCCTGATTGGCCGCCAAGTCCGCTGCGCTCTGACTGATTGTGCTTGGCAGGAGTTTTGAAAAAAATTAACCTCGAAATCGAATAGAGCAGCAGATTCTCGACTGAAATTCTGTTCAGCACCCTTCTTATAGACTAAAATTCTTGGTTTTTGGCAATGTCTATTGCCTCTCGCATCAGCCTCGAAAGGTATCTACTCTCTTATGCCAAAATCATCTACCTTTATAACATCTCTCTGTGTTGGCAAATCACGCAAAACAACGCGGGAGTAAACTGAAACCATTGATGTCATTTGTACATTACCTCGAAAGATCGAAAATGCCTGTTAAAGACGCATAACAATGTAGATTTCCACTTACGGCTCAGCACTACTTGAGCCATTATCGGTATCAAGCTTAGCTTTCAACCGATTAAGCACAGCTTGAATCAGATATTCTGAGATCGTATCTCATCGCCTTGGCCTAAGAAATGTTAGATACATTACCACTCGTGGAAACTTGTTTCGTTTCTTTTATCCTTCAGCAAACATTCACATTACCTACTAGAAGTATTAAGATACTAAGTCTAGCTCCTAATTCCTTCCGGAACCATAAAGTAAAACAAGAAGGGAAGTTTTTCTCCGCTTTGCAGAAAGGACTCGAGGTTGGAGGAGAATTCCAACAGTTATGAAAAAAAAGCATTGTTTTTCTTTAATGGATTCCTTGACGTCTGGGCCTCTTTTCCACCGAGATAACCAGCAGTATGAGAAGCAGCTTTATGGCAGAATTACGATACTCATTAAAGTTATTTTTATATGTCCGAACAATGCTTTTTTCCATTCCGCAGGATAAAGTAACCAGGCAGGTGAAAAAACGAACTGTGCCGTAGTACACCTCCACTACCTCGTCACTGGAGCTACGCCGTTGAAGCAGTAATTACGGACGAAGGTATACCGATTAAAACGAATATGTGAATAAAAATGTCTCGTTCAAACTTATTGTCAAATTTACCACGAATTTTCATGTCGTTTAGGTAACAACATGGACCCTATATCAAAGGAGCCACGATCTTATGAACCACATACTTAATATTTTCTGAGATCAATCAAAAAACTAACATCCTACTGTATGGCTATTTAATAAAACATTAAAGGAACTTGAGACGAATGCAGCTAGGGAGGAAATATCTCATATGAGAAATGAGCGTAAACAGCATCATAAATCATATTCAGATAATTCCTTTTCACGACCTCTTATTTTTATGTAATGTTTTTTTCTACTGAAATATTTATTGCTGAAGTAGAGCTGATATGTAATGGACCTATATCTCTAGAAGAAAAAATATATAAATCGTATTTTGTGTGAAAGTTATTGTATTATGTTGAACTAAAACTCCATTTTTCAACTTCAATACAAATAAAGAGCATACGCGCAAGGGATCTGGGCCAATGAAATATACTAAACATCCGATATACCAAAAACGTAACACTGGGTAATGTAAATTTTAAAACAAAAATGTAACTGGGCAATGTAAAGTTTATTAAGCGGTGAACAATCGTTAATCGCCTGTATTTTAAGTCATTATGTCGTTTCGCTTCGTGCCGGCTAAAAAATACATCTACTCGTCGCCTTCTCCCACTGAAATTTATAGTCTCCCCTCCATTCATCCCATCTCCAGATGTAATTCTCTCCCCGCCATATATCCTTTACCCCTCTCTTTATAACTCGGCTTCTCCTTCTTCTTCCGCGCTGAAGATTAAGCATTCCGTAGACATTCAATGGCGTCCGAGGAATGCCCGATCAGATTTCCTTCTCTCCCCCATTCTTTCTTTCGAATGGAACGCGAGAAATTCCGATCGAGGAAGTTTTGCCAAACGACGGGAGTGACTACGACGAAGATTGTCGACCCGAGAATGAAAAGGGCAGCCGGCGTCGGGGCACGTAGATCCGTCGTTTTTATTTACTCGTTGGATAAAAAAAGAAAAGAATGCTCAACGGCCGTCTAGCGGAGTGAACTCCTCTTCATTCCATAGCATCATCCTTGGCACCCGCGATCGAATACAGTTGTGCCGCCGCACGATATGGAAACGGCCGATATCTTACTTGCACGATAATCAAATGTGAGACATTAGGTTTCTTCCTATCCCTAGTAAATTACTGACGATAATAAGAATATGTTTTGGTGGATTAGGAAAAACGAAACTGCCAAATTGTATCCACCTCGGGAAACAAATTGCTGAATTGCTCCACCAAATGATAAGCAGCTAATTAAATTCTATCACCGATATGGCAGAAGTCAAAATTAATGCTTAATTGACCATGCTAATTAATTCGAATAAGCATATTTTTCATTGATCGCCTCGACTTACATACATACGGATTAATTTCACGCAATCACACTTTAAAAACAGCGTTGCCAGTCTGACTAATAAAAATGAAGTCACGATGGGAAAGAGTTCTCGGGCCATATTTGAAAACCAAACTCTAAAGGCATATGATAAATCATCAATCGCCAAAGGGGTACCGATGGCTTCACATCCCATCTCCTTTAGGATCAGTTATCTCTTATTCCACGGCCTACATTATTCAGGGGTTAGATGGGAAGGAAGGCACAAAAGAGGCTAAATGCAGCTGACTTTCATCTACGTTTATTAGAGCGGTATGCATTCAGTTTTTATGGTTATGTTTAAATAGTGTAATCCCAGATGAAGAGTACCATGGAAAATATTATAAAGCACTAAATAACGAATGATACCATGATTCTTTGCCCTCACGCTATTATTTCTTAATTGTTTAAATTTTTGTTACCGGCGCACTCTCCAAATTTAACCTATAGAGCAATGCAGAAGTTAAGGGCCGGTCATTCAGGCCGGTAACATTTACTTCTATTTGGTCATCAAGCCATCTATAAACGTAGTTGGAGCTTTCGAAGTGGCTTCAAGAACTGGATCCCGTGTTTTCAGGTTCAACAGCGTACGTCAGCGTTATGATGACAAACGTTTTCTCTCCTCCGTTACTGGAGGCGTCTTTAGGTCGAACTGGAGATGTTGTTCGTTGGATAGAAGCCGTATTATGATGGCAAATTAGTAGCGCCAAAATACCTGCTCAATTCGGTTCTGCGTTCCCATTGGTTATGGGGTTGAATAGCCTTTTCCATGTTGATAGTGCCAGTGAATACCCAACAAACAACCATCGCAGAATCATAACCCTGACACACGCAGTTGAACCTGAAAAATGGGATCCAGTTCCATCCATAAACGCGTATTCAGAGGAATTTTATCGCTCTTGAACGTCATTCCGGCGTTTTAATGAAATTGTGAATGAAAAAAGTAGTGCTTTGTTTTTCCACATAAATTTAATACAGTACGACCATGCAATTTAATACAATCCGAATTAATGTCATCTTCGAAGATGACGTTAAGTCGTATTTTTTAATAACCGTTGTAATTTTAGTAGTCGTCGTGAAGTCTTTTTTCATTCACAATGATTAGTAAATTCCACTAAGTCACTCCGGAAACCACCAACTTGTTTCAATGAAACGTTTTCACCCAAACTTTAAGCCAAGAGAATGGCTAATAACAAACCAAAGAAAATATTTGGAGCTTAATTACTGTATAATTCCACTGATTAAGTTGCCAGTGCAGGTGATTCAGCTTGCATTCACATTAAAACGCACGAAAGTGTGCAGTTGACGCGTCGCAACTGCAAAATAATTCTATCCATATCTTGAAGAAAGTAACGGAATCATCTCATTCGCGAAAGTGGCTAATCGGATTTCGTTATCGCGGCTGCATTACAAGTCTAGCAATGAAATTCACCCAGCGCCTTATTTCAGACTCTTAGAGGTGTTGTATGATCAGCAATAATCCCCGAAGAAAATTTTATGGATTCAGTGAGATCCTGGAAAAAACGTACGATACTACATGATCGGCGTATCCGACATCAAACCGCCTTCAATGCTAGACTTGTAGTAGAGCGATAAATGGTGATAAAAATTAGTGTTAAGCTTAGTTACTTAGGATGGGTTCTCTCGATAGGTAATTCGATGACTCATGTGACGAGAGGGAGACCTTCAATGAATTTTATTTTTGCAAGTTTAATGATGAGTAAAGCTCACGAAAGTTAGCTTTCTTAATGAGCAAGCATACCTTAAAGTCTTACTTTTCTTATCATAAGAGGAAATAAATTTGTATTCCTAAACTGGCCCGACCACATAACAATTACTTCGAACAAGATCCTCTCCGCCGGCCTCGATAGTCTGGTCAGCAATACCCTGATCTTGCCACCCAAAGTTCGCAGGGTTCGATCTCCGCCGCGGGCATGCTTACTACATTTGTTTCAGAATTGAAACCTTTGACTAGACGTTACAATATTCCTTAGCACTCGATATACCTAAAACCTAATTACTACCATTCGATGCTCATAGCTGTGGCTGGTTCCATGCGCAATTTGTAGACGGTCTTCAACCCCACCTCCTCCACGGACACTCTAGCCCAGGAAAATTAGGTTTTAACCCGGAAAAAAATAATAACAAAGCCGGACCTTTTTAGCTGTATTCAGGACCCCTTTGAGATGAACATATCAAAAGTCCCAAGCTCTCCCAGGTGGGATAACGAAAATATCCTGGAAAAACCTGGAAATACTGGAATTTTCCTGGAATTCGTGCTGTTCGGTAACTAGAAGAGCTAGAGAGGCGTTCTTTTTTTCTGCCACTCCTGCTTTTAGTGCTCTACATTAGTGAAAGGCGTCCGGCAGCCTCCCGAGGCTACCGTTCTGATCCTGGTCCACTATAAGGTCATCAAGTACCACATAATGTACTAAAATCGCCTTAAACCGATATTTGCCGGACTAATAAGCGGCGAAACGGCATTACTACAACTGGGTTCGGTGCCTGGCACAAGTATAACTTTTCTGAGCACCAATACCTGCAGCTGCACCCCGAACCTTCCCGCCTACAAGGTGCGAGAAGTGCCCGATCGTCTACTAAAACAGTATATTAAATTATTTTCTTTTAATTACACTCATGGTACCCAGGAATGACTTAAACATATGAAAACCACCCAACCTAATTATTTCTTTTTTTCAGAGGACTTTGACTAGATGCGGCAAGCACCATTGGCATACATATAACTTTGATTAGTTGTGCAGCACATTTTACTATTCTTATTTCCTCACCTCGGCTATCCACGCACCGCTCACTGTACCGTTTCGTGCTTAATATTTTTTGCGCAACCCCTGTGAAACACATCACACCCCTGCGTCCAGGCAGTTCAGTAAAGGTGATTCAGTCACCTTATCTTTCTTCTAGTTTACTCCTCAGCCTTTTTTCAGTGTACTTTTCTCAGTTACTCTTTGAATACTTATCCTGTATTGTCATCAACTCTTTCATGCTGTACTGGCTGTCATCTTCGCAATTTTCCTCAAGTTCCTTATATAACAATTCAAAGGCAGCACTTTTTGACTCGTCTTCATTACGACTCTTGCCACGTTCTGATGTGATTCCCGGCTTACAGGAGCCAATTCGTTGAAAGTAAGCATAACAATCTCTGTGATACCTGCCTTCTGCCGCGACTAGATCAGACACTACGCTTAATCTCAGGATTACTTCAGTTCCCCACTCATCCTGATCACCTCTTTCTGCATCTGCATATGGTACGTATAGTCTTGATCACTTCGACGGTCCAAACTACACCCCAAGGCTTCCTCTCAGGGTACTTTTCGTCCACACTTTTGGCACAAAAAATACAATGTACTTTGAAATCAAATGGCGTGTCTGTGGATGATCTCCTCTTCAGATGATCTGGGAGTTCCGCGGAGGGGGATGTCGGTCTGCGTGTGTACTCCCTTCTGCACTCGCTATGCAAAAGCACCGACGTCTTGTCCTTAAAAAATACCTCGGCACCATCCTTTCTCGTTTTACTTGCATTTAAATTTTTTTGTACTCCTTTTTCACCATATTTCACTGATTCTTTGCCACCTTTGCTTCCAACGAAAGCACACAGATAACACTCGTCCAACAACTCCATTGCACGTCACAAAAAATAACTTGAAAACGCGACGCTAAACACTTTTTGCATTGGAGAGCACTGACTGAGTGATTTACGAACCGGTACGGACCACGGCAAGGGGGAAGGGGAAGCGTCGCTGACTTATAACAATGAAAGCGTGGGTGCCCCACCGTGCGCTCTCGACATCCAGTGGTACAGGCAGCGGGAGGACTGAGGACATTTTATTTACAGATCACTCACTTGGAGTTAACCTTTTACGGTAATATTTTAACGCAGTTAGGCTAATTGTCGACTACAAAATAGAAAAGTAGGTGAAGCGTCGCAGTTCAACCACAACTTTCTCCAGGAGAATAATTATATATATACTAGTCGACCCGTGCGAAGCATTCGCACTGTATCCTCCTCAAATCCCACTTAATTGAAGTGCACATCGTATAGTTAGTACCGTGTAGCTAGTGCGTCATTGATATAAGTGTGGGTTGAAGTAAGTAATAGATGTGTGTTTAAATTTTAGATTATATATTTTTTGAAACATAAGGTTAAGGTATTTACATATTTACAGCATATTTACATGTTTACAGGACCTCTTTGAACACTATGTTTGAAGTGATGATATGGTCATCTGTGATTGTTTGTTGGTGGGTCTGTTTTACACAGACATAGATGTCATTGGAAGAGCGCACCCTGGAAAACATACAACTGGCATACAACTGGCCGTGTGAAAAAACAGGGTCAGGCAAGTGCAATCCTGCCCTTGTAAGCGTCTGTCCCTGTGCCTTATTTATAGCCATGCCAAAGGCAACTTTAATGGGAAATTGCTTCCTAGTCAGTTTGAAAGGCACAGTAGGATCAGAAGGGGTGAGGTTAATGCGTGGTATGACGACAGTTTGACCGGAGTCAATCAATGTCGCTGTGATAGTGTAGTTTCCCAAGTGAGTTACAACTAATTTGGCGCCATTAATTAAGCCCTGCTTAGCGTTTAGGTTTCTAATCAACATGATAATAGCGTTCTTTTTTAGTATGAGTTTATGAGGTGGGAAACCTGAAGGGCTTAATGAGTTCAGAAATTCTAATGGATACAATTGAGCGTTTTCCGTCTCTTCGCAGAGAACCGAATCAGAACTGAGATAAACCGTTTCCTGTCCAGGTAACAAATTCGAAATAACATAATCATTGATTGTGGTACAATCATCATTTTTTGGACATAATATGGCTGTTGAATAAATTTGGTTAAAATTGAGTTCATTGATTTCTGTGTCGATATATCTCGATATTCTCGATAGAGGATCGATAGGTTGAGGGCGGGATTTCAAAAAACCGTTTTTTTTTTCAATTATAATTTTTCGAAAAACAACTGCAATGTGAGTAATTTGTGTATTTTTCCGGTGTAGCGGTTAAGAAAAGCTTTAAAATGATGCCTCATTTATGAAAATTGAAGAAGTATTTAGGAAATTATGGCGTACCGACAAAAAAAAAGCACTTGAGAAATAACATATATGATGATACTCGAGTGAATAGCACCCTTTAAAGGCATCAGAGGCCCGTGGATGGTCGAACACTTCTCGCACCTTATAGGCGGGAAGGTTCGGGGTGCAGCTGCAGGTATTGGTGCTCAGAAAAGTTATACTTGTGCCAGGCACCGAACCCAGTTGTAGTAATGCCGTTTCGCCGCTTAATAGTCCGGCAAATATCGGTTTAAGGCGATTTTAGTACATTATGTGGTACTTGATGACCTTATAGTGGACCAGGATCAGAACGGTAGCCTCGGGAGGCTGCCGGACGCCTTTCACTAATGTAGAGCACTAAAAGCAGGAGTGGCAGAAAAAAAGAACGCCTCTCTAGCTCTTCTAGTTACCGAACAGCACGAATTCCAGGAAAATTCCAGTATTTCCAGGTTTTTCCAGGATATTTTCGTTATCCCACCTGGGAGAGCTTGGGACTTTTGATATGTTCATCTCAAAGGGGTCCTGAATACAGCTAAAAAGGTCCGGCTTTGTTATTATTTTTTTCCGGGTTCGGGTAAAATTTTGCTTATTTTTCCTGGGCTACTCCTCCAATGCTTCGCGACGCCCAAACTGACGAATATGACTGAGTGCCGTTCCTCGTAAGATCACGAAGTGGGATTCGCAAAACGGGATGAGAATTCCAAAGAAATAGCAGGAGGCGTGTGATGGGTAAGGATGGCTGACACAGGGGGGTTGGCAATGGGACTTGGGTTTCGTCGCGCCCTCTCCAGGTATCCGCGACGCGACTTGGCCCTCGTCACGGAACAACCCTTCGAAGCATGCCAAAGACAACAGGGGGAGGGAGAGACGAGGGAGGGTTCGAAATGTGATCGTCACCTACTCCCTACTCGGCACGGCCGCCATTCCCACGCGGGTCAGCGGCGGCGGATCACAATCCATTTCCACGACTCGCGCACCTCTCCGTCCCCCATTCCGGGCCCAAACCTCCTTCCTCCCGGCACAACATCTCCTCTCCCTCCCGGCGCAATTTTCCGCGACAGGCTAACGGTGGCAGAACAGAGAGGCCCTTTTAAAACAGGCCATTTCCCCAGCGGATCCTTGGGTCGAATCCCAACTGCAACGAAGGAGTTTCCGATCGAAGGGTGAAGTGCTCCCGACTCCACCGCCTTCAAGGGCCTGTTCATGTTTCGGAGGTAACCCGTGCTCCGGGAAAGAACATTAGCATCTCAAAAAGCAATACCAACACTCAAGTTTGGCAAGTAGGTATTTCTTACCGCCTATAACATCTATAAAAAATTAATAGGTACCTATTTAAGATTTACTTTACCCCAAATGACAAAATTCATCAAGAGAAAGATTTCGAAACTATGATATATATTTCAACACCATAGGTGGGCAGAGTGAACCGTTAATTTAAAAAATTAAATGACTGAAACATATGACTAATGACCGATAAAACCTAAATTTGAAAAAACGTTTGTTTTCCACAACTTCCTAGAGCCTAGCTTAACTTCGGCCCCTATTGTTGGTCAAGAAATTTTCAAAGGCTTTCGTTTTATCACAGCCACATCACACTGTATCTCACGACACCTTCAAAATACTTGCATGATCACAATCAATCACTTCATTTCGACTGTCCAAGTGACGAATGAATCGACATTATTAATAATATTCACATCTTGGAAAAAGTTAACTGGTGATTCAGTTTATCTTATTCCGAGGATGTCACCAGCATGATAAAAACTACTGGGGCAGATAAATCAAATAAATACTGAAGATGATTCCCAACAAAACTATGCACTGCCTCATACAATAATTATCATAACCACAAAAACATTCAGCTTTTTTTAAACCTAAGAACATGAAAGAGTGTTCGGTGCAATAGCGGCCGAGCCGCTTCGAAAGTAGCCTCCTCGACCTTAGAGCGAGACTCGGTTTGAGCTCCGCATTCGTCACGGGGCAATGTGCAATGGCATCAAGTTACAAACCGCAGCTAGCAAGACTTAAGGGGGATGTAAATTTCATTCTGTCGTAGTCAAGGCGCATGTTTTTGGAAAAGGGAGTTGCAAATCTAAAAAATGAAATGGAACCTTAAGGATCTGGATTCGCGAAAGAAAGGAAACTGAGGATGAAGTTAGCGAGTGCAGCCGCCATTAAGATAACTCTTGGAAACCTTGCTGAGCTCACCATGACAAATGAAAAAACGTAGTGTTTATCCGTCATTCCCATCACCAATTCCCATTTTCACACATGCAGGCTGCTAATGTGAGGGTAACTCAAATCAAACACCTTCACATTCTTTACTATGGATATTCTGGCACTTTTCCCACAAGAAGTTGTTCCTTCAGGGCATTTCTAATTTCAATGGCGCCAAAAGGAAGTTCTAGAGCATATTAAAAAGTTAGTTTATAGAGCATAATAAGAGTAAAGAGCTTGTCAAAACGGCAATAATATGAACTAAATAAATAGGAATATATTTGTTCAGTGCTGCCACGTCACTATTATTTTCAAATACAGTTATAAAATAAAATTCGCCCGTTCACAGTGACTCATAAAATGTCAATCAAAATGATTTCGTTTTCGTGCAGAAAAGGTACAAAAATATGGTTTTGGCTTTATTCATATCGCAAAGTTTTCTATAATAGTTGACTCCTAGGCCCTTACGCAGACCAACTCATTCGATATTTTGCTATTAATTCTAATGAAAAAGGATAGTTGCATATATGAAATAAAAGGCTCTCCCGTGCACGTCGACAAAAAACGCGACAACCGGACGTCTCTGAAGACAGTGGTGGAGTGGAAGTTATTAACGTGCAATCCTAAGATTCTTGATTTTCGCTTCGTATTCCAAGTATCAAATTAAATTAAACTCATTAAGAAAGCATGCAAGGGCAAAAACTGGATCTGCCGGGCGAATCCCATAAGGACGAGGGAAAACAGCGCCATTGCATCACGTAGCAGCAGAAATGAGAGGTTTAATCCTACTTGAATAAAATATTTTTAAGCAGAAAAGAGAAGGAATCTTGAACGCCAGGAATCATTCAAGGCAGATTGAAAAATTCTTCTAGAGGTTATGTGACTCTCATGATATTTTATGAGAACATTTGTTTGAATGAACTCGAACGGCAAAAGTTCACCGCTGGCGACATTGTACGAAGAAATTAAGGATGTAAATTATTTTTCCGTTCCTTATAATATGCAATAACGAGTGCTGATAATGTTTTTTTCTTGTATGTAATTTTTATTAATGCAAAACCGTAATACAGTGATACCTCGAGATACGAGTTTAATTCGTTCCGTAACCTTGCTCGTATGTCAATTTGCTCGTATCTCAATGCAATTTCCCCCATTGAAATTAATTGAAATGCCATTAATCCATTCCTGCCCCCAAAATGCCACCCAGTTGTTCTTGTTTTTGAATAAGAAAAATGTATTTATAAATGACAAATAGTGTATAAAAACATAATAAAAGAGAATGTAAAGAAATAAACTGGTTTTATAAAGTGTATTTGTATTTTGGTCACTTAAATGCAACTTACACACAACTTAAATGTTACTGTATGCTTAATTTTAGTCACCTATTTTTTCTTCACTGGTCTTTGCCTTTTTCGCCGGATTAAAAAAAACCTGTCCAAGGAGGTTTGTTTCTTCCTCCCTTTCAGAATGTTGCGGAAATGAGTCAGGCAAGTGTCATTAAATAGCTCCGATGCACGACCAGTTGCAACTTTTTCGGGGTGATTCTTTTCCCCGAACTGTGAAACTCTCTCCCACATTCCCAAGATCTCCTTCATTTCACTTGTAGAGATAACCTCCTCCACCTCTGGCTCCTCCTCGAAACCAATTTCCTGCAGGACCTCCGTATGCTGCTGCGACTGTAACTCTTGTAACTCCTCGGTCGTCAGTTCCTGAGAGTGCTCCTCGACGAGCTCATTCACGTCTCTCTCATCCACCACCAGGCCCATGGATTTTCCCAGAGACACAATCTCCTCCTCCACTGGCACTTCGGGTTCGATTCCTTCGAAGGTCCTTTCGGCTACAGCCTCAGGCCACACCTTCTTCCATGCAGAGGTCAAGGTCCTCGTTGTAACACCCAGCCAGGCCTGATCAATAATTCTGAGGCATATCACGATTTTAAAGTGGTCCATCCAGTACACTCGAAGGGTGAGGTTTGTGTTCTCTGTCACCTCAAAGCAGCGCCGGAACAGGTCCTTAGTGTACAGTTTTTTAAAATTAGAAATCACCTGCTGATCCATGGGCTGCAGGATAGGAGTGGTGTTGGGTGGTAGGTAGAGAACCTTAACAAACTTGAACTCTTCGAGGATGTCATCTTCGAGGTTCGGTGGGTGAGCAGGAGCATTTTCGAGGACGAGAAGGGCTTGCATGGGTAGGTTGTTTTCCTGTAGATATTTCTTAACAGAAGGGCCAAAAACCAGGTTTATCCACTGCACAAAGAACTGCCTAGTGACCCATGCCTTCGGGTTTGCCCTTCACATAACTTGCAGTTTTTCTTTTAAAATCTTATGTGACTTTAAGGCTCTTGGGTTTTCCGAATGGTATACGAGCAGAGGCTTGATCTTTCAGTCGCCAATCGCATTGGCGCATAGTGCGAGAGTTAGTCTATCCTTCATGAGTTTGTGGCCTGGCATCATCTTCTCCTCTCCCGTTATGTAAGTCCTATTCGGCATCTTCTTCCAGAAAATCCCTGTCTCGTCACAGTTGAAGACTTGCTGGAGGATGCATCCTTTGGCTTCTATCAGTTCGGAAAAAGTTTTGAGATAATCCTCAGCTGCCTTCACATCCGAACTTGCTGCCTCACCATGCCTGACATTGGAGTGAATGCTGGTCCTTTTCCTAAAGTTGTCAAATCAGCCTCGACTGGCTTTAAACGAGTCTTCCGATGCCTCGTCCGTGGAAGTGCGCGGGGTCTGATTCAGTAAATCACCGTAAATCGCTCGTGCCTTCTCGCATATGATGCCCTGTGTTAAGGTATCGCCTTTAAGCTGCTTCTCCGTCACCCAAACCATCAGCAGTTTCTCCATCTTTTCATGGAGAGAGTTCCGGAGCTTAGAAATTATTGTAACGCCATTAGCTGGCGCTTTACCCTTTATCGACTCCTTCTGTTTAAGCACAGTACATATTGTTGAAGTACTACGCCTGTACTGCCTCGCCAAGTCAGCTACTCGCACACCTTGCTCATTTTTTTCTATGATTTCACGCTTTAATTCAATAGACATCATCTTCTTCTGAGCACTGACCTTTCCACTCACTTTCTTCGGACCCATGGTTATAAAAAGAAATGTGATAAAGTATGTAAATGCACTAAAAGCACAAAGCCCTAGAAAAACTTATCAAAGATGCTTCGACAGCGAGGTAAACAAACACACTGGGGGGATGCGTGGGATAATGCGAGACGCACGAGGCCCAGTAAACTGGTGGGTCGGGTGCAGCCGGCCGTTCCTCGTATCTCAAAGCAAAACTTCGCTCGCTCGACTGCTCGTATCTCAAATATCTCGTATGTTAGGGCACTCGTATGTCGAGGTACCACTGTACATAAAAAAATATTCAAAGCTATGTCACTTTTAGTAGTATTAATAATTCAATATGTGAAATGCATCATATTTCGAACTGTGAAATTTTATTGAAACTCTTCTTGGTCTCCCAACCGGGTGATGTTCACCATATCTATACCGATGTCTCGAAAGGAAACTTCCCTTTTCGTCATCAGGGCTGTCACACTCTTAATTCGCCGGGAAAGCATTAAGTCTTTCATATGTTAATATACAATATCACTTCACAGAATGTTTGCAATAGGTGTGCTCAATCTGTTATCGAGCTAAAACCCTAAAAATACAAGCCGAATGAACGCCTTCTTAGCCGAAAAGATAATTAGGGTTATCACTGCGGCAGCCATTAAGATCTTGATGTAACAAAGACTATTCTGCGTAATAAACGAACAGAATTTCATAAGGATGAGTCACTCTCTATGCACTTGCGTTGAACCGCAAGCAACTAGGACAAGAACTACGCTTCACTGACAAGTCTGTACCACTGCAATGGCGTGACATTTGTTCCACCAAAAACAACATTAATCGTAGATAATAGCTTCAGCTGTTTTTTTGGTGATGTTCGGCTTTTATCGAATCGTCAGTTTTTGTCGGATGTTCACTAAATTATTACATATATAACAATATATTTTGTTGTACAAAGATGATTTCAAGTAAGAATTTCCCCTTATATTTTACATCATGTTACTTCATTTAGAAGGGAAACACTTGGTTAATTTAATACCTAGTGTTGAACGGAAAATAAAGTCAAAGATACTTCCCGTTGGTTTAAATGAAGTATTGCAACATATGTCGCCTAGCCGCTTGTTGATTCGATCGTCTTTTGTCGTCTGTTATGGCTGCCGAAGCAAACGAGGAATCCATCCCTAATCAAGATAAGTACCGTATTTGTCACATTTTAATTGTTGTCGAAGCGCTTTCGCCCACCTCTAGTATTGTTTAAAATGTGAAATAAGTGACAATTCCTAAATTTAGTGAACATCCGACAAAAACTGACGATTCGATAAAACCCGACCATCACCGAGATTTCTATAACTCATTCAACGCCAATACCATTGCCATAAAAATCAGCCTTGGAAAGAGTCCAATAAGAATAATGTAAAAAGGGACAGCCAAAACCAGTGACACTCATTTTTTAAATCTCTCATTTGTGGGGGGGGGGGGGGGAAGAAAAATACCAATAGTCAACCGCAACCAATAGTCAACCCCCGCAACCGCGGGGGTGATACATGGTGAAACAGCAATTTCGAGAATGAAAATAAACAGATGTAGCATTCGTCCAACACGTGTTGCAATTGTGAAATAAAGTGGTCAGTATTACATCTGTTAATTTTAATGCCTAAAGCCCTAGCTCTGTAATTCATCAGGACCTGAGAACATCAAAGACAATCTTAACTAATGCCTAAGTTCGCAACTGCGACAATGTTGATGGGAGGAATCCAAAAGCGTTGTTATTGCACTATCACTAAGCTAAAGTAAATATGTAATAATGCTTTAAATATTACTATGAAACTTAATGGTTTAAAAATTCATATTTTTAAGAAGTAAGGAGATAATAATGTAAATTAAGCGTGCAATAATTTCCAAATTTGAAAGTGAGTTTCATCAAGTGGGATTCTTTGAATATCATTTACGTTTTTGCATTTTAGCACTTTTTAGAATAAATACAATGATGTAGTATACAGTTCAAACTTTACTGATTCATCCATTTGCAAAAAAAGTGGTAAAACGACTGTTTTCGATACACCAAGATTTTTAAAGTGGAGTATCAACATGTCTTACATTATAAGTGGTACTCAAAAACAACGCTCTGATCACTGGAAATGCGACTGCTGTGAAAACACACACATATGAATATGACCTGAATATAGAGGGGGTCATCATGTGCCGATTATTTTCCTCAGTCCCACGAAATGATTCGGGAAAACCCTCGAATCAGTGGCGAAAATAATTGTATGGCCGAAATGAACAATTATGACAGAATTCGAACTATATAAATTGGCGCTGATGAAAGCTAAATGCAGAGAATCGAAACCAATGGGTACCTAATCAAATCAAACCCCAAGTCCATTATTTGGAAATTAGAGGTTTCTAATGTTCACAAAAAACACACGAGGGTGCACGAGAATATTTTCTGAATCCTTCACGTCATCATCCCCCCCTCTAATTTTGTCACGTGATCGAAAACGGGGGCTCCACTTTCCGGGGGGGCGCCAAGGAAATGAGTTCGCCATCACTGGCGGACTCCGGTGGGTTCACTACTCAAATTCTACCCTTTAGTCCATTTATTAAACCTCCAGAGAAAATGGCAAATAAAGATGAGATGCACACGTTTTCTAATTCTAACAATTATTTATTCAGTTAAAACAATTATAAATCAGATGAAAAAATTATGTTACTTTCATTCTACCCGAGTTTCAGTTACTGCGTCCTGATTTAAATGCGTATTGCAATAGGAAAGCAATAAAGAAAAATTGCGTCAGTCAATGCCAAAACGACATAACAAGTATGCGACATTAATTAATAATGAATGACTTTTTAGTTTCAATAAAAGCCACAATATCAATGAAGTACGAGTTTTTTAATTTAAAAATAACTTTTACGCCACGCCAACGAAAAAACTGTTACATTCTATCACTGCGATTATAGCTATACTTGGCATGGTTCAGCGTTTGTGATTGATCCGCAAGCCATTGAATCTAGAGTCAGCAGCGGTTGAGAGGAGACAAAAGAAAGGATATTGTCATTCCCTGATAATGCTTTTAGATGTACTAAGTCATGGTATTAATCTCCCGATGCATTTTACCACTTATTATGAGTTCATCTGCATTAGCTGTGACATGATAACCATATCGCATAAAATCTTTCTTTTCATCTTTTAATATTTGCAAGTGGTTTTGTACGTGATACAGGGATAAAGGAGCACTTAAACATCAATTTTCATCAATTCTTACGCTAATTAAAGCATATGGAATTAAATTTCAACCACCTATGTACATAGATACATGTACCATACATATTATGCTATGATCAAAGTGTGATTTGGTTCCATGAGGTTAGGAAAATATAATTACTATATTACGTTTATGATGATTTTATTATGGATGACAAGTAATGAACATAAGACTTCAGGTGACACTTGAAATTATTAAGTTTTTGGTCTAAGGAATACGAGCAGCAATTTACACATGAACAGTGAGCACTATTTCTCAAACCTATTAGTCGATTTCTAAGTATTCTTATTTAGGAACTCCATGTTATGAATGCAATATTTTATAAAAACAAAACTATTATGAAAAACACTAAGAGAAATATGAGCCAGTAAATTGACATAGAGAAAGGGCCTTGAGAAACATCTCATCTAATCCTATAGTCTACGTGAACATATACTAGACATGATACACATAGACAAGAAATGTAATCGATGCAGTCCTGACATTTGTATATAGCACGAACATGTAACATGCATAAAGATTGAATAAACGGCCAAGTTTATATATATTTTCGCAAACTTTCCCTTCTTCATTTATTTCTATTCTTTCGCTCTTGTTTTTTCGTTCTGGAAAACTGAATCCCGAAATCATGAACAGTAACTGAATAGAATCCCTTCTAAATATTTATCAAAAGGATGGTCAATTCAAAGTGCCGATGAAGGTTATGCAAGTGATAAACGTGTTGAATGGGATTTTAAAGAAAACACGGAAAAAATGTGTAGGTACTAATGCTGTCTCAGCACCTCTTAAACTGAATAAAACTGATATTATATCAGGCCTGACATCGTGGAAATGATGGATATCCATGTTGAGAAAAACCAACTTTGTAATTTCCACAAACTTTAATCCGCTGGCACCACACGATGTGGCACATGGCATGCCATATGCCACACAGTGCAGTGTGGTGAAACGCGCGAGTCGTGCCAGCGGATTAAAGTTCGTGGAAATTACAAAGTTGGTTTTTCTCAACATGGATACCTCTTTGGAATATTACCCCACGGATGAAATTTAATAGAAAAATTGTACTGAAGGTGTAGAAGTGTTTGCTTACATCTCTATGGCAGATAAATAACAGGTCACTGCGCAAACGACCTTCAAGTGTTTAACATGAGAAAAAATTTGTTTACTGCTTTCTGTCATATCAATAAGAAGATCCGCCAGTGTGTGAATAGAACGGAAATAAGATCTTTTTTTCGCCGTCCCATCCATGTGACAATCAGAAGAAGACCTTTAAGAAGCAGAAACCCTTATCTTCCATCATGCAATGAAACGGGCGGAATTCGCAGTGAACACAATCACTCGCTTCGACTGGTATTCAGTCTGGGCTTGTGATTAACTACGTCCACTTAGTTCAAAGAACTTTAAAATCATGAGTACTTTGTCCCAAGTGAATGCACCTATGACAGGCTCTACTATTATTCAAACGCTTGGACCAGCTTTGTACGGTCCATTAAATGTTCTTTACAGCTCAGATTAAGGGTTCAAAAATATTTATGAGCTCAATATTATTATAAAGATATAATAAATCTAAAAACTACTTTTATAAGGGAAGAAAGCATACTCTTCGTTTATCAATATCCCCCATGCAAATTACGAGCAAAGATGATTTGTTTTTTACGGCATGACTTTCAGATTAAGTCGCATGCTTGGGGTAAGTTTATGCATGCCGCTTATGCCATTCGGTTAAAAACCAACAGCCATTATTGGCTTCACCTTGCCCCACGGGAGTGAGTGAAACGAATGAATGAACCGCATAAATATTCATGCGCGCAAGAACCAGCGGACTGGAACCAATTAAAAGATCTCCCCCCCCCTCCACTCATGGCACACCTCCGTCCGATATGCAAACACTTTAGAGATGAAAACAAAAGCAAAACAGGAGACAAGCAGCACGACAGCGACTTCCGTTAATAAAAGACGTCGCCATTGTCGGCTTTTCCCCTCGGTCGCTTTGAAAAGCCGTGCTCGCGCTGGCTGGCTGGCGGCGAACGTGTTAATAAGCGTGTCCACGTGGCGCGACACACGAGTCTGGCGGGTGAGGAGCATGACACCGCCGCCCGCTTTCTTCTTCGACTCCCTTACCACCCACCTTCTCAATCTCGGCACTGCAGGATGACAAGGGATGCGTCGGAGCGAGGGGACTGGTAGGACGGCACAAGACGCCCGTTGTTGCATAAGTGTCGTTTCGCGCTGGTAGGAGGAGGCTGGGAGGAGGAGGCAGGCCCCGTCACGCGTGGCGGCCCAAAGAGCATCAGGTTCAGGGAACATGAAAGGGAAAGAGAAGAAGATGGTGCTCGCGAGGTGGGGGGTGGGGAGGCTGGGGGGGGGGGAGAAGACGAGGCGAGGCGTGGAGAGGAGGATATGCTGTGCCGCGGGCGGGAAGTGGAGGTGGGGGGTCGGTCGGCGGGCTTGTTTTGCTGCGGTCGCAGGTGACACTTCAGGCGGCGGTGCCCTTGCTAATGAAACCGCGAGGGATGGACTCTTTCAAGCGGCCCCGATGCCGATAGTACGACGGTCGATCGATAAGTAATACAAAACATTTTCTACCAAAGCAGGCTTATTTCATTCTAGTATGAAGGGATCTTGCCGACATGTAACTTTACCACGAAGGATTACCACGATTAAAGAAGACAAACTTAATTTAAAGCATAAATCACACTAATATATAAAAATTGAATGGTGTCTGTCTGTCTGTTGCTCAATCACGCAAAAACTGCAGAACCGATTGAGCTGAAATTTTGGATGTAGAGATAAAATGTATATGGATTGAACATAGGCTATATTAAAAAGCCCTCTGGGCCCCCAAAGGCCCCCCTGGTGGTCTCTGGTGGTCCATGCTAAGAATTGAGTTCGGAGCAGTTGTTTCATTTTTTGCTTTTTAAAAGTACTTACACTCAAGATAGAGGGCTGGGATTTTTTTTATCAGATGGCTGAATAAATGAAGTTTCTAATTCTTTCAATCGATTTTCTTTTACGCTTCGTAATTCTCTGAAAATATTGTTTATAGCTGAAAAATCTGACATTTTTCTCTTTCATCAACAATAGCATATTTCCTTGACAACCAGGGATTTGAATTTCAAAGGATATTCACGCATCTGGCATTTAAGTTTTCCTGCCGGCCCATGATAGCACGTAGAAAGAAAATTTGTATAAAAAGGGCCCAGAGTCCCAAGGGCCCCATGATAGATTGCTTCGGGGGGTAATCGATAATGTTAATGCATATTTACAGGTATACTCTTCAATGTCTATTCTCAAAGTAGCTCTCATAAGGGAACTGCATACGAGAGAACACTTATGTATAAAACGATACACATAAAGGAATTAAACGTGGAAGAATATTTACGTGCAGCGAATAATAATGTTAATAATGCCTCTGTTGCTACAACAAACATGGCGTCGTTTATTAAAGTTTAATACTCAGATGTATTACACGTAGTTGAGCCGTCTACCTCTCATTACGATTGAGAACTGTTTTAGACCAATTTCCACATAAACTTTACGAGTCATTTATATATACTTAAACGTGTTAAAATGCAGTTAACTTACATTCACTCAATCATCGAGTTGCCTATTCGAGTCTCTCACTTGTCGCTGTGTTTCCCCTCCTTGGACTTAAACATATAGCCATCAACATCCCTAATAGAAAAAAGAGTAACATTTCTAATAAATCTTCTTAAGAAAGAGGAATGTCTTCTTTGCAAGAAAATGAGTTCTTGCATGAAAATCGACAAAGGTTAGACTTGGATGCTCAAAGACATGTCCACCTCCACCAGCGATCCAATGAGAGTATCCCCGTGGTGTTTCTCGTGTTACGCTAAGAACCGCACAAATATCATCCTAACCTAACCTACGGACGGGTTCTTTAACATTTAAATCTGTTTCAAATATAGATACATCTGTTTCAAAACTCTTCTCTGTTTTAAGATGGCGGAAACTATAATGATGTCACTACATGCTTCTCACCCGAAAGAAGAGCGGAAATTCTGCGCAATGAACGACATCCGTGCATGAAAATCGACAAGTGCACTAAAAATCACCATAGATTTTTTATTTAACAATTAAAACCAATGATTATGGCTACCCTTTATTCGAAGGCGAAGTCCGGGTGATGTAGGATTCATCGGTGAAATAAACATGGCAGCGGCTGGAAATTCTCCTTTCGACGTTGCCCACCTCTGGATTGTACCTTAATCTCCAATCCAGATTAAGATACTCAAAGCACATATCAACGTTGAATTTTGCAGCTAAATTAAGTCATTGAATGCAAATATATTTATGTACACAAGGGAATCGATCAATCTGTTAATCACTCAGAAGACGGCTCAAGAGAACCGGAGGGACGATATGACCATCTATTTACCTAGGTGCTATTTATTAAGTAGTAATGAGTCTTCGAGGACCATTATTGGGTTTCCCGTGCATTAAAGAGGACAAACAATCACTCAACTCTCCGTGCACAAAATGGAAAACTAATGAATTACAACGATCTCAACAAACAAGATGGGATACGAACTCCTCAAATTATCACGCTGACAGTATTCTTCAGGTTTTGTGGTTTTCTTAGAAAATAAGTTCAATGTTTCTCACCCCCGTTTATTTCAACGGGTACCTTCAGCTAGTATAGTGATAAATACTACCTCTGGCTAATAAGACAACAATTCGATGGCATTGTGCGTTTACTTTTCGGTGAGATGGTTGAACTACGAAATACAATGGTGTATTGCGTGTTGCAGTGTTCCCATGATACTTGACCATCCTGACTTGAAATTTGAAGTAACTATAACAATTCAACCTATTTCCTTCATCCATTGAGAGTGCCTTTCCTTTTGTTCTTGCGTCCATTTTCTTCCATCCCTCGATCTTTTTCTTTCCAGAATTTTGCTGTGTGAATTACTTCTCTAAAAAAAGAGTTCGGTCATCTATTGTGTCAATCTTTATTCCCAAGTTTTCCATATCTTTTTCAGTTTCAATGAACCAAGTAGGTTTGGATTTGTAGCTGTTTAGAAGGTTGAAGATCGTCTTTGTTAGTCTGGAGTTACTCATTCGAAATATGTGACTATAAAACTGCATTCGTTTTTTTCTCATTACATCGACTAATTTTTCAACTTTTAGATATAGCTCTCTGTTTGGTCTTAGTTTGTATTCTGCATTACTGTTACTTTTAGGTCCCAATATCTTCCTCAAAATTCTTCTTTCAACCTTTTCTAATTTTTCGAGATCCCCCATTCTTGTTAGCTTAAGTGTTTCTGCTGCATAAAGCGTTTCAGGTCTAACCACTGTTTGGTAGTGTCTTAGGAGGAATCAAAAAAGGCATATCCAGAAGTGATTTGTCGCACTCTCAAATGGGTTATTCGATAGAAGAAGAAGAATTCAACCTATTCTAAGGGGATATTTAATGATTGCAATTAGTTTTAATGAGCATGCCCTCCGAAATGTTTACTGGTTTCTCATTTCCAAAAGGTTATAATTAAATTAAACTACAGACTTACTGCTAATTGATAGCTGAAAATGCGGATGAAGTGATTCCCTACCAACTGATAGAAGTTTCATCCTGAATTTCGAAATGAATGTCACCATCTCATAGTATTCAAGTAGACCCTTTTTAGTCAAAGACTACATTAAGGATACTCAACTTTTTAAACACTCGTAGTACATTGGTAAAGTTTATTCTAAACATTAAATTGTTAGGGAGCGAAAAAAGATACGATGGCATATATATTTGAGTAGGTACATACTAATAACTTCAAAACTCAATAAATCCAATTAAAATCGAAACTCTCTGCTGCAAAAGCTTTTATATCTTCATCACAAGTAATCCACCTTGAGATCCAGAGTTCGCAAAAAAGCAACATGCATCAAAAAATAAACTTAAATGCAAAGATTAAATTTGGTAATTAAGGTAGCAAAAAGAAAGGATTTTTTTCTTACCACAGATGGATCCCGAAAAAAAATTGTTTCGTTTAACCCATTCAGCTTATGGGTCCAACGAAAGTAATTTATGGATTGCAAATAAACTAACAGATAAGGGAACGATCAGCTGGAAGACTGTTTTGTTAATAGGCGAAACGTTGAAAACACGACTCGGAACGCATTAATGAGTTTTATCAACTCAAGTACCTTGTGAATGGAATGAAAAATGTACGAGTTACGTAAAGGACCCGCCTCCTCTTTCGCCTCAAGAGTAGCAGCAGCGAGCGAGCGCCCATCAGACCAGCCGTCCCCCCCCCCCTCGTTGTTCCGCCGCAGATTGATGGGACCCGGAGACTGGCGCGCTCTTTTGCGAAGTTCCCAGGTCCGCCGCTAATTCATTACTTTCAGCGCGCAGATTGGAGGCTGGAGATATGCGAGCGCTAGCGTTGGCATGCTTAATGAGGCCAATAAACATCTTCGTGGCTGAGAACACGGAATCCAGCCAACAATTTGGACTAAGGTGTGAGGATGAGAAGTATCGCGTACACATTGTGAAAGTAATTTTAATCAACGATTGTATCGCTGAAGAAGTTTCGGCAAAACAGATTTTAAGCAATAATGGTAATTTCTTGCGAGATATAACAAACTTATTCAAAATAAATTCCAATTTCCGACGGTCTAATTTTCATGGTTTAAAACAAAGCTATTACATCTGATCACATTCATAGTAAAGATAAATTTCCCCACATTAGTAAAAATAGTTAGGCACAGTATGCGCTCAAATACGTGGATGAGGAGTAACGTGAATGTCTGAAACTTCCATTCCGCCAATTTGATTTGATTATATAACACCCGGAAGCCTGGTCCCACCCTTGAAGACTTAGAATGTTAAAACTCCCCGATTAAGAGGATTGATCTGAGTCCCGGCATACACAAGAAATGGTTTCATGAAAAACGTTTGACAAATTTGGATAAGAGGGCAAATACCGGCGAAATTATTGAAAAATTCAATTTTATATTCGCCAGTCAATTTCACATTAGTCAGTCAACGTCCCATTATCATCTCAAACTTTCATTATGAAAGTGTGGAAACTTCCAATGAATGCACGAATTCAATAGCGTTTATATAACAGCACAAGTTCCTCTTATCCTACGAGTCTGATCGTGACATCTTAAGATTATGACTACTTCTTTTCTAAATCTCATAGCAGTTCAAATAATGCCAACGGAAATAATAAATAGTTAGTGAAACATTTAATGAACTTAAAGCATATTTTCCTAAATTAAGAGTGACGATTACTTCTAAAAATTAAATAAGTAGGTTGTTAGGGGTTCACGACAATTTCGCTGAGTAAAATCCAGACGCCAGTCTTTGAAAGCCCCGCCTGAAGGAACTGGCACCGGCATTTAATAGATGAATGATAATTATATCTCGAATGGCTGTTACGATGACATCCGCGATTCTCGTGCAATGACTGTTTATAAAATAATAATTTTGTAAGTCCTTAGACTTTCATTTAAGATCATCATACACGGGTGCACACATCACATGCATGGTTCTTTGATTTTATTCATTTCAGCAAAATTAATGGCAACGTGGAGAGAAGAGCGGTTATTTTGTCGTTCACAAATCAAATATGAGTTTTTGATTTAAAAGAAAATGAAAAATGTAATGTTCTTCTTGATGTAAAAAGATGATGGGCACTGGGAATCTGTACTAGATTTTTACTCCAGCTCAAAGAAAAATGAGTTACGATATTTTAGTTACTAAGGGAAAGATTGTGACGCTTACAATGCGTTTCATGCCAGTTCGGCAGCCCACTATTTTCGAAAGCCCTCTTCTCCTCTAGGTAAAAACGTTTTCATTGCTCAATGGCATCTTTTCATTATTTTTTAGGTATGTATTAACACTAATAATTGGAAGTTATACCGGAATTTAACTGCTATTCATTCTTTAAAAAAGAAAATCTCTTCATTAACGTTCTTAACGAGGCTATTTAATGACTACAAATCGAATGAGGTATTTTGGAAGATTTGAACACTGGCACTAAAATGAAAAATGGCCAAAAAATCTCTTTACAAAAATCGCAGTATCGATCAATTCAAAATCCAATAATTTGTTGCCACTGCCTAAACTCAACTGTCTGTATTTTGTGAGAATTTAAGGTTTCCAAGACGACCTGAGTTCGTATTTTTTAATAAAACAACTAAATATTTATTAAAATTATTCTTACGCTTTTCATAAATATGTAACATTAAAAAATATTAACCTATGTTTAAATAAATTAAGCATCAAGAGTAAGCCTAATTCCAAGTACAGTGGAGTCTACGTACGATTAAAAGTAGGTACTATGAAAACCTAAGAATACAGTAGAATCCATGCTGAATGTATTGCATCATTTACCATTATCCAAAAAATACCCGAAAGTGGCCCGATTATGCAGGCCGCAATTGGTTAAGAATTACATACGTATTACCTTGAAGTGATTCCCTACTGCAGTCTATCGCCTCCGAGAAACACTATCGCGTAGATAAATAGCCACCATCAAATCTGGGGGAAATGGAAAACCGGCTGCACTCAAAGGACATGTCTCCGCAATTTTCATTGATTAACCCATTTAAGCTCTATTTAATCATCCATTTGTAGTAATAATTCTCGACTGGTACATTCGTTTTCATCTCTTGCATCAATTCACAGATTTACATGATCCCCATATATTTAAGTTAGTGAATATAAGGACGCAGTCATTATAGTTTCAAAATGTAACTAAGCCAGACTGCAATGAGAAACAGAATTTGATATCGTGTTAACAAAGCCGACCAGCCAGCCTGTTGGTAATGTACCAGCATGGTAAAGAAAATGTCACCGGCTCTGATCCAGCCTTCGTTATGGATTTTCCATAATTACGGTCTTAAGTTAGATCAACTGTCTCCAAAGTGTGGTACGCGCACCTAGAGGTGTACTAACTTGGCGTAACAGGGATAAACCTAGCACCTTTGCCTACTGCCATCATATGCGATATGTTCCAGCTATTATGCGCCGGCTAACTTTACCTAAATGATCCGCACGAATTTTTTGTCCGAGGAAGACCGCCGCCTACGACTCTCTTTTTTTATTTTGCCAGACGATTGAAGGAGTGGGACGGGAGACAGAGAGGAAGGAATGTATTGGGACTAAAGAGGAGGAAGAAAGAGATGAGAGGGGCCGGGGGGGTCCAGACGGAAGGAGGAGGGAGGATGGAAGAGGAGGGAGTTCTTTTCGGGAGGGGAATAAGGGAGGAGATGAGTAGTCGGGAGAGGACCCCGGAGTCAAAACGGGCATTAGCCGAACGTGACCTTAGCTAACGAGTGTAGGCCTTCAAATTGGTGTGCCCCCGGGAGAGTGGCGTCTGAAGACGTGGAGGGGGCGGGGAATGTCGGGGGGGAGGGAGGTATAAGAAGGGAGATAGTGTGAGTGGAAGTGGGTGTGGGAGAGGGAGTGGGGGGGGGGAGGGGAGCAGCAGGTGGAGGTGGAGGCAGAGGAGAAAGGGTAGGAAGGAAATGAACGGAGTGGAAAGAGAAAACTGAAGAGGGGGATCGGAAGAAGAGGTGTTGTGGCATGCGGCACGCGATTGCCGAGGTAGAACTTAGGCATAGATGCGGGCGTCGATGGCATTCTCGCCATCGTTGTCGGTGGCAGCTGACACTATCATACCCCGGCGGCGTATTCGGCGTAGTTGGCGTCATTCCACACCAAGGTTCAATATATCTATTATCATTATTAGGGTAATCTACCAGATTAAGATAGGTTGAAATGGAAGACAGTAAAAATTCCCTATATTTTTTACAGGCGCAGACACCTACACAATTTCTTTCTTCATCTCAGGATACGTCCTACCTCATTTCATTCCGACCATAAAACCAATTCTTCCTCTTCCCCGCTTACCATACACCCTCACTTCTATCACGGCCTACAGCAACCTTTCGTCCCCACTACCTCTTCCAACCACCAACTAGGGCCTCCTCCTAATCTCCTCCATAAATATTTTTCCTCACCCACCATACCAAGCACTTTCTTGTTTGTCTTCCTTTCCGTCCATCATACCTTCTCCATTCTCCCTCACGCCCACATTTCAAAGGCCTGCAGTTTCTTCTCGTCTTCCTTTCTATGAGTCCACGTTTATGCATCATTCAACGCTACACTCCATATGTAACTCCTCAACAGCCTCTTCTTTATATCCTTACCTCGGTGACTGAGCGGGAACCAGTGTTTCCTTCGCGGCTAATCTTTCGCAGCATGACAATTAGTGGCCCGTGTTCGGCCACGTGAATATCATTATGAATGGAAATTAAAAATAACACTTTACAAGATACGCTGCGCTCGATACTATGCACAATTGACGTACACCCATTCATTGCGTGCTAGCAACTCATCAGGCTACAGTCGTCGATTACACGCGCCGATTCCTCGCTAACGATGGCAACGGCGCCAAAGACGAAGGAAAAATGGTCAGATGCAGCGGTCCTTAGGCACTAGGTAGGAAAGAAGTAGCAGTGCCTTAGGCATGCTATGACGGGTAGTTGTAGTTGCCAGGGCCATGAGTTCTCACCTCGGACGCCCCTGGTTTGAATCCCCACTGCGGCAGAGATTTATCAACAGAATTTCGCTCTCTACTTCGGCGCCATTTGAAGAGCATTTCCAGTGCATTGCAGAATGGCACGTATAACTGTGGCCCCCCTGGTGCCTTCCGTTGAGAGCAGACCAATGCTGACGACATGTTTCTCTTCACCCTTCCTCCATTCCCTAAATAATCGTACCTTTGAAAATCTAGACGCAAGGGGATTCGGGTTTGTAGTGGTAGCCATAGTACTGGCTTCCCTATATGAGGTCCCTTTCACTACTCCATTCCTCCACTCTCTAAATAACACTATATTCGGAAATTTATCCACCTACTCTCTCATAGCACAGTGATGTCCATTGTCGGTCATCTATCCAAATAACCAAAATTAAGTGAAAGGAAGCTGGACAAGCCCCCGCTCTAACGACACTTAATGACCTAAATTGGTCTCTAACTCTTTTGATTCAAACTTTTTCTCAATGCTTAGATAAAACAATAGTTTAGCAATAACATTGATTATCTGCTATGCGATACTCATTTCACACCTTCGCCTAACACACCAAAACGTTAACCGCAACATTCAAAGCTATCGTACCAATTTTAAACGGAATTTCGACGCTAAGCCTATCAAAAATAATTTTCATCCATGACAAATAGCAGTAAAAACAGAGCATTGATTAATATCTACTGAGACGTGCCGATCTATTATAGCATGACGATTATCCCCTACCAGGAAGGCAACCAACCACTCGCGGATATTACTTACGTACCATGAAAAGTCATACATGTACTCATACCCATCGCGCCGCTCCCTTTCGCTGCGGGAAAAGTCAAAAGGGATTCTTTTTTGACGTCAGGCCTTATAAGTTTTCCGTGTTTTTATACTTCCTTCCATTCTGTCTAATAATAACATGACTCTTTTCCTCTGAAACACTACTGTTTCATATACGAGCTCTTGTTCTAAAGACTTCCATTATTCCTCGACACTCTTCCATTATATTCACCCATAATATTCTCAGTCTACCCCTTCATCTCATACCATTCACTTCCCAATCATAAATCCGTTTCACTATTCGACTCTCACCCATTCTCTCAACACGGCCAAACAACGAAGCACGATCCTTTCGTAACTGTCAATTACTGGACCAACATTTTCCCATTCTTTCGTTACCCACTCACTCCTCTAACCCATTCCTAATCTATAAAAACTAGGGTGGTGAAAACAGAGCCCATTTTCAAGGAGGCATTTAATGGGTGTAAAGTGAAATAAGAACTGCGAGAGAACGAATGAACTGCGGGAGGGGTGATGGTGTGAGGTGAAATTTACGGCCAAGACACGACATCTGATGTCATTAAGCTCTGCATCACTTCGCAAGAGCGCTAGCCTCCTTGTCATTCCACATCGGATCCGATAAAATATTTAGACTCGGTGGGCTCTTTTTCTTTTCCGCATCTTGATTCATTTGGGAAATTAACCGGCGTGAAATGACGAGCAAACGGAAGAGGGATGACGCGGCTCAAAAACACACACACATGGGTGAAATGCGGACCGAAAGGGCGGAAAAAGTAATTCGTGGCCCAAATATTGTCAACTGAACACGTAGCGATAAGCCAATGCTGTTTTGAAAGGCTCACCGCCGTATGTCAAATCAGGTGGAAAGCTCAAAATATATATAAAACCAATGAAGATAACCATAACAGAACCAAGTGTATGTATTCGTTGCACTTTTTAACGGTAAATAAATCAAGCGTTCAAAATTACATTACACTACCTTCACGTCAATGCAGCTACTAATTAACAGATTTTGAAACTCAAAAAGATACTTTATCCATAGGAGTTGATGAGCGAGTAACGACCGAAGAAAACAAGTTTATTACCAGCAGAATTAATATCTATAAAAGTATGGCAGATTCTTCATTTTCTATCGATGATAGTGTTAAAATATAGGCCATATGTCAATTTAATAAGCCTTATATATCTGCAGCAGTTGTTGTAGATAAAGATACATTAATTTAAAAATATGAAAAACAATTCTCTGATTGCCTACGTTGATAGTGGCCGTTAAGGGCATCTGCTGATTCAACTTTATAGGAATATTCAAATAAAATACTTACAAAAAAGAACCGATCGCAGCATTTCAGATAGTATAAAAGGGTTTAGTTTCATCGAAAACTGCTGCCATGTTTTCACTATCATTGAGAGCAGAAGGGCAGTATGCTGTAAAACATTCAAGAACTCATAATGACGGGAAAATATTAGCAAGGAAATCATCTTTCTCCCAAGGCACTCAAAATAAAGTAATAATTCATCACAATCATCTCATTTTAAATAAGACTGATTTTCAGGGCCGTATTTGTAAATTTCGTTTAAACATTTTAATAACATAATGGAAACTTGAGGAAGCGCTATGCTACTCCGTTTTAGCCATCTACCCTAAACGAACAGAAAATAAGGTATGTTCCAAAACTGTGGTTCCCAAAGTGGGCGATACTGCTCTCTGGGGGCCAGTGTTTTAATCTAGGTGGGGGGGGGGGCAAAAAGAAACAAGGAGAAGGCAGGGGGCGCTGAACGTATGGTCCTAACTGAATGGTACCATATACAAATATGTCCTGACATGAATTATATATATATATATATATATATATATATATAACCATTCATTCATTCACTCAAACCGCTCACAGGCGTAAATAATAAATATTTCGTTCAAACAGGTGGTGAAAGAAAGAGTATAGGAAACACATAAAATGTGATGACACAATGGTGATGTGAAGATGGAATGATGGCCGATTCCAAGTGAAAAAAATTCGTCTAGACCGGGAATTGAACCACGGACCTTCCGATTTCGCGCCGGATGCTCTGACCACTAAGCTATCTAGACTACTAAGGAAACACTGGAATCGGCGGGGGGTTTATATGAACAAACACCCCCAAGATTAGTCCGTAAAAGTCGCCGAGAGATGGCGCTGGACATTTTCACTCACCGGCAGAGAAGAAATTACGTACACAGAAGAGGAAAGCAAAGTTTGAATCAGGCACACAGACAGTGGTAAAGATACAGAACAGGCGTTTCGGGGCACGCAGAGCCCAAGAAGTAGAAATGAGCCATTCCGGCCATACAACCATTCATTCATTCACTCAAACCGCTCACAGGCGTAAATAATAAATATTTCGTTCAAACAGGTGGTGAAAGAAAGAGTATAGGAAACACATAAAATGTGATGACACAATGGTGATGTGAAGATGGAATGATGGCCGATTCCAAGTGAAAAAAAAAAAATATATATATATATATATATATATATATATATATATATATATATATATATATACACACAATATGCCAAGAGGGTGGCCGATAAAAATATACACACGGAAAAAAGAACACTTACAAATAAAAACTTCCGATATTTCGGTGAAGATATTCGCTCCACCTTTCTCTAGGAGAAGAGTAGGAAGAGTATTAGTTTCCTACTCTTCTCCTAGAGAAAGGTGGAGCGAATATCTTCACCGAAATATCGGAAGTTTTTATTTGTAAGTGTTCTTTTTTCCGTGTGTATATTTTTATCGGCCACCCTCTTGGCATATTGTATATTTATCACCCGAGTGATTCTCCTGGAAGTTTTATATATATATATATATATATATATATATATATATATATATATATATATATTAGATTTGAAATAAACATTAATTTCATCATAATTGTTTTTACTTTATGATATGCCTGATATGGCCATGAAGTCTATGATATTAAAGGTTACGGTTGGGGGGCGTTGGGCACAGGTTTGTGGAACCAAGGTTGGGCATAGGTTTGAGCGGCTCGAAAACGTTTGGGAAACACTGTTCTAAAATAATGACTTGCGGTTTACTTTACTCGGACATTTCCTTCAACACGTCCTTCCCTCTTCCAATTCCCTCACTTCTTCACGGCAGAAGTCCTAAAACCCCATATCCCACACATCCTTGCGGCGGTTAGCATACAAATGTAGATGAACTACTCTGAGAGAAATCTTGTGATATTTATAGTATGACAGTGTTTGCACCAAATTTTAATAATCGCAGCAACATTATATGAATCATTAAATTGTCACTACATCAATAGTTTTAGCCCAACAACTCGAGGTCAAAGAACTCAAGCAAACATTTAATGGCCTCTCATTCTAATTTCAACAATACCTCAATGAAGTAAGCATCAATTTAATTTATATTACTCCGCCAACGATTAGAAAAAATCAGTATTATTAGAATAATAGTGATTTCTTCCTTCCCCTAAAGTTTCGCAAAAGGTAACACTGTATTTGCTCATACTAAAACCACCCTATTTTACATTAATTTTCTCTTAAATAACTGCACCAGAGAATTGAAGTAAAATTTCACTAAACTACATTAAACACAAACAATAATAACAAAAACAGCAATATTAATCAAATTTAATATGATGAACAAAATTACGTAGTTTAAGAGTATTAGATTTACGGTTCGATATGAAACGAGGAGGAGAGAGATTTGGAGATCAGTTTGGTATAAAATTTGGAGATAAAACTCGCAAGTAATCCTTTGCATTGATGAAGTTTTTATCCTGGGAAAATTCCCTCAGAATAAAAGAGGCTATCAAATATATACTGTGATATTACCATGGGAATAGCATTGATGAGAAATTACTCTAACTCATCAAGTATCTATTTATGTAGTGGTAATGGATGGAGAAATATTTTTTTTATATAGAAATTTATATAATTTATATAGAAATATATAATTTATATTTATATATAGAAAAAGAGAATGCTTCATATCTTCCTTAGGACAGATCAAGATTATAAAGCGCGCAAATCCCAATTGGTGGGTTTTTTGTAGTGTGATGAATACATGGCAAATGCTTTGTTATTTCAGAAAATGTAGCAGTCAAATAAACAGTACTCCTCCTTCCTAAAACTTGACAGTGAAACTTTGATCTTTAATCATCAGAAAACAGAGGAGTTAAAGCTTAGAAGCGTATGGTAACATATCAGAAAATATAGCTTCATAAAACTGAGAAGATAAATTGAGGAAAGTGAGGATAATTGTGCCATGAAAAAATGGCCATTCAACGCTTGAGTAATGAGAAAATATATTATAGCATTTAAAAAATGTAGAGGTGTTTGTCTTAGAGTATGTTCGTTACTCTTCTCTTCAAAAACTACAGAACCGATTGACTTGAAATTTTTCACGATTCTAGTGTTTATACGAAGGAGTGCTTTAAGTTATATTAAAAAAGCCTCAGTGACACAAGGACCCCAGGGCCCCCAAAACGGGCCCGTATCTTTTACGTTACGTTACGTACAATACGTGTTTGTTGTTATTTTTAAATACGTTTTAAGTTCCCGAGAATAATTCTCTCAAGTCCTCGAGTATCAATTAAATTAATTAAAACCTCATACGAGTGAGTGCCTCACGCCTAAGAACTAATTTAGGCCATACAAAACCATGCTGACCATAACTCCTTCAACCGTAAAAAGCTATCGGGAACAATCAGCACAGTGCTCTGGAGATCATTAATATTCTGTCTTCGCCATCGATCCTCTTTCCTCTATAACCACTATCAGAGACTAAGTATTCAATAAAGTCAATGATCTTTTTTGCGCGTACAAAGTGTTCCTGCTCTCCGATCTAGGGATACACTACGACCTCGGATGGCGGTCTATCATTTAAACGATCGGTGTGGGCTCGATTATCTCTGGTAAGCGATGAGTTCTGAGATGACCGCGACTCCGAACGATTCTACTTCCCTGTCTGCCAAAGTTTTTAGCAGTTACGTGGAGTCCGATCCTCGCGCCATTGATGATTTTAGGGGGGGAGACGAGGGAGGAACAAGGAGGTGGGTCTACTCTTAATTTCTTTCCGACGCTGGAATGCAATACCTCCCCTTTTAATACTTTCATTTCGTCTCGCCAAATTCATCACCTCTGTGCAGCACTAAGAAGATTGATTGAGGGAAGGAAGAAGAGAGTGGGAGGGGGGCGGGGGTAAAAGACGTCTGGAAGACGCGAAGGAGACGGGTGAAGGGGACGGAGGGAAGGAGGGAAGTGGAGATAGGATAAATACCATCTTTATGCAAACGCAATGTAAATTTCACCCCAACCACCCCTTCCTCCCCCCTCGCATTCCTAACCCCTTCCCTTCCTCCCCCCCCCCCCCCCCGGCGTCTACCATCTCCCGCTCCCCCCCCCCACCTACCCACAGCCACCTCCTCCCTCCCTGGCAAAAGAGGCGGTGGTAGCCCTCCCATTTGCGAATCCATCTTCCCAGCCCACCACGCCAGATGACGGGACCTTCTCCCGCCTCTCCATCTCCCCCTCCTCCATCTCTCAGATAAACAGTCCTTTCTCCCAGGCTAATCCATGCGAAATTCCCCTCGAGGAAAAAGAACCTTGATCTATTATTTCCTAGCCCCGATGCTAGCTATTTGTCAAATCACTTACCTAAAATGTTCGTTGCTCCTAAAATACCTCTCTGGGATTCATTTAAATTGATTTAGGACTGAGGTATGTAAAACAATTATTTTTAACACTAATTAATAATAATTCACTCCCTTACTCACACTACTTTCTGGTCCAATGTTTTTTTTAATCCTTTTAAACAAATGCATAATATAGAAGAAAACGGCTCTGATCACTCAAATTAGGTCGGGAGTCCGGCTGATACTGTGGCGAGAAAGTGCTGGGGCTTCCAAGGACCACTGTGCGTGGACCCCTCAGCGCCTTTCATTAAAGAGTTATCAAGTGCCGAAGATGTGCTTCCCCCTCCACCCTACCTCCATTCTCCAAATAATCATTCACTTACCAACCTACCCACCCATATGTGTCCTCAGTTTTCTGTCGCCTCCCCAAATAATCAACCAACCAACCTATTATTTCATACTTCTATTTGTTTACTTATTCCGCATACCACCCCGCCATAACCACTCCCTATTCCTATACAAATTTATCTTTCCCACCCTCCCTCCTTGTCAAAGTACATTTTTCTCGCCTCCCGCATCCCTCTCCTCCCCTTTTCCTCCCCGTCCCTCCAACGCGCACTCACACATACTACACGTGCCTGAACTCCACTGCCGTGCTTTAGTCCCCTTCCCCCCTCACTTCGTTTCCCACCCCACCCCATTTGCCTTTGACGCAAAATGCTACCTGGCAGAGAGGGAGGGAATGATAGGTTGAATAATAAAAAATATATTTCGCGCCAATCGTTGAGAGAAGAGCGGCGCTCCGAGCAGGCTCTTCCCGGTTCAACACGCTGACGTTTTCACCCGAGCGAGGCGTATGCGCACGTTCCACGCGCAGCCAATCACGCATCGTCATGTCACGCCTCTCGCACGCTTTACTACTACGCGCGGGAGAATTTGGCTTAATCTCAAATTTTCACTCATGAAACGATTCAACCAATATTATTATATTATTAAGCGGCGATGGCGCTAGTTATTTCACTGAATTTTGAAGCACATCAATAGTAGCCAAAGAGATCAGAGGAATATAGTGCACAGACCGCGTGACCATCGGGAATTCTTTGAAAAATTAGTGATTAGGGTTCACCGAGTGTGAATGTGGCATGAAAAGGAGAGTAATGTACGGTTCCACAGATAAAGAAGTAATCACAGTCATGAGAACGATACTAGGTTATTTTATTTTAGGAACACGCCTGTAACAGAGCAACCTCCTCTAATAACGCAAAATATACTCCGAAATATTGACCTATATCAACGTTATTCCATACAATGACCAAATAGCAAAAGATTCGTTTGAGTGTAACCGGAGTGCTCTATGTCCAAAAGGAATTAACAAGGCTGACACATTATTCGTGCACCGGCAATATTTTACTTTCAACTTACAAATACTGGTAGATTCTAACTCAATGCATTTCCCGCGGTCATTTACCACTCCTATTGCGGCATTCCATTTCTGGTGATTGGCGGTGGTTGGTTAGTTAGCGGTGGTAGCGGCCAGGATTCTACAGATCTGTTCGTATCGTAGCCAATGGAGGATCAAAAATAAAACTGGAACGATTAAAAATGACAAAAAATGTGACGGTCGATAGTAAATTGTTAAAAACGATTGAAAAAATAGTTCAACAATAAATAAAAATATTATCTACCCCAACGATTTTAAGAGTATGTAGTCGCCGCGCAAAAACATAAGCAGGAGGTACTCGTGATCTTGTTTCCTCGTCCTTTTGGTGCCACCACGCACGCGTCGAGTTGTATTCCACGACGACTTCACCAACGCCTGAAACTGTGAAACTTTCTCGATAGCTAGGCTTACTACTCTTCTTATGTAAATACCAAGACGCCTGCAGTTGAAGCAAACCTAGGGCCAAACCATTTATGCCAGCATCGTACGTACCGATTCAAAAAATCAACATGTGATGTTTTTCAATTTGGAAGGTCTTTAAGAGAGCAAATGATATAAATCTCTATTCAAGAAACAATTAACCCATATCCACTTTCTTTACACTAACTTTTTATTTCATTTTCGCGCTTCGTTTTACAAGATTTACCCCCGCAATGCTAGCGCTTTCCACGGTAAGTTTTCGGTGTCAGGAACCATAAGTAACAATTATGCAAAATTCTTTCACAAAGCATAGTCCACTTACAGTGGCACGCAAGTTGGCCGGTACATTGTTAGTGTGACCGGAGCAATATAAGGAGAGAAAGGTGGAAGGGATAATGGCTGCTTCGGGAGCGTTTTTTTAACTCTTTCCTCAGAAATGGAAAGAAAAACGTTCTCGGGCTCTAGGCACGAATGGGGAATCCCCCAGAGGGGACGTCCCCCGTCAAGCAATTTCGATGGGGTGAGAATTCGCGCGCCGTTTCCACGAAGAGTAGGAGATTCGAAGGAGCCAGTTTTTACGGATCGGAGCGTATGCTAATACCACAAAACCCCCACTTGAAAATTTCGCAGTAAGCAGGTCTTCAAAAAAGATGGAAGTACTGTTATGTCCACGAAAACTTGGGATAATTTAACCGAACCAAAAGTCGCCGAAGCTCTTACCATGCTCACTACTACAGGGCATAGCAAATATTTGCGCAAAGGTTCCATCTAGCATTCACTAATACTTAAAAAGCGTCTTTTAAAAACACATATACTCCCGCTTGATCATTGAGCTTTGCTTTGAATCGACTGGGGAAACGTTTTAAATTATGAAACGCCAAAATGGAACTCTACGTCAGACAGAATTCCTACCTGTTGGAGAAGGAATTGATTAGGGAATAACTTCAAAGAAGATCCGGTGTGAAATGTGATTGTGAATATTTGTGAAACATTGTTAGGAGAAAAAACGCACTTGACCGGATTATTAGGATGATGACGATGGGAATAACTCCGAATAGAAATATCTCCAACCAGATTAAGGACTTCTAGGAAGGTTAAAGATTGATTCAGGTTTAACTTTGTGAAACCAAGTCTAGACATTACATCCGATTGCTTAGTGCAATACTTATCACGTTGAAATGAGAAAAATAACTATGTTAATTCCACATAAATTTATTGAATGCATGACATCTATTTCAACGTTGGACATCATCATCATGTACAATGAGGAACATTTTTCCAGAAGACATGAGTAGGTATATGTAACCGGTAGGATGGAGTTTGGAAAGGGGAAGTTCTGGGGGTTGAGATGTGAGGAGAAGAAGGCACGAGAAGCGCGAAGTGAGCTCATGCAAACACTTAATGTCCAAGGTGGGTGAGGTTAAGAATGGGGATGCACCCCAAAGGGTTTGGTTGCTGGTGTCTCACTCTAATTATTTTGTAGTCACTAATGGTGAGTGCTCTTCCCTTGGACTACAACCTTGTCGTGGTGGAAGGGGTTGTTGCGTGCTACGATGACCCCTAGAGCTGAACTGGTGGTAGCAATGCTCCTGGTAGGACCACCCACGTCAGGTAGGTCGAAGGTTAGGAGACAGACGAATGGTAGTCCGCGCAGCGTCTGTATCTCAGTGAGGCGGCTGCAAAAGGCGTCTGACCCCAGTGGGGCGGCTTCTCAAGTGATGGTGTCACGTAAAAAACACTATTGAGTATGGCCACGGAATACCATCTCAATTAAAACAAAAACCTTGAAATTATGGGCAGTTCTCAAATGAAAATGAATCCAGGCAATTACGGGACTCGGACCAGTGTCCGGGTGTCGTGCCCGGCAGCGGTGGGAACAAGGCCCCTGCAGTCGTCATCACACGAAATCCTTGCTCGGAAGTAGAGGCAAATACAGCTGCAGAGGAAAATAATATACAGAAGAGGAACACAACAATCAGGATAGGCACGTGGAATGTTAGGACTATGCTGAGGGCGGGCAAGCTAGAGAATATACAGCAATAAATGGAGAGGGTGGGTGTACACATCATGGGTCTGGTTGAAATAAGATAGCGGGGACTACAGGAGAATGACTAAAGAGTGATATATATCGGAGGGAATGAAAGACAGCGCGGGGTTGCATTCTTAATGAACAGGAAACTTGGTACAAAAGTAGTGTATGCAGAACAGGTGAGTGATAGGATAATAGTCGTCGTAATAAAGGCAGATCCAATAAATGTATACTCCAGGTATATATGCCTACATCTAATCATAGTGAGGAGGAGGTAGATGGTGTACTCGATCAGCTAGAGGAAATAATTGGTAGGATACCTGGGAGTAAGCACTTGGTAGTAATGGGGGATTGGAACGCGGTGGTGGGTGAAGGAAAAGATGGACGGGAGGTGGGCGATTACGGGCTAGGAAGGAGAAATGACCGCGGCGAGAAAGCTGCGGAGTTTTGTCGGAGAAATAACCTAGTGATTACAAATACATGGTTTATACATCATCCTCGATGTAGGTACACTTGGAAGAAGCCGAGAGACACAGGTTGCAGACAGATTATATAATGGCTCGTCGCAGATACAGGAATAGTGTTAAAAACTCGCATACTTATCCAGGAGCTGATGCAGACTCAGATCACAAATTATTAGTCATAAAATGCCAGTAAGTAAAACTGAAAAAGATAAGAAGGGGAAGGAAGGCACGAAAGTGGAATACGGAGGTATAAACTAGGGCAATGAAGAAGAATCATAGAGAGAAGGTTGGTTAAATCATGGGAGCGAATCATGAAGTTATATCAGTGGAAGATGAATGGGGAAGCTTGAAAAATGGTATTGTAGAAGCGGAGAAAGCAACAGTAGGTGTATCCAGTGCAATTAAAAGTAGAAAACCGTTGATCACAAAAGAGATGATAATGGAGATGCAGGAGAGAAGGAAATTGAAGAGCGTTAACTCAGACTAGGCATGAAAAAATACCGAGAATTAAATAATAGGCTTAGAAGAGAAACAAAGAAAGCAAGAGAGACGTGGTGTAATAGAACAGATCGACTCGTTGGAGAAATGCCAAAAAGAGGGAAGAGCAGATATGCATTTTATAGGAAAGTGAAGGTGCTGACGGGTGGTAATAAGAGAAGGGGAATTACAACGATAACACATAAGACGGGAAAGGTGATTGTAGAACCAAAATAGATCCAGGAGAGGTGGAAGAAGTATGTTGAAGAACTGTATGGGAAGGAAATAAGACCCAGTACGCTAGATATAGAAAGGAAAGACGACATCGACAGATATGACATCGCACCAGGCATCTTAGATAGCGAAATCGACCGAGCTCTACAAGACATGTAAAGGAATAAGATGGTGGGAGTAGATAACATACATGCCGCGGTCAACTACAAAATACTCCCTCTTCCCGATTCCCCTGTCTCCTTATCTCGTCATCACCTATACTTTAAACTACTCACCAAACCCCCATCCTTTTTGGTCAAGGCTTACATACACACCCTTCTGCACTTAATGTTTTTCTACAGGCACAGGGGACCCGGGTAAAGCATGTGACATTGATGCCCCCTTTGGATTGGGCTCCCTTCTTTCATCGGTAAATTAGCCCACCCAGACAACGTAATGAAAATATAAACTAAGTGTGTTAGCATTAAATACTCATACCCTATCACAATCCTTGAGGGCAAAGCACTTTAAAGCACTAGTATCTTTAAAATGTAATATAATTAAATATGCATTTTTTCAGGCGTAAAAATAACGGCTTGAGTCCAAAAACCTCCTGCTACACAACCTTTTGTTGGCAGCTCGCCGCATTCAACGTAGATGTAGATTAGGCGCTGGTTAGCGCAATCAATTCACGTAAATAGCTGCTTGCGGTAAAATAACTGAATTTTACGTCAATACGAGCTTGAAAATGGGCCTGTCCAATGTAGAAAATTCCATCGTAAGAAATTTTATCTACATTGCCAAATATCTTAGGTGCCCAACTCCGGTATACCCCTCATTAAAATTTGAATCAATTAAATACAACTCACGGAGCAGATTTAATTCAAAGTTTTGCTATGAAGGTGAGCATTTAAAACTTCAATGATAGGTAGAGGCGGATTAAGGGGAGGTGCCTCCCCCCTCCGAATAATTCCAGGTAAAATAAGAAAAATGATGGTCATAAGGTATTCCATACCCACCAGACCCCCGGAAAGTAGCAATCCACCCCCCTAAAACAACGACCTTAATCCGCCCTAATGGTAGGTGGTACTTTGTACTGCACAACCTGGTCGCATTAGCTAAGTGACAAACAAATACTGGCCCATGGAAAAATTAAAAAAATAATGAACCCATCGCTGAGAGTAGAACCGCAGACATACACCACGACGAAATATAACAATAGCCACTAAAATCTAACCAGCAAAAATAGTGGACGGTCAGAATGGTTATTATTTCGTTAGATGCTTCCATTCAAGGATTTATTATGAATAAAGTGTTGCAGTGAATCGATTTTGGACCGATGAATGCAAATTATTTGATTCACTGGGACGTGCCAGACAGCACAGTAGGCCGGGCGATGAGGGGTTTGTGGCTCAAATCCGGATGGCATTACCTTAACTCTGTTCGTTGGAATGTATTTAGACGAGACGAAGCGTTCCGGGAAAGGTGTCGCAGTGGAGGGAGTTGGCGTCCCCAAACGGAATTAGTGAATGTCATATGCATTGAGGGATGTTTACGACTAGACCTACTCCCATTTATCAAACCAACTTCCATATTGCCTGCATTTTTGTCCGGTAGCGCTCGATGGAAGGGAAATGTTTTCACGCAATGGAAAGGGGTGAGATATGAAGTACCTACGCGACCAAAACTCGACCTCGGCCCAATCAAGGCATTGAATTTGTCACAGGAAATATTTCGCCATGTATTATCTGCCTAACGGATGAAGAAAAGGAACCCATAGAAACATTGATTGATATAATAGAACATTTAAATGAGAAATTATGAAAATATGAAGTGTAGGAGGAACAGATTTAGGTGACAGTCGGGTTTTATCGAATCGCCAGTTTTTGTCGTATGGTCACCAAAATTAGGATTTATCACTTATTTCAAATTCTAGATGTGGGCGAAAGCACTGCAACAACAATTAAAATGTGATAAGTACGGCACTTATCTTGACTAGGGAAGGGTACCTCGTTTGCCTCGACAGCCATAACAGGCAACAATAGACGATCGAATGAGCAAGCGGCTAGGCGACATATGTTGCACTACTTCGTATGAACCAGTGGGAAGTATCTTTGACTTTATTTTCCGTTCAACACTGGGTATTAAATTAACAAAAAGTTTCCCTTCTAAATGAAGTAACATAATGTAAAATATAAGGGGAATTTCTTATATGAAATCATCTTTTTACAACAAAATATACTTTTCTTTTATTAGCCTTGGTTTCCCATTTTGATCAGCAAAACATCGCAGATAAGTATTAGGTATCTATATAAGCACCAGGTATTAAATAAAGGAAGTGTTTCCCTGCAAAATGAAGCAAAGCAATATAAAAAAAGAAGGGACCATGTCACCTGCGGGATTTTATTCTTGAAAGGATACGCAGAAATACATTTTACCCTTCTATTTAATGGCCACCAATAATCACCAACCGACTAGAGGGATTCTATTCTTAATAGAATACGTATAATGACATTTACCCTTCTATTTATGACCACCTATAATCACCAATCCAATAAAGGGATTGTATACTTAAAATAATACGCATAATTACATTTTACCCTTCTATTAATGGCCACCTATAATCACCAACCAACTCGAGGGATTCTATTCTTGATAAAACACGTAAAATGACATTTTACCCTTCTATTAATGGCCAAATATAATCACCAACCGACTAGAGGGATTCTATTCTTAATAGAATACGTAAAATGACATTTTACCCTTCTACAAATGGTCACCTATAATCACCAACCGACTAGAGGGATTCTATTCTTAATAGAATACGTAAAATGACATTTTACCCTTCTACAAATGGCCACCTATAATCACCAACCGACTAGAGGGATTGTATACTTAAAAGAATACTATGCTTCAAATAATACACCCTTCTAATCACCAACCTACAAAAGGGAATTCATTCTTTAAAAAATACGCAACGTCATCGTTTTCCGCTTTTCCAACTCACAGAAATGCCTTTTTCACTTTTGAAAATGGCCACTTCGGGCCCGCGTACCGTCCTACCCTAGAACCCCTGTTTCACTCCATAGGCCCGCAAGCTTGTTGGGTGGGTGGGTTAAGGACATATTATAGAAAGGAAATTCGTCACTTCGTAAAACCTCCAAATATGGCGTCGAAATCTCACGAAAAAAATCGCGAAATTGCTCATTTTCAAACGTAATGTATCTCTAAATAATAATAATATCTCTAAAACTACTAGTCACACGGATATGATTCTTACATTTTTACAAATGCATATTCTTCCTCTACTCATACGTACCACATTCAATTTCGTCAGTTTACTACGTTTCTCCAAAAAAATGTTAACCGTGAGAGACGAAAGCTCACCTTTACCGTCTAGCGTATAAATTCTCCATAAAGACGAAGTTTTAATGTTTCATTATCAAAAACTCATTGATCCTGATCATAATCCCTGTTTCTGGTGTAATAAAGAGAGATTAAAATGAATTTCTACCCTAAATACGCTCAAGTGACTCTTATATCAATAATAATTGAATCAAATAATAATTCAATAGAAAGCAATTGCTCTCAATTAATATTGAAATCAATCGCTTTGGAATATCCCTTCTATCGGTGGAGACTTAGTCATGTAACTTCCCTGTACACACGGCGATATTTCTGGTGCCATAGTTGGTGCGGGAAGTGACTAGCGGTAAATTTCTCCGTGTGAACAACCAAATTTCATGCCAACTGCTGGCATGCGATAGAAACGCTTGCGATTGCTCTGCTGTGGTAAGTAGTACACGTTTAATTTTTATAGCGACCTAACAGTAAAGGTTTGTTCATTGCCATCTTCATTCGTGTGCTCAGTGCCAAAGAACTAAGAGCCACACAAATCCTCCAAGAAAAATCACAGCCTAGCTACTTCTCTGCGGCTCACGGAGGAGCAAGCAGGAGTGTTTGAGTGGGAGGAAAAAGTTAGAGAGGCTGCTTGCTTCTTATTCTCCTCCGCAGCAGCATTTCAGCCGCCGTACCATGAGATTGCTATTTCGATCCGCACCGTCCGGACGCTCATGTTTTTCGGTCTCCGGCTTTTATGAAGGGGACCGTTAAGGAGGAAGGGAGAGAGGGAGATATTTCGTCCCGCATCAAAATAGCGGCACAGATGAAAGTGAAGCACACGCACGCCGGCACATACTGCGAAATGTATACACCAAGGAGGGGTTCTCTTCGGGGTCCGCTTCTTTTTTATTTCTCTCCCTTTTTTTATTTCTACGGAATAGAGAGCGTTCAAGAGGAGGAGGTGTCGAAAGGCGGTTTGCATAATGAAGAAGAGAGGGAGGAGGAGGAGACGCACGCGCGAAGAAAACACGTGAAAGGCAAACGATAAAAGGTTTCTTCGGGGTGTCTGGGGCGAGAGGCAAATATTGACAAACACAAGGTAACCCGAGTACCACAAGGGATGGATCGGAAAGAGTTCAGTCAATAAAAGAGCTGGTTAATCCAGCGTTTATCCCCATTATCTCCAACAAAAAGAAATAAGACAGAACCGCTGGATGCCACTGATATAACTCATAAACACATTCAAATGAATTAAACCATTGGAGACAGCGATTCGTCACAATCTCAAATATTGATTCAATATTACTACGAAGACATTCAAAGCCAAAGGTCTTCACGCAGAAAATGTTTGCACCATGATTATCAACGTATTCCAATGGATCTCTGCTGCAGTATTTTACCCTGGATGGTGTTTTCCTACTCACCGATGCAAAGTTTGCTTTCGATTGGTAGATTTCAGCACTCTCTAGGTAAATAGAGAGTGATATACACACATCCTGCAAAGTTAGTTTGATTTATTTCCCAATAAGCAATTAAGAATGGAGCATAAGTGATTAGTCCAGACTTCTGCATACCCCACTTTAACATAATAGCTACTAACATTTCGTAGCCATACATCTTCAGAAGATATATAAAGCCGTGTTTACACGATGCATTTACCCGCGCGGGTAGATGCGTGAATACATTCACCATCAAAATTGCACCGTGTAAACACTCAAAATTGCGCAAATGCGTGAATGCGTGAACAGAAAATAGCCTCTGTTCTAATTTGGTGAATGTGTCCGAGCAATTTTCAGTGGTTTCGCAGTGCCATCTGGTGGTAGCTATCATAAACGACATTTGTATTCAGTTGGAGGCGGCTTTTCGTTTGTGCTTTGGTTTGGTCACGTTCGTCTTACTGCTTTTTATATTTCGACCCTTGCTTTGTCTGGACATCTATTCTACCTGTTTGAACCCTGATCTTCTTGGACCACTCTAACGGATCGCTGCTTCATTTATTTGTTTCCCTGGACTTTAATATACTACAATCGACCATCATAACTCCTGCTGGAACGTTTCTTGGCCTCCACGACAATCATCCACTGCACCAACTACCCTTGAATTGACCATAGACAATTCCATGGTCAAGGGATCGGGTGGAGAGGTTGATATATCTGGTCAGCGAAAGGGCACATTTATACGACCGCAGGAACACCCATTATAAAAATAAAGGGAAGAGGCAGAGGCTGGAATGGCGGAAATAGCTGGGTAGATGAAGGCAGTCGGGTACGAAAATAATGATATTTCATTCATTTCGTTTTGTTACGAATGAGGGAAAAACACTGCTTCTATTGGAAAATGAAGAAATACTCAAATATATTGTGGGGTCGGGTGTCTGATAGACGCACGGACCGGAGTATGTGTGATAGTGTGAGTGAGGGAGTGGTGTTTGAGGATGTGGAGTGGTTGTGTGAGATTGTGCTAATTAAGGCGATAAGGTCTGATTGTAAGTAGAGGTCCAGTGAAAAGCAGGGGTCGAAGTATGTCAACAACGGAAGTATGTACGTAAACATGACGAGCAGCGAAGAAGTCAATAGCTTAACAAAGGAAACGGACCTTGTGAAATTGATCCATTACGGAATATTTATAATAACTTTAAGTGTGGAAACCCATGTCGTGGTAATAAATAATTAGTGGAGTTAACAAAGTTATTATAATTATACCTCAATAGCTGAAGTTCAGGTATGATGTCGTCTGCTTCTTAGAAGTGAAAGTGGCGCTTGATACCGTAATACGACCGACGTATACGGTATCCGTATATACGACCGTGCTTGATACTAGTAAAACAAAAGCAATCGCGCAATGCGTATCGAGAAAATGGTCGAACAATTGCGCGAACACATGCATCGTGTAAACACTCCTCAGGTACGTGAACGCGCATCTTTCCAGACATCTAAACGCATCTGTCCAGCCACGTACTTGCGCGGATAAATGCATCGTGTAAACACGAATTAAGAACTGTTATTTTAAATCGGCCACGGCCATTTAAATCCTTGTTGAGAGGAGTAGGTTATCTTCCCCTCCGGCAATTCGTAGACTTTTCCAGCCCTCTTCGTTTTCCCGATTTACTTTCGACTCCAACTGGAGAGGACTTCATTTAAGTTCTATACAGTCCTTTGCTATGAGAAAATAATCTACTGCAAGGTTCGTGAAAAAATTCTATATTTCCCATTGTGAAAGAAAAAGTAGTGCTTTGTTTTACCACATAACTTTAATATTGTACGACAATGGAAGGTGAATTATCTGAAGATGACGTTAAGTCGAAACCATGGTCCTACAATATTAAATGTATGTGGAAAAACAAAGCACTACTTTTTTATTCATAATGATCAGTAAATTCCACAAAGTCATGCCGGAAACCACCAACTCTATATTTCTCAGTGTTTCGCATTTTTTCCTTTGTATCCGCTCCATAAGAATGTGTTTACGCTGATTTTAGTTTAAATGCTTCTTCTAAGAGTGCGCCTTGTTCGCCCGTTTTCAAGATAGAGCAGAGGCATTTCTTACATTTTATTGTGTACTGATGCTATAATTCTCCTCCCTTTTGAGAGACGTCGAATCTGAAATGGCTTCTTCTCAGTGAAGGAATCTTAATCTTAAGGATGTTTTTATCTGCGGATGGCGTTGCGGTGAAGCAAGCAGATATCCGTCAGCGTGCGTTTTCATCCTCTGAGCACTTTGCCTCTCAAATCCGTGTTCTTTGACAAAGGGAAATACACGGAAAAGAGATATCCAACTGTAAGTTTACCTTGCCACTTGATGCTCCCTGCAGATAAATAGAGAACCTAAGCCCAAAAGATAATTCCATTAAAATTCCCCTTAAACTGTGGGCACCAATTTGAACGGTAATCCCATTTATGGTCTTTTTTCCTTTGAAAAATGGGAAACATTGATTTGAATGCGTGGTTTTTGTGACTCAATGTTTCAAGTTTTCCATAGAGAAATGAGCGATATTAGTGGGTGCCCTTCGAGATTTGGCAACGATGGGAAAGATGATATCCACCAAGTCTGCCACCACCTCGAGTTATTGTAGCGGAAAGTGTCCTCGGCATCGTAATTTCGAATAAAACTCAGAGTGTGAGCGCTAAGCGTGGGTCTAAGTGATAAATCTTCACCGCAACGAAATTCCGTTATCCATAAGGAGGTTCTCACGATTACAAAAAATCTGCGCATTTTGCGCCCTCCTCCTCCAACCTCCTCCTCTACTGACTACTTTTGGTAGAATGCGCGGGAACTTATCCGCAGGCCGCGGACATTAGTTGCCCCCTCAACGACGAAGCAAATATTCGCAGGGAGGATCAAATGAGTTATGCGTCATTTCTCCCTTTCTTCTTCCACAAGCTCTTACTCTATTCACAGTCATACTTCAGTACTTCAAAATATTGATTTTTTATAAAAGAGGAAACGTGTAGTGGGTACGAATGGCTGTGAAGTAAAACAAGACTCAGAGCCAACTGAACCATCGTAGGTAAAAATTTGCTTTTAACTAAATAAAAGCACTTAAATTACTTTTAAATAAATGCCATCAGTGGGGTCTCTGCAAATTCATAAGGTTTTTTCTAGTTAATGAAATTCACTGAATTTTAAACTGGCAAAACGCTAAAAATTTGCGTTGAGGTTTTCACATGAGTGCTTTAATAACCCCATTAGCTATTGGCTTCATTTGGTCAATAACTCCTGAAAAGCTCCCCTCAAAACTATAGAAAAAGAGTGGCACATAACCTATCACAACAGCGTAAATACGTAACAGATCGTTTCCAACATCGAAGGTGCGAATCATACGGAGACAAGCCTGAAATTGTAGGGCAACTATATCTTGCTCATTAATTGCATATTTATAAATTCAAACGCTGAAATAAAAATGGTTTATACTAAAGCAATTTAGACAACTCAATTTTTAATTATAAAGCATTATTTCCCATAATGCAGTAGCAATTAAGCATTCTTGTTCTTGTCCTTCTCTTTCACTGTATTATTAATTAGAAATTTAGTTCCATGCAGGGAAGACAGATATAAGCTCTTAATAAGTCCAAATACGGGTTAAATTGGCACGTTCTGGGAGGGGAGGATTTTTCTTCGTGCATTTAATGACCACCTGGGACTCCCTAAGAAATACAGACACTGGAGGGACTGAAGGAAGAGCCACTACTACTAGTAGACACGGAGGTCACACGCAAGTCTACGAATGCAAGAAAAATTCAGATCACAATAGTTTTAGGTTATTGTTAGGATATTGATTTCCCCCCTCGCTATATCTGTGGACCAGACAGTATAAAAACAATAGAAGAGGGGTTCACTGTCAAACAGATGAGTACCGAATTTTCTGGCTTATAAAATGCACGGGCATGTACGGTACACCCTAGCTTTAGCCACAGAATTAGAAAAAAAAATAATTACCTTTCTATATAATTTACATTGAAACATACAAACGAACTTTTGCCGAACACTGAGACAAATATGGCAACATGGCGCGATCCGGAACGTCATCGTACATTTTTTACTTACTTTTCATTCTAAGATTCGTTGAAAGAAAATTTCAACAAATTCTCTACGAAACGTTGGCATTGACCATACAAGACGCAGGGTTCGAGAGTACGTACAGGAAAAAGGGTGTTTCATAAGCCGGAAAACATGGTATTAGATTTCTTCCTTCTCGCTGACGACTACAAAATAAAAAGGAGGGGACACAATCTAAATGCATCACTCTACTTCCCTAACCTCTGCCAAATCTGTTTTCCCATTGTGCTGTAATTACCACGGCTGATGTCCCTTATACCCTCTGACATGATGATGATGTACGTTTAGGCAACTTTAGACTCGCACCCACCACTTGGGCTCAAGATGGAGACATCCATAAGACCCTTTAGCCGCATATATTAACCTGGTGCCCTCAGGTTCAAAGGCACCAACCGCGGGGCTTCTGCTTTCCTAACCCTTAATTGAAAAAAATAAGGTAGCTGAGGAAAATTCTTTTATTTGCGAAGGCCTTTCAGTACCAGCTGCGTAGGTATTCATTTTTTACTCATTTTCATGCTATCGTTAATAGCAGCACAATAATGGTCATCAATATTCCTGAATATGCACACACCTAAAAGGGCGGCAAGAGCTGAGAAAAAACATGCACATGCAGCACAAACCGAAAGCCCTGATCCAATTAAAAAACTTGCATCGCTGAGGAAATCTGCATTCCAAGTTAACGTAGGGAAACTATGAGAGGAAAGTAAGAAATAGCTTCATTATGAATAAGTTAATGTTGCTCCGGTGAACTATAAAAGTGGTGTGCGTTGTGGTTTCGGGGAAGTATCACATAATGTGCACGATGACCTCTCCAGGGATAATTTCTCGCTCAGCCTTCATCACATATCGAAGTTAACACACATGCGCGCTCATTAATTTCCCAACTGACTGGCTCAGCTAGTTCACACACACACACGGTGAGACCCCCTTGAGAAAACGTCCCGAGAATCAATTTCCCGTTCATGCAAAAGAATAAAAGTTTCCCTCCCCTGTGTATGCTTTAGTCTCCCCGCACTGCACCCGCGGCTCTCTCCGCAATCCCTAAATACGACCCGCGTGACCGCGGCCATTCCATCAACTCAACAATTCCATTTAAACCACTCCGAAGTGAGCAGCCACCCCCTTGTCTCCTCCATCCCCCCTGGGCGTCTCACCTCCTCGCCATGCAACGGTTATTTTTTCTTCCGCTGGCCAAGCCCCTCCCCTCCTAACTCCATCCCTCCCAAAGACCCTGGCACGCCCCTCCCTCCCCTGGCTCAAAACTGCCAACCCCCTACCTCATTTGCACTCGAACACATGCCCCGCATTAAGCACACGAGCGCGCGAAAAAAACAAACTAAAATCTCAAGTAAGTACAGGGACATGTGATGTTGCTTGATGTGTGGTGTGTATCGAGAGGAAGGGTGTGGGGACTTAGAAGTAGGAGAATGAAAGAGAGGATACGGAGCGGAAGAAGGAGGCGAGGAAAGGAGAGAGACAATTACGTCATCCGTAATCTGATCTGAGCGAAACGGTACTTAATGGCACGAAAAATGTAAAGAAAAAAAATTATTTGGAAAAAAATCGCACGGCTAACCGTCTACCAGTTTATGCTCCTCAAAATGTCGTCATACACCTCTCCGGATGCCTCATCCTCCTTCTCTCCTCCCGATCTCCACTCCTCCCCTTCCAAGCGCAACATCTCCCAAATAGTTCTCCCTTCCTATTTTCCCCCCTCCCTCCCCACCGATGCCCTCCACCAAACCCACACCACCTTCCCCGCCACTTCCCTTCCCACCCATTGGAGCTCCATAAACGCGCCACGCAGTCTGCTTGAGTTATCCCCTTCCAAATCTCCTCCTCCACCCCCTCCTTCACTCTCCTATCGACCATGCAAAGACTTTTCTCTTTTCTTTTTTTCATTTCCCACCCTCGGGCACCCTCCCCACCTCCTCTCATCTTCCCACTTCCCCTACATCTACCCCCTTCCCTCCACCATCATCCCCCACCTCCCCTTTCTCTCCCCCCCCCCCACACCCCACACCCCACACACACATGCACACACAAGACTGCGCAGTCTCGCGAAGATGAGAAAACCACGCCTCGTCTTTCGCTCAGTTCGAAGCAGAGCGCGCGGCTATCATTACGAGGCTCTTCTACCTCCTCCTCCCTTTCGTCTCCTTCCTCCTCCTCCTCGTCTCCTTCCGCAACGCTTCCACCGATCTCATTACCTTTCTCCACCTCTCTTTTTCCACTACCCGACCTCTCTTACTCCTCCCATATTCCCATTACTGACCCCTCACCTCATCCTGTTTCCATCTGATTTTTTCGCTCTGATATGTCCTCAACCATTGAGTAATGATGTAGTAATTTCCGTCACTGATAGAACACATGGGGAATTTGTCGATAAAGTCTTTTGATTAACATATTAGAGACTGATCCCCGCAACTAAAACAAGATCACATTTATTCTATCTTAGGCTGGAGGGTTGAAGTGATAATCACGCTTAGAAACTTATTATATCTATTTTTTTATCTTCTCCTCTCCCTTTGTATCCTCCTTTTCATCTCCGTCTCCCCTCTCTCTTGTTTTCCGTGAGACGCAGTCTCATCTCCTCTCCCCATCTCATTACCTATGAACCCATTTCCCATAAGCGGTCCCAATACACAACTCTCATATTCCTTTTGCAAGCCCCCACCTACTTTTGTTTCCATTTTTCTCATTTGAACTGGTCGTCAGCCGTCACGTAATGCTGTAGCAATTTTCATCATTTATGGGGGACACAGGGACAATGGGGGTTATTATAATATTACTTTTGTACCGATTTTTTCTAGGATGTAAATCGGGATTACGTCACGGTCGAGTGTAATGTCCAAACCTTGCAATTATGCTACTTTCTATCAATGAATTATTAATGAACTATTATGCTACTTTCTATCAATGAATTATCCATTGTTTATGTCCGGATTTTCCGAATTCCTTCCCACTACCAACCGAAATTATTTGCATATTCGGATTTAAAAAGTTGTATACCAAAGCCCAGTTCGATTAAGTTGTATAAAAATATATTAGCCTCTAAACCCCGCGACGAGCACAAGCTCACTTAGTATTTTTGGCCAAAGAGTTGTAAAGATAATCAAACAAAAAATTCCAAATATAAGCATTAACAAAAAATCAAGCTAAATCAAATTCATAATCACTTGCTATGACAGAGCCTAATTTCAGACTATGTAAAGGCTATTTATGGCTACTTTTCACGGGCGCAGAGGCATGTAATGCCTAGAACGAAAGAATATACTGATATAACGGTAAATGGGATGACACCAGGCCTAATCCCATGCGCCATTAGTAAGTTAGCATAAGCTGTTCACGCAAACTTTGCTCTGTATCGCTACTATGCTAACTACCACTGCTACCACTAAAATCTCATGTTTTCTCATTTCTCGGTCTATTTTTTGTCAAGAAATTTCTTCTATTTCGGAATGTAATTCACAGTAAATAGTTACGATGCAAGTTATAATAAACCTTACGAAAGTAACGCGCACCCAGCAACTTCCACTTTATCCTTCATTTTTTTTATTTGAAATGACGCAATATCACTTTCCTCTCGGATTTCGAGTGCCCCTTCATTAGGTTGCTATTGGGGAATCAGGTACAGGGGAATCAGACATGGTACCAGATGAAGAATTACAACCCTATAATGCAAACCTAAGGACCAGCACGCGGTCCAGCTGAGTCTACAGTGGTCGTTGAAATCACCAGCTGAAATCATTCGATGTACAACCATGAACCTAAGTGTCAATGTACACCAAAATGGATCATTATAAGTGGTATTACTCGGATGAAGTAGGGAATTTTCAATCTGAGAGATTTAGCTGGATTCTACCAATTACCAATGACTAGCCTTCTAGTTACCTTGGTAAACTAATTTCCGAACATACGAATAGCAGATATGGAAGATAATTATCGATATGAGCTCCTTTTTTCTGGTTATTTTAGCATTCTGACCCACCAAAGCAACGCTGAAAGAAATATTTCCCATTTTCTAATGCTTAGGTATATAATGTATCATTTTTTCATATAAACGGATGACTTATAATTCTAGAGAGACTTAAATGAATAGGTAGGCGTATTGTTCATCTACATCTACATCATCTACATCTACATACTACCCCGCAAGCCGCCTCAATAGGCGTGTGGCGGGGGGTGTTAGGACACCAGCCGTTTACATATAAAAAGGAAACGCTCTATGAAATTACGCCTTGCATTTATTAAAGTCCCTTATTGTTCGGGGGAAAAACGAATTCCCATACCTATCCGTTCGGCAAAATATCTCTCTTAATTTATCGTTTCTGTCGGACCTTGAAATATAGTGGGGTTCTAATATGATGTTCTCCGTGTCGCTCTGAAAGATATCTATTCTCAATTGCTCAAGTAATCTAAGCCTAGCGCGCAGCCTCCGAGTCTCTAGCGGCTCCCAGCCTAATTCGTTTAACATCTGCGTAACGCTGTCTGTACGCCCGTAGCAGTTTTTGACGAATCGCGTAGCTTTCCTTTGTATTTTATTAAGTTCCCGAATTAAGTCTTTCTGCACCGGATCCCATATGCTTGCTGCATATTCAAGGTTTGGCCGGACGAGTGCGAAATAGCACCTCTCTTTTACTTTTTCATCTGAGAATCTTCCCACAATACGCTTGACGAATCCTAGCTTCTTCAGAGCTCTGCCACAAATATTTCTTATATGTGTTCCCCACGATAGGTTTGAGGTTATCGTAACTCCCAGATACTTAACTTCATCTGTCGCCTTTATCTTAACGCCATCCACAGCATATACACGGGGATAGTTGGACGACCTCCGCAAGAAATGTACCGCCGCACATTTGCTCAGATTAAGTTTGAGTCCCCACTCTTGGCTCCACACATGAACGTTGTTTAAATCCGATGATAGAATTTCAAAGTCAGAGTGATCATTAATTTCGCGATAGATGACAGCGTCATCAGCAAATAAACGTATTTTACTGCTAATTCGAGAGCATAGATCATTTATGTATATAATGAACAAAAGGGGGCCGATTACGCTTCCTTGTGGGACACCTGATGTCACTTTAACTGCATCAGAGCTAATTCCGTCAAGAACTACTTTTTGCTTACGATCACTCAGAAAGTCGCGTATCCAGTTTACTAATGTTTCGTTTAGGCCGCATGACTGTAATTTGTATAAAAGTTTGTTGTGAGGTACCGTGTCGAAAGCTTTCTTAAAATCTAGGAATAATGCGTCCACTTGTGTTTTCGATTCACCAGATTTGAGAACGTCATGAAGAAAGAACGCGAGCTGTGTTTCACATGATCTACCTTTCCGAAAGCCGTGCTGACAGCCATGAAGGAAGTTACGACTGTCCAGGAACGTCATGATATTGCTAACGACGATATGTTCGAGTATCTTGCCTATAATAGACGTTAATGAAATTGGTCGATAGTTCCCTGGGTCATGTCTGTTTCCCTTTTTGAATATCGGTGTAAAGTTTGCAATTTTCCACTCTATTGGTATCTTTCCTTCAGACAATGACTTCTTGAATATTATGTCTAAGAACGGTGCGATCTGTGGCGCTAATTCCTTGAGGACACGCGCTGGTTCACGGCCTGCGGCCTTTAAGTTTACTTTCTCAATCATTAATCAAACAAGACCATGAACTGATACGAAGTAAAAATATCGAAACGACCATTTTTTCCCCAAACTAAAGCATTCAATTCGATTATTACGATACATTAACCATAACTAGGTCAGAGAACTTTGATTCATGATCATTTTTATGATGATAATTCTGTGGTCACCCAAGTCAAGAGTTGCAGTTAACTTTTCCTAAAACTTGCATGATGATGGAAAGAAAAACTGCAGAACCATTAGTTAAAATTTTAATTTGAAGAAACTTTTGGAGAAATTTCACTTTCTTTCATTTGACGAATACCCGTGGGAACCAGGAACTAACTCACATGCAATTAAAGGAAGAATGAAAGCCGGGAAAAAGAAGCGGTCTCAAAGCAACAGGCAATATCACAAGCGAGCAGGATATAGTACATAACGCTTGGATCACGAAAGCGTAGAATAAAAATGGAAGTGCAAGGACTAGCGCTAAGAAATAAATAATGTAAACAGTTGACTCGGGCTATGAATCAGTTGCAAAATTAATAAACAAAAGTTATCCTGAAAATTTACTGCCATATTGTGCAAATGGAGAAAAGGATAAATCGAACTGTTCGCAAAATCGAGTCTCCGTTAATGTTAAACATTGATACGGAATCAACAACTTAGTGCATCCACATAAAATGTTTTATTCACGGCATAGGTTACGTTGTTGTACAACAACGAGGCCTAAGTGCTCAATCACACTTAATTAACTGAAAATTATCAACAATGTGGGTTTTTTTATACAAGAGACCTAATTAATATGAGCCTTTCAACGACTAAAAATACGAATTGGATTGATTTCCTCCTGTCTCAATCACAAAGACTCCTTACGTAAAAATAAGTGATTAAATACAATGTTTAAGCGATCTATCAGTTATATAAGATCTATAAATTATACAAGGCGATCATTCTTTATGCAATTAAAAGAGCTAACAGAATTCCTTCCAGTAATAGAGCGCCGATGACAATTTTGACAGGATATTGACAAAGAAGATATATCCAGGTAATGACGAGCATTTCTGCCGTATTTTGTAATTTCCATAAACCCTCTTCATCACAATTATAACGGGGTCATAAACTATCGAAAGATAAAGGAAAATACTCTATTTCAGATTTTTTATTTGAATAACACGTTGCTGCGTGAGGCTGACGGCGTGAGGTGGGACGAAATAAAGGAAAACGGCACCATTTACGTAAAAAAACGGGTAATTTTCTTAAAACTCCCATTATTAAGTCTTGTTTCCGAAGAAATACACCCTCAAACAGAGAAACACCTTCAACTGCTCCTCTGAAAGGCGATTCAATTACCGAAAAGCATCCCTCTCTAATGATGCACTTTCCAGCGAAATGAATAGGCGAAAACAAATCAAATCAGTTACAATCAAGCACTTACACCTAATAATAGGTTTTCAAGTTTGCTCCATTGTTGCCCCATTCCAGTCCCGGTGGGTTTTCCCTTTTTTTAGAAAAAAAAAGTTTTCTCTCATTTTTTTCTCGGATTTTGATGGGGAAATGAGAAGTCGGGAAGCATTTATATATATACACACACACACGCGTCGGCTAAGGGTGTTTTGTTTGAACACGTTCGTGCGAGAGAGAGCGATTGGCAGTTCCGAAAGAAATGAGAAGAAATGGAGCCGAGACCGTTTCACGCCAATTTGATTTCTTTTCCACGAAAGATATCCAGTTGAAGAAATTGACTCTCCGCTTTAAGGCAACGTTCGTGACTCCAAAAAGCGTTTTAGTCAAGTTTATTTTATTTCCTAAAGCTCGGGAAATATTTCCCAAGAATTCTCATCCTTAACGTCTCAGCAGAGAGAGAGAGTATTTGTAATGAGGAAAATAAACGTGAAATCCGGAGGTATTCGCCTTTGTGAAAAATACCGGGATCGGTGATCGCTTTTTTGAGAGATTTTCCCCACATTTAAATAGCAAAGGAAAAGATGGTAACAGGAGGCCAAATCGAATCTAAAGCTTTCTGAAGACATATGCGTACGTCACGCGGAAGTTCTCTGTGGAAAATCTTTTAAAATTAGTCAGAGAAGTTTGCGTTTCAACCATGAACACGACTTATATTTGGGATACAATACAATACTTATTTCTGCCCTGAAAATCAACCATAGAGCTAATATAGTTACAAGATATGATTTTCGCTCGACATTATGGTAAAATACAATATAATCATGAAAATTTCATAAACAGGTATAAGTACGAAAATAATCTTACAGACTGTACAATGGTGAATTAGACAGTCACGCCAACTCTGTATTAAGAAGAGAAATACGCATTTTTTTCTTTGGATACATGCGTGGAATCCGTGTTTTTCAGGTTTTAGGGCAAAATGTTCCATAGTTAGGATTAAAAATGACTTTAGATAGATATTTGTTCGAGGAATCGGGTAGTGTAAAAAAACTTTGGTTTGTGCGAGATGTCTTCTGAGTGATTTTAGACCAAAGTATAAATACTTGGGAGAGGTAGTTGTGGGTTCTTATCTATTATAGATTAAAAAGGAAGGCTCCTAAGAGGCTTTTCCTTCAGTCACAAAATTTTAGCCAGCCTAGGCTAAATATATACTGAGACACTTGATTTTCCCTTCCGAGATCGAAAGCAAATCTTGCACAACAATTAAGTAACCTTTGCAGTTTTTTTCGGGCAAAAAAATCTATTGAGAGACAAAAATATTATCGAGAATAGAGTAGATACTTTTGAGAAAAAAAGAAATATTGGCATGTTGACTACCTAGATAGGAATTTAATCCTAATTTCGTAAAGTGTTGATATTTTGTTGTTATCAAATTCAAGAAGAGAATTCCAAGTCATTTTTTTAAGTAAACGCCACTTCAAGGTTTAATACAGATAAACACCCAATCGCGAAAGAAGCCGTTTCATGATTAGGGATGCTTAATTTTCGTGCTATTATCTAGATCTGGGAATATTTAGCCATTCAAAATATGTAAATATGTTAAGTCCGGCAACATTTCTTTGATGAGTTTAATTGCCATTTTATTACGATGTATATTTTTCTTAACATAAAATATATCCTTCATCTAAGCCATTAATTCAGTAGAAATCCATATATCCTGGGTTTCAGCGAGTATCACTCTACCCGAATAATCTAGGGTCCCTCTTTCAGCCTCCTGACTACGATAACTGCTGGGCCGCCACGTATCGTTGCTATTCTGTTCACTCTCTTTATTATAATTTGCCTTTTAGAATACGTCAAGTTACTCTAAAGGTGATTAAATACACCTAAAAGCTTTGTAGACTTCTTAATACAATTAAACAGTAAATTATACACTTTTTTCTCATTACTAAATACGCCTTCAAGTTTTATTTGAGAGTAGACTCTTTCTACCAATATTTTCTCCGACTGTTTCAGGGCGTACCGCTTTAATACCAAGACAGCGACTCTGTATATACTTTCGGAATAGTTTTATTTATTTTTACATCATTAATTTTTTTGGCTCATTCTGCTCCTAACTCTTTCCCATAGTAAACATATTTCAGAAGAGATCAGTAAATTTGTTGCCAAGGATGAGTGAGCTGCGAGATGCAATTTCTTCAAAACCTCTGCATCCAGATAATGGCCCTTAAAACTTCAGTATTTTTCCGTGATGCTTACATCATGAACAACTGACGTTTTCGAAGAATTTTCCCGATATAGAATCTCTTAGAACGCTACTTACCCCCGAGGGATGTGTTGGTTACAAAACTGCGGCAGAATAAATTAAGGACTCGTGGACAGCACGAATATTCCGAAGGATTTCGTCGAAAAGCGGGCGTATTATCATTTTCCCTGTATATATTATGCAATAATTGCGCTTGTCAGTTCAGTTACTTGTCCGCGGATTGGTGGGTAGCGAGCAACGGGTTTTTATTCAAACAGCCCTTATGCGTGCTCCGAATCCAAAGGATGGCAAACAATGAGCGAGCAAGGAATGCATTTTGGTGCACGGGAGTATAAATAGCACTGTTGCCAAGAAGGAGCGCACAGCAGCTGACTCTACGGATTCAATGTTCGCCTGAACGGGAAAGGAACCTAAAATGAATTGCCAATAACACTTTGCTGCCAATTGAAACGAGCACCCTCGTTAATTTCTTTCACTTCACGAGATCAATTTAGACTTAGGAATTCTTCATCTCTTAAACGTTACTAAAATAATTAATTAATAATGCATAGAGAACTGTAGGTAGTCACTCGTCGTTGCTGATATCAACTAATGCAAAGAGTAGTTAGAATCATGGATAAATCAGGAATATGGTTAAGTTTGATAACACTTTCATTGGCATTTTTTTCCTTTTACCATTAATGAAAGATTCATAGTCACGTCACTGGCATCGTAGGAGCATATTGGGACCAGAGGATCGCTAAAGGAACCAAACGAATATTTTATGGATAAAAGTAAGTGATAGCTTCACCATTATTTCAACTGTTTTTGCTGCACAAATGAGTTTGTGAAGGAATTATAATAGGGTTTAAGGTACACCAACCACTTACGCATCCGCAACGCCAAACCCAAGACGAACCAAAAGAGAATGTCAACATTCTTTACTTAAAGGTGGGAGTAGTAAACACCCCCGACGTGATTGAAAGGCCGGCGCATTACTAAGCCGTCTTCCATGGACGGCACAAAGAATGAGAATATAAAAAAGGGTATAGGTATAATTAATATTAGGTATGTATAACAATGTAATATAGTAATAAGGTAAAGGGTATATAATTTTAGGTATATTTTAAAAGTGTATGCAAAACAGGGAACTTATGACAGAATTGTTTGTTTCTCCAACTAAACAATGTGAAACTTAAGGAAATAAAGTGACCATCCGCAAAAAGCTTATAAGAGTAAAGCTCAGCCGCAAATCATTTCTTATGTCAAATATTTTTTTAATTGCCTGAAATGAAAATTGCCACAACAAATGACCTTTAATGGGTTCTTATAGATAAAATAGGGAGGATGCCGAGGGATGGGAGTAATGGCATTTATTGTCTTGTGAATTGCGCACTTGACTATGATCTATAGACGCTATAACTTCAACCATTGCATAAGCCATCCGATAGTAATATCCTTTAAGTAAGCGGTATCGTTATCTCTTACCTGTGCACAGGTAGGCAAAAGCTACTTCTAAGGAAACAGCACGCGCCAATATGCATACAGGGCATTCAGACCAATTCCAGTCCATTTAACGAAGGACCTCCGGAATCTAAGGGGAATATAATCACCTCACACTCAAATCTGAATACGATCAAAACTCAACTTTTCTTGTCACCTTCATTAAGATGCCACGAAGCATCACGAGAGAAGATAATTCTGGTCAGCCGACAAAGATTTTTGACAGCTACAAAGGATTCACAGACGATAAAAATGCTTTCCCGAAAGCATGAACAAAATCACGAATTCCTCCTAATAAGGGAGAACTTCCCACTTCCGTGAGTCATTCGCAGAACTGTCTTCGGAGGCTAGACGATTGAGTTTGCGTGAGGCCGAGATCTCGCACGCGAGAATGTTCTGGCTACATGTTCTGAGCATCCTTCTCCTCCCCCCCGCTGCTACCCGTCCGCCGCTCTTCCCAACATCTTCGCTTCCAGCGAGCCAAAACGAAAGCAGTGGCTTATGAACACGCGAAAAATTGGCAAATGGGCGAGACATTGAGCGGGAATCCAAAAGGAAAAAATGCGAGTCAAATGCGAAGTGTTTCCGTGTCTTCCCTCTGGCATTCTCTTTTCCGAAGATGTCACGAAAAGTCTTTCATTTTTTTGCTCGGGTTTCGTGACTCGAGGAAACATTACGGTAGCACCACCTATCAAGATCGGCGCCCAAAGTCGGCCGTGAGCAGTAACTCTTAATTCCAGCATTGCCGACTATTCAGCGGTGATGCCAACATTGAATTGAATCTCATCGCAATCCTTTCACATCTCGACGCACGTGTTCACGGACTGGGATTATGAGAAGTCGCAATATTCATTGGTTGTTCATTCATAAAACATTGGATGACTGACCAATTTTAAGAGTTCTGGCACTTATTTAAAACTTATTTTTAAGGCCATTTTACTTCCATTTCATTGATTTCTCTTATATTCATTAATTTCATAAATTCATTGTAAAATTCAAAATAAATAAAATTCATTAAAATCACTCTTAAATTCCCATACTATTCACCATATTAAGTAAAAATTATCTAATAAATACATAAACCCCTCGCTTAACTATAAGACTATATTAAATGCGCACTGCGTTAAAATTTAGGATACGTAAGATTTATCTAAGCAATACGTAAACCCCTCGCTTAACTATAAGACTATATTAAATTCGCACTGCGTTTAAATTTAGGATAATATACATTACACCAGAATTATTATTTTTTAAATCAGTTCAATATTAATAAACCTAAACGATGTTATTGTTGAAATAACTTTGGATTAGTTTATAATCCATCAACAACGATCAACAACGAATTCTGTTAATTCTAAATAATTACTGTCGTTGGTGGCGGTGGGTTAGAGTGATCGAATGGCAACTCTAAGGTAGTGGGTTCGAGTCCCACCTGGGCGGAATTTCCACCACCGCATGTCTCTTTCCATCCACGTAAATAATTTCAGAAATCTAATAACCTATTCCATTCTTCTTCCGGGTATCTGCCGCGTCGTTGTTTTTCCGACAACGTTTCTCCTCCCGTCCTGGAGGCGTCTTCAGGTCGAAGATATCTGCGCTACATTTTGGTCCGACTTTATACCAGAGCTGGTCGCATATGATTGGTTGTCAATTATGGCGGCAAAACCACTTTTCGCGCCATTTCTCATTTCGTTGCGCGCCAAAACCCTCCTCCAAGTGGTAGCTAAGTTGTAGCCATCATCCCTGTTGTAATTTTCGGGACATTTGGCAATTTCGATCGCCTCCCGAGTCAGCCGTGGGAAGTATCGGCTCTCCCCGCTCAGAACTTTAGTCTCCTCGAAACATATGGAGTGACCAGGCTCCGACCAGGCATGCTCGGCTATTGCTTAGAGGCGGAAGTGCTTCTTTTCGGTCGCTTTCTGGTGTTCCCTCACTCTGCAGGAAATTGCTCTTCCCATTTGTCCAACGTAGGCTTTCCCACATGTACAGTTGATTTTGCACACTCCCTCCTTCATGGTGCTAGGGATCTGCTCTTTCGGGTTAGGCAGAATGTCACCCACTTTCTTGGTGGTGGAGAACCTGGTCACTATGTTGTGTTTCTTCAGTATTCTGCCAATAGGTTCCGCTGTTCCTGCGACGTAGGGGATGGTGGCGTAGGCCGATGGTTGCTCCTTATTCTTAGACTCCTCCTGGTCGGATTTCCTCTGGTTACTCCTCTCCAACCTGGCGGTCCTTTTCAGGACCAATCTTGATGAGTAACCATTCTTCTCCAGGGCTTCTTTCAGTTTCCGTTTCTCAGTCGGGAGTGAATTATTATCAGCAATGGTGTATGTAGTAGAGTGTCAATCAATGACACTTTCTGGGCAGGATGGTGGTGTGAGCCTGCATTCAGGTATCTGTCCGTATGCGTTTCTTTGCGATACACTGCATGTCTCAGTCTTCCATCGGGTCCTCTGCTGACCAAAACATCCAGGAATGGTAGCTGTCCACGTTCTTCAATCTCCATAGTAAAACGTATGGATAGGTGTTGGGAATTGAGGTGATTCAGGAACTTATCCAGCTCGTCTCTTCCGTGAGGCCAAATTACGAATGTATCGTCAACATATCTAAGCCACCTGGAAGGTTTCTCTTCCCGTCCTGGAACACGCCTCCAGGACGGGAGGAGAAACGTTGTCAGAAAAACAAAGACGCGGCAGATACCCGGAAGAAGAATGGAATATTCATGTAATCACCGCGGAAAACTCCGAGAGAATTAACCTAATTCAGTATTTGGTTAAACATACTAAGTCAAATACAATAACACAGTGAGAGCCAAAGTGGTCAAAAGTAGACAAGCGTAGAGCCACAATCAGATAAAAAAGCTTCTTGCTTTTCCAAAAAAGTACATACATGCTCGCTGAACCGCCTGCAATCCTCGAGGTGTTGCTAAGCGAGGCAACGACAGATGCTAATGGAGGAGCTTTGCCAGCAGTTATTAGCATTAGCCATATAATCGAATAATGTCCCTCAGAAAAATGGCTTGAAGCTTTTCTCCTATGATCGCCGGTGACACCGTGCGTTTCAACTACATTTTTACTAATCACTTACCTCTCACATCGGACAAACTTATGGAGATTGTTAAAATTCATTTTTGCCTGAGGAACGAAGAAAAGTAGCAGAAACTGCAAATATTTCTAGTGCATTAAACACGGAACGCCTTGATCCACCCCAACCACGCGATTCAAATTGGACCCGAAGCACATCAACAAAAAACAATCTTTCTTTTTTTCGGATGTTAGACCTCACTTAGTTTATGATTTATTCTGGTTTTACGGAATAAAACCGCACACTCCTAGCTTTTACTGCTTGCGTACATAATTATCCCGTTTTCGACGATAATTCAAACGTGAAATGACGACAATTATCTCAAAAGTATTATATTGATACGATACTGACCGCCGTTGCAAATCAATGAGTGACTTACGAATGGGAGTTTTAAAAATCACCCATTGGACATTCACGTTTCGCCTTAATAACATATCCACAGTCCTTCACCTTCCTTTCGCTCCTTTGAGCGTCCACCGACCTTGATTTGTAACCGCTCCCTTATTTAAATGCGTTATGTAATAAAAATACACATTTTAATGCACAAAGTCTTTTGCATAATTGCCTTGGAGCCATCATCTAGACAGGCTTCAAAAAATAGCATTTCGAAGTAGCTGTCCCAAAAATATCGATGAAACAAGAATATTCATAGCGTCAGGAGGAATAAATTTGGACGCAAGGTCCATTCTTTCAGAAAATACATTGGAACAGCGGTGTTTCCCAACAAATACGTCTATCCACCCGGTAATGGCATGGTCAGGGCCTAAATGAATAAGTCCAAGCATCATAATTATACAAAAATAAGTTCATATGTGATGATCTTTTTTCACGAGTTTCATTATTTTCTACAACTACAATGCTCTCTCACGTTTTCGGCGAATGGCAGCATGTATTTCAGGAACTATTACCTCTTTTCAACATTGTGCTACTAAATCCAACCTGTGAACTCATATTTTCAACGGTAGCATTAAGAAAACTTTAATATTTTTAAGAGCCGATATTGAAAATGTTTCCGGAAGTAAGAGCTATGTTCCAGGTTTCCAAGAAATAAAGTGTGGAAATGCTCTATAAATTTTCAAGAGGCCATCAATTTAAAGTAATAATATCAATTAAACCACTTCGGTACACCATTATCTTTAATGCCTTGGATCTCTTACGCTCAAATTTAATTTTTTCGTACGGAATCGTACGGAATAAATTCTAGGAATTCTGCGTCTATGTAACAAAATGCTTTTTTGCATAATAGAGGTCTAAATGTAGCTGCAGCATGCTGGCGTTTCTCTCCACATTTAGTATGCTAAGCATTTTTCTCTCACCGGCTTATGATAGGAGTGATTGCATGATCGCTCAGCATTCATTATTTCTTCCACATCTCCACGCCGAGATTTCGCATCATACCCCCCAATCATTCATTTTTTCTCTCGTCATGAGAACCACGCACTAACCTATGTTAAACTGATGAAAAAGATTATATTTACGGTCACACCAACGCTCTCGAGCTCAACGTACCAACAAATCAGCCAACTCAACCAACAGCTTGCATCATCATAAGCAGGTATATGAGATACAGTGCCCTTGATGACGACGTTATAATCGTCGAAACGTATGTTATAGGAATAATTAGCGAATTGAAAATATTTTAATCGCTCTCTTTCGTCATGGTACTGTTTCACAATTTTCGCCGACAATATTTCATTTACAAGCCGTTTAGAAAAATACTTCCGTGCAGCACATCAGAAACTAAGTTGAAATTGGGGGAACACGAAAGAAGTTGAGATTCCCTGTGTTCGCGATTCTTCCATCCCCTGCATCTCGCAAACTATTCAACCTAGAGAAAAAAATGAGTGGGACATTTTTGCAGCCAATTTTAGCGTATGTAGTGTAAATTTGTACGTGGACACTTTTTCACTATAGGCTTTCGTTTTCGAGTGATTCAATAAAAACGTGAAAACGTGACCTTTAAACGCCCCCCCCCCCCCCCCCCCCAACGGTCAGGTTTCATACCCAACTCCCCCCGACCACTGTACACAAATTTGAGCCTAAACGAATTATTTCCGCTATTTTTCCTTCGTTGATTGGACTACTTAATATTTCCCCGTTAGCTGGTCCAGCTATCTCAACAAATTTACCGACAATAAATATTTTGAAAGTCTCTTGAAAGAAAGCTTGAAAATTCGGTATAGCCCATAAAGCATAGGACCGTTTTCATTTACACTTGAAGTTTTTATTTTTTAATAAACGCATGATAAGTTATACTGTTACTTTAAATAGTACGCTTAAAAGTCGCCTGGATGAATCAAGCAGGTGCCTGAATTTTCTTACATAGCAAAATTCCGATCAACATCTCTGTACTCCGAAGGAGGGATTACAATCTAGAATGGAGTTTGCTATAAGTTGATTAGTCACTCGTACTAGGTACCATAAGTCCCCGGCGCTTTTGACGTAACTAAATAATGAATGTTTCGGCATTGAACCTCATTAAATCTTCTATTTATCTTTATGGTAGTGCCACAATTCAAAGAAAATTAGGGTTCAGACAAAATATGAATTTGAAGTAAGGATATCGTTGTACTAACCAATCCTCCTATAAACTAAAAAGCCTGACTTCTTCGAATCCGAAAAAAGCTGAAAACAAATGTAAACGATGAATATTGACGAGATGGCGTAACGAGAGTTAACCGGAGACAACTAAGTACTTATTTGGAAGCTTCTGCCTTAGTGCACCTAAATACACTTATTTCACCAAGACTGGATTAGCAACTCATATATTATAGAAACAAAAATGGTAATTTGGCAATGCTTAAATCGGCGGAGCAATCCCAAGCCTATTGGAAAAACATACATGTATTCCTATGTATAATAAGTATTGATGCTACATAAGCATAGTAGACCGTTACGGTCACCCAGCGATCTAGGTTAAATTAATTTAGTGGAGGATGGATTTTTTATTCGTTGTTTAACGTCAGGGGCCACCTTTCAAAACAGTACCAGTGTTTAGCTATCCCGAATAGCCATATATTTGCATACGAATTTCATATTTACCCACCTGTTCTTTTATTCATAAAATTTTAGGAGCCTATATAATACTTGATTCTTCTGAACCTCCAATGAGATGTATTTTAAGGACCAAGGGTTATTCTGTGAACTGTTTAGCATAATGTTTATTGCTACTTGCTCCTCATTCCCATTTCCTTCCGCCGATCCCAGCAGAATTTTATGTGCCCTCCAAGATACCGTTTGACACAACTTTGTCATTTGATGTAACGCACGATTATCCGAGTAAAAAGTTATAGTATTCCCTCTTCGAAAGCTTTTATGATCCTGCAATGAAGTAGTCAACGAACCTATAGAGAGAGATGCTACACAAGAATTTCTTCGGAAGCTCTAAAAGTCTTCTCTCCGGAATGGGTTTCACGCCCCTATCCCCTTATGCTTATCACCTTAGACTGACCTGTGGTTTCCACTTGGAGATACGGGGACTAGTTCACAATTGGAATATTTTACGGGGAGGAATGCCATCAAGTCATATGTGTGAATGCTGAATCAATTAGGTAATGTAATGAGGCGGTTACAGAAGTTTTAAATAGATCTAAAACTCTTCCAGTGATGCTCGTTTTCATTTAATTTCGTTCCACTTACGCTCCGACACATAATTGTCCCCTTCGAAATGGTAATACTCGGGTAGATTTAGTTTATAACTTCTCTCTCCCCTAACTGCAACAAGTATTGCCCGACCTAGCGCCTGATTCAGCACCATCAGTGCTGATACTAATGACTGGCTTACTTTTTTATGCGAACTTTGATAATATTTTACACCAGCGTTGGTTATCGAACACACTGTACTTCCAGGACAACTCGTGTTCGCGGAGTTGTTAACCAAGCAGCTGACTCTGAACGCCAGCAAATAGTGTTTCACACTGTTACACTGATTTCTGAATTAGTATTCTACTGATGATTTTTAACATCTCCAACAAAAACTCATGCTTAAACTTTTATTCGGTAAGTTTTTTCTACAAATCCTACATCAAATAGTCTTGACATATTCATAGAATGTTTGGAATAAATATTATCGTATAAATCTCCAATCCGGAGTTTTTCCATGCACGCAACAACTTACCCATAATTCGCTTAAAAGTAAAAACGTTGCGAATACTGAAATACCATGGAAGTATAAGGTATGGATAGGACTAATGAAATACAGTCATTGCCAGGCAAGCAATTTTCACTCCTATTTCTTTTTCTTATTCTCTGCCATTTTCATGAGTAGTGTCCTTTGCACACGCCCCTTCGTCGTCTCGCAGGGTATTATGCAGATGCAATACAATGAAGTGATTTCCCCCTCTTCTCATGCAAACGATAATTAAAACCTGGAAGTGAGAATGAAAAGTAAAAAATGGATTGCAAACGTTTGTGAATACATGAATGCCCTGGAAGTGAAAGGAAATGGGTGTAGGAATGGGAAATGGATGGCAGACAGTCGGAGGCAAGCAATCTTCCATTTCCTCTCCATCCTTCCTACTACGTTCCCAAAATGAACCTTTGCCCATACTAAGTTACACACCCGTCTTTAATAACGCAAATAACCCGATTCACCTCTCTAAATAAACAGCCAACCAACAGCTCTTCTCCACCTCAGTCATGCACGTTGATGTCTTATTCCAACTTCTCCTGCTTCTTATAAAATCACAATACGCGAGAATACTTTTTTCGCTATTTTCTTCGTGAAAATCACGGTGCACGTCTTACACGAGAATGCGTGATATAAGCGTAGTTATGGTATTTGATGGCTCAGAATATATACTCTCAAGCGGTACAAAATCACCTAAATGTCGCAGCACCCTAAAAATCTTTCCTGCGTTTATTTCAATATTGGAATCTTGAGACAAGGAGTGAAAGGCAGCAAGAGAATGTGGAAGATATGAGGAGACAAGAAGGGGAGGGACGTAGAGGAGAGGGGTGGAGAGGATCAAGATGGAGGGGAGGAATTATCCATAAACATGAGGAGGAGTAGATGAAGGAGTAATCAGCTTTGGACACGCTCGCGCAGCTCCTTGGCTCTGAGTCAACTCCCGCTACACCTCCATGTCACCTCATTGGTTATTCAAAGAAATCAAGGCCAATAACAAGCATTTTTACTTTCATATCTCCACCCCCTACTCTCCGATCCGTTTATTTATTTGGTAACGCCTCTTTTTTAACTCCTCATACCTCGCCACTTCCACACCTTGCAAACTGCGTGATAGCACAGCGCATTCAAGAGCATAATACCCCTGGGGTGGTGGCCATTGAAATTTCTCGTTTCAAAATCACGTAGTGTTTCAGCAATTCCAAGAGAAAAATGACGCTATTCAAAGAGTTATTGTCGAGATTGACCAATCCAAAGATTGGTTGGCTACAACTCTCCACTCCATTATCTATTCAGCAAAACGCTAAATCCGTCCACAGTGCAACATGTTGAGATCTTTCATTATTTTTTTCATGTATTCTATCCTTAGTCTTCCCCGACATTTCTTCCCAATCACTGCTCCTTCTATAATAGTTTTTAGCAGACTAGTATGTCTCAAATTGTGTCGAATAAGATTGTCTCTTCTAATTCTGAGCGTTTTTATTGAACTCAATCCCTCCCTTCCCACTCTTTGTTGTAATACTGGCGATTCACACCATCCATTCGATCTGATTTGACGATTCGTCGATAAAACCGCATTTTCATCGTTTCCTATCTCATCCGCTCTGCCACTGTCAAAGCGCTACACACCTCACTACAATATGCTTAACATGGCATGCCATGCATTTGGTAGTGAGGATTTGTTAGCATATGATAGCATGGTTCCATTCCACATGGTTTTAGTAATGAATTCCGGGAGTGTTATCGGCATGGATAAATTACTTTATTGTACATCGTACTGCCTTCCTGAAAATTTAATGTTTCTGTTTTTTTAATTCAATTATGTTGTGAAGATTCTTCAGCAAAATCAAAGAAGTAAATACAGTGTAAACTTCTACTTCACATAAGGGTAAGCAGTTTTATTGTAAAACACTTGATTTGGTAATAATGTCTTTCGCTACTATATATACTGAGGGGAAATTTTAGTTTGAAAATTTTTCTGACAAGTATCAAATACAAAGAGGGAAAACTCATAAAAAATAAGTTGGTACAAAACACAAATGATCAAAATTCGGCCACATTAACGATTTCATGAATTATAGCAAAACGAAACGATGTCATCAAACACTTAATACGAGACCAAGTTAAATGCATTTGAATATTTTTCCCGCTATCATTTTTGCCGTCGACGAACCGGAAAAATCAGGGATTTATTCCCCATTCATGTCAAAATCAAGAATATTTCCAGGATTGTTCAAAATGTTTGCAACTTTAAGTTGTTTTCGCGTATTTCAAGGAAGATTAACCACCCTTATACTTCAATTTTTCACTCGTAAATCCCATCACCTCGATCACGATCCTAGAATCTAATTTCCTCTAATTTTAAAAATAGATTCAAAGCCTAATATCTTCGAAGTAGAAAAAAATCTAGTCCGCATAAGCTCCGCCCGTTTCTCTCACCTCCCCCTTTCCAAGTTTATCTCCAAACCCAAGAGGTAACTGGAGGTGAAAGTCCTCTTCCCCATCGTATCCCATTCGAGGATTTCGGAGCAGTTTTAAAAGCCTCAGACACCCGTCCACTCTTCTTCCCAATATCCCGTTTCACTTAACAAATGACTCGCGCATGGCGTCACCGATATTTTCGGTAATCGCTTTACATTTCACCGTCCACGCAACCGCCAAAATAAACCTAGTCGCGTTTCGGTTTTTAAAATCTGTTATTATGCCGTAATAAATTGCATCCAGCGGTCCCCTTGAACCTCTCCTGGTTATTTTTCTCCGGCGCCCGAGTCATTAGTAGTATAGGTGTGTTTAAAAAAAACTCTCCTTCACCCAAGCCCCCTTCACCCCCTCACCACCGTTTTCCTAATATACCCCACCTCCTCAGCCCTCGTGAAGAAGAGCAAGTGCCGTCTTTATTGTCACGTCAAGATCCGGTTTCCCGATAGAAAACACACCCCTCACGACGACATTTCCACCAGCGATAAAAATGCTGTCGAGTTGTCACCAACTCGATAATCGGTGCTTTCCCAAAGCATTTATAGAGTAAGATTACTCTGCCAGTCATTGATACAATCGGAACTGTAAAAAAGACAGAACGACGAAGTCCATCCTGTGTATTCACCATGCAGGAGACTAGTGACCACATTCCTACTAGTGTCTCATAGTTGGTTTGAACTCATTAAAACAATTTGTAATGATTTTAAGCATAAATAACTCCTATAAGATTATAAATGACTCTGGAAATAAGAAATTAACAAAAAAAAAGTCCCATGCCATGGTAGATTTGACATTTAAGAAGGACTTCACTACAGAGAATAATTTCCCAGCTACATTATCAATATCATTTTCCTAAATTTCATGTTGTCCCAAAATATCCCTCAGGGATGCCTTGCAATAATGAATTATGTTCGACACATTTTTTAAATAATGTTGTTATTGTTGTTTCTGTTAGTATTAATGGTACATAACAATATTTACTCTCATTCTATTTTCTACTCGGCTGTTCTCTCATTCTTTTAAGGTCCCGCAAAGAAGTAAGTAGCCAGTACAGACTCGAAAATTAGGAAGTAACAAACTTTATGTTTAGGTACGGCTAAATTAGGTAAAAAATTAGCCGTCCATAATACTGGTAAATCGATCGACTGAAGTATCTGTCTCTTTGATCTGATATGAAGAACCTGACTTCAATGCATTTTTAGGATGGCCAAACGAGGCAAAAGCAACTTGAGCTGTTACCACTTGATTAGAACAGAGGTTTAAGATCAAATAAGCCTAATGAAATAACGGAGAAATTAGGAGCTCGAAGAAGTCAATAGCAGAGTAAAAGCATTTCCTAAGGGTGACAATCCGGTGTAGAACCGGAATAAAATTTTAGATATCTTAAAATAATTATCACAGATGCATATTTGGATTAGCATGAATACGTCGCATCACCTGCAAGTTCATGTCAGAGAATATTTGTCATTTTACTGCATTCGTTCTCTTGTAGTCACTCTCTTCTTAGATTGATTGATTGTGAGTTCATCATCATTGAAAGCAGTTTTCGATTCTAACATTGACACTTTGTAGCTCTCCACTCCACTATCCTGTCACAAAACCATTTTATTGTCTTCATTTTAGCGCCCCTCACAATCTACCTGCTGTATTCTATCCTTGGTATTTCTCAATAATTCTACCCATCCATTTCTGCTTATATTATTGTTTTGAAGAAGCTGCTGTGTCGCAAAAAGTGTTCAATAAATTGGTCTCTCCTCAGAACTTTCTGAAAAATCTTTTCTCTCCAACTTTTCATTGGGTTTATCCATTGATAGTACTCTCCGTCAATTTTAGCTTCATCATTTTTTTATTCACCAAATTTCCGTCGCTTCCAATCTTCTTCTGTTCTGCAGCTGTTACCGTTCAAGCTTTGTAGCTATACAAGAGTATGCTCAGTGCTCGTTTACGAAGTTCTTCATGCTTTACATGCTTGCATTACTAACTACTACTCGACTCTTCTTCCGGTAAAATTCCCTCTTTTCATGGGCTATTTTGATCACTTTATCTTTCTTGCTTCTTCTATCGCCGATGATCCTACTACCTAGAAAGCAGAATTCCCCAGCAAGTCCCTCGATTGAGCTACCAACATTCAGTTAAACGACACACAACCTGTGTCCAAAGAATTCAATACAATGACAGCGTTCTTCATTTTAAAATTACAACTCCACCTATAAATAAAAACCTGTATAATGCTGTCTATTAAGAGTTCGCTCAGTTTAGGCCTGGCTTGTTAAAGGGAGTTTAGAGTGAGATTGCGAGAAAGATAAGATAACAATCAGTATCAACGGTATCACTGAAATAGAATTCAAAGCTACTTCACACGGACGGAGCATAAAGCATTGCATTCACATTCCTAACAACCGACACATCGCTGGCATGACATTCACGGATGTCATTGTCGTACATCGATTCAAACAGACCCCCTCCCTCAGGAGACATGTTAGGTTGCTGGAGAAACCTCAGAATGTTTCCAAAGCAATGATTTTTATTCAACTCTTATACGCTCAGGATGGCGGCCATGTCCCCCGCCCCTCCACCTATGAAAAAATATAACAATAAAGCTAATCTTGCCATAACTGCTATGATACGTTCAGAATAATAAATAAAATCAACGAAAATAGCATTTGTCAACGCCTAAAAAGCAGAGCCACCTGGAATATCTGCTATTATATCTCTAGGAAGACCAACTTCAAGTTATCCGAATAAAATGAACCATCAGGAAAATAAAAACTGTGATAGAGATATTACTCGGCGTAATACCTTATTTACGACGGTTAACATGTTACCAGCTGCTTATCACACGGTTTTAGCGCTGAAGACACTCCCATACTTTCTCGTTTCTCGTTTCCAATTTGTAGCACACCAATTCCGAAGAATAATTTGTTGCGAATGAATGGGTCGCTCAACCGAGGAATGAGCTGAACCACACACAGAAGCGCTTAAAAGAGAGAGGAGGGAATGCCGCGTATAAATATCTCCCCCCATCTTGGTGATTGCCATATTCTCCTCTATACTACGGGGCGGTATTCTCAATTAACTCCTCCTCCCCTGAATGCGAAATGGCCCCCACATTGCGGGCACGCTTAACAGATAATGACGCTCCATTGCTTTTTAAACTGATCGCATGCGCGTTCTGTAAATAGACACAGGGTGAAAAACGATGACATCACCGGTGAGCTCAGAATCGGCTGATGATTAGAGCGATATATTTGGAAGATAATCAGAGGCATGAACGTTTCAGGTGACCGCGAATGCCCGACCAATTACTTATTTTAATGAGGTCAGAATGAGGCCCAGTAAGAACATTCAATCGAGAGAAGAATTATCTATTTTGGGACACACCCTTTCCTCTTTTAATTGTGAAGTCTGGTTTTATGGGCATTAACTTAAAAGGAAGCTTAAATAAATTTACCTTTTCAACTTGTAAAATAAGATCCAACAAAAATACTTTTAATGCAACCTTTTTGCTCAACCAGGGTCTCCCAAAAAATAAAATCTAAGAAAAACATATGATAGTGCACCAGCTACGAAAGCTCTCCAATTTGTGACTGCTAGTTATTGATTTAAAATCAAATTAACTCCTAATAATCTAATTTACGTTAATTATAAGGGCACTATAGAATGAAAATGTACACGAATGTGGATAGCGTTGCAAGCAGGATCAATGGAACTATGCATGTCTCGTCAGTTAACTACGATCTATGTAAATCCTCGGCGAATGTATGTACCACCAAAGCACACAAGATTGCCATGAAAATTGCAATCGCGGTGATTTGATACAACGGGCTGATGCAAACTCCCCAAATCAAATCTCCAAATTAAAAAAAAATATATCATTTGAAAAGTATCATCGGAGAAGTATTGCCGAAAAAGCATTTTATATTGTCACAAAAAGATATAGTTGAGATTCTACCACATGCTTATTTTTTCACGAGAGCAAAACAATCACTTTACACTGTTGCTAGAAATAAAGTTTTCCTTCCATTTTTATGCTATTTCAAAAATTATTACGTTAATATTGAAGCTATAGATTGTAAATTTAACCAGAGTATTCATCTATTAAAACTAAACTGACCCGAATTATTTAGCTTATGTTCGCAATTTTTAAAGATCCGCAACTTTATCTTGTTGTGACGATACTAAGATCCGATTATGTGCTCCCTTTGAAGGTTTGTTGCCGCATTTAGAGAATGTTTCTGATGAAATAAATAGTTTTCCGACGTCGACTTACATGGCAAGCGCTGCTCCTCCCACCGCTAGCCAAACTCTCTTGATCTCGAATTGAACACACTCCCGTCTTCAATCACATTCGTGCAGAAAACATTCATTCTTCTGTTATAATGTTGAATAAGTAACACTCCTTTCTTTACGTGCCTGCAAAACGGAAGGAAAAAACCATCATTAAAATATAATGGGGTATTCGGAGAAAGAATGTAGTCGAAGACATGAATTACCCTAAAGTTACAAATGCCATTCCAAATCAGTAGATAAACTGGCTACTTGCTCTTCAGACTACGTGATGAAGTTATATAATACATGATTAAATACAATTTCAATTTTTGTTATAACCTTTTACTTTATACATCATCTTTCAGAGTGGTTACATACACTCGATATGCCTAAGCACATAGAGTACATTGAGTGCAAAGAAACGTTACTAATTATTACGAGATTAAACATCGCTGGAAAAGGAAACGTAATTTTGGAGTGAAATAAATTCGGTTTGAATCAATTACTATTTTCTACTTTCCTTAATTTTCACTTTGCCTTCGAGTACTTACGTTTCTCCGCTTTTATATATTGCCGCTCTCATGTTTAACCGCTCAGTGAGCAGTGAGCCAGAATTTCTTCCGCTCACCAAGATGGCCGGCCGCTCACACTGAGCGATCACTGACAAGGAACATTTACGAAGTGTAACGCGCCGATTTGATTCAAACTTGGCAAGTTCATAGATTTTAGTAAAAAAATGAATTCTGTGAAATTTTACGTGCCCTCGTGGCCTACGAGCCGAGATATTAGCAATCAAAAATCCGCGAACCGGCAACATTTACCGTCTCTGTGATCCAGCCGCCCGCAGAGAGCAAGCCCCTCCCGGCCGGTGTCGCGATCTCGGCCGCTCGGTGGACGGCGCGCGGTTTTGTCTCCACGTAAAGCATTGGAGCATCAGGTAAAGGTCGTGGTCAGGTATTTGCATGTCTCTTTACCTGACGACGTCTCCAGGAAGAGAGACGAAACGCCAAATAAAAAGCAACCAAACGCGATGGCTCCAGAGAATAATAAAAATAGCGAAAACCTGAAGAATAATCGTAATTATTATTTATTTGACTTGCGACACATAGTCCGAAATACGGCATTAATTAGCAGTACATTAATTTTTTGTTAAGTCATGTGAGTTTAATTTAAAGGATGGTGGATGCAAAACATGCCACAAAATAATTATTTCGTTTTTTTCATTAAAATATATTTATACACAGAAATGGTGATTTTGAAAAAAAAGATTGAAACATAGGGGAGACTCACAATGGGCTGATTTTATAAATACGAAGTCCCCACACACATTATTGTCTTTATTTTCACAGTATTTAACAAATATGTTTTCATCGAAGCAATATTGCACTGGAGTAATGTGGCTGTGTGGCTTTTTCCCTAAATACCCTGCCTTAAACCTCGCAAACATTATAAAATTTATGAACCTTGGAGTAGAGAACTGGGAATACGTGAGCTATTGCATTTAAAAATATTGTTTCTTTAGAAAAAGTTCACATTTAACTGTTCTAATAACACTCGATCAGAAATTTTGTGTACGAAATATTTCCACATTCGAAAAAATTACGTCTAGTGGTTGCGTAAGTCCCGTAGTTATCATCTTCACACGAATTATTTTATTTTTCGGTATCACTTCAGTCATGGCATGATCTTTGTAAGGTCCCCAAGAATTCACCAAAAGAAATCTTTTTATGGTAAAAAAACACTTCCGAAATATTCCTGCATGAGAATGTTTTTCTTCAGCAGCACAGAGGTTGATGCAACACAGTGAATATTGGAGGATTGAAAAATGTTTGTATTTTTGGGAAATTTTCCATCCTTATCCTGCAAGCAGATGAGGAGAGGGGAGAGGAGCACAGCTTCTATTGAAATTGTCGGCTGGATCGTATAAAAATGGGTGGTTGCATGCACACACTGGACGACTGACTCAACTATTTTCACACCGCGAAATTTCAGTGTGCGAACGGAATTAATTTATTTTTTGAAACCACTCTGATCAGTATTTAGCACTTGCGATGCACCTCTTTCAATCACATTTCTCACGTCCTGGACAAATTCCTTGCCCTTTTCCGTGATGGACCGTACTTCCGTGGAATATTTCTTTGAAACAACTTTTGTCACCTTTCGCGATTCTATATTGTGATGTTTTTTCTATTTCCATAGCCAGGCCGGAGTTGCTCTAAAGTTTGGTACTCCCTGCTCCAGTTTTTTATTCTATTCAAGAGTCCACCTTCGCAAATCCCTGTCATGAACTACTGGACGACCCTCCTTCGCTGTCTTGAAGCGGGAGAGAAGAACAGCACGGATTAACCTGTACTTTTCCTTTAAAACACCATCTTCCATTACCTGCCTTTCGTAGCGATGCAGTTGTGTCCGACTTGTGATAAAGCGGAAGTTGTGCCGAACTGTCTCCAGTCAAAGATTTCCCTTCTTTCCTGACTTCCAAAATCAACTGCTATATTTTTTCTGGAGCATTGATGGATCTGTTCTTGGTTTTTTCATCGGTGAGACGTCGTACGATGTCGAAGAAGATGGGGAAGTATGAGAAACATCATCATCCCTTTCGGATTCACCACTGTTCTCTTCATTATCCTCAACAGTTTCCTCATTCCTCTCATTTTCACTGTCAAATATGAGATATTCTTCGGTCTCACAGAAGAATTCTTCATCTTCCACACAGGATTTCAGTATCGTTGCAACACGAATATTAAAACACAATTAAATGATAATTCTTTGATATGATACAAAGATAAATATATAGGTACTGCTATAAAAAAATTCTGTAATTTAAAACTGACCAAACACTTATTTTCGAGCTTTTATTCCAGTTCGGTTTCTTCCACAGTGGTTTCCGAAAAACGAAGAGTATCTGGAAATTAGCTCTTCATCAGCTTCAACATGTTTAGGGGATTTATCACCTGGGCCATAATTGTCGCCTAAACAATGTTTGAAGCTACGAGACACTAATTATTTACAGAAATTGTGGCGTTATAGCTTAATCCTAAAGTCATAAGCAGCGGGCGTGTAGAAGGTAAGCGAATGTGTCCGAATCATCCGAAAGGCAAAGCAGAAATGACCAAATTCCACATTTTCTTCCTTGCTATTCTGTCTGCTCTGGTATTTTCTCTTCGATAGGATACCGCGTTCACGAAAGAGGCTCGGGTGATTTTATGTCATTACATACAAATTGTTTGAGGATGCGTACTTCTCGGAAGGCGCCAGTCTGTGTACATTCTTGTAAGATGCACTAGCTCTGCCGACCTCCCACCAAAGGATAATGGATTATTTCCCTATTCACTCACTCCGCCGTGGTTATCCCGGCAGCGGGAGGCCGAGGGTGGAGTGGTCGTTCCTTTCATCGGTCATCTCGGTTCCCCTTCGTAGAGCCATCGAGAATATATATCGGCACCTTTCCCTTGCTCACTGTGGGGCGAAAAGATATGTTTTCATTGCTTGAGAGAAGGCAATGAACAATTCTGCGTAGCCTCCATCCTAGAGACTAATGACGACCGTCTTACCGCCGCGGCGCCGTCCACCGAGCGGCCGAGATCGCGACACCGGCCGGGAGGGGCTCGCTCTCTGCGGGCGGCTGGATCGCAGAGACGGTAAATGTTGCCGTTTCGAGGATTTTTGATTGCTAATATCTCGGCTCGTAGGCCACGAGGGCACGTAAAATTTCACAGAATTCATTTTTTTACTTAAATCTATGAACTTGCCAAGTTTGAATCAAATCGGCGCGTTACACTTCGTAAGTGTTCCTTGTGAGCACTCACATTCAGCCGGAACACTCCGGAGCAGCTCCGTCGGCTGAATGCACCCAATGCAATGGCGGCTCCAAGGGGGAGGGGGGGCAATTACCCACCCCACACAAAACCCGGTGTATTTCATTTATTTTTCTTCATTTTACACATAGTTTTGTTACGATTTCCCGGGACGAAACCCCCTGGACTCTCCTTTTCCTGGGAAGTGTTCCATTCCTCCACCAGAGCCACTGTGGTACCCCTTCTCCCCCGGTTGCCCTCTGGTGTCTGGAGCCGCCCCTGACCCAATGTCTTTACAATTGTGCATGATCATCCCCATGAGATCCATTTTTGTGCACGTACGCGGTTCTACGACTCCCGGTTGTGCGATCAATGGAGATATGCCGTGAGGTGCTGCGTCTCTTTTCTGATGGTGGGATGCTTTCCTGGGATCAGTCATCACCGGAAATGAGTCATGGCTGTATTATTATGATTCTGAAGAAAAACAAGCCAGCGCAGTTTGGAAATCGTCAGGTTTTCTAACATCAAAAAAGGCGAAAGTTGTTCCATCTGCAGAAGAGGTGATGGTGGTAACGTTTTTCGACTGAAAGGGAATGGCTTACCAGCATGCAGTTCTCCATCACACACATTGTAACGGGACCATATTACATGTCAGTATTGATGACACTGAGGAACCACATTGCAAAACAAATGGCCACGATATCATCGGGATGGGTGAAGAATTCATTATTAATTCGACCTCACGTCGAGAATCAAGTCACAAATTCTGTATCCATTTCAATAATGTTTTGTACTTTTCTACACTACTTTTTTTTAACACACCGCCTTTTACCAATTTTTGGCATCGTCAGGTGTTTGGTATTCGATTTGAGAACTCCGAAGCTGTGCTCAAGAAATATGAGTTGATTTTCAAGGACCCGACAAAGGAGGGCCTGCATCATGTGTTCGAGTACTGGCAGAAATTTAATAAGAAGGGCATTCAAGTTAAAGGTGGCTACTTAAATAAATCATGTAAACATTGAATTAGATTGACAAACGTCTGTGAAAAAAATTCGTCCTGCATTTCATGATTAGCACTTAAGCGTTTGAGGTATTCAAGCGTTTAAGGTCATAATGTCGTCTTGCCTGGCATAAGCCTTGGGTGTGTGGTTGTGAGGAAGCTGGAGTGGGTATACCGACATAGTAGGTATAGGATAAATAAATACATCCTACGTAATGAACGATCTCAGGCTTAACTATGTGCAATTTCTCCATCACAGAAACAAAGAAAAAAGAACTTTTTAAAATTCCAAAAACCTTACAGTTCTTTTTTCATCACTTCCGTACATTCTACGTCATAACAATGGGGTGTTAGCAAAGAGATTATTTATTTATTTGAGAATACCTCGTCATCATGCAAAGAAGTTAAAAAGCATTTTTTAAATACTTAAACATCTACGGTACAAAATGAGTAATAATTCCATGATATAAAACTAATTACACAAAATCGCCAAAATGCCGAATATCTCAGCATAGGGAGTAATTTGGATAGCATAGGGAGAAGCTGCAGCATAGGGAGAAAAGCTGCCTAAGTAATTCGTTGGTCGCGACATGACGTGCTCTGCTCATCCAAGCGTGACCTTTTTCCGGTCTTTAGAATTCACATATGGATCTTTTAAGGTTCTAATGAGGCAACATTTTTGGAATTTGCATAATGATTCGTCAAATGCTGTTTATTTAATCGTACACACGTATCATTATTTATGATACTTCGACATCGTAGGATCCTCGGCCATCGACCTCATAAAAATATCTAAAATTAACACCAATATTAGATAAGTAAAGAATCGGCTTGCACCACGAATACAGATTTTACGCCGTGAAATGTTTAGATAGGTATGTGAGCAAATGAAGTGGTACTTCCCGGGGTAATATATCATAATCTTAGTATTTTTAGTTTCCAGTAGAGTATGATAAAAGATCAAAGCTTTTCATGTATCGAACGTGGGCCGAAAATCATGTAATACTACTTTACAAAAATCAAAGGGATTCAGAAGTTACCATACAAGACGCGACAGCTGGCCACTTCCCTGTCCAAAACTTAACATTCTCACAAAACTGATAAGCAGATAATCACATTTGTGAATATGATCGGCGTCCTCTCAAATGCCATCACCCAGGGCAGAGACCCTTATTTCAACAGCACTGGATGGTTTCATTAAATGCTATTTTAGGTACTACTCATTCGATGATGGTTTTCCACCTGGGGGTTGGTTTCCACCTGGGGGGGGGGGTTTTCCAGGGGGGTCCTTCTTATGGTTTGAGCTCATATATTTCATTATTTGATTTTTCGCTTCTGTTCGACCATTAGAATGAATCATCACCGTGAAATCCAGAGAAACTCATCTGAAGACAGCGAACGAAGGGCATAAAAAAAACCACAAATCCACTCCCAAGCGCGAAGACGATGCATCGGTCAGTCCTCAAAAGAAAAAAAATACGCCGTGGGCGGTAGCTGCCCGTCCAATTATGGTGCAAGGGAGAAGGAAGAAATTCTTGCACCTCGGGACTAAACCAACTAAAATGGTTACGTATTAGGAAGTCCTGGATGCCACGGGAAGATGGCGGCACGATAGCACCTCTCAAAGGAGATCGCCTTCCCAGGTGCACCGTATATACTCTCCTCGTTCCCTTCCTGCATTTTTTGTCCCAGTCCACCTGGTCGCCTCTCCTCCTTTGCTTCTTCTTCCTTCTGCTCCTGCCTCCGAGGGAAAGAGGGAGGAACATCTCTTTCGAGGGGCCCGACTCCCTTCCATCTACCAACCTTTTCCTTCAGTCCAGCCGCCTTTCCTCCTCCTCACCCCCCCCCCCCCCCACTTTTCTCAACGGGCCCCTTTCCTACGGCCCGCGAAACACTTAAAAAGATCGCCGACCGACGGCCCGGAATCCACGCACACCGTTGAACGCTTGAAATCGACATTGAGCTGGGCAAAATCGTCCTTTTTTCACTTTTTGTTTGAAGTGCAGCAATGCTTCAACATGAGTTTGCAACATCCTAAGAGCATAAGTTATCACAACTTGAGGTACGTGTTATACATCTTCTGAAAATTTTGAAGTTGGGAAAAAATGCTAAAAAATTATTTTAAAGCCTGTTTCTCGCGAAAACTGTTTTATAGGAACCTTTCCATTGGCACTAGTGCGCTAATCACTTCAAAGCACAACACCGCACTTGCATTCAATTCGTTACAAACCCTGGGCACTAGGTAGCGCACTTAAAAATAGGTCGGGAGCGGAATTGACGTGCTCTGAGCAACAAAAGAACGTTGATAATTGTGTCGCGATTGTGGTTTTTGAGTTGAGTTTTCGAAAAGGCGTCAAACATGGACATGTAAAGTTTTTCATTACTCCGAGGTGAATATCTCAGGTGTTTCAACACTAATTTGTAACGAATTCGTTAACAACATACGATATACACAAAAAAAGCAGCAAAATTGCTAAAGCTCTTGATTGATAGATAATGTAGAGTTTTATATTGTGCACTCACAGAATGCTGCCTACCGGCAGGTTACCATACGCTTCGCCTACGCACATCGTTTCATTGATCGTCGTTCGTTAGCGCTAAAGTGCCGCTTATGTGTTCCGATCTGCTCTAACTTCAACACCTTCAATGGGAAGCTCCCACAGTCATATTCTAGAGGCATTCAACTTTAACCTTTCACTTCTTTTGAACATTTCAGTCAAAAGTACAAATTTCATTGAGAGGGTTTAGCGATGAGTTTGTATTGGTACAATCAGATGATGGAGCAGCATGCTCTTGTCGCAAGCAGTGTCGCTTGGAAGGCGACAGCAACCAGAGAGAAAATTGGAAGAAATGGAAATGTGGTGTAGATAGAATAACGATGAAGGTACAATGGCCGGAGATAAACAGCAATGAAGGATCAAATTAAACGATTGTGGCGACACTTTGTGGAAATTGAAGATAGAATTCATTATGACACAAAAACACGGTCTTCCCCCCGATCCGTCCTCCTTCCAACCAACCGTCAATCCCCTGGACCTCCCCTCATTTCTCCCAACCCTCCCCCCTTCTTTATTATGTAAGGCGATTTCTCATAACAATTTCACCTTCTGTTTTGTTCTCTTGTAAACGACGCTTTAGTCGTCGAAACCGGTCGACAGCAATAAAATAATTAGTGGAATTTTGTACCGTGTTTTGTGACAATGAATTCTGAAACAATGAAGAAGTCTAACCTTAGACAGCAGGGGAGAAGCGAGGCTCAGGGCTCTGCGAAGCGGAGGATACGAACTTGTTGGACACAGTATAAGACACAACAGCCTCATCGAAAGCAGTAGGTACTGGAAGGAGAAATGCATGGATATAATAATCCTGGAAGAACAAAGATGGAATGTATTAAGCAAGTAATGAAAGACGTCACAATGCAGAATTATGAAGGAATGCAACGGCTAAAAGGTAGAGGAGTTCGAGAGCTGCAGCGAGCCAATCTTCGGATTGATGGCTGATGAAGGTACTACAGATGAAGATGATACTATTTGAGCAAACATTTAAACATGAATTTTAATTCATTGTTTTTTGTCTTATTTCCTCATAGTAAAGACAAACAGAGTAAAATTTTTTGTTACATGCATATAAAGAACGGAGATATTTGCACGAATACACTTAGAAACGTCACTGCCATAGGCATACGGGTGGTACTTAAATAAGTACCGGTATTTCTTTATGAGTATTAAAAAGCAATAATACTACTCACCCGGTAGTACGGACGAAAAAACACCGGTATTTATGTGATTGATTAAATATTTTAATTAATTACTGATTAACAGATATATTCTAATTTTCCGGTATTTCGGAAAATTAGAATATCAGTTCATAGAGATACACAGAAATTTCCATTGCATCGGTATTTTTAATGAAAATTCATCGGGGGAATATACATCGCGGCTATTCAGTATAAATACATTTTATTTTATGCTGTATGTTTGCGCTCGTCGCATTTTGTTTGAATGATTTTAAATCACATGAAGAACGAACGATTGGTAGTGTTTTAATGTTGTGATCAGGTAAAATCCGCTATTACAGTGATAAATCCTTGAGGTCGCACCAACGTTTAAGTTACAGGAATAGATATTTGTATTTATACGGTTCAAAATCATCGATTCTCTGGTGTTCGGCTTGCGTCAAAAATGTACACTAACCTATTTATCAACAATGATAACAAACATATCTCAACTTCACGGGAATGTAAACATGAAAAAAGACAGACATATAACGAGAGCATTTGAAAATTAGTGTATTATTAAATTTTCGTAGCTAGTTCCGTTAATTGACGCAAGATGGCAGCGCTGTCTGAATACCGGTATTTTTAGTACCGATACCGTCGGTAGTACCGATTTTAAATACTGGTCGGTACTCCCGGATTTTAAAAAATAGCAACGATACTACCGAACACCGGTATTTTTTTGCCCATCCCTACACTACCAATCCGGGAACTTAATAAAATACAAAGGAAAGCTGCGCGGTTCGTCAAAAACTGCTACGGGCGTACAGACAGCGTTACACAGATGTTAAACGAATTAGGCTGGGAGCCGCTAGAAACTCGGAGGCTGCGCGCTAGGCTTAGATTGCTTGAGCAATTAAGAATAGATATCTTTAAGAGCGGCACGGAGAACATCATATTAGAACCCCACTATATTTCCAGGTCCGACAGAAACGATAAATTAAGAGAGATATTTTGCCGAACGGATAGGTATGGGAATTCGTTTTTCCCCCGAACAATAAGGGACTTCAATAAATACTAGGCGTAATTTCATTAGAGCGTTTCATTTTTATATGTAAACGGCTGGTGTCCTAACACCCCCCACCACACGCCTATTGAGGCGGCTTGCGGGGTAGTATGTAGATGTACCAGTGAAGAAACCACAAGTTCCGCGCGCGGCTACTCATCTCCGAGGATGGGTCGTCAACTTTCATATCGCGCGCCCTTCCGCCCATCTTCTCTTCCCCCACCGTCGTGCCTTGACCTCTCTCCACTAACTTCTTCCGATCTCATTTCGATCGAGGGAACATCTTCCCCTCCACTCCGCTCGCCCTCCCACTCGTCTTCCCTCAATCTCTCTTCAAAGTCCATTTACCTCATTATTAACCCCGCCTCCTCCTCCCTCGCCTATCGAACTGTCCTTGAGGATTCCAACACTCGCTGAGCCTTGATGGTCGGGTGCGCACAAAAATCGGCAAACGATAATATTGGAGTTGAGGTACGACTCTAGAGTGAAGTTTTTTCAAGAGCTTTTAGAGTCAAATTCAAATCCGTGCTACAAACAAAAAAATGTGTCCTCTATCTGATAACGTCAAGATATTCCTATCTCACCACATCACTATTCTTTTCACAAATTAAACTTGCAGTGAACATGGGCTTAAAGGCGATAATGAAAGGAGCAGGTGAAAAAATACGATGTTTTCTGCCATATTCCAAAGATATTTTTGCGATAAACCACTATTAGAAGTGAATATCTCTCGTAAATAAAATTGTTATAAAATGAAGGAAACAATTCACCTCGGATTTTCAGTAATTATCAAATAGCTGCAGTTATATCGTCAAATCATCGGGCCGGAAAAAAGAATTCATTAAAAATATATTTGTTTATGAGTATGCATATTTAAATTATGAAATATTGTTTCCTAATCGATTATTTAAAACGAAAGAAACGAAAACGTCTGATTTTTCAATTGTTTGTTTTTATTTATTATTTTTTTGTCGAGTTTAAAAGGACTCACGTAGTTGCGAGTGTCTAATCGCTCCAACAGCTTAATTTTTCTCGTCTAACAAAAGACTTATAACACCCCAATACAGTGTCCATGTCCGAGATGGGAGTCAAACCCACAACCTAAAGGATTGCCACACCAACTTTAGTTACTAACCTGTCTACCGACGCTGGCATTAAGCCTGAGTAGTATATTACGTCGAGTCTGTAGTGGAAGACACGTAAGTGTGCAGAGTGATGTCTTCTTGGCACCCAATTAGGCAGCAACTAAGTTATAAAAAATAGATCTCTGAAAAGAGAAACCCGGTTCATATCCTTTCTACACCTGTGATAATAATTCTGCCACCCCAAAGTATGGCGAAGTTTTGCTAACCTATCGATGCCAGTTAACCTAGACAGGGCATTAAACGAAATCCCCGTTGACTTAATAGTGTAATTTACCGCGCCTTTAGGGGGAATCTAATCATCGATAAGCTATAACTTCCGGCTTGCCAAATATACCTTATAGCTAAAGGCTATTTAACGCAACGCAGTTTTTAACTTTCCAGGGAGGCAAGGAGACCGCAGTTTTTTTGCCGAAGTCGAAGTGAAATGAGAGACTTATCAACGTTTTGGGAACAAACATTAGCATCTAACTAGCAGGTTGGTGAGGTAATTGACCGGGAAGTATTAGTACTACCGCTAGAAAATTAAAAACTAAAATGCAAAGTTGATCACAAAATTCGAAATCACTTCAAACCAACGAAAAGTGAGCAAATCTCTTGAGTAAAAGTCGATGATGGGGCGGCGCACCTACGTTGTCCATGCTCCCAGAATACCAACCCCACAACAACCGCATTCATATCTGGAGGAAATTGAGAAAATAGAGTTAACGCAATGATTCAAAACTTCGAAAGGAAATCGAATGGTTGCAATGCAAACTTTTTCCTGCGGGGAAGGCCCCTCGATGTATCCACATCTCCGGATGAAGCGTCAAATGCCTTCAAGTGGCTCTAACCTTTCACATGCCGCCACGATTCCGTGAACTGCTTAAGCAGGGGGACGGCAGAAGAGGCCACCAACATGTTTCTCCTACCAGTTTTCACCTTTTTCCCCCGAACACCACTAGGTCAAGAGGCGCACTCTTCTTAAGGCCTCAATAAGTAAGTAAATTCCTTCCCTCAATGTTTCTAAAATATCGTTCCTCTGTAAGCAAGAGTATAATGGAAGAGTCATGAATACAAAGGTGTTACAGAAGCTTTCTTTTTATAACTTCATATTTTTTTATCTTTTCTTTAATAATGCAGCGTTGCATTACAGATAAAAAGAGCATCATTCACAGAGCTCAACGTAACAATTTATTTTTTTAATTTTTGAGCGTGATTGCGGTAATAGGTATGAGAAATATAACCACCATTTACCACGAATCGCTGATGAATAATTTCAGATGGGCGAGGGAAGATTTCAGGACAATGGGGCTTTCTTAGGAAAAGAAGGAAATTGAGGAAAGCAGAGGCAGTAACTCTGGGAATGTATGATGATGAGAAGGGGTTTTAAACCGGGAATTAGGACACACCTGCCAGTCGAGTTGACTAAACTCGATGTGGCCACGAAAGAGGTGAAAATAGATTGATTAATTAAATCAATTAAGAACCTCTCTTATCTCGTAGGAGCCCCATTAATTCCCACTGGATGACACTGAATTCGCACGCGCCTTTCGCCTCATTTAATGGATCAGCTTCTCGTGTCTCGACAGAATACTCAAAACGAGATTTAGAGGACTTATTCCGCATTCAGGAATCCATCGAAATACCTGAGATAGTCATCAATCCTCCGATAAACATGAATGAAGCCAACATTTCGTTCAATCGAAGAAGCATGTCTAGCTTCCGCTGAGCAGTCTTTTCCTTTCCATAAACTTATACCAATGGTTCTTCGATGTTAGCATATATCTTACTAACTAAGATATTATCTTGTCAGTAACCGTACACCCGCCATGAAAAAGTGAGAGGAAAGCAAGGAGTGGAGAAAGGGAGGGAAAGGCATTCCATGTCTTTTTGCGGATTAATGCCTTGCTATATTTCTGCTGAAGTCGTGCGCACGATGCGTGAGAAGAAAAACTATCATAAAATCTGATCGAGGGTTTACCTCAATTACTTTGTCACTTCTGATTGCTAATTTTGGATTTTCCGGGTAGTGAACATAAAAAAGGATTACTTTTTCCCCGTCAATTTTTAGTCAAGTACAGAGGCGAGAAAGCCTTGAAGCAAATTTAAAAAAGCGCTGGCATATTTCAATCATCTAAGTCAACATCAGTTTTCCATCCCGAAGATGGGCTCACGTAAGTCCTCCATTCCTCCATGTTCAAGTCAAACATTTTATAACCCTGTTGATGTTCCCTTGCCATGTCCCTTCTGATTTGGTCCATGTCTCTGACCCTTGGGCTTCCTCGGGGGGCTTTCCACTCTATTTTCCTCATACTTAAATAGTTCCCCAGTCTACTTGGTACCTAAAAGATTTCGTATTAGCATTGAGGAGTCGAGCCAAAAGCAGGGGGAATGGGTTTGGTGTGGTGACTAACTTACTGGTTTCGCATACCGAGGGCCCGGGCTCGAATCTTGGCATTGGCGGAGAATTTTCAGTGGAATGCCATTCCCAACTTGCTATGTGGAGAGCACTTCTAGATAAGACGTTTAACTTTGGAACCCTTGGCGCCTTCCGGTAAGAGTAAGTTAAAGCCGACGCCGGGATTCTCTACGCCCTTCCTCCATTCCCTAGATAATCGTACCCTGACCAACTTACTCACATGTCATAAATAATGCAAAATACCTCAATTATCGGGCACCTTCACCTAATAACCTACCAAACAAAAGTGGTGACAACTCCCTAAATACCACCTTTATCAATCAATTACAGCCCCAAATACAAAGAGCGTGCTCAGCGCAGCAGTTGAGTTCAAACGCGCGAAGCAGCCCGAGAGCTTATCGCGATCCACCCACGAACTAGCACACGTAGGCAGAGATGACAACAGCAAGTGTTTTGGGCGGTTGGCCGCCTTGTTTTCGCATCGGATAAAAGGGAAGATAGGAGGGTGGGAGGTAGGCAACCAATCGAGGAGAGAGATTGTTTTCTCCGCCTAAAGAAACACACACTCCACCGCCGATTTTTCTCGACACGAAAATTTCGCGAGCGCAGGAGATAACCGGAGGAATCGAAAAATAGGAGAAAAAAAGAAGGGAAGGCGATCGGACAACAATCGCTGGACCATATCCTCGAACGAACAATGACCGAAATAACGGCCGCCCTACACAACACACCCATAACACTCCTCCTCTCAGATAACCCCCACCTCTCTCTCTCTCTCTCCATTCTCTATCTCATTCTGCCTCTTCTTCCTCTCTTGCCTACCTCTCTTCCCCTCTTCTTTCCCTCCCTCCCTACCTTTCGCCTCTTCCTCCACCTTCTTCCTCTCCCCCTCCACAACCGTTAAGTCTTTCGGGGGAGATTTCACGAGGAACATGAATGGACGTCGGGATGTTACCAAGGCGTTGATGGATGAGATCGAGACTCCCCGAGGCGAGAGACACCCCACGCCCCTCCAACCCCATCCCTCCCCCCATCCCTACCCCTCCCCCCTCACACCAATCCTTACACACGATCTTCCTAGCCACTTCTCCGCTCATCTCCAAAAGCGTTGGGAAAATTGTCGGCTAAATACCGATGTTTCTCCGTTTCCTACAATTTGAACCCTCTTTGCCACTCCTCCACGCACCTCCAAAAGCGTTGGTGATATTCAGTTGAAATATCACTTTCCTCGCTTATAATAATGAAAAGACTCTTTGTCACTCCTCAGCACCCCTTCAAAAGAGCTGGGAAAAAGCTCTTTGTAGCTAAATATCGATGTTTCTTCGTTTCCTTTAATCCATCTTATCTCTTCTTCGTAAATCTCCAAAATCTTAGGAAACGGGTTATTTCCTGCTAAACATCGATGTTTCTTTGTTTCCTATAATAATCCTCCTTGCCACTCCTCCGCGCATCTCCAAAAGCCTTGGGAAATCATTGACTTTCAGCTAAAATATCGATGTTTCTCCACTTCCGACATTTTGAACCCGTTCGTGGTAGTCGAGGTTTTTAACGTGTTGGCCGGCCAACTCAAATCATCGCGCGGATATTTGAGCCATTGAGAGTAAAGTTAGTTTGGTGAGATTTTTGAGGGACTGGAGGGAGAGTGGAGGCCGGCATTGGCATCAACCTGCCCTTGACAGAAGGCACAAAGGGGACCTCAGGGTAACGTCCTATCCGACGGATGAAATGCTGCACTTGAATTGCCCTCTACAAGAAGAACAACTAGGGTTTGGGATTCCCATGAAATATCTCCACCACCATCAGGATTCGAACCCTTGTCCCTGGACCCGAGGCCCTTAGTATTGGAGGACTATATTGGTATTGGAAACCCACTCCAGCCACGATATCAACCAGACGGTGCCTTTACAGTCTAGATTAGGATCAGATGGTGCCAAGGAAACTTAGATAAAAACAAATTCTACAACCTCTACTGCCCAGATTTTTTGAATGTACATCATTTTTAATTTTACGGAAAACTGAGAAGGCAAGGCTAGGGTTTTGATAAAACTGCCAATTTACGTCTGATTTACTGATTCCACCTTACGTCTACACTGTGGGTGGGATATACATTAAATTAAGTTGATTGGTGTCGATTTTTTTCCGCAGAGCAACTTACCGTCCATTAAATGTCAAAGACTCGTACAATGAACTAGTGACATATTTGGCTAAAATGATTTTTAGGTGTGAGGTTGATTTTCACAGGGATGGCCCTGGTTGATATCGTATGGATACGAGAGAATACAGCATCAATTAATTCTTCTATTAACTTAAACAGAAACCTCAGGAGCCAGGGCTTCAAGACTTAAGGCTGGTTGGTTGGTTATTTGGGAAAGTGACCAACAGCTGGAGTCATTTGCGAAATTGAGTAAGGTGGGAAGGTTGGTAAGAGAAAGGTTATACGGGGATTGTAGAAAGGGTAGTGAGAAAGCTAGTATTGGCATTAGTCTACTTTTATCGGAAAGCACCAAGGGGTACAGTTATACGTCTAAATCGATGGACAGAGTGCTGCACTTGAAGTGCCCTCCCCAAGACTTAGATTAGGGATTGAGATTCCATTGAAATATTTCCACCACTGCCGGGATATGAACTCGGGTCCTCGAGCTGGGAAGCGACTATTCTATACATCCACCACACCAAACCAATCTCCTTAAATACTTTCGACGCAATTTAATAGATGATATAGTAATTCCAATTTATTTTTAGTGGAACGCCCTTATATCGTTAATCTCCCCAACTTCTCCGTCCTTTCGTTCGCTTATTCCAGTGATTCTCAACCTTTTCGACACCAAAGCACACTTGAGGTGTTTGGAAATGCAGACGGCACACCAATGAATAAATAAAATTGTAATAGACTTATAAAAAATAAAGTATTAAAAAACCGATAAACAAAACTTATCGTTTTTAAACAAAAATAAGAAAATTGAAAAGTATATAATAGTTTAATATTTAATTTATTAGTATAATTGATATTTTATGATTTTTTATGAGCGTTGCGACACACTTGGCAGAGGCTTACGGCACACCAGTGTGTCGCGGCACACCGGTTGAGAATCACTGGCTTATTCTCTCTCCACCCTTCGCCCACCCCCGTTCGACCTCCGCAAGAGAGTGCGCGGGGAGTTAAGGGAGAAGAGAGGCCCTGGAACAGGGGCCCTGGACTGGTCTAGTTAGTGTGGAGTTGCCGGAGAGGAAGGGAAGTAGAAAGAGACGAAGAAGACAATAGTACAGAGGAAGAAGAAGAGGAGAGGGGAGAGGAGAGAATTAGGGTGGGGCAGGGCAGTGGAGGACGGGGAGAGACCCCGACCTCGATTCGCCAATAGCTAATGGCCGGCGAATAATGGGGTGGGGGGAAAGGGGGGGAGGGGACCAGAGGGGAGATGGCAGGGTGGAGGAAATGAAGGAGAAGGGAGTCATTGAAGGAAGGAAGGAGGAGGAGGAGAGAACCGGGAGGGGGAATGAGAGAGAGGGGCGGCGACCCCGAAGTTAGAAAAAGAGAAATAAAAAAGGAGTGTGACAAGAAGGCGCAAAAAGTCTCCCACGGTTGAATTTCGAGTTCATAGTTAAGGGCGGGCATGGGTAACTCGCGGTCCAAGGGGGTTACACTTTTAACTCTCCGGTTCCGAATTGAAATATAAATACGGCTTCCAGCGGATTGGATTTCGAAAATTCGTGCGGAAACAAAGGAGCATTTATCGGAAGAAAATAGCTAAAAGAGCACGGTTTTGACAACCCGCTCAACTTTGACATAAACTATTTTATTCTTGGAATGAACGGTCGGATAGAAACAAAATTACCCAAAAATCTGCTGAGGGGTAGTTGTGTAAATTTTCGGATCTGAATCAAAACATTTATTCGATTGCTAACAGAGTGAATTCCGAGATTTTGGGCGGAGAAGATAGAAAATTTATCGGTTGAGAATTACATAATGGTACAGTTCCGAAATTCCTCTCGACTGTGACGACTATGACACATAGAAACGGTCAGTACGATAAATATACAAAAACTCCCTAGCCCACCTGATATTTTTAAGTGGCCTGCAGGCTGATTCCAAGTTTCCTGAGAATTACCTTTAACAAATAATACCTTTTTCTATTTTTTTACTAGAATAGATTCTCGAAATAAGGATGCCTTTTAAGAAACTGACAATTGACGAAGGCAATTTCACACATACATGTATACTTAAAACATCTTAAAGTTTATTCCAAACGATATCTGGCTGGCCCACTATTCAAACAAGGTTGCCCAATCTGACCTGCTCACTGAAAAAGGTTTCCCATACCAAGAATAGGGGTAATTACGTATGGCAGGGGTATCTAGCCCTAGCCCTATCCATCATCTATGCATGGGTCTCTATGTTGCAGAGAGCTGAATTGAAAAGAAGCCCTGCAACTGTCTATAGTTTCCGTTGACACGATACCACTATCAATGCTAAAGTTTCTGCAACAGACCTGATGATGATCTTCTGCAATGAATATGACTGTGAGATTCGCAAATTGTATTGTTCTTTAAACTTCCAAAATAAAAACATTCTTGCCAGTTTTTGCCTGAGACTCTTCTGTGTTTATTTGACCATAATTATACATTATACTAGTCGAGGAGGCGTAAAGCGAGACTCTAAAATCATGCCCTTTGCTCTCTTAACTTTTTTCTCAATTCAATGATGCAACAATGGCGAATGCGTTAATTACAACAGACTTACACCGAGGATGACAACATGAAGGTGACATTCTTCATTAAAGCATCAATCGCTTAGTCATTTCAATATGAAAATTTTAAGTTGAGTGTAAATAATTTCTGCGACGACCATAACGATCATAAGCTCATCGAGCAACCAAGCCCTTGGCCAAGAACGACCGTCGAATCAGACCGCCATGTGAACGTGAGGTGCGCAGTTCTACTGCGTCTTTTTTCCGGTCCAACTCTTCGTGGAATTCTCATTATTTTTCCTACCTTTCGTTCAATTTTAAATCACCAACTCTTCAGACAAAATGAATTTCAATAATATTGGGCGAAGCAAAGCATTGTCTAGGCAATCAAGGCAACTTTCATTACGAGAATGGCAATTCCACAACATAATGGTATATACTTCCGCTACCTCTCTTTTCCCTTCTTTTCTAAACATGATCAATTTCTCACGATCGCCGAAAGCCAAATCCAATGTCCATATTTAAATTCAACCCGGCGAGCCGCCGTGGCGTCGCAGGGGCGCGTGGCACACGTGGCGTGGTTGGAAGACACCAAAATTGGAAGAGGGAAAGGATGAAAAGTAAACTGTATATGCTTTAAGCAATGCCTTAATGTCTCGCTTCTTCGTAGCTGTCATTAACGGTGGGTGGGCACAAGGAGTTTTTGCGCCGATTGGCAGTATTGGCTCTCTTATTTTGAAGAAAAAAAGAGAGAGACGTGATTCGACGGGTTAAAATCCCGCTCTTTTTTTTGTTGCAGTCATTCTTGTACCAATTGGTTTGATCTCTCACTTCCGTCAGCTCTCGAGAGGTAATAGTGTTGGGTTAAAATAATATCTTCCGTGTCACCCCGGAACTCGCGTCGTCTGAAATGTTCACGTTTTCTTAGCCTGGCGCGTAGCCTCCGAGTCTCCAGCGGCTACCAACCTAGAACTTCCAATCAGCTGCGATCTTCAACTATCTGTTCGTTCGTATCAGCTTTGAACTATGCGAGCTGCATTCCGTTGCATTATGTTTATTTCGCATACTAAGTCTTTCACGGGGTCTCGAATCCTCGCGCTAACTATAGCGAAGTAACTTTCTTCCACTTTGTCATCCAATCACCTTTTTACCATTCACTGAATGAATCCTAGTCTCTCTAATGTAGCGCCTCTCTAATGTTTCGCATGTGTTTTCCTCACGGTTGACCTGAAGTTACGGTGATTCCCAGGGATTTGACTTCATCTGATGGCACGAAAAATTGTGCGATTCCATACAGTTAAATTATTTAAGTTGTAAATAGCAAGTGCTTTTTAAACTCCCAGGCAGCTAAAAATAAAAGATAATGCAAGACACGGGAGTTTAACCAGAAGCTGGCGATAGCGCGATATCTTGGAATAACCAGGGGCCCGTTTCTCAGAACCAAAAATAAATTGAATAATTCTCTCATACGAAGTCTACTAATAGCAATAAACGGTAAAAAGTATTGTCCCTAGAAGAGCTATGAAGGCATAAAGGCGTCATCATGGAACTGGGATAAGTGGAGTGCAATAGTTACATATTTCATGAAGTTGCCTGGGAAAAGGCACTTGGTAGCCGAGAGTAAAAAACCATTTCAATGCTTTATCATACTCATTAGGATAATCAGTGCATGGTCAAAAATCATCTCGTTCAGATAAGTGATCTGCAGTACTATTCCCCCATCTGATTAGCTCAGTTAACATTCTATAACATGATTATTTGTACCTCATAATTTTCGCCAATGCTCTCCAACGGTGAGAATTCTCGCTCATACAAGGTCCATTAAAAGAAAATCACTGACAAAGGCACACCTAAGGCTTACGCTCTGTAACTCTCATTAGCAATAAACAAATTGATATTATACGAGGAGAAATAAGTATGTTAGTAGTGAGAAATTGGCTCTATCGATTACTGCAAATTTGTAACCGTATGAGTTAGACTGTCGCTTCCCAAGAAGATAAGTAAGAATTGAAGCTGGAAAATATGGTGTAAGCAGGATTCACTGGATTAGTGGCCGATAAAAACAACAATGAAACAACAATTGAAGTTTTCTTCAACAATAGCGTGCCATTTAGGACGGAAATTATAACGTTCTATTACCTACAGAGCTTTTTCCGAAAAAAATTCAAGACAAAATATTTAAACTGGTCGTTGCTCAGGGTCGAGTCCAAAGTTTCAAAATGCTGTATATTTTATACTGACAAGAGTAGTTCCGATTACTTCTTTATATAGTCCGATTGCATATCTTAAACTGTCCTCTCAGAGTTCTTAGAACTCCTAAGGAGTTACTGTGTGAACCTCAGGATTTAAGATGTAATAGTTTTCAATATAATTAAAAACGTGTAAAGTTTCCATACCATTGCGAGTAAAGTGGATTGAAAATTCTCAGAAATTACTTTTACGTACATCGAATTTTATTTACTTTGAGTGTGCCCTATTTAGAGTATACTGCCTAATCAGAATGTACCACGATGTTCTCATAATAAAGCAATGTGAAGGAAAATGGCTGCTTCCACTCAACTCAGATAGTTCTGGAATATTAGATATGAGAAGTTGGTATCATGTAACTTGAAAGATACTTTTCCATCAAGATAGCCAGAAATGGAAATCAAACAATCGTTTCAGGTATTAACACTTTGGATATTAATTCATAGGCAAACTGTGACGCATACACACAAAAGAATAATTCTCTGTCTCTACCTGCCGTTTTTTGTGTACCAAATGTATCACCTCCGTAATCAATTCCTTTTAAAATACCAAGGAATCATTTACGCCTTCCATTAGTATAAAGCAGAGAGCCTTCACGTTTACCAAAATCCATATCATAAATGAGTAAAATAAATTAACCACACACGAAGAAGTGCCCGGAATGATAGATTCTCAAGAAAGGCATTTCGTAGGATGATGTTTTTCGTGTGATTCAGCCAGTGGAGCCAGTTTTTACACTTTCCCTTTAATTTAGTGGAAAGACAATTGCTATCCAAACGTAAGTCATTTCCGCCTTTCAAATTCGATAAACACGCTGAACCAAATTCTATTCACCCCTGGCAGAACACTTACTTTACGGGGAATCTAAATGGCAGAAAAATCAGGTAGTACGATGACGACAAAAGGCTGCAAAAGAGTATATTTCGTAAAAATGGCATATTGTTCATAATTCCCAAATTTTGTACTGTTACTTTGACTCGGTTATCAAAAATAATAAATTAAGGCGCGAATGAAAATAAAAAAGATCTTACTTACAGTGTGGTTCTTGAATGAAATCGTTGGGATAAGAAAATATTTGCAATGAAAGGAGGACGGATATTCTTCGTAAGGTAATTATTTTCTTTCCTCAACACGAAATTCCGAGGTATTCAAGATATTTCGCAAATTCCATAGAGATCAAATAGTGTGAAAAAAACAAGACGCTGAGTTCAATGAGAAAAATTACCTGTGTAGCATACTTCGCCCACGATGGCCAGTTTCCTTCAATATTATAACAATTACATTAGGTGGTTATCTACTCGAGAAAAATAATACACTATATCCTTTGATGATTATCGCATTCCCTTCTCTCCATCAACCCTGAGGAGCTATTAATATTAATTAAGGGGCATGTTTCATTACCGAACAAGTTCGATCCTCCTCCGATTTTTTTAGGAACTGAGTTAAACAAAATAAGTACTGGAAATGGCCAATATTTTAAAATGCATATATCCATGGGAGAATTGTTTATGCAAAGATCGGGCCGAAGCGATAAGCGAACCGTAAATTTGGCCCCTTTCCAAGGCTGTCAAGGTTGCACATATTAATCCTCCTGGAGAAGCCAACTTAGCAATGGCAACAGATGACAAAACTTTAATGGATAAAGTATGTATTTGCCTTTGTTTAGTATGAACTCTAAAAAAAGGGAACAACCAATATCCGGAAAACTCCAAACCCCCAGTCGAGTAATGAAATCATATCTTTCACGAGATACCGCCCGGCGTCCGCCAAGATTTCTCCACGACGGAAAAATAAGAGAAGAGCGTTGAAGCCCCTCCCAGTCCCAGGCATGAGGTGAGGCCAATGGATTAAGAATTAATGGAAAGAAGAAACCCATCTGGATTTCAGCGAAAGAGGCGATGTATAAAAAACACACTGAGTCATTGAAAAATCGAGTTTGATGAGTAAAATCCACACCCATCTCCGCCGCCGCCGCCTCGCCCGTTCGACTATCGTGGTGGGCTGAATTTTCGCAATCATCTCCCGGGAACGCCCACAAGCGGATAAGGTGTGGAGTAAACTTTGCTTCCCGTAAATAAATAACGCACTCGCATCCGTCTCGGCCGTGACATGGCCACAAAGATAAATGAGAGATAATTAAAGGCGTCAAGGTGGGCATCCAAAGAATCCAAACTATTCTAATTACTCGGATGAGTTACTACTCATTAGAAAGATGATTCTTGCAAAAAAAAATCCGAGTAAATTAAAACATAATATCGAAATATGACTTCTAAGTTCTGGCATATATTTTTTTTAATAAAAGTTTTCTCGCCGGAATAGGTTTTAAAATGTCATTACACATAAATTAGGTACTTATTCAATATTTGACAAAAAATGAAAGAGAACCATACATATATAACGATTATTTGCCTAAAAAATGTAAGTCTTTTGTTAAATGCAAAAAAATAATTCAACGACACTGTAATAAAAACAACTTAATTCGAATATCTGAGTTGAGCTTCAATGCTTTTAACTATAGGATATAAAACAATAACTTCAATACTATTAGACTAATTGTTATCATGCTACATCTTATACTGAGACAGTAAGCCACTGCGCCGCATCAATATTGAGATCATTAATTCCATTTTTTTTAATGTGCTGAATGCTCGGCAAGGAGCGAAGATCGACTTGGAAATCATGCAAACAGTTTAATATTTACTCTAAACCGGAATTAGAACCGGACTTGAGAGAGCCCTTTGGATTTCGGATGAAATCGGAGAATCAATTGAATGTTAGTTTCCTCGCGTTGAGTTTTTTCGCATGACACGCGCTTTGACCATAGAACGGAAAGTTGGTGTGCTTCCACTTGATAGCCGTATCAAGCCGTGCTTAAGTGCGACTCATGTAAATGGCACCCATCACCGTTAATTTGTACTGGCAAGGTTACTTATATGTTCATTTTTGAACTGATACAACGGCGGTGGTAAACGGTTTCAGATTGAAAAGCAGTATGGGTTGGTGAACATAGTGATGACCTAATTTTTAGGAAATGATTAAGCCAACAATAAGCAAGGCTCGCTCGCGATTGGAAATCGACAGACTAATCTGTAAAATGAAGTGTAATAAGGGCAAATAAAAGCCTTAAACTCATATGCATCTACTAATTTTCATCCACATTCTTCACAAATAAATATATTTCACAACTAAACAATTACTACACTTAGAACACTAGATGACTTATTATATTATTTTAACTTAAATGCATTGAAAAATACTTGAAAACGCGTTTAATCAAAGTAAAAAAGGGATTAATTACGATTTATACTAATTTCCTCAATTAAGTGACCATCAAATAAGATAATTTCACTTCGGAGAGCTAAGTGTTACGAATCTATTCTTGAAGAACATAATAAAATGCATGGAAAAATGAAAAAAACAAAGAGTCTCTTCGATTCCGCAATTCTTACTGCCACACTTCTACCTACAATGGGCTTTATTCTCAACATTCCTTCGGTTTTTTCTTCGCTACATGATTACACTGAAGCCTAAAAAAATATTCAAATGACCTCGCCAACATTCGCATCTACAGAATTCTTACGAAGGCTTTCACGAGCTTATAAGATGCACATTTAACAAAAGGGCCGTCAGCGTTCAAGTCTTAAGACCACTTACCTATCACATCGACAAACTAGGGAAAAATGAAGGTGAAGCTAGGAAATAGAAATTAAATGATATAGGAAAACTATGGAAAACCTAGGAATAGGATAAGAGGTGCGAGAGCGAAGGATAGAGGGGATATTTGATGACAAAAAGGTAAAAACGTAATAATTAGGGAAATTAAGGTAAAAACGTAAAAGAATGTAGATATATTTCATAAAGGTATATTTTTTTAAACATATATTTCATAAGGCTTTAATTCGGAGCGTATCATCGCGGTATTTTAAATATAGATCCCATTCCAATCGTAGCATCCTAACATGTATAGCTTTTACCAATCAGTATCCTAAAATAATCCTTCGCCATTCTTTGTTTGAATGTACCTAAATGCGATACCGGAACGGGACCCTGATTGTAGAGGAAAGATGATACGCGTGGTTGTTTCTAACTAGAGACCTTTGCCATGTTGGTACGAAGGAATAAGGTAGAAATAAAAGCAAAGGATTAAGCATGGTAGAAGACGACATTGTAAAGAAAAATCCGAAAATGGTAGCAGTAGCGCACTGAAGACATGCAATTTAAATTGTTAAATATTGAAGGATAGTGCCTAGTAGGAGCTGAAGAGGATAAAAAAGATAATTTATTTTATACATTAGGACAGAAGGAGGAGATAAGGAGATTTTGAAGGCAGCAACGTAAAGAAGTGTGGGTTCTTGGCCTGTGGTGCTCAGAGAGCACTTAATTCTTTACAAGGTATGAAAAGACATTTCTCTCTTACGTTATTTAGTCCGAAAAACTGATCTCAAATCGGTCAATTACCAGCTTATATTTCTTTGACACACAAATTCTTATTCTTCCTTGTCCTATTATAGTGTCTATTGATCAAAATTGATTGAGCAAAAAATGTCCTTCCAAAAGTATTTTCAATGGCCCTCCGAAAGACCTGTCCATGTGTGACCCCCAGAGCATAAATTTTGCCCTCGTACGGTACGAGTTGAATAACAGACGAGCGACCGGTACATCCGCAAGCGAAGTTGTCGCTGCGTCGAGACCCTTAATAGACAGTGAGCACTTCGGATAACCCAAAAAACCTTGTCTAAGGTGTGGATTTCATCCTTAAGCCCGAATTTTTCGCCGAAAAGTACTCTCAGCCGTCACAGCATCTAAACCACAACGCCACGCCTGCGAATGAAAAAAGGAAACCTATTATTATTGCTTCGCCGATGGGTCCTCTTCCACGGATTCTGATCCCTATCTCTAAGAAAGGAAGCGATTCTTGAAATTATCTGTTCTCAACTGGTGGGCCGTGAACTAACTTAAGCAAGCCGCGAAGAGGTTTATTAAAAGCACCGTTAAAGCCCTAGATAGTAGAGAATTTTTATGAATAGGTGAAACTAGCTAACTCAGAGATTATATTGCAGAAACGTCTGGCTAAGTCAAAGCCAAAAAAGAGCGAGATTCGATGCCCAGCTAAAATTTTCGAAAAATATGTGAGTTAGGCATCGTCCAGCAATCACAAATAGGCTTTTACGTTTAAACTTCGAGTTGCATATTTCTTTGAAGTATCGTCCCATATGTTATGTGTTTACTCTAAGGAGAGAGCGCCTCGAGGGAAGCAGTTCGTATGGAAGGAGGTCACGCAATCCCTGCGTAAAATTTCACTTCACAAGCCAGCCGCAGGATGTAATTCTGACGAGCACATCCAATTGGCAGGGAGTTCTCTGCTCTTCCAAGCATAACCAACTGCAAAAACAATTATTTGTTAGTCAATATACGTTTATTCTGAGTTCAATTAATTCTTGAGTCAGTGCAATGTGTGCAAAATAGTTTGGAAAACATAGTAAATTTCGTTATAAATTATTTTTACCTTGACCATGATTTTAGTTCTACACGTCGCATCCACTGCGCTGTCACTCAAATTACTTTTCCGTGAGCATTGAACTTCGTCCAAAAAATCATCCTGCAGAAACATTAAAATTTTGGGTAAAATTACCAAGATCCTCTGTTCTTCAATGCCCTAAGAAATAAACCGCCAATAGTAGGGTGAATACGTATACAGCAACCTATAGCTACGCTACCATGAATCATCAATTTTTAAAATACAATTTCATCACGCTGAAAGCAATTTATTTGCTGTACCGTCAATGACTATGGGATGAAATATTAATCATATAGCAACGGACTCATTTCCTGATGCCGGAACACTCAAATGAAATCGTTTGGGTTAAATATATACTTAAGCTCAATTGCGAAGCTATAAAGAAAAACATCAAGCTCTTTGCTCATCAAGGAGACGAATGAAATTATTAATAAGCTTTATTAATACTAAGAATTTTATATTAATAAGGCTAGTGGGTCTCAATGCACAACTTTTTCTTGAAATATTGGAGAACAAATTGGAGTACATAGTTACGTAAAGAAATACACGTCCCCGAAAAAAAGGAAAATATTTGTCTCGGTACCGTAAACCAAATAAATAAATCTGTATCATCCCTATTAAACTATATCACCTTACTTTCTCACAGACTCAGGCAGGCAGGCTGGTAACGTGTAAGCCTAGCAAACCAAATTTTGCTGGCTTGAATCCTGTCACGGGCATGAATTTAGTATCTTGGAATAAAAAAGTCTGAGTCTATACGGTACGATGAAGCCTAACCAGTCGGTGCACTTACAAACCAGGGGTGTAATATGGTAATAGCATTTTATAAAATGTTCGTTGTTGTTGTTGCGGAACTCATTCACTGAAAAGTGCGGCTCAGAAAATGTACGAAACGTTCTTTTACTAAAATGTACTAAACATTATGTGGTCTGAAACACCATCCAATCAAAATAAGTACGATTTGCTCGGTATCCGACCGGTTTCCGACCTTAACTGTGGCAAGTGCGAGGGGTTTTGGAAAGGCAAAAGGAAATCACCTGGGATATAATAGAATGGGCTCGTTGGTTGGTTATTGGGGGGTGCGATCGGCAACTTATGTATTTTGCGCCATAGGTGGGTAGGTTGGTAGTGGTAGGGTCGGTCATTCGGGGAATGGAGGAAAGGTGGAGAGAATCCAGGATTAAGCATCAGCCTACTCTGAACGAAAAGCACCATAGGGGGCAAGAGAATTAAATGTGTCATCCGACGGATGGAGTACCCAACTTGAAGTGCTTTCCACATTGAACCCAAGTGAGGATTGGGATTCCACTGAAAAACCTCCGCCACCAAGGCGAGACTCGCACCTCGTGATGGGAAGCCCGTCTAGCCGCCACACAACCCGGGGATGATACAAACCCAAACGTATGTACAACCCGCGGCAATTTGTTCCCGATGCCCTTCTCCTTCTTTCCTGGCGTCACGTGAGTGGCAAACACCGCAGATATTCGAATGGGAATTGAGACGGGGAAGGCAAAGGAACAGGGTTGGCTGGGTGGGGCAGGAGGGGTCGGTTGAGGGTGGGAGGTGAAGAGGGGCGAGGAGAGGTGCGCCCATATGTGTAATTAGGGGCCCAACTGCCCGCGTGGCCCAATTTCCGCCAGCGGAAGGCCGGAAATCGTGACTGCCGCCCACAAAGATAGATGCCGCCGCTGCACTGGTTGAGCGCGGGCGCGTGCGGCGAGCCCCCTTCTGGGAAGAATTGTGGAGGCGTAGAAATCATAGCTGGGGGGCAGTGGGGGCAGCGGTCGGGAATGGGCGCGTTTTATGGAGAAAGATAGCAGGGGAAAGTAAAGACTGAGTGAATGTATTTGGGATAGGTCTGCCAAGAAACAAAATTCTAACCGCAGCATTCATAAATTTTAAGTCTTACCCGGGTTCAGAAAATTTGACTGAGTCCAAGTCCGTATTGGAATGGATCTGTAAGTTGATATTCGGGTCCACCACGAGGTCAAACCCATCTTTAAACTGGCACTCCATAGGTTTAAATTTCTACGAGATAAGGCAGCCGCGAAAAACGTCAGGAAGCGCTGAAAGGACGTTACGGATCCTGGTTTAACGGATTCTCCATTCTGAGAACTTCTTCAGATTTAGTCGAACAAGATCATGAATACAATCGCAGCGGTTGTTTCTTTTTTCGACTTGCTTACCCTTTTCCAGCTCTTTCCCTAGATTGCGCCCCAATTAATAGGACTTTCCGTAGCATGGAAAAAGCTTCCCACACTTCTACCGCCCTTCATCTTTCACTCACGTAGACCTAAAGCAACAACTATGCGACAATCTACCAAGGGCGCGCAAACCCAAGAAGGCAAACCGCTGGTCTTATAGCATAATCGTCAACTTTCGCTGGGGATGCCTTGGGGTAAGTACGATAACAATGTCATCCTTGGTAAGGGCGGAATGAGGACTGCATGCATGCTGCTGATAAGTCGCTAAGTAAACATGATTCTAGGCATTGTTCAGCAGAATTATCCAGACTAATGCATCGATATCATCTGCTCTGATACCACTAAGGTATTGAAATACTACTTGGCTTTGAAGATAGAATTCAAGCATACAAGAGACTATGAACCATGAATACCAAAAACAGGACGAAAAATAACGCGTATTTCAATGGAATGCAAAGAAAAGCCACACACCATTATCAAACTAGAAAGAGTTAGATAAACGTCAGAAACTTTTGACACTAGGAAACTTAAAATGCGTATTCGATCGGTTCATTTGGAAAAAACGAACATGTTGGGAAGGCTGTTGGAACATGATAAAAATGAGCTTATGAGCTGAGATAAAAATACCAGGACCCTCGAAAGAGGCATTTACATAATGAAATGGAAACTAAATGAAAGCAAGGAAGTCATTTGTCAAAAAATATTCGTTTTATAGGAAATGCAATCAACTGCGATGAGATGATCAGGTCTTTGAGATGGGGAAAAAGAGAAGGGTACAACAAATCAAATGGATACCGAGGAAGACTAGTTTGAGCATGAAGAAAGAAAGCAAGCGGAGGAAAGGGAAAATTTTAAAAAGGTAGACAAAACAGAACAGAAACTAAGTCGTGGCGGGAAGTTGACGGTGAACGTAGATGTAGAAGAGAGAATGCTAGAAAAGTGGAGACGATATAGGAAGAGACTAGGACATTTCAGACGACAAGAATGGAGGTAGACATAGCAAAATAACGGAGGAGGATGAGAACAGAGCATAATTTTTTTACGACACTAGGAAATATTTAATTTTAGGACTTGTGATTGATGAGCACATTCTAGTTTTTAGGAGCCATCCAAAAACTCTTAACGCGATGGTCAACCTGAAGAAAATATCCGGTGAAAATGATGATTCTTTGAGACGTGGCATTCGCAAGAAAAATCGAATCAGAGACGTTTCACGAAAGGGAATGGAGAAGATGTTTTGCCAAAAGAGAAGATGGATGGATGGAGGGGGAGGGGAGGGTGGGCGGGGGCGTTGCCACCACCACCACCCCATCGTCAACCGGCCACATCATTCCCTAAAGGCTGTCGAAATTGGAGGTTTTACGAATGCAGGCATAAATCGGCGGGAGGGAAAAATAAAATGAGAAGGAGAGAAAGAGAAGAAAACAAATGAACGATGGTTTACCTCTGCGAACCGATACGCCCGCGTTTTCCACCTCCCTCTTCCACCAACAACCCGGGACCGCGTTTACGAGTTGCAATAAATTCACGGCGGCTGCTCGTCCCCTCGCACATGCGATTATTCCACCGCTACTGCGATGCGCTGCTGGACCATCTGAAGGAGGAGGAAAGACGCACGCGTTGGATGGAATTCTTCAAGGGCTGGGTACAACGCCCAAAAAGGCGTTTTTAGACCGCCTTTTGAAGTTTTCATTGCCACGATTGCATGCTAGAAGGTAAAAAAAATTGTTTACTCCATTCGGATATTAATACATGGATCATAATAATAATGAACGTATAATATTATATGGATGTAAAATATGGATCAATAGGATAAACTTTTGTTTGCATAGGTGTTCCTAATCATATCGGAAAGAAAAAAATCGCAAACGCTTCGCACTCGAGCTTTTCGGATCGCTCGTCCTATCTTAGGAAATCACAGTGTTTCCTTGAGATGACACGCACAGCAGATCCCAAGGAGATGCGCCAAGCTGGGAAAAGCCCTTAAAACAACGTCCCGTTTCACACACAAGACTTCACAAGCGTCCCTCCTCTTTGCCACGAAGGGCTTTAGAACGAGGAGGGGTCGAGGCAAATGTGAGGTGCGTGTATTAGAGTAATGATGATGGTCTCGAAGTGACGAAGGACACGAAGATAGAGCTCATCCATTTTGGAATTTCCTGATCACAATTTACCCGTGTCAGTGCAGGAGAAAGTCTGCTGTGGCAATATCGCAAAAAGAAATGATTCAGATGAGAGGAAAGCATGTCAGAGATGTGGGATAATGCTGTAGTGTCTTCCTCCAGAGGTCCCTCCGAGAGTCCTTCGGTATATTTGTCCCCTCTTCAACGCTTGATTCGTCCTTAGTGACCTCTAATTCTCAGCTAGTGAGTACCACCAAGTTTCGCTATACACGTCACTCCCTTCAACATAAATAATTCCATGTAGCACGCACGCCCGGGACTCTAAGCGGTTTAAGGTGGCCAAAGTGGGACTACCACTTTCAAAGCGGCCATGTTCTCTCAATTTAGTACCCGACACTTTTTCCTTGCGCCTTTTAACGAGACGCTTTTCCCCATCCTTTAAACACCCCATCACTTGCCGTTAGTACAAATATCTTTACGTCAGCGCACAAGGAGCGAGCTGCGGATGATGTGAGAGACAAGCCCAATAAACCCGTTTCAGCGTCCATTGGAACGCGAATGAACAACCAGCAAATGTTTACCACTTAATGGACAAAGTGTAAGATGTTCGCGCATTCGGCCAATCCTTATCTCCAAAGTAAGAAAAAAAAATCAACCACCAGGAGTGAAGTGTGTACTTTCCTAACTCCTTCAGTCCTGAATTATTTTCGTTTTGCGAAAAAAATTATTTTTTCCATTGCATATTAAAATAATATAAATACTTATAGTAAGTTTTATTCCCTTTCAAGCATTAACAAAACAGTTAGCCGATGTACAATATACTGTAATATTTGTACTGTAATAAGAGTAATACTGTAACTGTATACCAACCTGGCGTTACCAACCTCGCTATTGCGACGATTGCCCTAAAATGAATGCTTCAGTAGTAACCTAGTAAGTTAGTGACAAATACGACCTATCCACACCAGCGGTAAATAGAAAATATTATCTAATTTAATTTGTATTAGGGTTCATTAATGTCTTTCCCAGTAATTCAAACTTTACATCTCAATTCTACGTCCCACTGATCTTCAGGTAACATTTTTGATATTAGTCAAATCTACTTAATATCTAATATTTTTATGCTAAAAAAAAGTATTCGCATACATTATAAATTTACTTAACCGAAAATCGGTCGGATATGACGCGAAATTTATATATATTTACTATGAAAAAATCAATGCTACACTGAATGCACAAGCAAAAGTGATCAATGCATAAAATGCTACTCTATTTTTTCAGTAACATTACTGCATTCCTCATTTTCTGTCCAAGTGAAAAATATTAGTGAATGCATGCCTATAAGTAGAATTTCCAAACAGGATGCCTTTGCAATTTTCTGACCAGCCAAATGTAGGTGATAAGTATATGGATAAGTGGGCCCATACCTTTATCCATGAGTTAAAACGTAATGATTTATTCCTCCAAATCGACATAAACGAGAATTTTTATTCTTAATGCCTTGTTCAGGTGTAAAATGTGTTTAAATGCAAGACATTTTTATCCCCTTCGAGAACTATCTATACCGTGCCTTCCCGTTATTCTGTCAAGTGATTGAACTAGTTCGGTTAATCCAAAACGAAAAGTATAAAAACGGTTTCTTCAGCTAGGCCACCTGCAACCTCTTTTTTTTAATCGGAGACGTTATTTTATAGGCGTTCGAGGAGATAAGGAGGGAGACCGAGGGTAGACTTCAGCCGGAGAAAGATATATGTATCCATATAACCAGGCAATGGGACCGGATTTCTTGTAGTTCATCTGTTTCCCACAGTTAAACCGAATGCTGATAAGGATATGAAGTAGACTGGTCGCCGAATTAATGTCGTGTGTGGCTGAATTTTGTTTCGTGATTTCTTCATCGACGCACAATCTATCATTGACGTTCATTTCCCGCATTGCCCCCCTCCCCCATCCCAAAAGCAACAAAACACAATATAAAGTGACGCAATATATTCCTCGCGAAATATTCGCTGAACAGTAAAGCTCAGTGATAAACATTTTTGGTTCCTCTCGCATGGATAAATAGAGATTGTGTTTTTTTATATATATGGTCATATGCTAAAACAATCGAAGACACTGCTCCCCAAGATGTTGATTTACTCGTAACATGGGACTAACACCATGGGACTATAACACCGAAATAAATGCTTTAATAATTTTGTAATCGTCTCATTACTTTCAAGGAGTAAAAACAACAACAAAATTTAAACATTCACGGATGCATATACCACCGTAAATCTTACATTACTGGTTAATTGTAACTCTATTGCACAATGTTAATCACAAAATAAAACATAGGTTAGTTACAAAATAAAATACCAGAGAGATATGATATTTGGATAAGAAACCACGGAGGCCAAGTACCTAGGAACGCGTTTGGCCTTTTCTTTTTCCCGAAGTCTATAAATCGGTGGCTTCTTAATGAGGTCTGATATAAGTCATACTCTTCAGCTATAAATAATGTTTTTAACATACGTCTGATCGGATCAGTATCAACTTATGTTAGAAATTCATTCTTTTTGCCTGGTTTAAAGAGAAAAATCAGGCCACTTCTGGAATGGATTACGGATCAATGAGAAGAAAATAGATGTAAGACTTGGAGTATTAACTTTCTTGGCATCATCCGTGGTAGATAAGAAATAAAATATCACTCTTGCCGCAATTCAGAAAGTAGAGGAGCACAATATTCACAGCCATTGATAATTTCTTCGTCGAGGTGTTACTCCGAAGATTAATCACCAGCTGAAATACCTCGCTAGCATATTTTGAAAATAAAAAAAATCGGTCGGGTGTACAAAAAGAGTGAAGCACCAAAGAGAAGGGTGCACTGTAAAACCCTGGTGCGTAAAATACCTCCACCCAAGGAAAAACAAAAAAATACGAGAAGGCTTTCTTACGCGTTTTCTGAACGGGGGAACAGAATGCAGTTTGAGGAATGCAGTCGGGTTTCGGAACATGCGGCGATAAAGCAAAAGACCTCGCGTTTTTTAAGGGCTAAAACAGGCGTAAATGGCGGTGTATGAAGGGGAGGAAGGGTAAAATAAAAATGCCAAGGTGAGTTTAATGAGGAGTCCGAAAAGGGTACTGAGATGGACGGAGGGTCGACGAGGAAGAGAAGGAATTCGGGGACGAGAGATAGAGAGAGAGGAAGGAAGGAAGGGTCGAAGAGCGACAAAAGCACGACCACCACAACCACGGTGCGTGAGCAGCAAGTCAGGGCAAAGATTATGCCAGGTCTGCACTTTGCCTGGTTGTGGCCAGGTCTCACAGGCCACTCATGATGAGAGGAATAGTGAGTGGTCAGCTCACAGTCCGCAAGCTGGAGTCTCCAAAAGCCGTGATGCACTAAAAATTAGGTGCCTTTGTTCTTTCCAATCCTTCTTCCTAAATGAAATAAATAACCGAGAACATATCGTGAGGAGGTCGTGGGGGGCCCATTGAATAGGTGTGTGTTCCACGATGAAACGGTGGATCCGACATTCAAATATGCCAGACTTAATGATAAAAGATTCCGAAACCTGAAATAAGAACGCAATTTTTTTAGGATACCGGGACTAGCCACGGTATAACCTTTTACGAAGTCACCCGCAAATGCACATCAGACGATCCCGGTCAAGGCGATTGATTTTTCATCTAAAGGAATATCGCGCTGAAAGAAGAAAATTGCCCTAAACAATTGACCACCAGCACTTTCCAGTTTTCACGGTCAACTTGGGTTTCGAGTGCACACACTGCCGAGGTTGAATCGCACCGCAGTCTAACTTAAAAGACTATTATGCTGAGGCAACATTATCTCCATGCCCTACGTGGGATTCGGATCCAGGGCAATCGGGTTGCCATGACCACAAAAGGATCTCAATAATCTTCAACCATCATACTAATATATATAAATTGAATGGTGTCTGTCAGTCTGTGTGTCCGTCTGCCTGTCTGTCTGTTGCTCAATCACGCAAAAACTACTGAACCGATTGAGCTGAAATTTGGCATGTAGTAAGAAAATGTATCTGGATGTAACATTTAACATATTTTTAACGGATGGCTGAATATATGAAGTTTATAATTCTTTCAATCGATTTTCTTTTACGTTTCGTAATTGTCTGAATATTTTCTTTTTTGCTGAAAAATCTGACATTTTTCTTATTGATCAACAATAGCATATTTCCTTGACAACCAGAGATTTGAATTTCAAAGGATATTCACGCATCTGGCATTTAAGTTTTCGAATGTCTGTTTCGGAACTTCAATCTGTTTTATGATGGCGGAAATTATAATGACGTCACTCCATACTTCTTATCCGAAAGATGAACGGATATTCTGCGCAATGAATGACATCGGTGCATGAAAATTGGTAAGTGCACTAAGACTGATCACCATAGATTTTTAATTGTGTGACCAATGATTATGATTTAGAAACCAATTATTATAGCTACCCATTATGCCGAAGGCGTAGTCCGGGTATTGAAGGATTCATAGGAAAAATAAACATGGCTGCTATTGAAAATGCTCCTTTTGACGTTGTCAATCGCTGGATTATACTCTACTCTCCTATCCTGATTAAGATACTCAACGCACATATCAACGTTGAATTGCGAAACTCAATTCATTGAATGCAAATACATTTATGTACACAAGGAAAGTGATCAAGCTGTTAATCACTCAGGAGACGGCTAAAGAGAACCGGAGGGACGAGGTGACCATCTATCAACCTGGGTGCTATTTCAGTAGAAATAAGTCTTCGTGGCCCATTTTTGGGTTTCACGTCCATTAAAGAGGACAAACAGTCAGTCAACTATCCGTGCACATGGTAAACGAACGAATTACAACGATCACAACATACAAGATAGGTTACGAAGTCCTCAAATGATCATCCTGACTGTGTTCTTCAGGCTTTGTGATTTACTTATAAAATACGGTCAATGTTTTTCACACCCGTTGAATTTCAACGGGTACCTTCAGCTAGTCATCATACTAATATATAAAAATTGAATGGTGTCTGTCTGTCTGTCCGTCTGTCTGTTGCTCAATCACGCAAACACTACTGAACCGATTGAGCTGAAATTTTGTATGTTGTTAGAAAATGTACCGGGATGAAACATAGGCTATATTAAAAATCTGTCAGGGCCCCCAAAGGCCCCCCCTGGGGGTCGCTTGTGGTCCATGCTAAGCATTGGGTTTGGTGCAGTGGTTTTATTTTTTGCTTTTATAAATTACTTTTACTCAAGATAGAGGGCTGGAATTTTTTTTATCGGATGGCTGAATGAATGCAGTTTCTAATTTTTTCATACGATTTTCTTTTACGCTTCGTAATTATCTGAATATAATATTTTTTGCTAAAAAATCTGACATTTTTCTCTTTAATCAACAATAGCATATTTCCTTGACAACCAGAGATTTGAATTTCAAAGGATATTCACGCATCTGACATTCAAGTTTTCCTGCCGGCCCGTAGAAAGAAAATTTGTATAAGAAGGGCCCAGAGTCTCAAGGGCCCCATGATAGATTGCTTTGGGGGGTAATCGATGAATTCAATGCATATTTACAGGTATACTCTTCAATGTCTATTCTCAAAGTAGCAATCATAAGGGACTGCATACGAGAGAACACTTATGTATAAAACGATACACATAAAGGTATTAAACGTGGAAGAATATTTACGTGCAGCGAATAATAATGTTAATAATGCCTCTGTTGCTACAACAAATACGGTGTCGTTTATATTCATATTTAGAGGACAAACAGTCAGTCAACTATCCGTGCACATGGTAAACGAACGAATTACAACGATCACAACATACAAGATAGGTTACGAAGTCCTCAAATGATCATCCTGACAGTATTCTTCAGGTTTTGTTGTTTTCTTATTAAATGAGTTAAATGTTTTTCACATCCGTTGAAGTTCAACAGGTACCTTCAGCTAGTACTAATATATAAAAATTGAATGGTGTCTGCCTGTTGCTCAATCACGCAAAAACTACTGAACCGATTGATCCGAAATTTTGCATGTAGAGATAAAATGTACATGGGTTGAACATAGGCTATATAAAATAGCCCTCAGGGCCCCCAAAGGCCCCCCTTGGTGGTCCATGCTAAGCATTGGGTTTGGTGCAGCTGTTTCATTTTTTGCTTTTTAAAAGTATGTACATACTTACACTCAAGATAGAGGGCTGGGATTTTTTTATCGGATGGCTGAATAAATGAAGTTTCTAATTCTTTCAATCGATTTTCTTTTACGCTTCGTAATTCTTTGAAAATCATGTTTTTAGCTGAATAATCTCGCATTTTTCTCTGAAATCAACAATAGGACATTTCCTTGACAACCAGAGATTTGAATTTCAAAAGATATCCACGCATCTGGCGTTTAAGTTTCCTGCCGGCCCATGATAGCACGTAAAAAGAAAATTTATATAAGAAAGACCCAGAGTCCCAAGGGCCCCATGATAGATTGCTTCGGGGGGTAATCGATAAATTCAATGCATATTTGCAAGTATATTCTTTAATGCCTATTCTCAAAGTAGCTCTCATAGGGGAACTGTATACGAGAGAACAATTATGTAGTAAACGATTCACATAAAGGAATTAAACGTGGAAGAATATTTACGTGCAGCAAATAATAATGTTAATAATGCCTCTGTTGCTACAACAAACACGGCGTCGTTTATTATACTTTAATACTCAGGTGTATTACACGTAGTGGAACCATCTGCCTCTCATGATGATTGCGAACTGTTTTTCCATTCCCTCATAAGCTTTACGAGTTATTTATATATACTTAAACGTGTTCAAAAGCAGTTAACTTACATTCACTCAATCATCGAGTTGCCTATTCGAGTCTCTCACTTGTCGCTGTGTTTCCCCTCCTTGGACTTAAACATATAGCCATCAACATCCCTAATAGAAAAAAGAGTAACCTTTCTAATAAATCTTCTTAAGAAAGAGGAATGTCTTCTTTGCAAGAAAATGAGTTCTTGCATGAAAATCGACAAAGGTTAGACTTGGATGCTCAAAGACATGTCCACCTCCACCAGCGATCCAATGAGAGTATCCCCGTGGTGTTTCTCGTGTTACGCTAAGAACCGCACAAATATCATCCTAACCTAACCTACGGACGGGTTCTTTAACATTTAAATCTGGTTCAAATATAGATACATCTGTTTCAAAACTCTTCTCTGTTTTAAGATGGCGGAAACTATAATGATGTCACTACATGCTTCTCACCCGAAAGAAGAGCGGAAATTCTGCGCAATGAACGACATCCGTGCATGAAAATCGACAAGTGCACTAAAAATCACCATAGATTTTTTATTTAACAATTAAAACCAATGATTATGGCTACCCTTTATTCGAAGGCGAAGTCCGGGTGATGTAGGATTCATCGGTGAAATAAACATGGCAGCGGCTGGAAATTCTCCTTTCGACGTTGTCCACCTCTGGATTGTACCCTACTCTCAAAATATGATAAGATACTCAACGAAATTATGAACGTTGGATTGCGCAACTAAATTCAGTCTGCAAATATATTTATATACTCAAAGGAATCGATCAATCTGTTAATCATTCAGAATACGGCTCAAGAGAACCGGAGGGACGATATGGGCATCTATTAACCTAGGTACTATTTATTAAGTAGTAATGAGTCTGCGTGGCCCATTATTGGGTTTCCCGTGCAAGAAAGAGGACCAAAAGTCACTGATCTCTCCGTGCACCTGGAAAACGGTCAGCGAACCATTGATTTTCATTACGATTGCGAACAGTTTTAAGACCAATACCCGCATCATAAAAAATACGAGTTCTTTACATATGTTTAAAAGTGTTATATTGCAGTAAACGTACATTCACTCAATCACCGCGTTGCCTATTCAAGACTCTCACTCGCCGCTGTGTTTCCCTTCCTTGGACTCAGGGGCGGATTAAGGTGGGGGGGGGGGGGGCGCCCCCCGCAATTCCCGGGAAAATAGAAAAGATGGTAATCATTAAGGTGGTTCTCCAATGCAAGTTTTTATTTCACCAGCTCAATATACAATGTTTAAATATAATTGCAATGTGGTGTAAAACCCGGGAGACCTGCATCTGCACAAGATTGGCATTATTTTCATCGTTTGTAAATGTTTTTCAAATGTGATTAGAGAGCTTTAATCAATAATTTATCACATATACTTTTTAATATAGCCACACCAAAACTACGTTCCAAGCACTTCATTTCTTTTAACTTTCCGTGGGAGGTCCGCCCGGACCCCCGTTTAGTTGAGAGGTATTGCATACCCCCCCAGGCGCCGCGGAAAGTAGTGAACCGCTCCCCCCCCCCCAAAACAACGACCTTAATCCGCCCCTGCTTGGACTTAGAGATAAATCCATTAGCATGCCTAATAGAAAATAGAGTAATCTTTTGAAAACATTTTCTAAATCAAGAGAAATGTTTTCTTTGCGAGAAAATGAGTCCTTGTGTGAAAAACGACAACAGTTGGACTTGGATGCTCAAAGACATGCCCACCAGCGATCTCATGAGAATCTCCCCGTGGCGTTTCTCGGATTACGCTAAGAGCCGCACAAATTTCATAGTAACCAAACCTACTGACGGGTAACCAGCTATAATTCTGGTTCAAATATTGAACCATCTCTGCCGAAACTTCTATCTGTTTTAAGATGGCGGAAATTATAATGACGTCACTACATGCTTCTTACCCAAAAGAAGAACGGATATTCTGCACAATGAACAACATAGGTGCATGAACATTTGCAAGTGCACTAAGAATGATCACCATAGATTTTTAATTTTGTAACCGATGATTATGATTTAGAAGCCAATGATTATGACTACCCTTCATACCGAAGGCACAGTCCGGGTAGTGAAGGATTCATAGGACAAATAATGGTAAATGTTTTCGAATATTAAATCTGCAAACAATGAAATATAATCTAATGAACTTTTTCCGAGAGAGGACGGAGAACTGGACAGGGGACTTGAAGGTCGGCGGGAGTGATGACAAGGAGGGGTTGTCCGAGAGAGGGAGTGGAGGTAAGATGGTTGGGCGTCACTTAGGCCTCCTCCTATCTAAGGCGTTGCAATGGGGTGCTCTGCTAGAGGGAGGGAGGGGGAGAGGACAGCGGGAGGGTCACTCCTAGAGGGATCTCTGGAACGCATGCGAGGAAGAGGCTGAGAGATTCGGGTTAGTGTGGGCATTGAAGTACTGGCTTCCCATTGCGATGGACCCGAGTTCGGATCCCAGTGGAGGCAGATTTTTTTTCGCAGGAATCCTTATCCCTATTGGGAGGTGCTTCGTGAAGAGCGTTTCAAGTGAAGATCACCTTCCGTCGGATGGGACGTTAAACTCTAGCCCCCTCGCCAAGAGTATAACTAATCGGGATTTTCTTCACCCTTACTCCACTCCCAATGTAATCCTGCCCTTACCAACCTACCCACCTGTTCCTAAATGACCTCAGTTGCCGGTCGCCTCCCAAAATATGTACCAAACCAGCGTTAGATGGCCGGCCAAAGAGCGGGTTACGACGCGGAGGTCAAAAACCAGGGGACGCATCTAATGTTGGCAGTATTTTTGACTTCGTCATTAAATAGTTTCGTAGAGTCTGGCTTCTAATACCAAGGGTCCGGGTTCGAATTCCAGAAGTTGAGGAGATAATTCATTGGAATACCGATCCCTAATTTAGAGCTTTTCGGAGAGCACCGCACGAGTGATAATTTATATTGACTTGCACATTCAATGCAATAAGTTTCTAAAACTAACCTGTGAAGAATTTACTTTTAAGGTTGTCACACGTATTATTCATATTATGAAGAATATTTTTCGGCTTCTAAGTCATTTTTAAAATGTTTATTGTTCATTTTATTCTCTCTTCTCTGTGCTTTCAAATAGAATGAAATTTTAAAAAATCACAGAGAAGTCGAAAAATATTCACCATCACAAAAGTGCGCACCACCACGTAACTTTTTTGTGACTGTAATAACCGATAGAATAATAATTATAACGTATTCAGAAAAAAATCGACATTTGTTTTGCAAAAAAAAAGCCATTCTTTGACCATTTGTACCATATTTGAATTTTTTATAACTCCAATTTCCAGAGTTGCCTGGGAAAAATAAAAATAAGTGCACAGGTGTCCATGAAACAATGAAATGGGGACTTGAAACTGATGCATCTCAAATATTTATCTATATCGCAACTCTCGGCCACCGGAGGATGGTGAAAAGTAGTATTATGCAATATTGGAATATATCAATTACTCAAAGGTTTCAGACTTAACGACGTGGAAATTCATTTTCAAAGAGAGAGAGAAAAACGTATCTTTCTACTGATATTTAGTTATTCTAGGAAGAGGGAACAACTAGTCTTAACGCATTGGCGTAACTGAAGATAATGCCTATACGTTGAAACTAGATGCACATTTTACATGGTACTAATACATGTATTAGTACTATGAACTTGTACCTACATTAATTAAATATCGGCGGAAAGATACGTTTTTCTCAATCACTTCGATATCGGATGCTATAATATACGCTAACGCGATGATACTCGCAAATGGAAAGATGGCGAACCTCGTTGACACCCCAGGAGGCGATTCTATTTCGAGAATCCATTACGAAGTCATTTAATTTCAAAGTTTGCGTAACATCGATTGATCGGGTTTCAAATCCCGGTTTGGGCGAATTATACGCAGTAAAATTCTCCATGACAAAAAGACTCATCCAAGACTACGCGTTGTCTTTAAACTGGCCCTGCCATGTCATACAACTCTTATTCACTCTCTTCTCAAAGGTCGGAGTTGGGTTTTACGCAATACAGGGTAGACGGGTCTGTGCAAGTCAAAGTTACAGTGGCGTAGCCAGGTTTTGGGTCTAGGGGAACAGAAAAATTTTAGGGGGCACCGACTCGTAAATTACCAGTATATTAAACTTTACATATTTTGGTGATGCAATAAGCGGATGGGTTTGTACAAAATATGACAATTGACAACGTATTATGCACATTTATTTATACGTACATGGGACTTAAGAGTGGAAACATTCACAGACTTAGGGGCGCCAGAACACGGGGTGGGGGCATTCGCCCCCCTGCCCCCCCCCCCTCCCTCGCTACGCTACTACATAGGTACTTAAAAGAGGAGTGGTTCATTGAGATGAGAAACAGGCATTCATAAAACGAAAAAGACAAGAAATATGCAAAAGCAAAGGAATGCAAGGGTATTACAAACGGTTTAATTCAGTCGGCGCAGTTATTGTGTATAAGGTCGAGTTTTCATCTTATGCTAAAGCTGGGAACTCATTTCCTTACAGTTCATTTAAATATACAAGAGTCGTTATAATGCGTAGCATGAAGTAGTTTGTGTATATTTCTTAAGGCAAAGAATTCACTTCGCGCAGCATTATGAATGGCCACATTATGTATTTTAGGTAATTTAACGCATTTAAAAAAACTAAATTTATGAAGAAGGTAATTATCTTAACTTATCATTCCATTCCCAATATAACTACACAGATGCTGTAGTGTAGCATATGAATTTTCATTTAAAACCACGCAATACACTTTTAATATCGAGCTTAAATAAAAGAGAGTTGGGTTGCGATGATACAAAGGGTGATAGTTGTGGAATATATTGATTGTTTGAGAGAAGATAAAAATCGATCAAACCACTTAAAAACCGTGGAAACAAATGAAGGAGGACTCCAGGATGGCAAGGAAAGAGAAGGAGCGGAGGAAGAATGGGAATGAATAGGGAGGGAGGGAGAGAGAGAAAAGGAGGGGAGCTTAGTGGACCGTATGGTATAAGATTGGCTAACCTGTTGCAAGGAACTGCGCTTGGAGATGAACCGTTACGCAGAGTAGCCTCCGAATTGTAAATTCTGGTTCCTAACTCCCAAGGAGTGCTGCAATTCCTTCTTCCCCCTTCACCTCCCCCCCTTCCCACTCCAACTGACAACCCTTCGCATCTTGCCCCCCCTCTAGCCCTCTCGCGGTATCTTACAGCTCCTCACGGACAGGGAAAGGTATTACGGCGAGTTCACAAAATGAGGGGAAGGGGTTGGCCGATGCCCGATTGACTCGTCAGAGAGTCAAAGCGCGTGTTTCCGTGGAGTGCATATCAATTACCTTGTCTCTCCGCCACTCAGAAAGGGAATGCCTGCTCTCATACCCGGGTGAAAACACTTGCAATACGATAACATTAGTATTAATATAATGTATCCATGCATTCTCTATGAAAAGAACGAAATAAAAGCTTACATTGTTTTAGTTTTTCTCCCACGCTGAATGTGCCATCCCAAAACCCAACGATCATGAGCCAATGTCGCTCAAAAAACTCAACATTCAACGTGATTGTATTAAAAATAATAAATAAAAAGTAATTTACAGCCATTTGAATGATAATACGAGAGAATTTTCTGAGCTAATATTTATTATGAGAGAAATTTTGATTTTTATGCTAAAGGTAAAACTTACTAAAACGCCAAAAAGGCTTCAAGAAAATTAGTAATCTCACTGACGCCAATGACGAGCTATTGGCATCGCATATTAAACCATTAATTATTTTAATGGTTGAATGTGATCACTCCTCACTCATTCCAGCACCTTTGATCTTTGTTTGTTCTCCTCTGCTCATATATTATCTCGCACGTCCTTGTTTTTTATCGTTCCTCACAAACCATGCGGTTACGAGGCTCGTCACATAACTGCTCTGTTTATTGCTCCATCAAATGCAAATGCTAAATATCTAACCTTAGCAACTACGATTATCTATGTTAGAAGGTATAGCCTCTTCAAAAACCCTAAAACTATTGAGATCTACTGGCCATAAATTACGGAATAATCGTTTTAAGTTGTGAAGGGCCTAAAATATACGTTCCACAGTAGCAAAAGAACTTCTCAGCACATTATTGCTGCGGAAAGAAAATCTTGTCTCAACCCGCCAAGGGTGATGGTTATACTCCGAAATCCTGATCTAAATGAGCAAACGACCCAAGAGAAATTAATAAGAATGGCTTAGCGGAAAAAGGATAATGACTTTTGGACGAAATAAAGGAATATCCCGACACTTCTGACCGCGGATTAAAAGCAGTTGCCAGCCATTTTGAGGTAAAGGTCGGCTTCTCTTCAATTCCCCCCATCATATTTTGATTATCATCTCCCGATTTTCCACATCAGTTCATCTAAAATCGGACTATTTGATACCTGATCACTGGAGGCAGGCGGTGGACTCACTGACGGAATTTGCAATGAGCAACACAGCATTTGCTGCACTTACAATGATTCTACAAATTTCACATTGACGTGAGGAGTATATGTTCAAAATATTGTGGAACTAGTCGCCACAGTAACTTACGCCAAGTCACCCGCTGAACTGAATTCACAAGTCGGCGTAAATAACGACGAAAAAAAGCATTCCCTGGGAGTTTACGGTGGAATAGGACACGAGTAGATTAGTTGGTGAAAAGTACTAAGTCCTAAATGCGGTGGATATGTGTTATAATCCCAGATTATGATTTCTGTGAAGAATATTAAACATTCAATAACGTATGCTAAGAATCATACCTATACTAGAATATAAAAGTTCTCATGCATAGTGTCATTCCAAAATATATATATTCATTATGATTTAATCTCACTTTTTTAGTTTTCGGTCTATTACTTCTGAGGCAATGGTATTTCAAGTAAATGCGCTACATGTAGACCTGTTGTAAGCGTAGGCTTAATCTTATGACCATAAACGAGATAAAGACCTATTTCTGAAAGAAAAACGGGGGTGGAACTCGTAGTAAATATTCTTAAGGTCGCAAGGAAAGCTTTTGGATCTCACTGGAGTAGAATCTAATATCTTTTTCATTTTAAGTGTTTTTTACTTAGTTTGAAAGAGTTATATGCTATGCAATGAAGTTAGTTTATGCTATGCAATGCAATGGTAGGAATTATGAATAGCTAAGAGAGGCAGCATAGAACAGAGCAGCATGAAGGGAGCAGTTCAGATGAATCTGTCGGAGGACAGATCCACCAAAGAAGAAGACGCAATGCATATTCTTCCGATTAATTTCTCGTCTACAAATAAGCTTTGGATAAAATAATTAGTGCTATTTTATCCCCATGCAAAGGGGCGTATCGCGGCACTTGATCATGCGTTTTGTAGATCTGCGGGGGCCCTGTTATCCAAATCACCAGAAATGTCACCGAAGGAATCTTTTATCGATAGGTACGGTCAAAATGTACGTTATTTTAAGACTGACCTACAATTCCCGCACTAAGTTCAATCACTGATTAGCAACTGTACTAGAACCAAATGGGTTGCGCGAGATAACAATGTATCCAAGGGTCGGAACTCTGGAGTTGAGTGTCTTGCACAAGGTTTGTATACATATTATTCATCCTAACATAATTTCCTAATCCTAATTTTCCCGGCGTCGGTGGGGGCGAGGTAAAAGCCATCACTTCGCCGTGGGAGATGTAGATATGTATTAATAAAATGCATGCATGTGAAATTACACCAAAGTAAACGGGATCGCGTGTTCTCTATGAATGAGTAAATTACTAATTATCTACATGGTACGCATGAAATTCCGGCAGCGGATGTATCGTTACTCATAGCCTTCACTTCTTTCCAGAGTAAACCTGTGGCTCCAGAGGCGGTGACACGGGCCACGATGGCCCAAGCGACAAGGGAGAAGGAAAGACTCTCCCCATCACTCACCATGGGGACCACGACCGCCGCGCTGGCACTGATTGTTGCCACGATCGCCTCTTTCTCCTCCGCCTCCTCTGCCAGCACCCTGAGGCTCAGCGGCCGCCATCTGCCAATACCGCTCCTCGAGAGAAATGCTCTCAGGAATAAATACGGTAAGTTGCTAACCGAGTTGGGGGTGTCCGAGAGTTTGGTGAGCTGTAGGTATTTCTTTCTAGCTAACTTTGAAATCGTACCTTTTGATCTGGTCAAATGGAGTTCTTTTTACTTTCACGGGCATGGGAAAGTAATTTCTTCCAAAGATTCGAATTTGACATATCAACAACAAGTTATCGCTATTTCCGGAATCATGTGTGTGTCGATGTCGGTATCGATGTGAGTGTGTTATTTATATTTGATGAGCACGATTGCTTAATAAATAAAAAAATAGTTAGATCAGTCTGAAAAATAAACTAAATTTCACTTGTAGCTGTCTTTAAAGCGGTTAAAAAACCGGTAGCTATATTTAAAGTGACATTTAAATTTTAATAAAGCAGTTAAATTTAAACGAACATCACTTGCTTTAGAGACATTCGAATGTGCGATACGCAGAGACAAATCAATCGCCTGGAATGGGATCCGAACCCCTGAGCTCAGAGTTCTTTCCCAAACAGCCTCTCGATAGTGTAACTAGTTAAAACATCTGGCACGGGAGATATGGCATCTCATCTCATTCTTGGCGAATGATATTTTTTTACTATGAATTTCGCACATTCGCGGCAATGAGAAGCAAAGATTTTTAAAGGAAAATATCCAACGGAAGGATTTAACTGGGGGAGCCATCAATGCCCATTATTTTCCCAATTAATTTTATCAGATGTATCAAATCAGTCTATTCGATATTTTGATAGCATAGATTTTGAAATTGAAGAAATTGTGGCTCACAACAACTTCTGTATCAATTTTTTCCCTTGTGCATAATCATGAAGCTTAAAAGATTGAGTAGAAACGTTTCCATGTGTAAGGTAAAACGATTTTGAGTCACGATGCTTTACAAAGGGGGGACATAAGTCACTATTTAGTTCAATCAGAGTTGGCGGAGCAAAACAAAATATTGCACAAGCGCCACTCTAATATTTATTTTTTCCAAAGAAAACTCACCGTCAAATCTCGACAGGAATACACATACACCTGAGGTTGTTTGTGCTTGTCCATTGAATGAATTGTATAAAAATGATATATGTTCCACAGGACTAGGTCCTTGAACAATAAAATTAATAATAATACAACGGAACGCCAATACAGGGAAAACGCGTAGAAAAATAATTTTTTACCTAAATGGAAGTAATGAAATAATTAAGAGGGAAAAATTGCAAGTAAGGGCCAAAAAGTTACTTCGCAGAAATATGATGCCAGTAAGAATAATCATGCATGTGCGACGCGGCATAACAAAATTAAATACTAAACTAGATGTAATCTAAACTATTTTGAATACACTAACCAAAGAGGATGAGGTAACCGACTTATTATAATTATACCACACATTGACTGCTTCACACATTATTATTTACCCGCAGTGGGAAATCACTAGAGGCAATATTATTGTTTTCTTTTCCAATTCAACCGCCTGAATGTTCACAAATCTCCATGGATTGAATAATTCTTAAATCGATAGATCATCGCTCCGTGTACTGATGATCACAAAAACGTTTGGTCGGGCTAACAGATAGAATACAATTTTAATAAAAGTTATAGTCATAAAACATTAGTGATGTAGCCACTTACTCTTCGGGACCGTTACTTTCTTTTCTGTACTCATCAAAGAAACCTCCTCAAATGTCTCATATAAATTTGAAGAGGTTGAGAATGTAGAAAAACAAGTTGGTAAGCGTCTAAATATCCAAAGACGACACCTGTATATGGACCCGGAACTTTAACATCAGCAGCTCAAAGGCCTCCCTAGTAGGCTACCACACCATAAAATTCCCTCAATCAATAAACATTGTTTTACATCAAAAGCAGCAGAATAAAGCACTGAATCCGCTCGTCGTATCGCTTTCCTTCAATGAGAGGTCAGCTTGTCTGCAGTTCTATAGCTGCTGCTCCGTACAAACCGTAAAGCTAGAAAATAAGACCTTGAGCAGGATAGTGCAGCACTGAGTCTTACATTTTATTGATTGCTTTCAACGAACAACTCTACCGCTATTACCTGTTTGCCACGCACGATTTTACGTTCGAGCATATAAAAAACTGATTAAGACATCAGCGTGGGTTGGTCTACCCAAGCATTGCTTACGATATAAAAAGTAAAGATAAATCACCTTAACATTTTATATTTTTAGATGGAATCATTCTGAGAACTTGAATTAAACTCAAGGGATTCACCGACAGCTATACTTTTTTGAATGGGAATGACGTCATATCCGTAGGAGATAGCAGTTTAACTGACCTTTACAGCAAGCCTCTCTTTCAATTGGTTTCAGGTTTCCCGTTCCATTATCACTGTAACAAGGGTATAAAACCAAAGACATAAACGTCTCCCAGTCGTATACTGAACTTGCGGAAACTGAAGCACACCGCAAAGCAAAGCGCAGCGACGCTAAATGGATGCTCCATGCCCATCTCTTAAAACTGAAACATGGAAAGCATTCAAGAGCAAAAGGAAATTAGTATCCTATTTCATAACTGAGAACTAGTTTGTGCATTAGTGTACAGTTTAAACACAAAGAAAGTCGGTAATCGGAGTTCCATTTTTCTCAACTTTGATCGCTATTAACCGAGCTAGAAGCCTTACTTCCCCTTTTAATCTCCACCCAAGCAACGAATTTTACAAAAAGTGAAAGGATGGAGAAACTAAGATGGAATACAATTGGAATGATGGACTCATTAAAATAAAATTATCATAACACTGTTTGCTTATAAAGAGAACAAATTCATTGTGTCAGCGTAACATAAGAAACGCAAAGTTGACGGTTAAATTTTGTGTTGTAAATCTTTGGAAATAATAGCAAAGACACCACAAAAAATAATTTCTAATCTAATGTAGCAAATTTTGAACAATCATTACTCTAGTGCAATTTGGAAATAAGAAAAATATTGCCCATAAATCCGTAGGCCAATCAGGCAGTAAATAGCGTTGTTCTCACCAAATGCCGTTTGACTAAAGAGAACACGCCCTGGTAGCGCTTTGCAAATAGTTAAATAATACTCGCAGGAAAAAGCACAAAAATTGGCAAATATGACAAACAGTGGGAGCGCGTAAAACAGCTCTCGATTTGTTTAACCTGCAACACTTTAAAGATACTCTTGCGCATGGCAGCAGACGTACTAGTAAAGTTCATTTTTTCCGTGAATATTCCAAAATACTAATGTTCACACCTTTGGCGTGGTGAGAATTGTATCAATAAGCCGGGAATCAATGCGTCGGGATTCTAGGACCATATAATGATTGATGAGTGGGAAATTCGGCTGCCGAAAAACGCGCTCCAAAGAAGCAAAGTACTTAAGATAATCTTATATTTGAATCCCTAAGATTTTCTTTGATTTTTAGAAGTAAAAACTTATATATTTTGGGAAACTTTTTCAGTTTGTTTAAAAATTTTACGACGTCCTTATTCGATAAACACGACCAAAGTCGTCTTCGATGCCAGGGGCCATAAAAAGTTTTCCTTATTTCACGAAAAACAGATATAGTTCCACTTTTATTTATCTTATACGTGCATATCTTGCATCATAGAGGGGTAATTATGATTCAGCACACAGTGTGTTATAAGCAGTATAAAGGATACATACTTTTAAAAATCATATTGGCACGCTGCTTTAATCGAATGAGTCGTTCACATTTTGAAAACAAAATGGATCGCGTAGACTAGTTAGAGGTACTCTAGTTTTCTGGGATATGACTGATTCATAACACAAGAGAGATTTAATATCAACATGGGCAGATTTCGTAGCTAAAGAATGGGGCTAAATGATTTATAAGTGAAAGTGTGACTTGACTATTGATTTCTTGTATTATAAAATACGGAACGTAGTGTGTGCATGGTGCGAAAACATGGACACTGAGGAAGGAGGAAGTGAAAAGTCGATTGTAGTTCCAAATGCTTGACATCGATGAAGGCGTAGGCGTTTTGACGTAGATGATCATGAAGCTAATAGTCGGAAAGTTACAGAATCAAGGCCTCGGTGGCACTTCAACTTATCTAACTTTGCTGTGTTTTATTAATCCCGTGACTCATTCACCCTGTTACAGGGAATGCACCAACGGATACGAGGGTACGGAGATCACCCAGGGGCCTCTTCTCTCCGCGCCTGGAATACGACGAGTGGACGCCGCTGGGCAGGGGAGACCCGCTGAAGAACGATCCCACGTACGACTACGTCCCGCCCGTCCTGGAGCGGGTGCACTACTGGATGGACCCCTCATCCCGCACCCCCGACGTGCCGCAGCCCACCCTCGCCTCCGCCCTACCCCCAACGCCCCCAACCACACCTTCCTCGGCGGCGGACCTGAGACCGCAGAACGTCGTCCCACCCGTGGCCCCGCCACACCCCACCACGACGGTCATCGTCTATCCCTCCAACGTCAAGCACTCCATCTCGACTTCGGCGGCGACCCCAGGGGGAGGAGGAGCACCAGCCGCTGCACCAGCGGGGGCAGGTGACCCCTTCGACCACCACGCCGTAGCGGACGCCCGCCTCGACGCCCACCCCTTCCTAACGTTCGTCGACGGTCCGAAGTTCACCCCCAAGCAGCCCCCGCTCACGCCTCCGACGCTGCCTCCGTACAGGAGGGTGACGCACTACGGAGAGTTCCGGCCACTGTCCACCGAAATGCAGCCGCAGAAGCACCACGGCCCGTCCCCGCCCCCCTCATTCTCGAGGCTCTCCTCGCACCCATACAGAATGTCGCCCCCGTACTACACTCCCACGATGCACCACACACACCTGCACTCGCCTCACCTACAGGTAAGCAGAAACGGTTACCTGTCGGAAACAGACAAATTCTGCAGGATTAAAAAATCATCTGGAAATAAATACAATTCCCTACAGTTACGGAGTAAAAATTCCAATCTTAAGAACAAGTCAGATTTTAATTCAACCTCTTTCTTAATTATTTATTTTTCATTATTCCCGAAGATTTTTTCAGAAACCGAGCGTTAAAAGTTTTTGCAATGAAATATTTGAAAATATAACTGGCTGCAAATCGAACATCATTTATTATTTTATGCAAGTGACGCCTCGCTTCCGGCCGTAATGACTGAACATGAGACTATTATTAAAAGCTAGGATAAAATCTCACTAACATTCTGATGCTGAAAGTGCAGCTGCTTCATATGTATGCTGCTGAAATATACCTTACTGATGGCAACTTCTGCCCACTCCCTCCTTGATCAATAAACTTAGAGATTCATGGACGACATTTCTGAGTGATTTCATGTGATGTTTTTTCTACAAAATCAAAATTCTCTTTCTAAGTTTTGTTCTTTGAAAACGGTATTGTGCCTTTCATTGACTTAAGTCAAACTAAAGGCTGTTAAGCAGACACAACGATATATAAATTTAGCCGTAAATGCGACTTAACTAACTCGGTAACTGTCTTTATCCAGCTACAGATTGGACAACTAGAGGAGGGAGAGTTCGACTTTTCGACAGCGCCAGGCCAGCTTCCCACCCCGCTGCAAATGCTTGTGCCCCCGCCTCTGCCAGGGAATGAACCCCCGGTCCCATTCGTGCAGCACAACCTTCTCCTGCAGGAACAAACGAGGACCACCAGCGGCCAAACGCTGACCCCGCCCGAGATGCAGAAGCCCAGCCCGGCGACAGTGCCCGACCCTAATACGACCCCCGTGTACCCCGTGTTCACTGCCCCAACCACTCACCCTCCAAGGGTAGTCATCCCCACTCATCCCCCCACGACACCTCCCACAACGGAGGCCACCACCTCGCAGACGACCGAAGACCCGGAGAAAGAGTCCTTGTCCACGCTGGAGGTCAAGGAACCAGAGCAGTTCATGGTCCCTCCGCCCAATGACCCAGAGAGCCCAGTGCCTGATTTCAGCGGAGCCACAGTCGAGATTCAGCAGAGCTTGGACCTCAGCACCTCTACCCTACCGTCCTCGACGGAAACAGACAAGTGGACCGACACCCAGAGCGTCCAGTTCGACCAGCCGAGCACCCCCCAGTTCGCCCAAACGAGCCAGTCGACGCAACAGTCAACCACGACCACCTATCAGACGGAGCCCCCGACCACAACGACGCCAATCCTGTACGTCACGTTTCCCCCAACAACCACCCAGGCACCCACGACCACCACGCCCCCGACCCCACCCACATCCACCACGCCTTCCTTGACGACGGACCCGCTCTTCTCACACTACAAGCAGCCGTCGGCACCTTTAAGAGGTCCAATGTACCTCATCATCGAGGGTCACTCTAAAGTGAAGACTTACGGCGCTGGCAAGAACTCCATCCACGGCATACCGATAGTCGGCAGTGAAGAGAAGGAGGCGGTGGACGACCGCAGCAAGGGCGGACCGCGGCGTCGAGCGGGGTCGGGCAGATCTCTGTGGGCGGAGGAGGACCCTGCATCCATCGGCATACTGCCACCGCCGGAGACGGACCCCTCGGAGAACGACGTTCTCAGGGAGGAGTGGGTGGCCGCTTCGCGGAAGAAGCACGGCGTGTTCGTGGTCCCTCCTTGGGGCACGCCGAGGAGACACGAGGGCGGAGAGATTCCGATAGGCCCGAGGGCCATGCAACCGGAATACGACGATTCCGAAGATTAAGTGAACGACAAAATCGTCCGTTCGAAAACAACATGACGGGACGCCTGAAGACTTGGGACGGGAGGTGTGGGGGAGGGGGGGCGTTTAAAAGTTCTCTGGGTCGCCAAATGAGGCTCTGGAAGGTGTTTTCGAGACATTGTACATATGCAACTTTTAGAAACCGATGAAGAATGGATGAAAACTTTTATCACGGTTTCTTTTTCCGAGTCCTACGAGGAGAGGATGAGTAATATTTTCTCTTAGTTTTGTTATTTTAAAGTGGCATTTCGAAGGAGAAATGCTAGCTTTAAATGTGTTCAAAGCCATGTTAACGGGGAGGCTAATAATAAATACAAAATAGTGATGACAAACTAATAGGACTACAATATGTTTGTCATTGTAATTTGAGAGGTACAATTAGTTTTTTTTTAATAGTAAAACGAAAGAATGCTCTCGTTTGAATTGGTGTAAAAATGAGTGTGCACGTTTATATCTAGAATACCACTATTGCAGGGATGCCGCTACATCGGTATGGATCGGCTTAAGCTGCTTTAAATTCCTTCGCAATAGCTATCTAGGTATAGGGAGTATGGCAAGAACGCAAGAGAAATTGTGTGCATTAGTGCATGTGCGTGCTTACGTTGATACTAAATAACACCACTTAAAAAAGCTGCCATGAATATTTTAGTGAATAAAATAGACTATTTATTACATTACCAAGAGTAAATTTTATCCAGAGTTAAAATACATATGACCAGTGTGTTCAGCTAGGTGAGGAAGTAATTCGCCATTTACGTACATAAATGTAGGACAATGAATAATTTTATGTGATACTATGTCAAGTGAAATGTCATGTAATTTTATTATGTCACATTATTCTAGGTAAAATTAAGGGATATTACTTTTTGGGGATAATTTTCGCTGCATGAAAGTACCTATGATTATTTACAATGTAATGTCTATATTTACCTACTTAAAAAAATACAGATACAAGCTAATTTGTTGGTTGGCTTACGTCTGATCTGTTAAGACAATCGGCGAATAAAGGATCATTACATAGAGCCACGCCGCAACATATACCCACATTCCAGAGTAATAATTATAATTACTTTCAAGAATAGCTCAATCTTGCTGTATCTTTTACTTATGTACATAGAAAAATTTCGAACATCCAAAGGGGATGACTTCCAGTGACATTTTTAATGCTGAAGATATACGCTAAGGGAAATGCTTTTCCAAGTAATTAACATCTGTGTTTCACCTCGTCTTTAGATATTACTCCATAATACCTCCAGAAACTAAATGAAATAAGTACGAGTATATTTTCTTTAATTGCTGACTTGTTTATGCGTCTTTCATTCTTTTTTCAAGAACTAGGCGAATTCTTGTAACTTTTCAACAGAATAAATTTCAAAGTTACACGTTGTTTCCCCTGTCACTATGATGAAGTATTGACTTTAAGTGTACCTGAAAACAGGAAAATTTCATTTGTTTATGTTTTGGCCTTAATAAAGAAAATATAAAAGTCTAACAGATTAATTCAATAAAAGAATCACATACAATATATGTACTTCTTCGAATAAAGGCGTCGCAAACAACCACACTGAATAACCGAAACTTTATCTTTTCGGCGGCAGAGTCACTGCACTTTTCCCAGCAAGAATTTCAATCACAAAATAAAGCCGCGTTTATACCTTCAGTAAAATCTTTCATGAAATTGATTGTCAATAGATTTGAAGAGGGGAATCTTCACAGAAATTAGCATAACGAGAATCAAATTGTTGCAAACATTATTGAAAACTCTTCACCTTATCTTTACAGCGAGGACCTAACTGACCCATAGATAATAAATAAATATGAACGTTTGCTTTGTCCATCAAATTAATCAATTAATGTCATAATTATGTCACGGTAGCATACCCTTTTGTCATTTATTGAACAGTATTCACAAAACCTTATTCATGCTGTACATTTAACTGATATATTTCCAGGAATTTGAGGATTAATCTAAATAAATTATTATCATTATTTGTGGAAGAAAAAAGCATGAAAATCTAACAATAGACATGGACAGCAAAATCTGGAGCAAGAAGTGAAATTTTGATTAATGGTATTCGTAGGATCACTAGAGATGAAGACTAGATAAAAAGATAGAGTAAGCAGAGTAGCAGAAGCTGAGAAGGCTTTCAATTATAAGTAGAGTCAATTTACAGCTGGTTATACAACCCTGTCAATAAAGAATCTATTCATTAAAGCATGGGTATGGAGGATGCTCTAATATGGAAAGTAAACTTGGGCGTCAACTGCGGCAGAACAAAAAAGATACATACAAGGGAAATGCAGTTTGGAAGGTGAACGATGACGATCAAATAGACACAGGGAATCAATAATCCACCAAAACACTAACTTTTCGTCCCTTCCCTCTCCATATTCCTTTTCCCACAATTTTCGATGCTGATGATACTTGTGTATTACTCGGGTAACCGCCGCGACAAGCTTGGTGAGCCTGACGTTTTGCTCCTGTCACTTTTTCAATGGGTAATATGTATGTCTAAATACCTCTATATGCTGGTATTCATATACCCCAATCCACACACAAAGGTTAGTCCATCAATGTAGGTGTATAAATCATATGCTTATAAGTGCATGCAATCTACCTGTAGCCACTAAATTAATTATTGGAGTGACTTCCTAATTTCCGATCTGCGAACGAATCGGCGAAAGCACTCAAAGCATCGAGAGAATCCGTTACGGTGAGAATGCCTTCACATATCCGTGTTCTCCCATTCCAAAACCACTATAACGAGCGAGTAGACTTCCCGGATGAGAGAGGCGGAAGGCGCTTCCTCTTCCATCGGAAGATTTTGGTGACAAGGAGATCAGTTCTACTTTTTCCGAGTCAATTCAATGTCCCAAAATGGAGTCTATACTAGTAATTTCTTATTATGGTCATTATATATTCCATGATCCCAAACATACTCGAGATTGCACGCATATACACATCTTTCACGAAGGACGATTTCCCGAATAGAAGAAGTGATTAAGTATTGTGAAAGGTGCACGACTTCCTCCATGCCAACATTACATGAGCTCTTACTGCAAGACACCAATCTAATATCCTTAAAAGTGTATAACCCGAAGGGGCCTATATGTTTGCCTTCTTAAAGTTTATCCGATGGTATAATATTCAATTACTTTGATATGCGCGCCTGACTCATAATTTAAATTAACATTTTCCAATTATTACCTTGCACTCTTCTAAACGACGATAGGTTTGTTCAAGTGTGTAGAATATCCGTATTCAACGGTAGTTCAAATTTGGTCACGCCACTGTTGGACTCATTGTAACGATAATCCTCATTGTAATTACACGTCCACGATAGAAATTAATTCATTCAGTAACTAAGATCACGTCTAGCTAATAATTATTCATATTATCATAGTAATATAATATTTTAAAACCCGTGTGAGTCTCAACTGTATCCATAAGGAGAAGAAAAATACTAACATCAACTAGGAAAAATTCAAGTCATTAAGTAAGATCCGTCAAAATCAAGATAAATTAGCACGGAAAGTATGAAAAATTCTAACTCACCACGAGAGAAATTAATCTTCTTCAAAATTAATTGTAAGTATGGCAACGACATAGCAAACCCTAATTGCAATGCGGAGGAATGAACAGAAGATTAATAACGCCACTAGAGTGGAATAATGCCTGGAGAAATGATACGATGTTATGAGAATTAAGACACTATCGATGAGGACGAAAGACTAAACCGTATTTATAAAAATAAACATCGGCCTACACAAAGAATCAAGAAGTCCCAACTCAACGTCCCAACCGTCAGAGAGAGACTTTGCGTTGGCGCGTTGGCGTTGTTCGCATAACTTACGGCCATGGTACATACATACAATGGTACTACTAGTGCATTTAAACCTAGAATAAAACACTCTAATGGCCGTAAATAGTCTCAAAAATAACTTAATAAGGCCATAGGACAGTTTTCTCCTTGTATTTCGTTTATATTAGTAGTACCATGCTTATAGCATTAGGAAAGGTGACCACCACCTGATATGTTTCACGCCATTTAAGATAGCCGGTGAGGTTGGTAAAGGAAGTGTTATTCGCGAATGGGGAAGTCTACAATTTTTTAAAAAATAAGGTTGCTGTAATTAACTCATAAACTTATATATACATCATTCAATATATATGTAAAATATATATATATATATACATAATTCAATATATATGTAAAATATATATATGCCAGTTGGTCCCAACTCTCTAAGGTGATTGGTTTACATACTATTCACGTCGAAAGATAATGGTGTTAAATGGTGCCCAAATGTACATTAGCGACATCCCACCAGTTACATTGAGTGAGTGAATTAGCCTCGGGACGTCTGCCGCTTCATGCCGACCACTATGACGGAAGAGCGTAGGTTTACTTACTGTTACGTACTTAGGCTATTTGAAGTTGCCTAAATAGTTAAATGGAGGGTATATTTAATTAGGGTTCGGCCCCTCTATTTATGTCCCACGCTTATTTATTTTTGTTCCGGAATATGGCGGAATGCACAAAATGAATTATCAATTAAATATAATCAAAAACCTATCCTCTGTAAATTTGATGAGGAAGAGCAGAAAATTGAGGCACCTCAGTAAAGCGCGAGTTCAAGAGATGAATCCATAAATTCAATCTGGAGCCGTAAAATCGTTGCGTCAAATACATAGAGGAAAGTAATCTGATTCCAAAGGAATCAGAAATATTTCCTCGGTTTTTTTTTAATAGCATTTTTGCAATAAGTGAGTCGGTTCAAGAATATGCTATTAGAACTGGAAAATTAATGAAAACGTGTTGAATAGTCCTCATTTTCACGTTAAACGTACAGTACGCTATCATTTCACGAGCGACATCATCTTATCAGAATGGTTTCTTTGAACATTTTATAAATTTAACGGTATCTGGTGAGAATAATTGAGAATTTTACATGCTATATTCAAAATATAAAAATATAGTTCATTTTTTTGTAAATTCCACCTTAGTTTTTATGAACTATGTAGAAAAAATGAAAGTAAATGTTAACTTCAGTTTGAATCGACATTATTTCATTCTACGCATTTCACTCTCAGGCGAAATGATTAATTACTCACTGCACGTAAAAACGGTGAGGTTAGATTAAGAATTTCCGTGGAAACATTATTGCGTGGCAACATGCAATTAACATTTGTGTCGAAAGTGAGTAGCACATCACGAGAAAATGTCGCCTTTGGAATAACTCGGTTACTACAGTGAAAGAGTCAACTAATATTAGCTAAGGCAACAATGTCGCTCCCCTTGACAACCACAAACCTATTTGATGGAAATCGCCAGGAAAATGCGAAAGCTTGGACAAATTATAATTCTTTAAAAGTATATTTTTTTTAAATTGATGCACATAAGCGTAATTGTTTTTTTTAATGAAAATATCAGATGCCATTGAGAGTGGAAATAGGGAAAACTGAACTATGCCGTCATGATTGAATCCAGCAAATATGAGGTCGTATGAATTACAATTTGGAGATATAAGTTTGTTTATCCTCCTCCTGTTCAACCACAAGATTTTGATGCAAAATGGTGCTAAATTCTTTTACCTGCTGAAAGGTTAACAAGCTGTGGTGCAAAGAAATCCTTTAAAAAATAAAATATAATTGTTGGGAGCAGCCTGGCCGCGCGGATAGAGCGTCTATAGCTAAATTTGCATATGAGGGAATCAAACAACCCTGTCTAACTTAATGGTGAGTATCAAAGGTCGAACGCGCGTTTGAACGCGGGCTGCTGCCTTTATAATTGATTTTCTTCATCTTTCTCACGGAATCTTCAATAAAACTTTAACGAGTATGGCCAGTTAGAGTTGTTGAAGAACTATTAACGAGAAGGCCACCGGTTTGAGTCCCGAGGAGGGTGTCTTTTCCGTACTGAGGGAGAATTATTTTTTCGACCTAATTTTCATTTTCAGCCTCCTCGTACGAATAGTATTTTTCAAACCTCATCTTCCATGGCTCATGAGGATTTGTTTACGTAATCTGCAACAAAATTTCATGCTTTTACTACGGAATGATCGTTGTATTCAGCTAACAGAGTACTATTGAAGTACTGTTCCCAGGAGCCTATACTCTCATTTACTCCGCAAAAGAAGTTGGCATTTCGGTTCACTTCGATGATTCGATTCATACGATTAGGTTTATGCAAATGAGTCGACGTAAAGTCGATAGGAGAGTGTAGGTTACGTACTATTGAAAACGTTGAAGAATCTTGCAGTTTGGCGTGTATTTATTCTTCAGCCGAGCAATATAAATTGTTCATAATTGTTAATAATTTGTTCAATTCTCATAAATATATTATATTCCCAAAGTATACTTACGCTAAACAACTGCCCTTAAAATGGGATAATAGGTAGATGATAACACGTATGTATTTAAAAAACTGAACCGAGCATATACTCTCAAAATATTCATCTCGAGAGTATCAACATCCATACCGTTAAACAACCAGTCTTCGTAATGATATTTAATTCGTTTCTATACGGAAATAAATATAACTGCTTTCGTCTGATTTACAAATATATCGTACATACAAAGTAGATATTAATTCACTCTTTGTTTCTAGAAACGTTAGCGCACCTGAGAGTGATTCTCATTTCTGGAAGACCTCACTATCCGCGAATCATATTACAAGAAGAAGTTCCCTCAGCAAGAAGCGTATCATCCTGACACAACAGAGTTCTAGGAAGAAGTATGTGAATGATATGACCTCTACGGCCGCTTATGTAAGCACACACAGGGATAAAAAACACTCCAATGACCATAAAAAGTTTCGAAAATGACCATGTGTGTGTGTGTTCTTTCTTGCAGAGTTCTAAGGTTAATTTCGGTAAATCTGTTTCTGAGAAAATATATTTAAAATTCACTCCTGGCAAATATAATTCAGTCAATTTAAATCCTCCATTTATGACTAACACAGTATTAATTTCGAGAAAATTTCACAGAAAATTGTACAGAGGCAAACTGTTTCACCAAGTTACTGAGCAATGCACAACTAAAAAAATATGATAGATGATATGGTTGAAGAAATGATGAAAAAGGATGGTAATACCAGCTCTCATAACAACTTATATTCTATTGACTGCATGTAGGTCAGCATTAACTGCTAGATAGTATATCTTCCAACTTTAAGCATATATGAAAAAACACTTAGTATATACCTACAGTTCCACACTTATTTATTTTCCGACCGATTTCGACGCATACGGCGTCATTTTCAAAGTACATACATTGTATGCATGTGCATGCACCTTGAAAATGGTGCCGTAGACGTCTAAATCGATTGGAAAATAAATTAGTGCGGAACTGTAGGTACTTAGTGTTTTTTCATCATGCTTAAAGTTGTAAGTTCCACCAAGTAACGCCTGCAACCCGATATGCGTTGGATTTCCCTTCTCCGGAACACATTCAACTTTTTTCTCCTCTGAGTCGTATTTTTCTTTTTATTTCGTTTCTCTTTCTTCCGTCTTTCCGCGCTTATAGCTTTTTTCTCTTGCCTTCTAACTCCCTTCCCTACTTTGTTTATTTATTTTCTTTCGTCTCCTAGTTTCCCCATCATAAACGTTATTTACTTACGTTGACCTCTTTAATAATGTATTAGTTAATTTATAGAGCCAGCAAGAAAGCAACACATTTGAAGAAATTTTGTCACAGCAAGAAAGTTGATCTCACCTTTGAGCCCTGAAGAAGATGCGTTAAGGCGAAACGTCGGAGAAAAAAGGAAGTTGAGATTAAAAAAAAAAAAAGACATGACCAAACCGCCACAAATTAACTCGTACGTTATTTACTTACGCATCCCCAATTTTGCATTTTTACCCCCCTCCCCCCCCCATAAAACACTACTTATATCCATAGGCGTATCCAGGTGGGGGGGTTGTAACCCCCCCCCCCCCCACCAATGATAAAAAACGTAAACATGATGTTTAACACATGCTTATATTTTACACCTATAGATCACCTTCCTTAACATAATAGAAAACCTTCAAAACGTCATTTTAAGATGCATATTTTTCAAAATTCCCGGACCCCCCGTTCTACATGGGGTGTATTTCATACCCCCCATAGCCCCTCCCTTCAGACACCTCTTCAGGTGGTGACCCCCCCCTTCAGACGCTTCTAGATACGCTTATATCGCTATTTGTTTATGGACGTTGGGTTGCACGCCTAACTCCATCAACCTAATCCTCTAACTTAGTAGGCATCGGGAGAATTTCTCGCTACATCACAATTAATTTACCGTTATATTTCCACGCCGTCCAAAACGCCACCATCTGTTTAGAAGATGTGGGAAATGTTTCATGCGTGGACTCTCCTTATCAGTGGCGTAGCTGAAGTTTGAAATGCCCGGGACGGTCTGTCAATTGCCGCCATTCCTTTGCGGCATACACATCAAACTCATATGGACACAATTTTGGCATTAAGTTGAAGATAAAATAATCCTTTCTTTTGTATACAAAATTAAAATACATTATTAAAAGTGTAACTTTCTTGCTATTTTACAACAAATACACTAAAAAACTATCAAAATATAATCTGTTAGCTAATTTATGTACAGATAATATCGAAAATACCTTAATCGTTATTTACAATTATTTCAACTGTTACCTATCGGGGTAGCTGACAATTCTACTCTTTTTAATATTTAAAATAAAGTGTTTTAAAATAGTTAATGCCTCATAAATGCCACCCGAGACGAACCGCCCCATCCACACCCTCTCTCTACCTCACGCACTTCGGCCTCTTTTGTTTCTCAGGATAAATCATTCTTGACTAAAAGTAAATAATGTCACTTTTGATGAAACGTAAATGATTTCGTCTACGAAATTAAGGATTCCATACACATTCACAGTCTAATTGTAACTATTTTACGATCTGAGTGCCCAGTTAAGTTAATCCCCTTGTCCGTCCGAGTTTATGGAACAATTGGTAGGGGTGGTCAATTCGAGGGCACTTGAACCACCTTTTGATGCAATTCCATTCGCTGTCTCTTATATCTGATCTTCTTACTTCCATGAAAAAAACATTAATATCGAGCGGGACACGATGGTTCACAAAAATGTACCTATTTGTCAATCAGTAATTGCTATAAAGGCAAATTAACCACATTGAGTTTGTTTCGCTGTCTTATGGAAAGAGCCGACCACATAGTTCGAATTTTAGCCCCAAAAAACGACAGCCAAACTTTGCTCAAATATGATTCGATGAACATCCGAGGGTAAGGTTGGCGCTATACTTCCGCGAGGCTATCTCGGTAACGCAACCGCGGAAATTTTCCGCGGTGGCCCTGTTTGAATCCTATGGGGACTGAAGATAGATAGTAACTCAAGCACTTTACTCCGTCCGTGTGGATGGGACGATTAACAGAGGTCGCTTGTGGAGAGCACTTGAATCGCACCATGCAGATGACGCAGGTAATATTCAATGTCACACAGTATTAGAAACGTCGACAGTAGGGTAAATACCATTCATACATTTTAAAGCGTTCAAACTATGACCAAGGACATTGCAGCAAAATATCTTCAATCAATGGCATTGGACTTGGAGTGCGTGAAGCAGAGGCTCGTTGGTGTCTTCCCATTTAGATAACTATGCTCTTGAACTCAGCACGCTTTCTGCCGCTCATTCATTAAACACGCTTCTCAGGACCTGTTAACTCTACTATGTCGAATCAAAAAACCGCATTTTCGCACTACGCATAAGTAATACAGGCACAGGTTATCTATGGAATGTACATCTGAGTAACCAGTCACACATGTTAATTCTCACATTACTTTCAATGACGCATATACCGCTGGAAGCCCAGATTGTGTGGTTTACGTCAAGTCTGATAAACGTCAACGTTGATAAAATGATAACTTCATCACTAGCGTATGCGTCGAAATAAGTGAGCATTATATAAATAAGGAGCACCAAATCTTTAAAAGAAAGTACACCAAGCTCCAGCTCCAACCGAAGTCATAAGTCCAGGTAAGATTTTCATGAAAAGAGAATAGTCAGATTCTCAAGTACGCACGTGCCTATAATGCGCGTCATAGGGCGACGCACAGTGGGCCAAAATCCAAAAAAGCTGGCCAAAAGTCGAAAAATGAAGTTCGCGCAAACCAACCAAAACCAGTTGATTTATATTATTAAGCATATTCTCTTCAAGATAGGGTACTATACAGAGCATGGAATACGCCATGAAAATTTTTACAGCTGGTCAAAGTAGAGCATTTCAGGGTGATTTTGGCTACCGAAATTTTTCCTTGGAAAATAGCTATTTAGAAAGCTTTATTAAAGAGTCGTTATTTATAATGTTGGTTTTAAAGTATTTTGATCCTCAATATTGATATTTATTGCATGAATGAAGATAAAGTTTGTACCGTTTTATTTGTATTTTAATATTTTTATAATTTTTAAAAAATTGTGCTGTATTTTCATTAAATTTTATGTTGAACGTTAATTATCGTTTTTATCGACATCAGGCTACACGGAGTTATTTGTACTGTGTGGTAGAAAAAAGCATATAGAACAATATTCAGAAGGAAATTTTTGCAATAACTTGCGATTCTAATTTTAACAACCATTTTTATTTAAAATCACCCCGGCCACTCGGGCCACAGTAGCGGCCACTAATGGGGTCTAAGCGAAGCAAGTATACAATTTCCGAGCAAAAAGACGATGGAATGCCAGTTCAATGACATTGGTAATTTGAATAGATATTTTATGAATAACTTTTCATATTGATTTTGGTACATTCTACTTAAATGGCTAAATTCAATCTAAATCTTGTCGCAAATTGCAACTTCTCGCTACGTTGGCGACTGGCGATTCTACGATTAGGAGGTCGTTGGGATGTTTCTCAGCAGAGTTATGGGCTAAAATATCTTTGAAAGGATTTTCCATGAATAGGGTAGTTTCCTTCATCAAAGAAAACATAATTCATTAATTGCGACAGGTGCCCCAGCATAAACGTATTCATTACACGCAAATTATTTGGATTAAAAAGTCTTAGTTTCCAAGAAAATTGAATGTTAATTTTAAGTTCATTTGAAAAGGCTCGGAAATGGCGGGACAGCGGCAGCTTTTATGATGACGTAACAGGTAGATAGTCAACATTGCGAGGTATATGGAATTATAATCGACTGTACTTGCTATTGTATTTCAGAGTCCCTAAAATCTGGTGAACATGTATTAATATACCTCGATTAAAATGCTCAAATTTCGGAGTCTCCTCCATTGAGCATGCCATTAAAAGACATTTTCTAAGCTCCTAAGCTCCCTGCTAGTACAGAGCTACCGCGAAGGCGTTCTTCGCGGCAAGCGTTGCATGCGCAGTGAAATGAATAACGAAACTGCGTACCTGTGACTTCGCGTTCTGTGGTGTTCCGGCTTACTTAGATGTTTACGTTTTGATCACTTTCTTTTTTACAAACATTTCCTTTATCTCATCTTCTATTCCTTTCATTACCATTCCTATCATTCATACCTTGCATATTCCATTAGTTACCTTTCATCATCAGTTCCTTTTGCTGACATACAAAGCAACAAGGTTTCATGAGAACAAGTTCAATGGCTTTACAAACTGGTTTTGTACGGACAATCTACCGAAAGTGGATGTGGCCATGGTGGTGGAGTTCTTTAGAGAAGATGTTCGGTTTAGTGCAGGTGATATCAGAGGAGTAAAGCAAGGTACTCTCTTCTGACAGCTTTGAACCACAAAATTCTCCTCTTCTCGCTTAGTGGAACCGCGACGTAAGCTTTCTTGCTATCGCTAAATGTTGTTGTGTGACACTGCGGCACAAAACAATTTTTATAAAGCAATGCTCTCGGAGGCATGTTACTGGTACTCCTTGGGGAATATGATCCTGATCAGCTGATGCAGTGAATCACGAGTTCCCATCAATGGTCTGTGATCACGGTGAGGGGTGATCAACGCATTTTAGTTGTTTTAGTATTTGCTCATACATAGTTTGCTTCGAGATTTTGCCATCCATTATGCTATTGACGGAAAGCCTTTTTTGCTAATTTCATGTTCTGGCAATGACACCTCGACAAAGTGGATGAATTAAATTAATGTGTATTCGTATCATAGCTGCGGCGCAGCACCTGCTCTCCGTATAGTTATTAAGTGACGATTTTGTGCTTGCTTGCGGGAAATATTTCGAAATGAATACGAACAAAATGATTTATCTCATGCTTTTCATACTAACTTTACCTAAAAATAGGAGCTAGCACCATTAATTTGAGAATATATTATTATACGATTTTCATTCCCCATACCGTAACCATAAATGTGTTTCATTATTTTGATGAGGTTTCTCTATGCGACTAAAGCCAAAGCTAAATTAATAAATAAAGCTCATTTTATACCAAGTTTACTTTTGTAAATGGTTTCTTTTTCCCGTTAATAAATGTATTATTATTTTCGACTTGTCACACTTTCTCAGCTAGTATTACACCAACTGGAAAATTTTCACCTATCCTAAAGGTGGATTAGGATTAGGCTCGGAAGTTCAGGAAGAGAATTCACCCTATCCTACTGTGTCCGAATTTTCTTGGCTTAGGAATCTCCTCACGATTTGGCAAGTTTGGAGTAGCACAGCTTTTTGCCCGAGGTTAGTTATTTTTTTTATTCCCAGCTTCTCAGTTTGTTTTTTAAACATATGGGACATCACTCCCTCAGCAGAGATTACTATCGGGTGAATAGTGACATCATTTAATTTCCAGATATTTTTTATTTCGTTGGCTAAATTTCTGTATTTTGAGATTTTCTCTCTCTCGGTTGACCTTACGTTGTGACTTAGTGGTACTGCTATATCGATTATATTAGCCTTTTTTTCTAATTGGGTCATTCCATATGAAATCAACCAACACATTTTTTTTTGACTTTCTTTGATTTTCATGAAATTTGGTACAGTGGTTTATACCATAGTAAATAACAAATGTGATTTTTTTGGTATTTTTAGGATGATCGGCTCAGGATTTATGAGGGGGTCAAAATTTGACCTTTCGGTGGCCTTTTCGCGCATGACTTTAGTTTACTGGCAATAAGTCAGCTCCTATCAGAGCCACAAAGTTGGGGTTAGGCTCATTGAAAAGGCAATTAAATTTCCTATTAAAAGGATTGTCTTTCAAATACTTATGATTTTAAATTGCATCACAGAGTGGGCCTAGATCTAGGTTTGGTCAAAGGTCAAAAGGTCAAATACACCATCTTCAATTTTTTTTAAACTTGGTGTTATCAATCTACATATATGTAGGTACGAGCACACAAAATTTGGAGATGGCTAAAAATTTTGTTTTCGAGATATGTTGTGATAAGTGAACAAGAATTTTCATCTTGGTGAACGGCAATCCACCTCTTTTTGCCTGCAATTCAAATAAATATACCACCAATTAGTTTTGCTTGGTTCATCATTTTGCAGTCGCACATACAAGTAAGACCTGGTTCCTCTGTAATCTTACCTTGATCTCATTTCATTACGAGCGATCTAATAGCTTCTTTGCTGTCCTCTTCTGTGATCTTATATGTGCATCCAGACATCCCTCCAAGCTGGACACTCACTCTTGTCAGCACATGGCTTAAAGGGAGCATGAGGTCATCGTCTTTTAGGGGGTATGCGAAGGATGGAGATGGCCCATGGGGATAAAGAAATCGAACTCTAAGTTCTTCAGGCATTATCTTCTCTAAAACAAATGCGAGCCACCAATGTCCATCGTATTGCACGGTGACATATTCACCAATGGCCTCAATAGTTAAAACAGGTTCTGATCCATCTTCATTCACATCTGGCTCAAAATCATCCTCATCAGACTCATCTGCTGTGTCGATTGTGTTTTCTTCCCCTGGGATCAGCAGGACCTCTTTGCTTTCAGCAGACGAAGAGTATGGTTTCACTCGTATGATTTTTGTGGATATCGGTTCAAATCAGTGGAAACTTCGCGTTCTGGCAATTGGCTGAAGAATTTTAAACCTTTCACTAAGAGATTGATGCGTTGCTTCCATCTCTTCTACATACACGAACCAAAATGTTGAGGAGCTCAGATTAGCTTCAGCCCAATCAAACAGGTCCTAAGGGGTTCTGATTTGTCTATTGTAAGGCCTCTGTAAGCTAGCCCTAGCAGCCAACCTCTTAACACAACCACCTACACCATCACCCTTTCCCATGCGAGGTGGCGAAAAAGTGCCATGTAGCAGGCACCCATAAGTCAGATTCATGCAAGCACAGGTTAATAAAATTTTTTTTATTTTTGTACTGTGCAGCACAACCATCAGAAAAATAAATAATTTTCTTTAGTTCTGGCACTTTTTCCCGTAGAAGGGGTATTATCTGCTTCTGAAATGAGTAGACGGCAGTAGTGTCATGTGTGAGGCAGTCAGAGATGAATACAAAGCTTGAATGTTCCAGCTTGCCACCTTCTAAGTAATAACAGACAAATGGATGGAGTGTAGCCTGACTATTATTCCAATGATAGCCCTGGGTGGCATCCTGAAGAACGAAACTGTAGTTTTCTGCGAAGTCTCCGCTGACTATAACTTCACCAGGAAGAAGTGATCGTTTCGCTTCCTGGAAGAAGGCGGCTTGTTGTCTGGCGATGAAATAATGATCATGTAACATGAGCAGTTTACTGGTAAAGGTGCTGACGAAGTCTTTGGAAGGCTGGGGAACTGTTTCTAAACTTCATCGGTCTGTAGTTTGCCATTGCTTAAAGACTACTTCATCAATAAACAGATCATCAAAAACTGTCTCCAATTCTACTTTGATATTGTAAATACCTGGTCAATCGGAACACATCCCTAAGGAGCATTCAGGACGAGGTGGATTGCACATGATCATGTTCAAAGCATCATAGTACGTAGCCAATGGAATTCTGTTCATCGTCAATGAAGGCTATTTAGCTCCTTCGATTATTAATTTGAAATTATGGTGAACCGTACATACACAAACTCCAAGGGTACCCGATGCACTGGGAAGAACTCAATGTTTGGGTCGCATTTCAGCGAACTTAGAGAATCCAATTTTAATATCTGGGTTCTTCTCCCTGAAGAGTGCATAGATTTCTTTTAAGTTTGACAACACCAATCGCTTTTGTTCATGTATTTTCTTACAATTTCTTTTGACTGACACATAGTTTTCTTTCCAAGCATACACAGACTGACATCATCATTTTCGTAGAAAGCAAAGACTATTTTAGCTGTCTCTACAGGCAATGATGGGCCAGGCTTAGGTTTGGGTGGAGTAAGAATGCCATTCTCTTCAACAGCCTTCTTAACATTTCTAATCATGTAGTTGTAAATTCCAGGAAATTCCTCCCTCACTCTCCTTGAGCTCCATTTTTTTGGCAGCATGGACAAAATCATGAATCTTTCCCGTCTCGTACAGTCTGGGTGGTTGTACTTCTCTTTCAGTTGGGTCATCATGGCCTGGTAGTCATTTGACACGTCGTTGCACACATTGCTTTCATCAGATGAAGATGTACAATCTAGAATTCCCGATTCTCCAGGAGAAATAATCTTCATTTTTTTATTATGTTGGCCTTAATTTTGTGTAACTTCCTTTTTGGGTAATTCTTTCACCGTAACTTGTTACAGTGGATGGGAGATTCACCAAGTAAAAACAGCTATTTGTTTAAGGTGTCGGTACATGATGGGAGGAAGTGGTCATGTACGTCTTCTGACTGAACATCACTAATTTTGGTTTCACAGGGTGTCGATGCACTCTCACTTACATGCGTACATTTACCTCATGCTCTTTGAGAGCCTTGGACAAAGAAATTTGGCACTCAAAACAGTTTCTTCCCTGGTATCAACTGGACCATTGATTTAAACTTACTGACAAAATCAATGTTGATTTCGCGTAAATTTTTCCGTTTACATACATTAGGATGTTCATTTTGCAGATCACATTTTTTTTCAAACAGAGAAAATTTATACAAATAAGTATTTAAATGTCGTGCACACACATCGTCAATTTTATCACAATAAGAACGAATTGTTAATTAGTAGCACTCTTCCTTGCCAAAGTCAATGAAAGGTTTAAAAGAAACATCCTCAGAGCACGTATCTTTTAAGAAAAATCCAATGGAACGCATTGCAAAAAATAACTTGACGAACACTTCAAGAATATATCGGCCTAAGACCTTAGCCACCTACTAGCTCTGATGCTAGAAAGAAACTGAAATTATATGATGGCAGCAGGCTCAGCACAGCACAATTCATTGTATGTCCAGAAAGGATTGAAAAACCCCTATGAACAATTTGTATTAAAATTCTATACAGAATGTGTACAAAGTACACATTTTATATACATTTGTAAACAGTTGTATATACATGTATACAATGTACTCAATTTCCATACAGGATGTACACTTTTTATATAAATTTTAATACAGTTGTATAAAAATGTATACATTGTGTACATTGTATACAAAGTGTACATTGTGCACAAATGTGTAAAGCTAAATTTGGGTACAATGTACACCTTTTTTATACAATTTGTACACAATGTATATATTGGAAATCCTGTTTTTCTAGTTTTTCAAATTTTCATTGGGGAAGTCTCAGCGGCTAAGATAGGTAAAGTTAAACATAATAGGACAAGTCTGTGTAAGGGTATGTAGGCCAGATATACAGACAGAAAATAGAACCAATTTTGTTTCTCAGTTCCAGAATTCATTCCTTCCTGAGGGGCCATTTAAAATAGCATGCTACAATAGTGCTAGTTTATCTGTGAAGTAATTAGCATATAAAATTACATATCTAAAAAACTAACAAAAAAGCCATCGCCAAATTTTGTGTGCTCGTACCTACATATATGTAGATTGATAACACCAAGTTTAAAAAAAATTGAAGATGGTGTATTTGACCTTTTGACCTTTGACCAAACCTAGATCTAGGTCCACTCTGTGATGCGATTTAAAATCATGAGTATTTGAAAGACAATCCTTTTAATAGGAAATTTAATTGCCTTTTCAATGAGCCTAACCCCAACTTTGTGGCTCTGATAGGAGCTGACTTATTGCCAGTAAACTAAAGTCATGCGCGAAAAGGCCACCGAAAGGTCAAATTTTGATCCCCTCATAAATCCTGAGCCGATCATCCTAAAAATATAAAATATCTCATATTTGTTACTTACTATGGTATGAATGACTGTGTCAAATTTCACAGTAATCGGAGAAGGTCACCAAAAAAAAATATTTAATTTTGGTTGATTTCATATGGAATGACTCAATTTATTGATTAATAGGATATCCGGTCTATTGTAATCTATGGTTTTGTCGGTGAGAATTGGTCTGTCCCAGTACAAAACATGGGTTTTTGTTTCAATTACAGCAGGTGGCTGATACTTGTAATATGGTGGAATATTTTTCTTTAAGAGCCCGTAAGTTAGTCCCAGGTGTTGGTGGATTATTTTTGCCAGTTGGTTATGTCTATTCAGGTAGACATTCCCTGCAAGAGCCGAGCATCCTGCCATTATGTGCTCAATTGACTCACCAATGCATCCACATTTTCTACATCAATCGGGTATTTCTAGTTTAAGTATATGTTTTTCATAGTTACTATTTTCATAGTTAGTATTATTATTATTATTAAAGCTTTCTCGGCGGACGTCGTCTGCAGATAAGCAGCTTACGGCGAACCACCTAGCGGCAGAGTAGTTGCGTACGTACCTCTGACGTCACACGTAGGATTATCCAGCATGCAATAGTTTGCCGTCGCGTTTTCGCGCCGTTGAATTTTTTCACTTTTTAATTAATAAGGAAAAACTAGTCGACCCGTGCGAAGAATTCGCACTGTATCCTCCTCAAATCCCACTTAATTGAAGTGCACACCGTATAGTTAGTACCGTGTAGTTAGTTGGTCATTGATGTAGGTGTGGGTTGAAGTAAGGAATAGATGTGTGTTTAAATTTTAGATTATATATTTTTTGAAACATAAGGTTACGGTATTTACATATTTACAGCATATTTACATGTTTACAGGACCTCTTTGAACACTATGTTTGAAGTGATGATATGGTCATCTGTGATTGTTTGTTGGTGGGTCTGTTTTACACAGACATAGATGTCACTGAAAGAGCGCACCCTGGAAAACGCCACATACAACTGACCGTGTGAAAAAACAGGGTCAGGCAAGTACAATCCTGCCTTTGTTAGCGTCTGTCCCTGTGCCTTATTTATAGTCATGGCAAAGGCAACTTTTATGGGAAATTGCTTCCTAGTCAGTTTGAAAGGCACGGTAGGATCAGAAGGGATGAGGTTAATGCGTGGTATGACTACAGTTTGACCGGAGTCAATCAATTTCGCTGTGATAGTGTAGTTGCCAAAGTGAGTTACAACTCATCTGGCGCCATTAATTAAGCCCTGCTTAGCGTTTAGGTCTCTAATCAACATGATAATAGCGTTCTTTTTTAGTATGAGTTTATGAGGTGGCAAACCTGAAGGGCTTAATGAGTTCAGAAATTCTAATCAAGCGGTTTGGGGAAGTAAATATAAATTCAAGTTTTGATTAATTTAATTCATTTTATAAATAGATCAGTAGATCGAATACCTTAAATCAATATTTTACGTCGAAATTAAATGCGGAATGAGATAATAGATGCATGAAATCGAAATCGGTTTCATTTCGATATATCTTGATATTCTCGATAGATGATCGATAGGTCGAGGGCGGGATTTCAAAAAACCGTTTTTTCAATTGTAATTTTTCGAAAAACAACTGAAATATGAGTAATTTGTATATTTTTCCGGTGTAGCGGTTAAAAAAAGCTTTAAAATGATGCCTCATTTATGAAAATTGATGAAGTATTAAGGAAGTTATGGCGTACCGACAAAAAAAGCCCTTGAGAAATAATATATATGATACTTAACGCCATTTTTAAATCGAACGGCTTCAAATACGTACTCCAGGGGTTATAAACTTCAGATCTAGGCAATTAAAAAAATAGGAAACCACCCTATTGTGAATTTCCCTCAGGTATGTTGAGCAGGCTGTGGTCGAGGGATTTAGGGGAAGGCTCATGGTCATGCACGTGCAGCGGCATGCGCCCGCGCCAGCTGATTGAGGACTTGCATCCCTCCGTGCTTGCTGGCCCCACAATGCTGGTTTTACAACCTTGCCAATAATGACTCTTTTCTACTACCCCTAATCCATTGGTAGCTATCTCAAGTTATACTTTTTACACCTTTTTTGCCTCTTTTTGCCGACTCTTGCCGCCACTTGTTCCGCCAAACGGAATGCGTAGTTAGTTTCCTTAGGGGTTCTCTGGTTGTTATCGCGTACCACATGCATCAGTTGTCCTAGAGAGCGTCGAGTGAACATCCAGTGTAAGTGATTGTGCTCTGCAACACTGGGTTGATATGTTCAACGTTAGAACTGTTTCAAATGAGGATATAGTTACCTACTTGTACCTGGAAACCAAAGTCTCCTTGCACCCGTCTCCGTTTCGTCGTGCCTTTACTATGTGTACGTCGCATCCATTGAGGAAAATTTTGCTTTCCAATCATACGATAAGCAGTTTGGTAAGCAAAATTTTAATTTTTTAAATGGATTTCGAGTTTGAGACAGTAATTTGTTTTTTGCTACCCATGTAAGAATGATGATAGTAAGGCTGTCGATAGAAGTGATTACCTGCTATTTTTTTATTTCGTTGAGTAGTGTTTTATACTAAATTTGTGAGAAACCATGGAGAGTAGAGAACTGACAGGGTTGAAGCTTCATGAAAAAATTGTAGAGAAAAAAAATTACGGCACGTAGAAAAAATGTGATAGGTTTTTTGATTGAAAAATTTCAATTGAATGGAGATACCGATGCGAAAGGTATTTTGACGAAGTGCCTACAAAGATGCTTTTTTACTAGATATTTTGAGAAATGGAACAAGGCGCAGCGAAGGGAGAGCTACTTCAGAGTTTATAATATAAAATGGATTATAGAAAATGGGCCTGATAACAGATGTACCAAAACCAGGATCTGGCACCACAAACGATGGTAATACAGACGCTATTTTTCGGATCCTAAATTATCAGCAAATATTACCGGTAAGAGAAACTGACAACTATTTCAAATTAAAGAAAACATCGCTGCTGAAGTTTAATAAGATTCTTAGTTAATTTAATATTTTTCAGGGCTTGATGAACAACTGATTTCAAGGTTTTAAAATATTTTGAAAGTAATTTCAAGCAGTCGAGCACTCAATCACAGTGAGTTCAGAAATTACTGTCTAGCAACAGCGAAATTATAAGTGAAGCAATACCCTTGGTATTATATGCCACCAACGGTGCACAAGCTTCTGATTCATGGTGCGGATATATCCAAGAAAGCAATTCTGCCCATCGGGCAGCTTTTAGAAGATGCCTTGGAATCAAGAATCAAGGAAATTAGGAAATTCCAGCATCACAATACGCGGAGGATATCAAGAGAGGCGACTAATAAATATATATTTCGGAGATTGCTGTTCACCTCTGATCCCTTGATATCTTCAATTTCATTTCAAAATAGTAAATCGAAGGAAGATTTAGATCCAGAAGTGAAAAAACTAATTGATTATGGGAATGACGAATGTGAAGATGAGAGTGATGACGAGTCATCAGAGGATGAGTGACACTTTTTATCAATATTATTACTCAAAATATTTCTTCAAGTTTTTGATAATAATATTATTCAAAAATATTTGTTTAATATTAAAATTTAAATAATAAATTATCATGGTCTCTGCCTCTGGCTTACATTTATGTTGAATCCTGATCCCAGTAGTGTGAAAAAAGTATATCAAAATGAAATTGACTGGAACATAGCCAATTTCAAACTAATTTTGCAATAAAAAATTAATTAAATATTTATTTTTTTGTTAAAATGTAATCTACGTAAGCTATAGCTTTAATATTTTATTTATTTAACATTTTAACTTGATGCAAGTTCATTTTCATCGAGAAACATATTTTCAATTCCTCCCATTCCGTTGCAGTAGTCATAATTTGTTAAAATGTATTATGCATTAAAATTCTGCTTGGACAATTTTTTACGGATTTTATAGCTCCTAGCATTATTAAATACAGTATTTTGATAATTATCACAGGAAATTTTGAGTTTTAACTAGAACACTCAACCATCGAAATTAAGCTTTGTCATTGCATATTTAATGTTTATACAATTAATAGCGCTTTATCCGTTAAATATATTGAAAAAATAATGATAAAATAATGTTTATCAGCCCAAAATACCTTGGAAATACACTTCATGTTGCATATGGACGGGTAATTATTAGAGTTATTAATTTTGGCCAGCTTTTTTTTCAGTTTGGCCCACTGTGCGACGGCGGCGCGGCGCGAAATCGGGCACGACGTATTTCGCGGCGCGGAAAATGCCATGCATACTGAGTTTTTACCTCGTAGTGTCATCTCCCGAGCAATGAATAAACTACGCAAGGCAACCCTACTCCAGAGACGCGGAAATTTCAATTCTGGCGGTGATCACATTGTAATTCGGTTATTCCACAATAGTTTTACTTTGAAAACAATAAAGCATGACCTGCGTTTTAACGACAGCAAATCTTAGGTGATGCCAACGACCACATACTCTTACAGGCTTTGTCTTCGAAACCCGGGTCGTGTTTTATTCTGTTTTTTTGTAACATTCTAGCAGAAATACCAACTTTATTTTTTATAATCATGAATATAATTCTACCATTAACGCCTCAAACAACAGATTTTATTGAGACTCTCATTCAATTACACCTCGTGTTCTGAGAAACTTGTCCCAATAATTTCTCGATTCAAGGAAAAAACACATTCTTCACAGTAAGTTTTCAGGTATTGAGTAAATTATGGACCAGACTGCGTAAAATTCAATTTCAACAGACGAACTTACAACTGAAAGAGCAATCGACAAAATATAGCTACTGATGCAACTACAGGATGGTCTTTACGAGTTCTAAATAATTTCCCGGGCTTCATTGCCGTTAATACATATCTAACATAACCCGGCAGTGTGAAGCTGTGGCAGTAGCATAGGAGAGCTGTGGGGACGCGAAAATCATGAAATTACCAAATTATAAATGGCAGAACTAAGTAATTGGCTCTGTTTTATTTCTCCCATGTTACCCAATCCTTCGATACCTTTCGAACAGCTATTATTTATTAGGACAACCCAAGCCACTCACATCAATGGCTCTTATACTTCGCTATATCTGTTTCTCCACTCGAATATTCGAGATATCTCACCCATTCACTCAACATCATACATACTCCATGTATAGTATATAATATTCCATAGTGCATACTCCCATCGTGCTACTAGGCCCTGGAAAATCCAATCCACATTCTTTAAAACCCCCCTAATTCCTCTGCCTATCCCTCCAACTCTAACTTCAACACGTCTCCTGTTACACTCTATTAAAGAACTACAAAATCAAGAACAATATCGAGAGCTGACAAAGCCACACAATATCCCAAGTAACACTATCTCTAGAAAAAAGTTTTTAAAATGTATCGTAAGAATATTTTTAAATTATTTTGAAACATATTAACTCTCTCTCCCTTTTTAGGTTTTTAAACCCAAATAAACTGTATTCTTTCACTCGCGATTTTGTTTCAGAAAAACAAGGCGGAATCTCTCTTTTATTTTTTTCTTATAGTGACTACAACATTGATGTTCTTTAATTTTAGAAAATATTCAGCTAATTCTATGCTTGTAAACCAATTGTCAAATGTGATGTAACGTCCCGACCCAGAAATTTAATAACTTTATAGTTTGACGATGACCAATTGGGATGTTACTGACATGAAAAGGGCCCAAAGGTTGCTTGCCTGCGTGTATTTCAAGATTGAAGGTGTAGCACACACGTGAATATCCACTGATGCAAAAATTTTAATGCCGTACTTTTTTTGGCTTGCTCGGGATGAATTGTCTAAAATGACATCTACCACGAAATCCCTCCAATTTCTCGTCAAGTGTACAATATTCTCCAGTACTATAATGTTTTTGGCAATTATTTAAAAATTTTTCCAATACATCTCTAATAGAAGCCAAATTTTCTATTCTTTTCCTCTCCTCTCTAGAATTTGTTTCGTCAAACCTCAAACAGTTGATCAAAATCTTGAAATACTTCTCAAAGAACACTAGACGACATTATACCATACCCGTTCTGTCCGCAGACCAAATATTGGAGGTATTTGCTCTATTTGCTTTCCTTGTCCCACATAAATAAAGCATACAAAATATAACCTTGATATCTTAAGCATCGGTCGGCCCCGCATCTCTTTCTCTGCAATAATGTTGGAGAATCATTGAAATTTGCTGATTTCTACATTCTACGATAGCAGAAATAATTCCATAGTCAAAAAATAACTCCAAGCCATTTTTTTTAGATTCACTTTCTTTAGCTACACCTCCTACACCCGGAAAATGAATCACAATGTTATGTCGACGCATCCGAGCGCACTTTAACACCACCGCGAAATTTTGTCTCGTCCAATAAAACGAGAGTCCACTAAGATGCAGGATGCATCTTCAGAATTCAAATTGCTGTCACTTACTTCTTGCTCTGTCTCTATTCTCTATTATTTCGTCCACAGCATCGTATTCCGAATCACTGGACTCTTCCGAAACATCCATTTCCACATCATGCGCCTCTTAAAGCCACTGTTCCAATACTTTTCTATCCTTCTCAACTGTGAGATCCAGTTTTTTTCTCCATTATGGCCTACTAAAATATTGACGTCATTTTCAGTGTAAAGCACCAACATTACCATAATTGTCATAAATTATGTATGTACTTATAAAAAATATTAGGAAAGAAAACTCACCTGAAAGAAGTTACTAACTTCCAGTCATTTCGAAGCAAATACCGGAAAAAGAGAAGGGATACTTTTCCAGAATTGTTACAATAAACAATGTAAATAACTCCTTAAAAAGATCAAACATCATATAAAAATGTCAAATATAGCACGGAAAGGTCCTGTTGCACTGCTACACATATGAATATTTTAAAATTCCGTGGCTATTAAGACATCGACCTCAACAGAAACTGAGGGAGGATATTATACCAGTCCCTTTTCGTATAACGTTGTACACAAACTTTTGTAAGTTACCCATCTGCTTGAAAAGAGGAAGAATGAAAGCACTTTGTGATAGTATTCGCTGAACACTGCCCAGCCATTGCATGACGTCCAATGGACGTCCATTTTACATCCAGACATCCAGAAATCCCTTATGGACATCCTTTGGATGTCTATTGATGTCATTCAAATGACATACTATGAAGGTCCCTATGGGGACATCCATACGGAGGCCACAGCATGATATCCAATGGACATGATGTAAAATAAATCGTAAATAATATAAATTCCTATGAGAAATAAAAGAAACGACAGTTACTGGTTGACACCACATAAATCGAGGTAATATTAGCTGTGGGCATGCAAAGTGCGCCCCCTGAGGGTTGCGCCCCTGGCAGCCGCCAGCCTGGCCAGCCCCTAGCTACGGCGCTGAAGCTAACGTGCGGGAATTGGAAAATCTTGTTTATTCGCAGTAATATTGCATTTATATTCATACTATGTGGCAGCATAGGATAACAGTTATCTGGCATTAATTAATGGCAAATAACTTGTATCAAGATTTTATGGCATTTCCGTCAAACTATCACGGAATTATCATTTAATAATTATAGTTCTCGAATTCACATTTATCCACGTAAGTGACTACATATTCCATACGCCTCTGGTGAACTTCGGAGACGGTTAAGTTACGGTTCGTTCACATTCCGATTCGCTTCGTGCACGCTTACATCTCCGCTTCGTCGACGGTTCGTATCCGATTCCCTCTACAATATTTTCGCTAGGGAAATGAGGCTTTTTCTCACTTATTACTATACTGCAGTTGGTTTGCACCTCCCTGGGGATTCTACGAGTTAAAAAGAGTTGGATTCAGCTAGCATGTTTTTACCTGTTTTCAACTCGGTTTAACTCGTTTGAGGTCGGTTATGGCCGCTTTTTGCTTGCTTTAACTCGTACATTGACCTCGAATTACCTTGATTGACGTCGTATCAACTAGTAGCTGTCGTTTCTGGGCAGCTCCATTCTTCTTGATTCACCTTGTTTTACCAAGAGAAGTATAGGTTGTTTCATTTCGTATTAAATGGTTTCAGTTAGTAACATGCTACCTCGTTTCACATCGTATGAACTCGTTTCATATGGGCAAGAATCAACTCGTCTTACCTAGCATTAGCCCGTTTTATCTAGAACAGGCTACCTCGATTCATATCGTATTACCTCGTTCGACCTGTACGAGAAGCAACTCGTTCGATCTAGCATTAGCTTGTTTCAACTGGTTTCAGCTAGCATCACCTTACCTCGTTTCACATCGTATTAACTCGTTTCATATGGGCAAGAATCAACTCGTATTACCTAGCATTAGACCGTTTTATCTAGTACAAGCTACCTCGATTCATATCTTATTAGGTACCTCTCCCCAGACTTTGCTGCTCTCTCAAAATAAAAAAAGATAAATTTTGTTATTAATCATTATGAATCTGCTACTGCGCAATGGCATGATATAGTACGCGGTGTTATACTACCTAGTATCTACCTTACGTCATTGTACTTCCAACGAATTATCGACTAATTACGAATCCTACGACTTCACGCACCTATTCTCGCACTCATTTTTAAATACAGGCGTTGAGAAACACGTATATATGTAGTCACTTCCGTGGATAAATGTGTCTTCGATTACTATAATTATTACATGATAATTCCGTGATTAAAGTTTGAGGAAAAACCATAAAATCTTGATAAATGTTATTTGCCATTAATTAATTCCAGATAACTGTTATCCAATGTTGCCACATAGTATGAATATAAATGCAATATTACTGTGAATAAACAAGATTTTTCCAATTTCCGAACGTTAGCTTCGGCGTCGTAGCTATGGGCTGGACAGGCGGGCGGCTGCCAGGGGCAAAACCCTCAGGGGGCGCACTTTGCAGACCCACAGCCTGCGGGCCATAAATCGAGGTAATATTACCTCTATTTATGTGGTATCAACCAGTAACTGTCGTTTATGGGCAGCTTGATTCTTCTTGAATCACCTTGTCTTACCTAGAGAGGAATAGGTTGTTAAATCTCGTACTGAATAGTTTCAGCTAGTAACACGCTAACTCGTTTCACATTGAATTAACTCGTTTCATAAGGGCAAGAATCAACTCGTATTACCTAGAATTAACCCGTTTCATCTGGAACAGGCTACCTCGATTAATATCGTATTACCTCGTTTGACCTGTACGAGAAGCAACTGGTTTGAACTAGTACATACTACCCGTTTCAGCAAGCATCACCTTACCTCGTTTCACATCGTATTAACTAGTTTCAAATGTGCAAGAATCAACTCGCATTACCTAGAATTATTCCGTTTTATCTAGAATAGGCTGCCTCGATTCATATCGTAAAACCTCGTTTGACCTGTACGAGAAGCAACTGCTTTGAACTAGTACTACCCCGTTTCAACTGGTTACAGCTAGCATCACCTTACATCGTATTAACTCGTTTCATATTGGCAAGAATCAATTCGCATTACCTAGAATTAACCCGTTTTATCTAGAATAGGCTACCTCGATTCATATAGTAATAACTCGTTTGACTGTAATACAGCACCCAAAAAGAATCGTGCTTGGCCAAGGGGATTACAGTGGATGGTAACAACATGTTGTCGCCCAAAGGGATGACCATTAAAGTTACGCAAGGGTATTTCCACGTCACCACACCATCACACCCACTTCACCATGTTACCCTAAAACTTCAAGCAAGTTCTCAATTTCTTGCATTCAGGAGGCTTGCCTCCTAAGGTGTACTATTTACTCAAAAACTTTTATCTCACTCATTTGTGGATCAGTTCTCCAGATATTCAGTTGATACAAGATCCACATCGGACGAGGTGAATCAAGTTAATACGAGAAACGGTGGATACGAGGTAAAACCACTTGATACGAGATCCACATCGGAAGATACGTATCAAGCTAATACGAGAGGCGTTGGATACGCGGTAAAACCACTTGATACGAGATCCACATCGGACGAGGTGAATCGAGTAAAAACGAGAAGCGTGAGATACGAGGTAAAACCACTTGATACGAGATCAAGATCGGACGAGGTGACACAAGTAAAAACGAGAAGCGTGGGACACGAGGTAAAACCAGTAGATACGAGAGCCACATCGGACGAGATGAATCAAGTAAGAACGATAAGCGTGGGATACGAGATAAAACCACTTGATACGAGATCCACATCGGACGAGGTGAATCTAGTAAAAACGAGAAGAGTGAGATACGAGATAAAACCACTTGATACGAGATCAAGATCGGACGAGGTGACACAAGTAAAAACGAGAAGCGTGGGACACGAGGTAAAACCAGTAGATACGAGAGCCACATCGGACGAGATGAATCAAGTAAGAACGATAAGCGTGGGATACGAGATAAAACCACTTGATACGAGATCCACATCGGACGATGTGAATCTAGTAAAAACGATAAGCGTGGGATACGAGGTAAAACCAGTAGATACGATATCCACATCGGACGAGGTGAATCGAGTAAAAACGAGAAGCGTGAGATACGAGGTAAAACCACTTGATACGAGATCCACATCGGACGAGGTGAATCGAGTAAAAACGAGAAGCGTGAGATACGAGGTAAAACCACTTGATACGAGATCAAGATCGGACGAGGTGACACAAGTAAAAACGAGAAGCGTGGGACACGAGGTAAAACCAGTAGATACGAGAGCCACATCGGACGAGATGAATCAAGTAAGAACGATAAGCGTGGGATACGAGATAAAACCACTTGATACGAGATCCACATCGGACGAGGTGAATCTAGTAAAAACGATAAGCGTGAGATACGAGGTAAAACCACTTGATACGAGATCCACATCGGACGAGGTGAATCGAGTAAAAACGAGAAGCGTGAGATACGAGGTAAAACCACTTGATACGAGATCAAGATCGGACGAGGTGAATCGAGTAAAAACGAGAAGCGTGGGACACGAGGTAAAACCAGTAGATACGAGAGCCACATCGGACGAGATGAATCAAGTAAGAACGATAAGCGTGGGATACGAGATAAAACCACTTGATACGAGATCAAGATCGGACGAGGTGAATCTAGTAAAAACGAGAAGCGTGAGATACGAGGTAAAACCACTTGATACGAGATCCACATCGGACGAGGTGAATCTAGTAAAAACGAGAAGCGTGAGATACGAGGTAAAACCACTTGATACGAGATCAAGATCGGACGAGGTGAATCTAGTAAAAACGAGAAGCGTGAGATACGAGGTAAAACCACTTGATACGAGATCCACATCGGACGAGGTGAATCGAGTAAAAACGAGAAGCGTGAGATACGAGGTAAAACCACTTGATACGAGATCAAGATCGGACGAGGTGAATCGAGTAAAAACGAGAAGCGTGGGACACGAGGTAAAACCAGTAGATACGAGAGCCACATCGGACGAGATGAATCAAGTAAGAACGATAAGCGTGGGATACGAGATAAAACCACTTGATACGAGATCCACATCGGACGAGGTGAATCTAGTAAAAACGATAAGCGTGGGATACGAGATAAAACCACTTGATACGAGATCAAGATCGGACGAGGTGAATCTAGTAAAAACGATAAGCGTGAGATACGAGGTAAAACCACTTGATACGAGATCCACATCGGACGAGGTGAATCAAGTAAAAACGAGAAGCGTGAGATACGAGGTAAAACCACTTGATACGAGATCAAGATCGGACGAGGTGAATCTAGTAAAAACGAGAAGCGTGAGATACGAGGTAAAACCACTTGATACGAGATCCACATCGGACGAGGTGAATCTAGTAAAAACGAGAAGCGTGGGACACGAGGTAAAACCACTTGATACGAGATCCACATCGGACGATGTGAATCTAGTAAAAACGATAAGCGTGGGATACGAGGTAAAACCAGTAGATACGAGATCCACATCGGACGATGTGAATCTAGTAAAAACGATAAGCGTGGGATACGAGGTAAAACCAGTAGATACGAGATCCACATCGGACGAGGTGAATCAAGTAAAAACGAGAAGCGTGGGATACGAGGTAAAACCAGTTGATACGATATCCACATCGGACGAGGTGAATCAAGTAAAAACGAGAAGCGTGGGTTAAGAGGTAAAACCAGTAGATAAGAGATCCAACCGAACGAGGTGAATCATGTAAAAACGAGAATCGTGGGATATGAGGTAAAACCAGTTGATATGAGATCCACATCGGACGAGGTGAATCATTTAAGAACGAGAATCGTGGGATATGAGGTAAAACCAGTTGATACGAGTTCCACCTCGAACGAGGTGACCCGAGTTTAGACAAGTTACGTCGTTTACAAGCTGAAACCATTTGAAACGAATTGCACATCGATCGAGTTGAAACTAGGTATTTCGATTATTCACCGGGACTGCTTGTCATGCGTGTTGAATATGTTTGCGGGGCTTGAGAGTTAAAACCATGTAAAACGAGGTGACAGCTCGTACCTATGAGGTGATCCGAGTTCAAAGTTAACTGGATTCACCTGGTTTGATTTCGGCTTTTTCCTCCGGGCATGTACATACCAAGAATCTGAAATAATTGCCAAATCCTGTCAAAATCCTGAAATAGACATCCTATGGATGTCGACAAGTGGACATTTGGACATCCATAGGAAGTCCAGAGTACATCAAATGGATGTCCATGGATGTCAGCCGGGACATCCAATGGACATCATTGCAGTGGCTGGGTGATTCTGAATTGAATACTTCTACTATTAATCCATATCGACGACAATGTAATCATCCTGTCTGAAAAATCCCGCGCAACCGAATTGGAAGAAAATGGATACAAATAGATAGAAAATGGATTACCTACAGAAAAGGTCACGTGGCGTCCCAGGAGACGCCAAGACGCACCAATCGGAAAGAAATCACTTATTGCTGAAAACATTATATAGCATAGGAAAAACTAACTTTATACGATAAAAGCAAATGTAACACTTGAAAGGTACACCAAAGTCCAAAGATGAGGAGCCTATATCTTTAACAAAAACTGATATGTTACTCGTACTGGCGTCCAAGGATAGTGCTGGCGTCTAACAGACGCCACGCGACCTCTACAGGGAACATTAACCATCGGAGGAAGTATAACCAGTCACCGACCAATTCCTATCAGAATTTATGAAAGTGAAATGCCCTACTCCTTCAAAGTAGTTTCCCACACAGCACGGGATATTTCAGGCATATTCTATTTTCATCCCCAATATTCTTATTTGGTCCCAGGGACATTGCGAATCATGATAGAATATTCGAAAATGGGAATATCCCATTGAGAATATTTGGGTAATCCCATTGAGAATATTGGGTTAATCCCATTGAGAATATTGGGGTAATCCCATTGAGAATATTGGGGTGGCATATGCCTGTTTAAATTTAATAGGTTTAGTATTTATTATTTTTAGCAGTTTCACCTACGAATAGCACAGAAATTATTACGCAAGTTAATTAACAAGGCAAATTTTGAGCTATTTCACTATTACTAACGACGATATCTCGTATAATTAATGAACTATAATAAGAATAATCTTCTTACCTTAGACCCTTTGATCACCGATTCGATTTTTAAACTTTCCTCTATCTGATTGGTTGAATATCGAGGTTCAGCTGTTTCATATCTGCGCAGCTTCGCATGGCAATACCGCCATACTCATATGTAAACATCGGAGGATCTCTCTACGTGGTTAGGATCATTGGCATTTATTTTATAAAGTGAAAATATTTATTTTTATATGATGAGAATAATTTTGAGGCCTGCGACAGAAAGGTGAAATTGTTTCGATGCTATCGTTTGACAACCGATTGGATTTTTAGTGCTTGGCATCTTAATCAACCGGCGATGTTCATGTCCGTAGCTAGGGAAAACGACTGTGATGTCCGAGGTTAAGTCCTCAGAATCAGAAGTTTGTAATGAAGAAAAGGAACAAACCGCCTATGGTATAGAGACCAAGGAGGCAAGTGACGGGCAAGAAGAAACGAGTGAAATGGGCTGCCAAGGTGTATCGGTAGCTACTGGGCACGAGGATTCCTTACTAACTGATCTGCTAGATTACCTCGCCGGTAGTAGTGCTCATTTTAAGAGCCAGCAACTTGGAGACCCGGATTTGACTTTCCTGCAGAAAAGATCGATTGCCGACGAGTTGCTTAAAAGAAGCCCTGGTCAATTTCTTGCCCGTTTTGGTACCAATATAAAAATGGCACACCTAGAATATTTTGCACCGATGAAAGATAATTACGAGGTAGATTTCTATCTCAAGAAACTCCATAGGTTCCACTGCAAAAAGTTGAGTGAAGTTGATGTGAAAAATAGACGATATGAGGCAATGCAAAAGTTAATCAGTGAAGGCTCATATTTTAGTGAGGAGGAGATGAAAAATCGAAATCCTCTGCTGTACGAACAGCTAATAGGGCAGCACTTGACTAAGGAAGAAAGGGACGAGAGAGCCAAGGACTTTTCCAAGATGACGTGAGTGTACTCTCTTGAGTTCATGCTTGCACGCTTGTATTGTTCCTAATTGTTTGCATAGTAGCAGTTTTTTTAGCATAGTAGCAGTCTAGTTTTTTGCTACTTTCACCGCCAAATTCGGATGGTTCATTCACATTCTTGCTACATTATTCAGAATATGTTTAAATCATTGTGATTTTATTTTAGATATGTTGGGTATCTTTTGGATCGCATGGACCGTGACAGCAGAAATGATCTACAACAGAAACAACAAGATGAAGAAGACGGAGCAATTGAAGAAGTTGATACAGATGATGAAAGCTCAATGGATGAAGATGACAATGAACTTTCAGAAATGGAAAAGAATGTGCTGCGACAAGAATTTGTGCACAGCATGTATCATAGTTTCCTGGAAGGCAAAGACAGTGATTTTGATTACAGGTACCTAGGCATGGAAAACCTGAAAAAAATTCTTGTTCAGAGAAAATAATGATCGAAATGGGCTGTTTATGCTTCTTGAGGCTGAAAATGAATAATAGGTAGTACTTTCAAAGAGTCCAGTCTGTGATTTCTCGATTTCACCTGCTTTTCCCAGCACAAATTACACCTATTTCACATATTTTTCTATGCTACATATACGCATTTATACCAACCTTTCATTTTCTTCATCAACCATTTTCCTTTCCAATACTATTCCCTAAACCCAGTGAAGTGCATTTATTTCTCAATGCCATGTTCAAAAATCGCACCTTTTCCTCCTACTTCCCCGAGATGGCACAGCGATTGAGCTTTCTTCGCTTCTTCGCTTCACACACCTCTGCTATTACTTTTCCTGCCTTCCATTAAAATTATTCCAGCTTCACCTCGCATTTCACACTAACTCTTACCCTACCATTTCACATATTTCTCTGCAATTTCTTCCCAACATTCCCCTTCCCATTTACCTTCCACAGTTTCTTCGCAATAACAGTTATGTTTTTGACAAGCTAATAGTTTCATTTACATGACTTTTCCTATCACTAACCCACTCGGAGGAGACTTTTTTTTTTTAACTCAACAACATTGATGACACTACAACTACAACACCCTCCAATCAACAAGCCACTCGGTGGATTTTTTTTCTTTAAAACTTATGTTACAACATTGACCTAACTACAACTTCACTCCCCTCCATTCACCAACCCACTCCGAGAATTTTTTTCTTTAAAAAAATACTCTTCAACGTTGACGACACTGCTACTAACCCCTCTCTAATAACCAATCCTCTCGGGGAATTTTTTTCTTAAAATTACGCTACAACAAAGATGACAACTACACCACCCTCAAATCAACAGCCCACGTGGGAGATCTTTCTCTTAAAAAAAATACGCTACAACATTGACCATGCTACCACTCCAAATACAGACTCACTTGGCAGATGTTTATCTTTAAAAAAATATGCTACAATATTTACAACACTACAACTACACCCCCTTCCAATCACCAATCCACTCGGGGGATTTTTTTCTTAAAAAAAACAACATTGGCGACACGACTACTACACCATCCTCCAATCAACAACCCTCTCGGGAGATTTCTTTCTTTAGAAAATACACTACAAGATTGACCACACTACAACTACATCCCCCTCCAATCACCAACACACTCGGAGGATTTATTTCATTAAAAAATTATGCTTCCACAAAATCGGCACTACTATTACTCTATCTCCAATCACCAACCCTTTCGGTTTTTTTTTAAATATGCAACAATATTTACCATACTACAGCTACACCACCCTCCTATCCACAACCAACGTGGGGATTTTTTTATTTCATAAAATATGCTACAACACCACGGCTACACCCCCCTCCAATCACCACTCCATCACACCATTTCCATTGACCTCCTAAGGCCTACATTTTGATTTCTCCAGGTTTTTCACCACACAAAAACGTCATTTTCCATAATGAATAACAGAAATGGCAATTTTCTACTAGATAATGCCATTTCTGTTATTCATTATGTTGAACTTCCACCATATCACGCCTGATACTTCTCTTTTTGTCATTTTACATCTTAACGTTCTCTCGAAACTGCATTTCCCCATTTCTCACCACCCATAAATGCCTTTTTCTCTGTTTGGAAATGGCCATTTCGAGGGTGCCCATCCCACCCTTGCACCAATTTAACTCCGTAGGCCCGCAACTTTGTTGGGGGGGGTGGGGTAAGGGCATATTTTAGACATGAAATTAGTCCGTATCCATCTACCGTCACTTCCAAAAACATCACAATATGGCGTCTAAAAGTCACAAAAATATCTCATTTTTCGTCATTTTCAACCTGTAATTACTCCAAAACCAAGTATCCTACACCTTTCTTTCTTACGTTTCTCTCGTAAAATTTTCTCCCAGACTACTCTTCGAAAGGTTTACTGAATAATGTATGCTTCGGAGTAAAATAGCAATTTTCTCTTCACTATAGTATGTAACCAGGACATACAAGGATGTAACAAGGGAAAGCTCTAAGAGGGGGGGGGGATTAGTATTTGTGACCCTCCCCTTGGCAACTCATACCAGTGATGATCACCACAGTTGTTCCTTGGAAAACATACCTGTGATAAGGACTTGATCTGCAACACATCAAAACTGATCGTGTGCTTGATTTATCAAAATTTGAATGTAGGATATAGAAATTGAGCTTTTTCTCAATCGTTTATGCCCCCCCCCCTCTGTTACACCCTTGGATATAGATAGTGATAATGATTTTACATAGGAATAAGTCTCAGCCTTTATTTATTTCCTTATGTTTGCATTTAGTAAAATATTTTTCCTCAATGCATACCAGTAAGTCACTGGTAAAGGTGAGCTTGCAAAAAGAAATTTCACTGGCAAGATGAAAGCTCACCTTTACCAATTTACTGTGTTGTCCTACCAACAACAAAGTAGAGCCTATTTTGCATTAATACTTAAAAGGGATTGTTGTTTTCTGTCTTTTATAGCTCAGTCGATTTTAATACAGACTATGACAACCATAAAGACATGGAGCAGGATGATGAAGAAAAGTATTTTGACTCCGAATCACCTGAGGCACTTAAGCAAGAGAACAGCTGCATCTCGGCTGAAATCATCCCTGATGAAGATGATGAATTGGATGCGTACATGAACTCTTTGAGTGGTTAACTAGAAAAAGTTTCTCATCCTCAACTGTAAATATTATTCTAATAAACCTTTAAAATGATCTGACAAATGCATACCGTGTTCCTTTCATGGCGTACTGAGTAGAATGTGTATAATTGAGTACCATGTAATTTCTCTACATACATACCATCATGCCATTCTGTGTGTGGGAAGGCAGTCAGAATGTTAGGCCTGCTAAAGTGGCTCTATTAGTAAATTCTTCCATACTGCACTATTAATTACTCTCATTGGTATGACATCTTTACTTTTACCGAACCACTGTGACCAAAATTTAGCAAATGGGTGATTACTCCAATTGATTGAAGTAATTTGTCCTAAACCCCAACTTGTTTATTTCATCAAGGGTCTATTATATCAAATCAATTTTCTGTCATTCTGCAACTGAGCATTTACTACATGCATGTTATTATTGAAAATTCACTTGGAAAAATCAGAAGCACATCATACACCAGGCTTTATATTAAAGCACTCCTGTTTATTCCGGTTGTGTGGCTCTGTAACAGGCACCTTGAACAAACAAATATACCGCATCATATGCAGAAAGAAACAGGCATGTTCTCCATTATTGTTATTCCCATTGATTTATAAATTACAAAATAACTTTATTACAGTAAATTTTAAAATATAAACTTTACAGACATATATGCACATCATAAAATTGTTTCCATTATGAATACAAAAAAAGGATTACTGCAAGGCACAACCCTTAAAACATGGCATAAATAATAACAGGTACTTGAAATAGAGCATGTAAAAATTTTTAAAAATTTGAAGGCAACTTCCAATACTTATATCCAAAAGTAAAAAATAGTCTCATAAAAGTTTTCATAAATTGCAAGGTTCTCTTTCAGGGCTAAAAGTTTAAAAAAATATACAGGCAAATATAAATTTGTTAGCTAACTGGACTACAATCACAAACCATTTACTGTAGAGACCCGATATTACATATAAAAATTACCCAATAATATTACAAAATAAAAGGGCAGGAATGTGCATAAAATTTATCCCGTCCATTTTACACTTACAAAGCCTTTGACTTGAAGTAGGCAACAATAGCATTTCTGTCTCCAGTTCCAGTCAAATTATACTTGCATCCTGAAAAAGGAAATCAAGGTTAGAACATAATAAACTGGATCTCCCAACATTTCTAAAACAGCAACTTTACAAGACAAAAAGCCATTCATGCTGACAGCTGTGAAATTAGCAAATAAATATTCAATATAGGCCAAAGAAAATTCATCTGTCTCCAGCTCAGAATTCTTTCATCCATCTTTAGTCCAAATTAGTGTAACAAAGGAATAAAATAAATACAGTAAAGTCTCTTTATGGTGAAATTGATGGGACCCAAATATCATCAGCGATTGATCATATTTCCGATCGTATCACAAATTTCCTTCATAGTAATCAGCTTAAGATATCAAATAAAGTTGGTCATCATTTTTCGATCTAATCCATGGAAAAACACTCGTGAAGTAATTGCATATGGACGTTTCTGCTCCGTTATACATTTGTAACAACAGCCCTATAGCAGCACCCTAGCCCTGGTTAAATTGAATAAATAATGTTGGTTGTCTTTTTTCAATGTATTTTTAGATCTCATCTGTGGAAAAAAATCATGCCGTGATTGTATTGTGGGTTGCATATGGACTCTTCTGTGCCATTATAGGACTGTAACAAAGTCAAGAAGAAAACTTGATAAGATTATTTTAAGTTCGCAAATTCTAGTAACTACATATTATAGTATGCATGTGCTAATTAGTTCATATTTTATCGACGGGTACCACAGCTCTCATGAATTTGAAAATACCTGATACAATTATAGTGCAGGTTGCATAAGGTCCTTACTGAGGCACTATACAGCTGTTACAACATCACCATGAAGAAAGATTATGAAATAATAAAAACTATTCATAAATATGTAGTTAAATTGAGATATTATTTACTGATTTGAGTATTATTGGAGCATACTTATCTATTTCTCTGTTTCTTTATCATTAGATATAGACTTCCTGAATGGTTTCTCTTTGTGCTCAAAAATAGCCCAGACCCTCACACATTTTAGACAACTGATGTCTCCCTAAAATGGGGGCTTATCTTCAGACATTGGCGGTAACTAATGACTCAGCCCTAATTGGAATTTTTTTATCATGCTAAAAGGAAATAAGTAATTTGACATGCTGATGGTTAAAGTACAGGATCAAGGTTGTTACAGACCACAGATTGTGAAATTCCATCACTTCAATTCCTCCACATAATAGGAACTATACATTGGCATTAATGAAAGTTATGATGCATGAACAGTTTTTTTAAGCATATTGCTTGGTGAAGACTTCTTGGGTTTCCAACTGGGTAGGGAAGTAGAACACATGTTTCTTAAATGAAAATGACTGGCAATTTTCCACAAGAATATATTTAAAAAACGACCGGTTTCAGTGTACAACACCATCATCAGGTGAAATCATATCTTTTACATCCGTATATATACCAAATTGCATGAGGGGAGGAAAGGGATGAGAGGGGGTGGGGTTGGGAAGAATAAGGATTGGGAGTTGAGAGGAGGGTGAGAGGTGGGGGGGGGGAGGTTGTTAAAGGGTAAAACCCGCATGGTAGTGATCTGGGGAAGTCACAGGTCGTTAAGCGGCACAGGACATCCACCCAAGAGTCCTGTTGATGTCTGCTGTGCTCCTAAAAATGGAAGGGTGGAACCTCGCAAGCTGGCGGTCTGGGTGAGGCCCCGGTCATTATGAATCCTCAGAAGTCCACGTGAAGTCCAGAGTGGAGGGGGTGGGAGGACCGGGCGTTGGCATCCATCGGAGTGACGGAGACTTCGGGTTAAGGAGGATTAGCTCCTTGGGGTTCCAGTTGTATTTGCCAAAGGTATCCAGAGGGCATGGGCTTGGAGGTGATAGGGGGGAGGGGGAAGGGAAAGGGAGAGTGTTCGGTCCAAAGATGACGACCCCAGGTACTCGTTGAGACAGGAAAGGGTCGAGCGGTAAAGTCTGTCACGTAGCAAACGCTGTAGTAGGCTAATAGGATGGGTCTTACACAATGGTTGATGAGGTGGTGGACAAGAGGAAGGGAAGTTCATGCAGAGAGCAATTATGTGATTTTAGGAATGAGAAACACAAGGGAATCGGTCGTGGAGGAGGGGGGCTTTTCAGTGACTATGGTTGCGGAAGTCCTAACGAGTGTGCACTTCGTGGGAAGGTGATGGAGAGGAGAGGGGAGGGGTACGAAAGGAATTGAACATCGTTAAGAAGATTCTGCATCCAGTTCCTTCTTTGGATAATTTCAACCTGCTCCATGGCGTCCAATTTCTTTCCTTTATCCAAAGTGTGGAGCACGTTGAAATTAAAATCACTAGAGTGTTTCGCATCCATAAGATGCTTCGCGAAAATCGAAGTTTCGTTTCCGGAAACATAGCACTTTTTATGTTCACTGATGCGGGTGGAAAAATTCCTCCCTGTCTGCCCAATGTAGGTGGCTCCACAATCGCACTTGACTTCATAAACACCACACTTTTTGGACTCTTCTATGGGGTCTTTATTAGCACAGAGGACTTTGTGTAGGTTTGTGGGGGTGTAGAATGATACTTTGAACTTGTCTTTCGGGAACTTGTTGGCTATTCTGTAAGATGTTTGGTTGTGGAAGGGAATTTTGCACCACTTTTTCTCCGTTGCACTGGGGCCTGATAAGAGGGACGTGTTTAATTTTTCGGCCTGTTTTTTCAGCTTTTTCCGGAGTAATGTCTCAATTGTTCCAATACTATAACCATTCTTCTGGGCTATGTATTTAATTATAGTAAGTTCACGTTCAAAGTTTTGTTTTGAAAGGGGGATGCTGATTAGCCTATGGATCATACAATTAAAACTGGCTAGTTTATGGGTTATGGGATGGCATGAATCGGAAGGAATAACTTGATCCGTGTAGGTAGGTTTTCGGAAAATTGAGAATTTGTGTTTATTCTCACTGATCTCAATTGTGAGATCCAGGAAATTAATTTTACTATTCACACAGAGTTCCATAGTAAATTCTATTGATTGATGGAAGGAGTTTATGAATTGGAAAAATTGTTGCAATTGTCTTTCACTTCCAGTCCAACAACACAGAACATCGTCTACATATCTAAACCAGTAGAGTACATTTTTAGAAAAATTTTGATCACTGAGAATCTTGTGCTCTAACGCATCCATAAATATTTCAGCGAGGAGTGGGGATAGGGGTGATCCCATAGCCAATCCATCCTTTTGTTTCCATGACCTGTGACTTCCCCAGATCACTACCATGCGGGTTTTACCCTTTAACAACCTCCCCCCCCCGCCCACCTCTCACCCTCCTCTCAACTCCCAATCCTTATTCTTCCCAACCCCACCCCCTCTCATCCCTTTCCTCCCCTCATGCAATTTGGTATATATACGGATGTAAAAGATATGATTTCACCTGATGATGGTGTTGTACACTGAAACTGGTCGTTTTTTAAATATATTCTTGTGGAAAATTGCCAGTCATTTTCATTTATGATGTTATTCCATAAAATTAAGCCTGAAACTACAACTTTTATTAACACATGTTTCAATGGCTAAAGTGAGCCCTGAAGACAATGGCAGAGCTACAAATTAAAACATTGGTATTTGAGTTCTCAACCTGAAAGGAAACCCGACAACTATTCACTCGATGAAACATATGGATAATTACCTTTTGGTACAGCAAAGAAGTCTCCAGGCTTAGCCAAGATGTCACTCTCGTGAATTTTGACCTTGACATGACCATCCAGGATGAGAAAAACCTGATAAAAAATATCTTATTACTTAAAATTGTTCTGTACATGTAAGAGTCAATCCTGAGTCATAGTACAATGATTTTAAATGATAATTAAACATTGGAGGTGCCTAATTGAAAAAAATCTGCGGCTGCTAAAATATACTTTTTGTCAACTTATATGAAGCTTAAGGTTTATAAGCACACACTCATTTTAATAAACTCATTTGGATATCATATCGAAAGAGAAAACATTAACACAAGCAAAATGTATATACATACAGTAAGCAGCACAAATAAATCTTGTAATTGTGTATGTATCTCCATATGTTCTGGAATGATGGTCCAGCATACTAGCCACGATCTTTACTTATTCATGAAATGTAAATTTGCTTGTAGACACCAGAGTGATTGGTTGGGATTTAAGACTTAGGTGATGAGATCAGATAACTGTATACCAACCTCGACAAGGTCTACAGGAAACTGCTAACTAAAGAAGCATGCTAATAGGTCTAACCCACAGAGTGAAGACTGCTGTAGTTATATTTAGTACCACATAGAGTTAGCAATGCCAGAGGCTACAAAATTCCACAAGACTCATTCCAAAGGTAATTTATGAATTTTTATTTTATTGAATTTCATGAGATATTCAGGTTCAATATTTGAGCAATTACTTTTTACTTTAATATATGTAATTGAAAGTAGCAAAATCATATTCTAATCATTAATGCAGGAAAATCATTGAATATCCATCAGTTACAACATTTTTATGTTTGACAATGTAAGTTTCATGAAGCTGAAATTCTTTTTTGGCTTCAATGATTTTTTTTCAGATTCAACTAGGCCAGGTATTGTATCCCCAGCATTTTAATAACCAACTCATCTTTCAGGGCATCTTGACCATCTAAAAATCAGCACATATTGCAAGACATTACTCAATTATGAAGATCAGAGAGCTTCAATTTACCCACTGACTTAATGAGAAGGAGATTTTCTGGCTCATTAGACCTGGCCCTAGATAAAATTCAATTTATTTATCTAGCGATCAAGATGTTACACACTTGATATAAGACACAAGGTAATATATTGGGTACAAAACACAAACATATCTATCATATAAGATATTCTGTAGTGGAATAATACATTTTCAATTTTAAGTAGCTAAGCAGATTAGCTTTAAAAGCAGCCTTGCTTTTATGAGTTTTAAGCACAGCCCGAAGTTTAAATATTATAAAGCTGCAGTCCCATACAATTTGGTACAGTACCGGCATTCTTTGTACGTACTAATAAAGCAAGCAGCTGATCACTCTGTTGAGTAGAATAATTATAAGTATCATGATTTTTAACATAATTAGATAGATTTTTCCTTGTATGTACATTATATATGTAGGTACTATTACTTTCAAAAGTCGGTCCACACGGTGAGCGCGACCATCTCCGTGTTCTGTTGAAATCGAGCGTCACGTATTGCATAAGAGTTCCATGACTTCTGGGGGCCAATTTTACTGCTACGACAGGCACAGTTTCGAGTTTGTTTTTTACTCGCTAAGAGACCTCGCGTGACCTTCTCCCTCCGACAACGAATAGCCAAAACAATCCCAACCCCCACTCCCATAAGAATTCGCCAGCCGAAGAACCCGTGAAGTGTTTTCGGCTGGGACTTTCTTGTGGGAGGACTTCGGCCGGTATTTCTTTTGGGAGAAAGAAGGCGATACTTTCCCGTACTCTCCTTATGACATGGTTCGTCATGGCAAGAATCATTAGTCCTGCGCAAAGGGGACAGATAGGAGCCTCGTTTACATTCAGGAAAACTAGTAATTTATAAAGTTATAGTAAATAAGTTGTCAAGATCCACTGTTGCAAAATCAGCTCGGAAACCTTTCCCGACAATGAGAAAATAAAGATAATGTTAAGAGATCAGAATTTTTATTTCGCACGTAATAAAAATAGCTGAGATACCTGTTAAAATGAAATAGGGGGAAAGGGCGGAAGACTTCCTCGGTGAAGACCAGTATGGGTTAAGGAAAGAGAGCGGGACGCGAAACGCATTACTGGTGATGAGTTCTAACATTTATTTATAGATAATAGCCACTATGTCCCTATTTGCTTCTTAGACTGCTGGAAGACTTTTGACAGAGTACATTGGACGATAATAATAAATATTACTTCAGAAATAGGGATTACACTGGAATTTTAGGCGCATAATTATAAAACCTCACGGGGATGAAGTGGTATACGGGTAATGAATGACGAATCGGAATGGATTTTTGTTGGAAGAGGATTCAGGCCGGGCCATTTCTTATTACCATTGATTTTCGATTGTTCGCTGACAATTTGGTAATAAATGTATGGAAAGAGATAAAATTGCGAAGGAAAGTAGCAAGTAACTGTTAATTTTGGTAGATTTGCAGATGGCCAAGATTTATTTAGCCAGTCAGCCACGGGACTCGATGTCTATTTCGCAGGTGAAAAGGTGCGTGATATGTGGAATGTGAATTAATCATATAAAGCGCAGGTAATGAAGTTTATAAACTAGTAATAGTCCAAAATGAAGGAAAATGAGGAAAATTCTGAGCTGGGGAAACGGGTTACCTTTCCAGGAAGTATAACTACGTCATTCAGTAAAGGATAAATTAATGTATGGAGATTGGTGTTACAGAGGATTTAAAGAATTGTGTTTGAATAGGAATTTCGTCGTTTTCTAGTAGGATGGAGAGAAAAATAAACGAAAAGTCGCAAGGAGATATAAGAGAGACTTAGCACAAATAAAAAGTGGTGTTGCTTAAGTTGCTATAGATGGGATATGACTCAACGACGGGAAAGGGGACGGGATATTACGGCAAAGATCTATATTAGTGAAAAACACGTGATGATGATAAATGTGCAACTCTATCTCCATAATTGCAAAGTAAAGTGAAAACGATATTGCACAGTAAATTAAAACGAATCCTTTGAGTAAAGTTTAAGAACAAAACAACTGATATAGCCTTCAAACTCATATCATTAATTAGTGTATCGGAACGAAAATTTGGAGGTTTTGGAAAGCCTCCAGCACACACATTAATTACTGATGCAACGATTTTACATTTTTGAACTGTTGGAAAATATATTGCTTGGATACACAGACCGTTGAAAATTTCATAAACACCAATAAGGGAAAACATTAACGCCGAGTAACCTGCGATGAGTAACTGATGGGAGTCAGATCATTCTCTTGCAATCGGGAGTTGAGATTTATTCAATATTCACTCTGAATTTCCCTCAAGGTAATGACTAGTGATCGGTCACTACTTAATTAATTTTTGAAAATAATCTGGGCATAATGAAATGAAACAATCCATGCCTGTAAACGTTAACTCTAAGCCTATTATTTATGCCACGAAAATATCACAACTTTTTTGTGACCGAAGTCAAGTGCACTGAATTTGGCATAGAGCTTTTAAGTACTCTCATAATGAGGCACACAATGTTTTTCACAGTATGGGATTTCTTTTACGAGAATGTATTCAAACTGAATTTATTAATTGATTGCCTTGCGATTGGTTAAATTGATTTATCAAACCAATCTATTTATGCTAAGGATTGACAGAGTTAAACAGTTTAGAGTCCCTGATATCTCCTCAGCAGCTCATTTTTCGTCAGTGCGCGTGAAAGTGTAGGTTGTGCGCTATGCAGTGAAACAATCTCGTCCAAAGGAGCATAAAAATAGCTACCTAATTAAAATTACGTCGTGCGTGTGATACCTTGGGTTTCACAAAAATGTCTTTAGCTAGCATCCCCCATTGCGTGACTGATAGATTCCATAGTCAGAGAGGTCAGTGGAGTTTTACGACATCTCCAGAATATATTGCCCCCATAGTGAACATACCTTCTAGAAATTAGAGGTTGGTTCAGGAACGGAGAGCTGAGTGATGGATATACTTGCAGTGAATGAGTCTTTTTGTTTTGTATTAACTTCCTAAACACAGTCGCAGTGCATTTAACAGACCAATAAAAACAATGTAAGACGAATTACAGACTATAGAGCAAAATTAACATTGAAACATGCTTTCGGTGTAACGCCGCTCGAAGCTTATTTCTAAATACGCAAATCGAAGTCCTACCTATTTCATCCAACACATATCATGACTGAAAATTATACTTTACGATATTACCTAAAAAAGAATAAAACCCTAAGTAGGATAAAATAAATGCAAAACTATGGCGAATGAAGCTACAAAAAGTGGATTGTAATTCATCAGAAATGAATGCGGTCATTTTTGAATGAATTTTCCTTTAGTGGAGATATAACTTAATTGATTTCTCGCTCTCAAAGACGACATGCACTCCATTTAGATATGCCTACGATGAAAAACTGCTCATATATAAAAGATTAGATTTTCAAATAAGCAACATGAAAAATGTTCTCGTTATTTAGAATAGATTAGAACGAAATAGAAGTTGTGGTTTCAACTTAAAGTTGGCGTTCATTTTGCAGCGAACATTAATGGGAATGAGTCAATATTTGAGAAGGTTAGGAAGAAAAGTGTACTAGATAATTTGGGATAGTCATTTTCAGTATATTACCTATGGTAACAGAAATCTAAAACAAAATGTTCATTCATCAGAGAACAACTTTAATAATTCATAATATCGCCATAATTTTCAGTTGCAGATCGTAATCGTGACTGCATAGACCCAACCAATTGTTATATTACACGGGGACGTTGGCTTAAAGAATTCCAAACATCCCGTATGTAGACTTATAAAGTATTACTCCGTTCTTTCTCCGTCGTAATGCCACTCATTCACAATGTTACCCTACACATTCTCAATAGGTGAAAAGTCCGGGGAGTTAGCTATACAGGGTAAAACGCAAAGTTGAGAATTATCCTCAAAAAATTGCTTTGTGGCGGGCGGTTCGCTGATCCATTTCCTCGATTTATGAAGTATACAATTACGCCCGCTACTCGTAAGAGTGAAAAATGCCTAACACCTTTCCCTTTTGCATTCACCGCCTACCATTGCCTACCACTTGAAGTCGGGGGAGTTGGCTGGGCAGCGATAGCGGGAGAAGGCCATACGAGGGTCTCCGTAGTTGAGTGTAAATGAGTCAAGTTGGCCCTTAGTAGTCGCTGAATGCATAGGCAATACCCGAAGTTCGAATTCAGCGAAATGTGAAGTTGGCCGCGCTCACCGCGTGGACCGACTTTTGAAAGTGATAGTACATGCCACTGGCAATATATCCATTTTTTTAAATAGAGGACAGCAAGAGGCATCGTGCTTAGCGAAGGACATGAGCCAAATGACTCTTTTCTGGACCCTGAAAATGGCCAAGGCCTTGGAGGTACTATAGGCTATGTGAGAATAAAATTCTCCAAATCTGCTGAAACAGTGGATCTAATGGACCTTATTAAGAAGCAGGCTGAGCTTAACTTACTTATTAAAGTGTTAATGTGCTCATCCCAAGAGATTTGAAAATTGATGTTGAGTCCCAAAAATTGAAATATCGGGTTGCATAAACCTCCAAAGGAGTGTTAACATTCATTGGAAAAGTAGCAACAACTGGGTAATGGTCAGAAAGATCTTATGGAGATTGTCCTAGTTGTTACTTCATTATCATCAAAATTAGAAATGAAAACATCTAGTGAGGTAGAAGAATATAAAGTTATGCGAGTGGGTTCCTTATTATGTACCCACAAGTTATAAGATTGAAGAATGTGTAAAAGTTCACTTTTATCAGCTGTGTCAGACAACATGTCTATGTTAAGATCACCAGGAATAATTATCATACCATAGGGATACCTAGCAACTATAACTTCTAAAAGACTGACAAATTTGTCCAAAAACAAAGGGAAGTTTCCCATGGGTGACCTGTATAAAGAACAAAGGGTCACAGAAAATTTGTTGATAATTAAAGTGATCACAGAGCATTCAAAATTGCGCTCATCTAACAAACGTTTGTAGGGAACAACATTAACAAGATACTCAAATATTTCCTTTGAAAGCAACATGACACCACCATTTTTAGTTGAATCGGCAGAATACATCAAGAACTCTGTAACCTGAGAGTTTAAAGGACGGTAACTCCTGGTTTACCAACCAATGTTCACATAAACATAGAAAGTCAGGTTGCACGTCGTCTAGCAGTATTTCCAATTCGGAAATTTTGTTTCTAACACATTGAATATTTACGTGCGTGATATTGACAGGGAAAATCCTCTCAGATTTCCTCCTTAATAGGAGAATGCCAGAGTCAAAGCCTAGTCATCCCGTTTTAGATCTAGTGTTATAAGAAACGTTATTTACAGTTTATACTGGCTATATTGACACATTCAGACTCACTGTATGTTATTGCTCGGTTTATTTTGGTTCGGCAAATTTAACCATTGAGAAGTTTATCACGTAAGTTCAGCGGGGCATCGACTTTAAATAAAATTTCTCACCTGACCTTAAGATTTCACAAAAAAAATCACCTTTCGAAAATAACTCCGACAAGTGTTCAGTTATATTCTTGGGTTTTGTTTTCCTTTTCACACAACCCACATAGAGTAAGAGTTAGTGATTCACTGGTTTTGTACAGTCATCTTTGTAACCTCATAATTAATAAATATTTAGAAAGAAATTTGCATGCAAAACATAAATAACCGTATTTGCACGAATCTAAGACTGTTTTTTTTCCATTTCGGGCTTCCGAAGAATAGTGGGTTCGTGTTTTCATCAGAAGCAAAATCCTTGACTTTTTTCCCATTTTGGATTTCTAAGAAAGAGAGTCTTAGAATCGGGTTCATCTTAGATTCGTGCAAATATGGTATTTAAAGTATACTCAGCAATGTTAACCTTCCAGTGGGTACGTACGTGTACTGAGTACATGGCGGTCAGTTTTCAGTGTTTCAATCCATTTTATCTTAAAGCAGCCTAACTTGTGACCCTTTGTTATTCCTTAATTGTACAAATAGTCCTCACGGTGTGCAGACATTCCTTCCTTAAAAGCAGTTTTCAGGGAAAAAGAAAGTGAAACGTATCATGAAGTCCATACATTTTGCGCTGTGAGGCCCCGTGAATACATACACTCAAGGTCTTTTTGAATATTTTTTGTTATTCTATTCAATATTGACTTTTTTATTGATTACAATAATTGGCAAAAAATATTGTAAGTTACTGATTATCTATTCATATTTTTACATGGCAGTAATTTTTGCCAAAAGCAAAACATTACGTGTGTTGCAGAGACCTGCTGTGATCATGGAAAAAACATCTGCAGAAGTACATTTACCAGTTCTTTCCTGACCTTACATTTATATCAGAGAATGAGCCACTTTTTATTGCATAAAAATTATGTTATTTTGCATCAATGCATTTAACATTAGTGAAACTAATTTTGAAGCAACTAGTGTAACAAATTGAAGCCGAAGAACTATCAACTCTAGGCTTCTGTTAGACTCCGACGAAAAGGAAAAGGAAGATGATGCTGTCAGCAATGATGCTTCTGAATTAGAAGCAGAAGAAGGTCATCAGGATGATCTGTAGAGCAACTAGGAAGAAGAAGCCTCCGAAAATGAAGAAGAAGTACCAAAGTACATTTCTGGTTGGCATTAAACACAGCCACGTCACACCAATGAACTATGCAATCTAGATGGCAGTAGAATCATGGCACTAAGAACTGTCGTGAGGTATAGAAGATTTCTGTTGCAATGCCTCCAATATCGAAGATTCTACAATCAGGAAGGCTAAAAGAAATATAGGCAAACTCACAGAAACATGGTCGATTTTAAATTGATTTTTGAGTAACTGCCAAAAACATTTCATGAAGAGCAATTACACTGCAATCGATGAAATGTTGCATCCATTCAGATGTCAATGTAGCTTTGTGTGGTACATTCACAGCAAGCCAGCAAGGTATGGCCTCAGCTTATGGCACAATGTGATGCAAATGGATGGAAAATATAAAGTATGAAATTCTGATCAAGTCAAAATTTTCATGCAGTCATTCGACAACGACAACAGTACTCCTACCACTTACAATTGATACACTATACATAAGCATAATATGCTCTCAAAATGAAAATTAAGTTGAACGGGGCAGTGCCAAAAAAAACAAGCAAGAAATGCCACACGAATTACTGCCGAACGAAGCGAGGTAAGTGTATACTCCATTGCTTGGATTCCAAAGAAACGCGACGCTCATGTCATATGTACTAAGACTCAAAGCAGTCATTCTAATATGTACCTACAATGCATGACAACAATGCAGCTACCAACAAACCGAAAATGATAGCAAATTACAATGAAACTTAAGGTGCAGTAAACAGAGTTGATAAAATGAGCAATGCCTATTCTGTACCAAGCATAGCAAATAGATGGCCACTGACATGATTTTTTTGTTTTCTTGAATTAAAAGCTGGCCTAAACGCATATATTCTGTTTTTTCAATTAATCCTATGATAAAGAACGGGTATCAATAATAATACATACTAATAATATCTCAGGTACGAAAGCCAGACCACCAGCCTCCCGGTGGCATACCTGGTAATGGATTTTGCCAGCTAATGGTGGACCATCTGGGTGTGGGATTCACCACCCCACATGCAGGTTAACTGATTCCAAAAAAAAAGCCACCCACAACTGGCCCCTCTCGGATGGGGGCCCTAGTAGAGTTGGGTGTGGCAACACAAATAGAACCTCTAAGGGATATCGTATACAGTGGATAGAAGACCTAAGGGGCGACCTTCTTGCATGCTATGCTGCTAGCGATCCCGATCGCTGGGGGTATATAGCAAGGATGCACTCTTTGATCTAAAAATAAAGGTTCATAGCATAGCAAAGCAAATAAAATGACTTATGAAGGAAACCTTATCATCAATTCTTAGAGCTTGAACCATCTTCTTCAGGACACAGACCATAAATACACAAGAGATTACATGATCAAATTCTTTCCAGTACATTCCCTCAAAATGCTATGTATCTTGTTTTGTCATTTATCTGACAGGAGTTAGCAAAATAACGGCCAAAATCTCTCAGGGTCATGAGATTTGGAAACTAAAGATATTCACATTAATAATTTATCAGTCATAGACAGCAGAAGTGAAATCACCCAACTTGGAATTCTGGAAACCCAAGAAGCATTAAAAAGGAAAAAAATCATTTTACAATTTATAAAATACAATAGAAGCCCCGTACAACGTGTAGGGCATATAACGAGAAGCTTGAATTTGCAAGGGATGGCCAAAGAACAATTTAAAACCCTATGATACATGTAAAATAAATCGGTATTATCGAGGACAACAACCAGCCTCCACTGGGGTCGTTTACTATTACGAGTGGCAAATGTCTGCTTCAATCTCGGCAAACGTGCGCAAACTTGTGCTCATGTCCTCTGTCATTGAAATTACACGTCTATCAGTATATTTTCTGCACTATTTGACGTTCAAATACACATTTCGGACATTCACGGCATGCCCGTAGTCACACAAATAAATTCCTCATAAGTCCGTGCATTTCATTGTTCTTTTGTCATCCTCCAGCTTTTTTATCAAGTTCAGTCCGACTGATACAACATCATGGCTGGGAAACGAAAGTCGTTGGATCTGAAAACTAAAATACGAATTATCAATGGATGCGAAAGTGGCGATGGGTCCAAAAGCTAGATAGGGAGGTTATTTGGCATATTTTCCTCGACCTTATTCACAATTCTGAAGAATAAGGAAAAATTGCATGCCGCAGTGATTCAAGAAGGACGTCCAAGCAGCCAGAAACATTTGCACCCAGGAGAACATACGCAGTAAGAATCTGCCCTATTCCCGTGGCTTTGCCAGCAGAGATCAGCCTGAATTCCGATAAATGGCCCATTGATGAAGGCAAAAGCGGAGTATCTAAGTGAGAGGCTCGGTATTGACAAGTTTAAATTTTCCTATGTTGAATACGTACATTGTTATGAATTCGGATTCCCTATATTTTAAGTTGTCTATGAATTGTATTGTGTTATGTAATTGTTTCAAAGATTATAAAATATTGAAAACAAGTCAAGGATGATTCATTTTGATGTATACAAAAGGTTTGTACTATAAATCATATGTCTATCACGCAGCATGGAGTGTAGTCAGTATTCATGGTATTCATCACGCTATTCATTATCAACAAGTTCCCACTAGATGTAAGTACGGCAGAAGATATTATGTGTATCGTGATGGAACGCATTTTGGAGCTTACAACCTTCGAAACTTTCTGCCTCGTGCTCGAAACTCACAGCAAATCACGTATATGTACCATGGAATACCTAAAAAATAGTGAGTATTCAAAAAAATGTTGATGTGCCCTGTCACCTAGTGGCCGCAACGTGCACTATCACTTGAAAAATACGCGTTTCGTGAGATCCGATACCGTATTCGCTAGTGGTAAAAAGTTTCACATCTTATCTAAATGTAGTGAATCCTTGAAAGTCCGTGTTGTGTTCCCGCTCCATGCTTACAACTCTCATATCTGGACTTGCTTGTAACAACTATGTTTCCATAAATTCAAGAGAGTATTCCATGCATAATTATTGAATAATAACACAAACGACAGTATACTGTTAAGGGCTAATCGTAAATGCTAGTGATATTGGGCTCTATGATTCCGAAAACCCAAAGTCAGCTGTTTTCTGAGGCGATCTTACAGACGTTGAAGTCCTCTCCTTTATTTCCACTATTTAACTGGAGAAGTTAGCAGCCCAGTGCTTGTGTGGAACAAAATCCCAGTAGGTTATATCTTGGACATTAAGTTATCTAGCATTTTTGCAAATTTCAATTTATAGAACTTTCTCCGAACCATATATCCGTTTTTATAAACTTTTTAGGGAGGCAGGAGGCATGAAATTTTTTCTCGTTTCTGAAGTGTTAGCCGTTTATAGTCCGTTGCATTGCTATTACTTGCAGCCACGACATATTTGGAGCACCCAAAACATCAGGGCAATAACAATACAGCAATGCAAAGTACAGTACCCGTGTCCTGAAGTGTCAACATTAGACGTTTAATATTTCAGTGTATGACATCTAACATGGAATTTGATGTCATTGAAAGTGAACACGATAATAAGTAATTGAAGTGTTCAAAAATATGATTTTTAATAGCTATCTCAATAGAATGTTTTCGCCACTCACCAAAAATTCCCACAATATGTAATAGGTAAATTAGCGTTACAGTTGTAGGAATTGGCTGAGGAGTGATTATTTAACCATCTTCGGTATTAACGAGAGTTCCATTTAGCAAGTGATTTTTCAGATCCCGAGAGCTCTTGCTATATAGGGCTTCTACTGTAGTAATAACCTACCATATTAAATGATTTTGGATGTTGAAGTCCTTTCTCAGTCCCGGGAGTTAAATGAATATACCCGGTCCCCAAGCCAAGAACATCGAGAGCAGCTCCATACTGTACACCATTATTCTTCGATTCTTTTGAACGGCTACGGAAAGGAATTTTTGAGTAATCTGCAAACAATTCTGAAACAAAAGAGAATCAATATTTTAATTTAAAACAACAAAGCAGTGGAAAACGAAAATCTGACGTCAAAAGCACAGTATTTATCTCTGCCAAAAAAATAAGTATAAATGGAATGGCAATGCAAGGCTAAGATCTGTAAATATTTTGAGAGCTTTCAAAGAATGTTGGCATTGCTGTCAAAGAATTGCTGCTAATAGTCCAAAGGATAGCTTCTGGATATTTAAGTTTATGAGTCACCACAGGTTAGTCACATCATGGTCATACAAAACATCCATAGAGCAAATCCAGTTTATAAAAAAGTTTACCTAATTCCATTGAGCTGCCGTCAACTACAACTGGAACTGAGCCCCTACTGGTTCTGCCACTGGAAGACGCCACCAATCCAGCCGCAGAAGTACTCATCAAAGGAAGGCTTAAAATCCTATCATTAACTTTCAAGCCCTGAAGTGGTACTCTCTCGGGTATTTTCTTTTCTGTAATAGCAATGCAAATCATTTCAAGAGTTATAAAATAGAATAATGTAAGAAAGGCTACGCATAGAAAGAAACAGATATTTTTCAATTACTTTGAACCTCTAATCCTAAACCAAATCAAAACTATTTTACAATGAACAAAAACATATAGGTTCATTCTTTGGACTCCACACCACTCAAGGAGCCACACATGCTCACTTCAGAATGTAGCACAGCAAACGACTGTGATCGCAGGAACTGAAACATTGCTAGCAACCAAAAAGTATTGCTAGACCCAATTCTTCATGGTTGTTACATCGTAGAAGTACTCCTAGTATAGCTTAGGGGAACAAGAATTTCACAATGCAGATGCACATACATATTTTGGTTGAATAACATGCAAAGATCAACTCAAAATCTTAGTTTTGTCAAAGTTTGGGAGCCATGGCTGTTTTTATCGATGTAATAATTGCCAAAAGAGGCACGACTCACTCAATTATGCACAATATGCGGTTCTTATGCATTATCTCCACGACAGCTCTTTCATACATTGCAAGAACCAAAGAGTACCAATCATCTGACATTCAACGGTCAGATTGGCTCATTATGTAACTGATGACCCCATAGCCAGTAAGATGCATCTCCTGCCCTTCTCCTCTTCCCCTACCAGACTCTTGCACATATTTCCAGCAACAGGCAAATGCCTATTGTTGTCAGCAGTACAGCCATACTTTTCCCCAAAAAAGGTTTAACTGGCAAAAGGTTATACAGTAGAATCTCGATTTTACATAACCTGATTTTACGTAAAATTTGATTTTACGCAAGTGAGCGAGCGGTCCCGGCCGACGCCTGTAGAATTCTTATGGAAGCATTATTTGATTTTACGTAAATTCGATGTAACGATTTTACGTAAGGCTATTTTGGTCCCCAGAGGAGATATCCATTCGATTTTACGTAATGAAAAAACAGAAGTTAAAGAAAATTCAACAAAATCCGGCAGATTCTTGCCCATCTTTAAAGGAAATCTTCTATTTAATGCCGTACTACTGTGAAATTAACTGTAACGAATCAATACATTGCATTTTAATGGTGTATATATATATACAGTAGAAACTCGAAAATACGAACTTCTAAATTACGAAATTTTGATTTTACGAAGCAAAATCTTCTGTCCCGACCAAAAGGGTATCTAAGTGTATGTAACAGCAGGCGATATTACGAAATAACGAAGTTTTAAAATTACGAACCTCGGATCTTGGTCCCGACGTGAAAAAGTTACTCGTTTATACGAATAGTGATGGATCACAGAAACGTTTCGGCGCTCCTTTTCAGAGTTAAATATCTAATTAATGATCGTTGCCGAATAGATTATGCACTGAATGTATTACCTGAACGATATCTCATTTTTCAATGCTTCAATGGTAAAGGTGTGGTTTCGCTGGGGCGTCTGGCGTCCGTCCAGCAGTCGGAAGTCACTGACGTACTCATCCAATGTACAGTAAGTCCTATACATACGAACGAGATGCGTTCCGAGAACTTGTTCGTAAGTTGAAAAACGTTAGCCAGGCATCGAAAATTGTAGTTACTGTATTTCCTGGCCCATAAGACGCACTTTGTTTGCTCCAAAATGTGCTCTTAAATTGTTCGTTCGTCCTCTAAGACACAAGTTGATTCGTCGGGAAAATACTATGTAGGGATGGTCAGATCGGATCTAAAGATACGCGGGTATTACGTTTCTCCGGATACTGAAATCGGATCCTAATTCATTTTAAAAAATAGGATCTGGATCAGATAAAAAAATTCACACTGGGGAGTGGATACCATTAAAATCGCCCTAAATAACGGTCATCTTGTGTTGCGGCCAATGTAGGAACTAGTTGGGACCAAGGAAGTTGGCTGCTGATGCTCTCGAAAGGATGTCTATAGGATGTCTTCGAAAGGATATCCCAACTGGAAACGCCCTAACTAACTAAGTTAGGGCGGGTATGCGATGAGTGAAATGTGATACGTTTGGTTTTCGCGGTCATAGCTGATAAGGGACTCCCAACGGGCAACGCCCACCCCCCTCCCAACTTTTGGAAGACACCTGTGTGAAGTTAGGGCGTGGGAAAGCGATGAGTGAAATGTGATACTTATGATGAAATGTGATGCGGACTCGAGAAAAAAATATCACTTTACTCCGACCCCCTAACTATGAGCGCCGAGCCGAGGGTGGGGGAGAGAGAGAGGTGGGGGGGGGGGGAGCAAGAGGCATGCCAAGGACGCGTAGCCGTTCGCTGGACTGCCGGAAGGGCCAATGCTCGGCACGAATGCCTCTGGAAAAAAGTTCTGGACATCTTTGCTTTACACGACTACAGTAATTGCATTAAACTTGCGTACCAACTTGAGGAGTATCGGCATTGAAAGATGAAATATGCAGCTAGAACTTATACAAAGCTCATTTTCGTATCACTTCTCATTGCCGAGTAGCATTTCCGCGAAATGATCCATTTTAGACAAGTTAACTAATTTTTTCTCCGATGCGGTTGATATCAAGTATGCACAAGTATGTATCAAGGCCTATGAAATAAGTTCTAGCAACATCCTTCCTGCGCGAAACGGTGAAAACAGAATTTCTTTATCTATCAGCATGGCGATGTAAAAGTCAACGGTCTAAAAATGGTTATCCTGGCGTGGTATCCACTTCCAAAAGTGAATGATGCTTCCTATAAAAGGAAGTAAAAACAGATTAGAGTTCCGATTCTCTCTTCGCATTCGCCGATGCACTACGTTATTTATCCCATTGATATGACGATGCGTTTCAAAGCTCTCTCGGGCGCTACGCAACATAATTTCAGGTTGTGGAAAAATCATGAAGGAGTGCGAAGTCAACCTCACAGCTACTACCGGGATAAGGTTACAATTTGAATCGACCGAAATAACGGCTCCCTCATTCGATCATTGGCCGTATCAACCTAGTGTTGGCTGCCGAGGCCGCTGAAAGAAGGTTCAACCCCTCCCTCCACTAGTGAAAGCCACCTGGGTAAAAGCGAAACTGAGTGAGGGTAGATAAGGTGAAGGAGTGATCCTCTCGGGTTACCTCCTTCTCTTTCTCGCTGAATGAGTCCCTCGCAGATGAATGCCGTCGCGCCTAGGAATAAGGAACGAAGAACTTTTTTCTTGAAGGGTCTTCTGGGAAAAACCGGTTTAGACGCGCCAATTGTTCAGATCAGACTGAGGTATCACCCTAAAATCTGACAGCTTTAATGTTTCCGGCTGAGTGATTGAGAGGGATAGCTGGATGGAAGGACTGCTCGTCAGGCAATTTCCAAATACCCTGGAAAGGATATTTTACCATTCATCACGATAACCCGAATCGAGCCTCGTATTGCCGGTAATAATCATTTGTCATCACAAAACGAATGAGTGAACGGAATAATGCATCGATTTGATGCGAAGGTAGCTTGACAAACGGAAGTCGATTTCCATTGAAACGCGGCTTTCGGCTTACTTCCGAACCATCCGTAAACATTTATGACGCAAGTAAAAAATAAACATTGCAAATTAATATATCCAGATAATATTGTTAAAACGCGTAACGGCAAAGAAGGATAGTACCAATCCGCGAGTTGCTGCACGCCGCACCGCCAGCTGCAACGGCAAAATAACTTACCCGGTGGCGCCAAATTTGAACTTCCCGAAAATAGGAATAATAAAACTCTGACAAATAAGTTGTGTTCAACTGACAATAAGTGCACCCTGTGGGCATGAATACACATTTAAATATACTTTCATGAATTATAACTTCGTAAATCATGCAAGTACATCGCGAGAGTACATCTTAATCTAAGGAAACAAAAAAGAGCTTCATCGCGATGTTTTTCAAAGATACTCGTTCATACGAAATTTGATATTACGAAGTGCCGATTTTTCTGGTCCCGTCAACTTCGTAATTTCGAGTTTCTACTGTATATTATTGTTTTATTTACCCATCTTTCAGCACGATAAGTTATGGGTTCAAGGTGTTTACTTGTTTACGATATGATAGTAGCACCAGGATCCCGCAATGCTCACGCAAAAATGGTTTATGACCTTGAGATAGCAACCTTGTCAGCTGTTCCGAGTGACGAGATGAAGCTCAATTTGGGGTCGCCTGTAAGCACGTGTGTCTTGACACTTGGGCACGGTGCTTTCACGACCGTCGGGTGGCCAATCGAGCTCAAATTTTCTGATTCGGTAGTTAATGGTTATTAATCCAATATGCCGTAGCGAGACGACGCACCTCTCTAACTTTTTGAGAAAAAAGCATTTAAAAGTCGTAAAAAAGCATGTTACTGTATGTAAGCTCTGAGATTTACGCGATCTAATATGGCGGCGGTGGCCTAGTGGAAAAGGCGGTCGACTGCTAGAGCTAAGGTCACAAGTTCGATCCCCACCCACGGAAACTATTTTTACTTTATTTTTCAAGGTTTTTTTGTTTTAATTTTCATATAATGATCTTTTATCGTCATTACTGCAAAGAAAAATATTTTTAAGGCAATTATTTTAAATATTTATGAGCTAGGGAATGGAGCAAGGGCTAAAATGTCCTTTACAAGGGTGGTTATATGTATTTTTATTTGTTATATTTAAAGTTATTTTAGGATATTGCGATTATAAATTGTTATATATATGGGTAGGAACAGAATAATGGCATTGTAATGAGTAATTGGGGGTGAAATCCACCCCAAAGACTGCTTATGCTTCCATTGGGAATCGTAAATGGATCCGTTAGGGATTTGGACCAGAAGATGGAGGGTGGATAGAGACCCGGCGTCGGCATTAGCCTACTCTTAACGAATGGTGCCAAGGGGACCATGGTTTAACGTCCCATCCGACGGACGGTGTACTGAACCATCGGTGTAATCCACGTTACACCCAAGGATGGGATTTCTTGGGCAGCAAAGGTCTTCAGAGCATTCCGAAATCCTGTCCTTGGGTGTCTGGAAGCTGGTCTGGAAGTCTGGAAGCGAACATTCTGGCACCTAATGTTCTCGAAACAAGTGAGCTACATATATAAGGGAAGCAGAGTCGCTGCCAGGCAGTCAGTTTGAAGGCTACAATCATCGCGATAACTTGCATAACCCCCCCCAACCCTTGAGTTCTTTCTGTATCCGCCACTGATGCATCTAGGGGTCATTTTACTTAGAGGCGGAAGAGCATAAAAAGAAGAAATTTTCTCCATTATATATTTGCATTCAATTCTCCTGATTAGTATAAAATAAAAAGGTTCATAGATCTAGCACCACCAAAACAACGGAGAAGGGTGATTTCCCTTTCAAAATAATCATAATATAAAATGTAATTATCTCTCCACCACAATTAAAATAGTTTTATTTTCTACAGTGTAATATGTATGTAATAATGATCTCTTAGTGAAAATAGTTTAAACATCATTGTCTTCTCATACATTGTGAAATCTTAGCATATTTTTCAAAATCCGCTAATATCTTGATTTTACATAATTTGATTTTACATAACACCCCATTTTTGGGTCCCAAGGAGTTACGTAAAATCAAGACTCTACTGTATATTAGTGCAAGGAAAGTGTATCAAAAAGGTGAATCCTAGAAATCATTGTTCCATGATGGCATGGCTGGAGCGATAAATCTAACAACACTTTTGTGTTTGTATTCATTTATATTTTCTTATGAGCATCTATCAACAAAATTTATAAATCATCAGAAAGGAACACTGTTTTATATATGCAGTTTTAATACATTAATCATAATCAAGTTGGCATCCTCAGGAGGATTATTGGCTAATAGCGGAAAACTGGAATGTTTTATCAGGTCTTTTAATTCTATCATGAGCCTAGCCAATCACGTGTTCTCAATAAATTTGATAAACATGATGCAATGATAATGTTAATGTGACAACAACGTGAGTGACATATAGAGCAGAGGTTAAATCACAGTTATCTTTAACGTGATTAGGGGAGGTCAGTGACCTTGATTTGTTTGCAAACAGGGATAGTTAGAGAAAGGAAGAAATATTAAGGGACCAGAAACTCTGAGATCTTGACCTACAACAGGCTTATGTCAGCTGTAACCTCAGCATTGAATAATGGGGCTCTGAGGGCAGAGGCCTTTGTGTCTGAATGCATCTGTATTTTTCACTTCCTTTGACAGACAGATACAAGTCTGTTAATTTGGGGCTGTGGCTTTTCGATTAGCATATTTGATTTCTTGCAATGAGCGTAACAGCATAATTATAGATAGTTATTGTTGGGCTAACACCTAAATCCAGGAAATGCCAGTGGAAGGTATACAACAACTGATGAGATCTGTCTACAACAGAATAATATTAGAATCCATCACCTGGATTAAAAGGGAGATGTGTATAGATATAAGGTAATGGTATCAAGCATTCAAGAAAGTTAGTATGAACACCAAACCTGGCTTCAGCAAAAGATTTTTAAAGAATGTTCACAGATCACTGATGTTGAATTTACAGTAAGATAGGTGCAAAGAAGTTGTTTAAAACTTGCTACAAACCTGGTTTTGCACTGGATCCTTCGCTTTTCGAATCAGGAACTGGCTCATCAAAGGATTCAATTTTTTTGTTCAGAACATCATCATTACTATGAACAGGCAATACCACGCGTTCAATAACCTCAGATGTAACTTGGCTTTTATTTAACTTGTCACATTTTTCTGAATCACCATCCAACTTCACTGAAGTAGACAGCGGCTGCCCCTCAACTTTCGAAGAGTTGGCTGTCTGTTCTTCAAATACTAAGGAATAAAAAAAAAGAAAATTAAAATGATTTCAAAATATGCTGCCAAAATGCAAAACTATCTATGTCCAATTTTAAAGACAGTTGGAAGGCAAAATAAAAATGCTTAATGAATAATTATAAGCAACTAGCGGGAAGTACCCGTTGAAATTCAATGGGTGTGAAAAACATTGAATGCATTTTACAAGAAAACCGCAAAGCCTGAAGAATTCTGTCAGCGTAGTCTGGTAACCGATATTGTATGTTGTGTTCGTTGTAGTAGATACGCTGACCGTTTTCCAGGGGCACGGGGAGATGGGTGACTGTTGGTTCTCTTTCATGCACGGGAAACCCAAAAATGAGCCCCGCAGAATCATTACTACTTAAATACAGTAAAACCTCTCTTTTACACTTTTGACGGGGATTAAGGAAAAAAGTGTAAATTGCGGGAAAATGTAAATCGAGGGAAATCATAATTTGTAAGAAAAAGAAGCAAAATCATTGCCTAATGTTAAATAATTTTATTTAAATAAACAGGTGATGTTTAATATTTAATGGGCCATCAAATAGACACATAAATAAATGAATTAACAAAAGTTAACAAAAAATAAAAGTATTCTCATATTTTAACTTAACTTGATTTGAGGTGGTGTCTACCTACATATAAATATACATCTTTGCATCAAGGGCATAAATTTTTTCTTCAACAATAGTCAATGTCATCCATGCCTTTGTGTTGGCTGCATAGGTTGTAGCCAAGGTCTTTCTTAATGTTTTTAAAGCAACGTGGATTTTTGGACTTTTCAAAAACAAAGGGCTTCAGTCTCACACTGCCATCTGGATTAGCTCCTAATAAAACAGTAAGGCGACCTTTGCTGAGCTTGGCCCCATGACAAGGGTCCCCTTTGAAGTATATAGGGAAGTTCATCATACTTGGAGTATTAAATGAATTTACGCCTTTTTCCAATACGGCCGCATTCCTTAGCACTTTTCTCTATACATTTACGGGTTTTTACAGTTGTGTTCCACGTTGAACCTGGTATATCAAGTTCTTCGGTCAGGGACATGCGAGAGCCCGTACTAGAGTCAATTCTCTTTGCAAAATTTGCAACTTTGGGCTTCTTATACAAATTTTCTTTCTACGAGCTATCATGGGCCTGCAGGAAAACTTAAATGCTAGAGGCGTGAATATCCTTTGAAAATCAAATCTCTGGTTGTCAAGGAAATATGCTATTGTTGATTTCAGAGAAAAATGTGAGATTTTTCAGCTATGAACATGAATTTTAGACAATTACGAAGCATATCAGAAAATTGATTGAAAGAATTAGAAACTTCATTTTTTCAGCCATCCAATTTAAAAAATCCCAGCCCTCTATCTTTAGTGAAAGTAATTTTTAGAAATGAAACCACTGCACCGAACCCAATGCTTAGCATGGACCACCAGGGGAAGCTTATGGCTTCCCCTGGTGGGAAGTCATAGGCTTCCCCTGGGCTGGGCTGTTTTAAAAAGTCCCGAGGGCTTTTTAAAACAGCCTATTGTAACCAAATAGAATCCTACCATAAATAAAATCCGAAATGAAAATCACAATTCAAATTAATAGCCATAATAAAACAGCACATAACAATAGATAACTAGGGATGCCAAACATAAATCAATATTTACATCGGGGGGTTCAGGACGACGCAAAAATAATAAAAGTACAACAATAAGTAACGGGGGACGCTTGAGAGGGTGAGGAGTTAACAGTTGGGAGTCAGCAGAGATAATTGGGGGAGTAAAGATCTTAAGAACGCAAAGAGGGGAATGAGTTCGCAAGTCGGAGAATAAAAATGGCAGGGAGCGGATATAAAGCGGCATAGAGGTGACGAAAGAGAAACCAGAGATTTATAAAGAGGCCAGGAAGGAATCGGGAAAGAAACCCAAGATATAAACCGTACAGTCCAGAATTCTGGAAACGAGGAAGGCCGTGAAAGCATATCCGCAGCCACATAAGAGAAACGAGAAGCCCCAGTGTCTGATAAGTCTAACTATAAGAATAACAAAGTCATAAAAAAAAACAATTACCTCCATTTATAAAAGTACTGCTATCTAAAATAACGTAAATGTAAAATAAAAATTGGAGCATAAAAGAGTAAAATTGTAAATTGGATCCAATACATTTAAAAGGCTCTAAATACTTATGCTGTCATAACCAAGTCAAATATTTTTATTAAAAGAAAGTATTATACTATTTAATTAATTGAGCAAAGTGTTTTTATTAATATGTTGCCTAATGTTAACCATTAATCCCTTCATCAAGGAGGTAAGTTTTAAGTGTTTGGGTAATTGCAGAGGTTTATTGAAGTTCTTTTAATAGGAAACTAAACGTGACCGGGTGAGGTTACACTATGTTACACCCAGATACATTTTATCACTACATAGCAAATTTCAGCTCAATCGGTTAAGTAGTTTTTGCATGATTGAGCAACAGACAGACAGAGAGACAGACACCATTCAATTTTTATATATTAGTATGATAAGGCAACTGGAAAAAATTGAGGAAAAAAATTCTCAGAAAGAATTATGATGAGTGAAATTAGTAATACAAACAGGTGCATTATATTATGAGGCTGTGAAGACCATTAAAAATGAAAATTAAACTATGGATCCTATACATCCAACAGAGTGCAGGGAGAGTGAGACTCAAATATTCCACTGGGGAGGACTACTTCTCTTAGCAATCACAAGGGGTACATTACATCACATATGGTAGGTAGGTTATAAAATATATGCATTAGATAATACAAAACCAAAAAGGAAATTTGCCATGAAATATCTGGATATCCTGATTGCTGGTTACATGTGTTTGCCAGTTACAAAATTTTATCTTTCATGTTCATACACACTCTGGTAGTAAGCATATTGGGAGCTTATCATAAAATGTGTTGAAGGTGTCACAGATCAGAACACATTAGTGCACTCGAATTACGATGAATGGAACAATGCAAGCAATCAGGTGAAATGCTTGGCAACCATATACAGAAGCATACTAGTAGAATTCTTTAAGTTCGCAATAGTCAGGGCAAATATTTTGTGTATACAGTAAAACCTAGATTTTACTTAGTTGGAGGGACTAAAAAAAGAGGTAAATATTGTACGTAAAATTACAGTGCGTAACATCAAAGGCAATTGTATCACAGGTTGCATATATTGACTTTTCCACAGCGTTATAAATGTACAGAAACATCGTCATGACGGAAAACTAATGAGATGATAAATTCTTAGAATTGCATTGAATACATATATAAGCAAAGTTCCTGACCTACTTTCGATGGGTATTATTTTAGTTCGAGCGGAAAAATATTTACGACACCGATGCATTACGGGTGGCATCAGGTCTTTACCGAGTTGCAATACAGCTGTAACACCATAACAACATTGACATGAAGAAAGATAAATTAAATAATAATCAACTTTTCAATAATTATTCAAAATACAGTTCGTTTTTTAATGATATGAGTTATATTCATGTATTACCCATATTTTTTAAAATAGAAAAAATTATTTTCTAAACTTTTTACATTGCTGTGAAGCATAACAACACACTTTTTAAATACAGTAGAAACTCTAAAATATGAAACTCAAAATTACGAAATTTTATTTTACGAAGCAAAATCTTCGGTCCCAACCGAAAGGGTATCTAAGAGTATGTAACAGAAGTAATCATTTCAGGCTTAACTTTGTGGAAGTTGGTAACCTCCATGATAGAAAACAACTTAGTTTTAATCCACACAATTTATTGAATACGACCCGGGTTTCAGCAACTTACATTTTGTGCCATCTTCAGCAGGGAAACATGTGCATTGGTTATGCACATGTTTCCCAGGAATAGAAAATTGATACACTGAAAGCGGTGGACGAGATGGCAGAAGTTATCCATAAATTCGAAATATGGCCGTTAACACTATCGACCATTCTTTTGCAGCAGTCAGATATTATTAATGCAGTATTGCAAGGAGTGGATCGGAAATGACTGAGGACCAATGTTAATGAGGACATGGATCCAGCTGTGTTCAACTGGTTTTCCCAGTCATGGTCCAAGTTGATTGCTATATCAGGACCGATTCTGCAAGCGAGGATGGAGCCCCTGAAGTTAGGTTTGGACAAGTCAATGGAATCAAATGGATAGCCTCACAAATTCAAGCAATGTTGGTACGTAGGATCATTGAAAATCTTTGGGGAGGAGGCCACGGTTAGGCCTGATGTGGCAGAGAGCTGGAGGGAGAGGCTGCCATTTTTCATTGGTGAGGGCTACAGCCCTATGATATTTTCAATGCAGATGAAGCAGGCTTTTTTTACAACTTACTGTCCAATTGTTAGTTGAATGTGAAAGAAGAGGCCAGCCATGGGAGAAGATGAGCCGGAAGCATTTTACAGTCCTCCTCTACGCCAATAGAGATGGCTCGGAGAAGTTGCCACGATTTGTGGTTGGCAAATATGCCAAGCCAAATTGTTGTTTTAAAAACGTAAAGACGATGTACAGTTCATATTCTAGCAAACAAAAATGCATGGATGACTGCAGCCTTATTCCGGCAGTGGTTGGTGGGAGTGGATTCCTGCATGGAGGGGAAGAACAGGAAAATAGTTTTATTCCTTGACTGATGCACAGCTCACAATGGAATTTTTGGTGGACATTGGTGACAATGTGAAACTCCTGAAGTAGAACATTCTGCAGACAATGCAGCACCTGTGTGAAGCATGGAAGAATGTGACACCAACTACCACACATTGTTTCCATAAAGCTGGATTTTCACCCAACAGCTTATGTGGCAATATGAAAGAGAGCTCCACTGACAGTGACTTTTGGGTGAGTTTGACAAAGATGATGGGAGTTGATGCACCCCTCGATGAGTGCACAAGGGTGGACATTAATTTGGAGACATGAACGAAATGAGAATTTGAGGATGTGCCTGAGATCACAGTGGAGGAAAATGACAAACCGGAAATGGAATGTCCATATTTCCTACCTCCATTTGTGTGATACAAACTAATGTTTTTTTTATTTACAATGAAGGTTTTTTTCTCTATGATGAGTGAAGTACGGAAAAGAAAGAAAAATATCAACAAATATTGGCATAGGTGAGCCATCGTCTCGCCAGCATAAACGTAACTTTCACTCGCTTTCAACAGACATATCAACACCAAATCACCTCACTTATAATGCAAACCTACATTTTAAAAATGTGCATTCTTTCCTTTACCTCTAGGTATCAGGTATGAGTATCAATATCAGGTATCTCTAGTACCTCTACCTCAATCTAAGGTAAGGTAAGTACCTCTAGGTCAATTTTGCCATTTACGTAGGTTTTTCACAAAAAGAATTTTTGCTGGGGAGACGAAAACTCACCTCTACCATTTCTTATTTCCTTCCTCCATTTGCATATGGCACGAGCAAAAGTTATTTCTCAAATATGAGTGAAGTGCAGAAAAGAAAGAAAAATATCAACGATTTGATCATTGAAATATCAATGGACAGTGATTTCAAAATAAGTTCATCTGATTGTAGTGAATCAGTGGCTCAGGAAGAAGACACTACTGTCGGTGCAAGTAACATCAAATTTGAGCTCATTTTATTTTGCGTTTGACCATACTTACTGAGAATTTTTATAACACACCTCTGATTTTTAATCGCGATAACAACAAAAAAAAAGTACTGGTTTTTAGGCGTTTTCGAAGGGAACGCTCTCTTTGACCTCTCATAAGGCAAAAAGTTGGCGTTTAACCGTTAAGAAATTTTAATACAGTAAGGAAAAATGCTTTTTTAATCTTAATCTCAAATTTCAGATATTTTTTATATGCCATAAAAAGTTGTCAAACGTTTTATATCACAACTTTTTCTTAGTAATGAATTGTCCCGAAAACTTGATCTTGGTCTTGTTTTAAAGCTCTTTGCAGCAGTATTGTAATACAATAACCATAGTCAATCCAAAATATGGACCCTATTAGTAACGAGTTAATAAACAACAGAGCATTTTAGCAGCATTACCTTGTCATTGAGGCAGCCGGCTTCGCCGGTGGGATGGTGACAATCTGCACGGTGTTGCTACTTGGGGGTTGCGGGCGGATCCTGTTACTCCCCTATCTTTTTTGACTCAAGTTTGTTTCTTGGGAGAAAAGGAAAAAACAGAGCGCATTTTTGGGCCCACGAGAAGCAATGCCCAACTTTTGGGGATTACCTACTACGCAAATACCGTTGCTTCAATGGCAGTCAAACTTAAAAACTTTAATGCTCAAGCTTCTGTTCGTGCTTTTGCTAAATTAAAAAGCTCTATCTTTACTTGTTTAAATGCTGTCTTTATTTTTGTGGAACAACTTTACCTCCGTTCTCACGTCATGTTGAGAGATTTGGGCAACACCATTGGCTTTGTCGCGAGTTCTGCATTACGATTCACGTATACATAAATAGATTAAAGTAAAGGTTTATTTTATAGTGGTTTTTATTTATATCACGTTTTTGTCTCCCTTCAGCCTGCGTTGAGCGGCGGAGGACCCTCGGAGCTTACATACCCCTACATTTACTCATGCGGTGTTGCCGGTGGTTGTAGAGGAGTGCCGAGCATCGTTCGATGATTCGTTAAAATCCCATACGTAGCAGGGTACAGTCTAATGCATTTCCTACGATGCCTCCAAGACCACGACTCTATGAGCAGGAGATGAGCATGGTGTTGAGTGCTATTTGTTTTTTCAAGACGGAAGCCTAGAAGGTGGGTGATAATGGTTATCGCTACCCAGTTCATAAAATTGTGTCCGAGTGCCTGTAATATCAATAACTACAATGAAGAAAATTGTTTCAGCAGATAGAGAAAGCATTGAGAGAAAATCAAATGTTCCCTGCAAGAAGCGACTAGTGAAATTAGGACGACCGAAATATTAAAATATGTATAAATATATAATATTTCGCTCTAGTCATTGTATTTTCACTATGAATTTTTGAAGAGAGATACATTCTCACATGAACACACTCGGGAACATGCATCAAGTGAACAGGTTTTAAGGGAAGGCTGCTGCTACATAGGCTGATGTGAGGGCACGGGAATCCCTTTCTCTACAACCACCGACAACACCGTGAGTAAACAGAGGGGAAACAAAGCTCCAAGAGCCCTCCCCCCCCCGCTTAACGCAGGCAGAAGCCAGACAAAAACGTGATATAAATAAAAAACAATATAAAATAGACCATTATTTTAATGCACTTATATATATATATGTGATTCGTAATGCAGAACTCACGACAAAGCCAATGGTGTTACGCAAATCTCTCTAAATGCCGTGAGAACAAAGATAAAGTTGTTCCGCAAAAATAAAGGCAACATTTAAACAAATAAAGTTAGAGCTCTTTAATTCAACAAAAGTACTAACAGAAGATTGAGCATTAACAGGGTGGCTACTACGTAATAACCAATTTTTAAATTCCCTGACTTTTCCCTGACTCTTCCCTGATGGATTTACCAATTTCCCTGACTGATAGCCAGAAGGTCACCTATTATTGGAATATTTTATTTCTGCTGCATTAAAATTTGTCAAAACTCATGAAGAAAATGTTAAAAGCTGAAAACAATGCATTAAAAGCTACAAGTACATCCTAATGAAAAAAATATATTAAACCTTCGTAAGTTAAACTCTCATCCAAATTATAGTCACATCGTGGTAGTTCTGGGAAGTTGAGGATTACTGTAAAGGCATCGAAGGGAAAGTTAATGGCCAATTAACTGGTGGACTCTGGCACAGGTATCACGAAGGTGTGCGAAAAATACAAACTAAAGCCAAGTTGTTGGACTGGATCAAAATGGGATGGCGAGAGTGACCTTTAGAAGCGAATAACAATTTGATAAGTGTGGTTATAACCAGGGATGGTCGGATCGGATATGTCGGATCCAAATATCCATGGGCATTACATTTCACCGGATAATGAAATATCCAAATTCATTGAAAAAAATCGGATCTGGATCCGAATTTAAAATTAATGCTTTTGTGGATGAATCGTCCAATAAGAGGGAGTAAAAAGATCAGCGTTTCGATTCTCTCTTCGCATGCGCCGATGCACTACATTACTTATCCTACCAATGCAACGATTTGTTTCAAAGCTCTTTCGGGCGTTACGCAACAGAATTTCAGGTTGTGGAAAAAGTTTTTTTTTATTAAAGAAATGGAAGGGGTTCAGTTCAGCCTTTTAGCAGCATTTGGTCATTTTTATCGATGAATCATTGTTCCATTCTACACAATGCGTTGCTCATAAGATGACAAATGATACCATCATACATCTTGCAAATTATTACTAAAAATCACAGGCCATGTACAGATACGGCTTTAACTGCGTAAGACTATGAATACCATCTCTACGAATGCCATATCACGTACTACTAGGAGTAACACGGCACCTGACGGTGGTTCACATAGGGAGCGTTGTTAATAATGGAATTACTGAGGCTGATGGGAAATTTAGGTAGTAATGCTGATGGGAAACTTTTATGGCGTAATTGAGGATTACAGCTTGCGCACTGCATTAAGGTTGTTTATATTCTAAAGATTGCGTATTGCGCTGAAGATTGTACAGTTGCAATTTATATTTATTAATATAGTTGATAAAAATGTCTTCCCTGGTGTGAGAAGATTTAGACAAGGAGAACCCCATGTATGCCATGTGCGCACACTGTGGCGTGAAACTATCACGAGGAAGTACGAAATCCACCTCACCGCTACTGAAGCATCTGCGGGCGAAGCAAAAGTCAGTATACCAAGACAAAGTGGCAAAAAGCAAGGGAATCTACACAGCGTGTGAGAAAAAGTCGAATTCCGCTCCAATTGCAAATTTTTCCGAAGACAGAAGCATACTTTCACGTCCAAACACATGCACGCCAACTGAGGACCCTGATGACGTCGATCATCCACCTAGCCCAATGTCTTCATCATCATCCATGTCATCAGTCTCATCCATAGCAGCAGTTAAAAGCAGCTCTACGAAGTTTTCACGTGTGCAACCGACTTTAAGCCAATTATGTATTGTAACTCCACAAGGTCAATAGGCATGGAAGATAGCAAAACAATCGCGGTTTAGGGTTTAAAGGGAGTACGGGAACTCAAGCGCGGGAGATTTAACGCGCGCATAGAACTCCTCCCGAGCAACTGACCTCAAGCGGGAGTCAGCAGAGCGCTACAGGGGAGAGGAGGGGAAGTCAGCTGATTGCTACGCGGGAGAAGAGGGGAAGTCAGCGGTAGCCACGTGAGGGAGACAGGAGGCTCTCTCTTCATTGAACGGTCAGAGTGAAAGGGACTGTCTCTCTTAAATGATCGGCGGAGTGGGAAGGTGGAGCTCTTCTTTGTCGTCACCCGGCCATGTCTTCTGGGACAGGAGTTCCGATGCTGCCGGCGGCCTGAACCTGCTAAGGAGAGAAGACGCAAGAGTTCTCACTGCCTCATTACGCGGCCACTTCTCCTGCGAATGCCTGTCCAGCCAGCTAACAACCCCAAACAAGCGAGTGTGGCGAAAGCACTTTCCCTGGTCCCGTCACTTGGTTACGCTCCATCCAGATGATGTTAAACTCTCCCGTCGCTCCCCAAATTCATAATAGATTCAGGGATGGGGGAAATGTATGAGTTTCCGTACCTGTAATTGCTTGGGTCGCTGACTGCGCTTTGTGTGTGTGTGTGTTTACTTCTGCTTCGCTATCTCCTCTGCCCGGTATTATTGCGTCAGCCACATGCTCTGTTTTCATCAGTGAAGGGATCCTTTTGCCTTGTTGTCAAGTGCCACTTGTTTAAATGAAATAAATGATTTCCACTGGAATTTGTGTTGACGCGTACATCTTCCCTTGACCTGTCGCGTGCTCAGAAGAGAACCTATTTCACAGCCCTGCTCGACATTGATAGCCTGGTATTTCTTTTTCAGAAAACCAGAGGGATGGCACCCGTACGGTTACAGCATATTTATTTTTTCTCTGTAACAGCTTGGTATAATTGAACCAGAATGTAAGACTAACAGGATTATTTTCCTTCTTTACTTTTTAGGTGATTCCTGTAGTTCAGCTCTTAAGAGTATGACATTGAAGAGTCAAGCTTCGATTGCTATGCGACTTTACTAGATCCACGTTTTAAAGGAATGCCATTTAGAGCAAAAAACCTGGCAAACATTGCCAAGAGACAGCTACTGAGGAAAGCCAAGGAAGAGAAAAGTATGCCTTCTGAGGTATGTAATCTTTAAAAATTTAAGTTTTTTATGCAATGGAGAAAATTGTTTTACTTAAAATTCTTTGGCTAACATTGTTTATATTTAGTTTCTTTCAGAATTCTCACCAAACGACCACTGGAAAAGGGAGAAGTGGAGCAGAACAGCCTCAAAGTGGGTCATCTCTTTGGGTACAATACCACAGCCTCTTCCTAGAGTCAGTGAACAACGAAGGAGCTGCTGAAGGTGATGAGAAAGAGTTGGAACTCTATTTTAGTGAACCAGCACTACCTAGTGCCAGAGTAACTGAATACTGGAAAAATAAGGACTCACTTCCAACACTTCAGAGGCTAGCAAAAAAGTATCTCTGCATCCCCCCATCTACTGTTGCCAGTGAGAGGGCCTTCAGTACCACTGGCTTCATATGTGACAATAAGCACAATCGTTTGGATCCCGAGTGTATCAAGCTTTTGGTGTTCTTAAAAAATAACTTTAAAGCATTCAAGGAATTGAATTGAGTTTGACAGAAGAGGGTTTTTATTTTTCCATAAGGGTTCAAAAAATAGAAATTTGTGTTTTCAGTGATCCTTTGTTTTTACAACTATGTAAATTGCTCAGAGCCACTAGAATTATTTCTCAGGACAGTTCTGTACTTCCACTTGTAAATATCTATCATGATCTACATTTTTCTCTTGGATTAAATAGCTGTTTTGAATAGAAAATTGCAAGGTTTTTAAATCCTCATATTGGAATTCATTATTTGTTTTGAATTTTTACTCATAAAATCCAATATTGTATTATGAATAAATATTATAATTTGAAAATTTAATTTGGTCCCAATAACTGTTTGAAATACAATGTAAAACAATAAAATGTCTAAGACATAATTGAAATAACATTGCTTTTATTGTGTGTCCCCAAAAGAAACTTGATTACTTTAATAACTTCATTTTATAGCATGCAATTAAAAATACACCTGGATCCAAAAATATCCGAAGATCCGACACCTGAAATCAAGGATCCAGTCCGGATCTGAAAAAAAACCTGGATCCATCCATCCGTAGTTATAACCCCTTGATTGCAAGATTATTGTAATCAAATGCAATGCAAAAACATTTGGATAAACAAACAAAACGTAAGTGCACCATTGCCAGCGAAGACAAGAGGCAATTAGCAACGGCAGTATCATATTCAGGAATATCATATTTGATGCGGTTTGTGAGGGTGCGTGGTGGCCTAGTGGGTAGAGCGCTTGGCTACTGATCGAAGGGTCCTGGGTTCAAATCCGGGTAAAGCCTTTGGATGCCCCCAAACAAAAAAAATCCTCGGAGTGCGAGGTGGCCCAGGGAAAGGAACTGGCACCCCTACCCTGAATGTGTGAAATTCACACACCTGTGGCTTAGTCCGGGGTGAGGTCTACCCTCAACCATCCAAACCAACCTTCGGGTTGAATCACTGAGTAAGCGGTTTGTGACCTGACTAAATTGCTTTGAGAGGGAGCTAAGGTGGCCATTCAACAAGTACATATATATGTAGGTATACATTGAAAAAAGAAAACCAACTACTAATTGTTTAAAGCAAAGTGATACAATAAAAATTCGTGAAATAGGAAATAGGAATGTAAAAGAAACCAATACTTATCTATTAAAAAAAAAACAATTTTGGATATTTGGCATTCATCAATTTACAATACCAAATGCCATCAATGTTAGAGCCTGATTCATTTAAGGTCCATGCTGTAGATGGTGCGAAAAAGGGAACCAGGGAAGATAATTCTGATGTGGTAGCAATCCCAGAGGAATGATAAGCCTTCTTTAACATGATTGATACATAAATTAATAATCCCTGAGACAGCTTGAGGGCCAGTGGATGCTGGACATAAGTTCTGCATTAAAAATTCTGTTTAAATCGTAATCAATTTGTTTTCTAAAATTTTCCATAGTGTGCTTTGAATGAAATGGCATGATAGAAATTAGGTATGAATTTCTCAAAATGTTGGTGGAAACTGGGGGGGAGAGTACTCAAAGCTATACATATTTGCACAAATACAATAACCATTGAAAGGTATAATATCATGCATAAATATACTCAGCCTGCAACAAAGAATGGTCACCAGATGGATTGCAATGGTAGGAAGCTGTGGAGACAGAGGTGTATTTTATTGCTGATGTTGTGGTGAACAGAAACCCCTATCTAGGGAAAACCTAGAACTCTCATCATACAATAGCAATCAGAGCACACCCATGATTAAATAGCGCCCATAAGCCATTTACTCCATAGCAACTTAGAATATTATTTAAAGAGCACTCCTCTCCACTTCCACCCATTAATAAGATATATAGGGCAAGAGAGCCATGTAGGGTTATTATAGAATATGGGCCTTTGCCTACCTTCATCAGAAACACTTTCTGCCATTGAAGTAGATGAAGTCCTACTTTCAGTCATAGATTTCTTAGGAGTGGATGTAACAACAAGTGCATTCTCTTCTATCACAGAATTAAGAAATGCTGACGTTCCTAGCCTCATAGTCAGCACTTTCTTTCTAAGATAATCACTTGATGACTCGGCGGGTTTCTTCTTCTCTGCAAAGATGCAACAAAAAATAATCAAGGCACCTGAAATTCAATTGCTGGTTGATGACATATAATCTATTTTTATGTCTGGAATGAGAATTTTCCAGTAAATAGGGCACTAATTGTACTCTGGAACTAGGAGATATTATCTGCTTTTTACAGTGCATATGAAATCCATTTGGAGAATTTTGCCTACATCAGTAAGCTGTCATGCAAATCAGAGATAAATACCAAGATAATATAAATTACAGATTCAATTTTATGGCAGCAGTTTTAAATCCATACAGTAAGCATATAAAAGAGAATATCAGGCCAAAATATTAGAAAAAATTTTAGGGGCATAATTAATCACTAAACACCAAATAAAGAGCTCCACTGCCTCATTCGGGAAAGGTACATACTAAAAAGCGTAAGTCCACACACAGACAGTGCTTTTAAAAGAGTACAGCTCACTTATTGAAAACAAAAAGATTTTGAGTATGAAAAGCAAATGTCCAGGCTAATTTCTCACTTCCCATGACTTTTCCAGGTGCATTTCTTAATTTTCACGACTTTTCCAGTTTTCCAGACCTGTAGCAACCCTTATTAGTAGGGATAGGAAAATTTCACGATCGTGAATTTTGTGAATTTAGGCAAAAATGTCCTAGGAGTGGTAGTTAGTTACAACATACTCCATACTGACTGGGGAAATGACTTTTGAACTCGCGAAATGTCGCGAATTGTGCCTCAAAACGCGAATTTTCATTTTTTATGAGAAAATGGTTGTAAGTTCATTTCAAACGCAAGAAAAACATTAAAATTGCAAGCAAATGTTCTCAATTCGATTTAAACGAACTCACGTGCAAATATTCCTGAGGTATGCGGAAGTTTACTGTTCATCGTAGCATAACCGGTGTTACGGTAACAATCGCGGGAGGATGACATCGGGTGCTTTCGATTTACGGCGCTAACCGGCAATACACAGCTCGTCACGCCGCGGTGCTTTCTATTTACAATTAGTGGAATAACCATCTATCGGCATCTATGATTGGTGGCTCTCCGCTCCGAGGTGAGTCGAACAAAGGAAAAGCAATATGCGCATTTATTCTAAGTAATCTGCTACAGCAGGGATTCTCAAACTTTTCCTGCGATGGAACACTTCGTAAATCCTGATATTTTAACGGAACACCTTGTGGACTTCACATATATTAAACCATTGTGTTTAGGTAGCAGCATATAAAGCCATTATAGGTTACTCTGAACACCCATTAGCCTTCCGCGGAACATAGTTTGGGAATCCCTGTGCTACAGATTTGAAGACGAGACAGACTGCGCATGCGTGAATAGCCGCTTTAAGTTGTTTCATTTCAATGGGATCGTTTACAAAGAGATTTTTAATGTCAATTATAGTTTGAAAACTAAAGAGACACGTATTCTTCCGATTTTTTATTTTGGTCTGATTTGATCATAACCCTACTACGGATTTGAAGAAGAGACGGACTGTGCATGCGTGAATAGCCGCTTTGAGTTGTTTCATGTCAATGGGCTTGTTCGCCAAGTTTTTAAAATGCCAATTCTGATAGAGTTTGAAAAATAAAGAGAGATGTATTTTTCCGTTTTTTGATCCGTCGCCTGCTTTTCGAAATATCGGCGGCCAAAAATCGGGGTTCTTAACCCTTTCACGTAAAAGAACCAGCATGAAAAGTTTTGAAGTCACTCGCTGCTCCGTCCAATCACGCTGGGCGCTATGCAGCATTCCCCTTCCCTCGCTTTCCAGCGAGCGAATTACAAACTGAACCGGATCTCTGATGTTGTCACGAACTTTTTGAGTGGGCGGCAAGTTTCGAGAATTTTTGTTTTTGATTTAAGAGTGAGTGGCTGAATATAGAAGAATTTTGTCTCCCCCGAAAATCTATTTTCCAATCCATCTACCGAATTCGTGAATTCAATTGCAATTTCGCATCATAGTGAATGACCTTATTGCAATGGGGTTGTTCCATTGCAATGGTTACGTAGCTAGCTTTAAAGCACCAATCAAGGCCAACTACGACATCAATATAATTGTCGATATACTTATTTATTGCGTGGCACCAAGATTGATTTTATTGTTTGAATCTCTGTTTTTGGCCATTTGCGTCAAATGACTGTTTGTTTTCCAGTGACAACTGTTAAGTATCCTAGTTTTATTCCTGGTTTCTGCGCTTTCAAGTGATTTTGACGAGTTATTGAGATGCCAAATGCCAAATTAAGCGCAAGAGACAGGGCTTTCCAGTATCAAAAAGATGGATTTTAATGTATCGATAAAAGTACGGTCATGTACATATTCTAAAACTGTCAGGTTGCTTGGAAAAGACTCAATTGGAAAAATTTTAAATCTTCGAAGCACGTAACTGCAGCAGACTTTCACAAGGATGGAAATTCTCTAAAGTTATATGTTAATACACAAAATGTATTAAATTTTATTTTTAAATTTAATGCCACTTTTCCAGGTTCTGCCACCGAGGTGATTGTCTTCAGTCATAACATGGCTAGAAGGGGAAGTGTCGCATAATAACCCAGATCTTATTGGGTTAAACTATAGTATAAGTGACCCTTTTCTAGGCTTTGAAATAATCAGTATTTTATGTGTATATATATAAATTTGTGGTCACTGTGAAAACACCGAAATGTCTTGCTGAAAGTACCGAATTCCTAATTTCAAAGTACCGCTTTTCTCCCTCTCAAACCACCGAAAAATTCCTATCCCTACTTATTAGTCATCGCATTAATGGTAATTCGACACCACCTTCCATGATTGACTTCTTTCATCAATAAACTCTACCTGTCTACCTTTTGACTAACAATTAGTCGGTGTTATGCACCAACAAAAACTTAACCGCATCATTTCTGTTGTTTCAAAACTTTTTTTTTCAACAGTGATTTGCAATCGATCCGATATCTCCGTTGGGCTGGCATGCAGAGATAAAGGTCACTGTCAGATTTGATCAAGTCCAGTAAACAAGAAATAGGAACACTCAAGAAGAGCGTTGACTTTGCTTTTTGTTTCCACCACTGAACATGGCCCTTGCATAAAGGAAAGGGAATCAGAATAACAATACATCCAATGGGAAATATATTGCAGGTGCTAAAAATTTGTGGCTAATTTTGCCCCGGGGTGCTTTCCATTTTTCAAAATACCAGTCTATCCTCAGCTGCATACTGTGAGAGGAGTCGATCAGTGCCCTTCAAGATTGTAAGAAAGCTTCTCTTTCATGCACAAAGTCAGTCCCAGAGAAAAAATTAATACATAGTAATGTGTGTTGGCGGTACATAGTAGAGTAAGCAATGTCTAACCCATGGAAATTAGAATTTTGTCTAACCCAAGAAAGATACTTTTGGAATATATGGAGTGGTATACGTCACAAAAATAAAACAATAAATTTAAAAAAAAATCGATTGTATCCCTGTAACATGGATCTGTTTACTTCACATGTACTTTTATGCAATAAAGTACAATATCTCCAGGTTTTATTGCAGACACCACTTTCAGCATCCTGTATTTAATCAAAGTGATTCTTGGTGCCGATACATTTTTGCTTCGGCACTGACCGATCCCTACATAAGAGTAATACAGCTCAAAGGAAATGAATCATCAATGTCATTCCCTATTCCATCCAGAAGAAATAATGACTGAGCTTGAAAGTTTTGCTCAGTTTTGAGTATATGCCTAGCGTATTGGTACAGCTTTAGAAAAATACATTATAGTAAGCCCAGAAAAATTAAGCCTTCAATCAGCAGATGCAACAGATGCTTCTAAAGGATCTTTTTATCCTATTTTCAGATAATTAACAATCTTAGATTATTCAAATTATAGTAAGGGCAAAGGACACAAATTAAAAACATCCACGTAAGCACATACATAACAATGGATGAGAGAGCATCAAAAAAAAGTAAAATGTTTGTCTCTTACCTCTCAATGGTGACAGTTTTGGTTGGACATCAGTTTTCTTCTCGATAACCTCTGGCAACACCTCATTTTGTTTCAGCAATAATTCATTGGTAAACTTTTCACTTGAAAACAATGGCCGGCGCTTGTGTACACCACTTTTATCTATTTATCACAGGAAAATAATATTGACTTTATTAACATTAACAAAATTGAAAATAGACATTCACAGCAAATACTTAAAATGCACGCTAAGAAATAGCAATAATGAGAGCTGGGGTGTTCTTGCGAAAGATATATGTAATATTGTATTCTGAAATGTCTGATAATTGTAATTGTGTACTTTTTCTTGTATATTTATGTACACTTGTAATTTTTCCTGACGAGGTCTGTGTATTTTCTGAATACTTCTGACCAATAAAACTTATTATTATTATGAAACAATAACTCAACAGACGAGAAAAAAGGGCACAAGAGGCATGAAAATGAAATTAACTGCAAAATTCATACGTGAAATTATAATTATGAAAGGGCTATCAAAGGCATTTATTCAGTTATTCTCACATTTAAAGAATTGTAACTATTGATGGCTAAGTGAGCCATAATATAAATACAGATCAGAATTCTTCATTGTGCAGTCGAAAAGTGCAATAGCCATTTATGTAGCTCTTCAACAAGTAATTCAACTACAAAAAACATGATACTGAAACAGAGCCTCACAAACTGCAGATAATAAACCAAAACTATTTAATTCAGCCTTTCCCACATGTGTTTGTGAAACACCACCTTTCCCAAGTCCAAGTCACGTGCATACACAGGGTTTCAAGGAAATTTCCCAGGCCATAGACGCATCAATACCTACATATGACAGCAGTCAAACTTACAATTACACGTGACCACCCAGTCCCAACAAAAGAAAAAGGTGGGCAGTGCCCAGAATGTGAAAACAAGTGCTCAGGAGCTCACCAACCAGACCTAATTACGGAGGATTAATACATTCAAATGTGCATTTACCACAAAGAAGCTGAATACTTGGAGAATTTCAATTAGTAGGTAGGTACTTATCATTTGGTGCATTTCATGCTTTCATCTCCCTGAAAATGCATTCTATCTTACGTAATGAAAAGGAAAAATCATTGAATTTAAGGATACAGAACTGTGCCTTTGAGCCTCAATGCTGATTTGTGCAAGAGATTTCACAATTAGCATGTGTATAATTAGAGCATCCTTACCTTAAATTGACAAAAATTATCTAGAAAAACAGTAAAGTATACTTTTGACTGATGAAAAGATAAGTGATTTGACAGATATATATATATATATATATATACATATATATATCGGCGACGATGCACATGCATAAAAAAACAGTAATACACAAAACAAACACAGAAATAAAGGACACTCACAAATAAAACTTGGACATTTCGGCGGTCTTGCCGCCATCCTCGGCGGTAGAAGAATCATTTCAAGAGGATTCTTCTACCACCGCGGATGGCGGCAAGACCGCCGAAATGTCCAAGTTTTATTTGTGAGTGTCCTTTTTGCGTGTTTCTGTGTTTGTTTAGTGTATTACTGTTTTTTTTATGCATATGTATATATATATATATATATACACGTAACGAAAATTTCGCCAATAGGCCACAATATAATAAAAACACTTGACAGGGGGTGGGGAAAGAAAAGTAAAAAGAGAGAGAGGACTTACTGGACGTTTCGGGCATGTAGGCCCTTCTTCAGCTGTAGAAAATGGAGTGATATATATATATATATATATATATATATATATATATATATATATATATATACTTAATTTTCTTCAATAATGCTTTAACTTGTACTTCTCCTAATTTTATATATATACTCATCCATTCAAAAATCAGACGCTCAAAGGTGCGAATAAATTCATACAATCATAGGAAATGGAAAGGGATAGGAACACATAAAAGGACGAACACAGGGTTTGGTGGGGAAGATGAAAACATGTCGAATCCAGATAGAAAAAATTTCACCTTACCCAGGATTCGAACCTGGATCCCCCGATTGCCGGTCAGGTATGCTCCCAGTTACACCAGCAAGGTTACTCAATTAACTGCTGAATTCGACGGAGTTTTATGTCACACCCCATGCCCAACTTTAGCGGCCGATAGATGGCGCGCGGGAACTATAGAGAGAATGTGGGAAAAGTGGCACGGCTTTCTTCCACATAGGCCCGGGTTCGAGAGAAAAACATTATTAAGCCCGTTTCACACCACTCAATTTTACTTGAACAAGAAACGTTGAACATGAAATATTGAATGTCAAACTGCGTCAAAGATGATTCAAGACAGCAGTTCAAGAATGCTTGATCAATAATAATTGAAAGGGCTTTCACACGACCAAAGACTTCAAAGACGAGGTTGAAGCGTTTGAGCTGGATGAAAGGCAAGGCAGGAACGAAATAGCAACGTAATGCGACTTTTCCCAAATTTTCTGTCGTGTGTGGTCAAACATTTCTTTATTGTGTAATATAGATTTTTAAAACCCATTTTAATGTTTCAGTATAGGTTTAGCAGTGGCTGTTTTAGGCGTTGATATTCAACTTCAGAGACAAATAAATCGTCGTAGGGTGAGGACGAGAAAGTGGATTCGCATGAGGCAAAATGAATGGTTGATGAAATTGCTGCACAACGAGGTATGAACGGAAGGCCCGGAATATTTTAAAAACTACCTAAAAATGAGCGAAACAAATTTAATTGAGTTAATACAACCGAGGATCTCAAAAAAGGTAGTGTGTTGGCACTGCATATCAGCCAAGCACAAACTCGCAGTGACGCTGAGATTTTTGGCGACCGGCGAATCCTTTACGAGCCTTCAATACACAACCAGTATTGCTCGCAACACCATTTCTTTGCTCGTTCCTGAAGTGTACTCAGCAATTTATGAAGCCCTTAAGGACGAATTCTTGACGGTGAATAAATGACTAATGTCTACCTTTAATATACTAATCTAATTTATGCGGCCATTTGATATTTCTATCCTCAAAAATCTATAGCAGGTACATACATACGAATAATACTTGTTCTTGACTGGGTAGATGCAACTCCACGATAAAATTTAGTTTTTGCAGACACTTTGAAGTATTTAGCGATAGCAGCTTGTTTTATTGCTCGTGATTTGCTCAGGTACCAGCTTCTGCCACATAATGGGAAGGCATAGCGAAAGGCACTGGAATTTTCCCCATTGCATTGGAGCCCTAGATGTAAAACATTAATTTTCGAGCTGCAAGAACTGACGGATCAACGTATTCTAATTACAAGCATACTCATAGCATCATTTTTTAAGGCTTTGGTCGATTTCAGCATAAATTTCTGTAAAATATAAAACGCATGTATGTTGTATAGATGCATAAAACGGAAAACGAAGGATCTGGAATCATCATACACCTATAGTCGCCGAGACATGGTTTGCCGACAAAAAATGTCCGAAACTAGAGATCAAAAAAATTTTGTAGTTTTAATCACCAACTAGTGAGAGTATTTTATATCCTGAGTTGAAGAAATAACTATGAACTTAAAACAAATTGCTAATAAAAAATTCCGTCATTGAGATTTGAAACGGTGATCTCCACGTTACCAGGCGAGGACGATACCCACTAGGCTACGAACGACTATGCAGTAAACGGAGAACAAATATGGTGTATTCCGTACATGACCTTTAGCAGGCTTTCGTGCTTGTCAACGGCTTGTCATGTTTTGTTACAAAATATCATCTACATTCCTTCTGAGGATCTTATTTGTACACAAAAACAATTATTATTTAAAGATATCCAGTCAAATCTCATATGTTGCGAGAAAACTAGTACAGAATTCGTAAATTATCATAAATTCTTCGACGGTGTCCCCTTCTCGCCTGGAAATTCTGTGAGCGAAATTTGTCCATTAAGTTCTTATTGTGCCAACAGTTGACGTTTCCTAAATATTAAGCACGATATCAATTATTAATAAAAATGCAGAGATCATTATTGTACGCCTAAATACTCTAATGTAAGTTCTTTCAAAGTACGACGTGAGAGATTGTCCTTGTTTTCCTTCCGTCACTAGAAATATTGTACCTTCAGTTGAGACCATCATATACCTCGTATAACTTACATACATCTTTCATAATTTAAAGCACAGTGGCACTTGCATGTTAAAAGGCGTGTGTGTTACATTGAACAATTATTTTATTATAACATAGTAGCATAATATACGAGGTGCTTCCGCATGGAACTTACTCCATGTCGGCCATCTTACGCCCTGTTGTCTGAAATACAACCCCATTGGTGGATACGCTTCAAGACCGTTCAAGATTCAAGAAAAATTAGAACCGTTCAAGACGAGAGGAATTTGATGGCGACGAAGCCTTTCAAGAGCTTTCAAGAAAACATGTCCGCTGTCATGACGTCATGTCCATTCGAGAAACCTTGATCAATGATTCTTGAATGGAATTTGACGCAGAATTTGATCGTGTGAAACGGGCTTTAAAGAATCTTCCTCCGTATAATTACTTTAAAGTTCGCGCCTCTCTCAACAGACCTTGTAGCCCAGTGGGTTAAGTCGCTGAGCCGGTTATCCTCATATGGTGCCTGGGATACGATCCCAGGTTGCAGCATTTTTTTTCTTTCGAATATTTTACAGAATTACTGTAAATTGCCCACTCCCATACATTTACAGCAGTAGAAACAATTTTTTTTTTATTTTCAGCCTATTTGCTGGATTTTCAATCAATGGTCTTGGGAGACTTTCGAAGCTAATTTCGGGATTCTTGTTCAGCCGAAAAGAGGCTAAACATTCTGAAGGACCTAATATGTCTCAAGACCGTAAACAATGAGCGGATTATTACTTTTTAATTAGCAACAATGTACTCACTTAAAATTTCCCAGGAGCCGCGCTCGAGTAATGACATCTGAAAGTATTCAATTCCACGCCATGAATGAAAAGTTAAATTCCTTCACTTGGAATAAACATGAAGTGAGAAAAGAAATAGTGTTATCATCACGTGATATTTATTTGTGCTGGAATCTAATATCTTCCTTTCCCCCACGATACAGGCTTCGCTTCAATATAATATGTTGCTCCACAAAAAGGTCATAGCAAACGTTTGTTATATAACCTCTGAAACTGTTACCATCTCTTTTAAACCTATATCTTGTTCACTATTGAACCAGAAATAGAGTTACAGAAGTCATTACTCGAGCACGGCTCCTGGGAAATTTTAAGTGAGTACATCGTTGTTAATTAAAAAGTAATAAGTGAGTACATTGTTTACGGCCTTGAGAAAGACCCACGACCAATCGAAGCCCATCATATTCACGAAAGTATCCTTGTATTTTCAAAATCTAAACATATTAGGCCTGTCAGCATGTGTAGCCTCTTTTTGGCTGAACAAGAATCCCGAAATTAGCTTCGAAAGTCTCCCAAGACCACTGATTGAAAATCCAGCAAACAGGCTGAAAATTAAAAAAATTGTTGCTACTGCCGTAAATGTATGGGAGTGGGCAATTTATAGTAATTCCCTAAAATATTCGAAAGAAAAAAAATGCCGCAACCTGGGATCGAACCCCAGTCACCAAATGAGAATAACCGGCTCAGAGCCTCAACCCACTGGGCTACGACCTCTGATGAGAGAGGCGTGCACTCGCAAACGATTTATTCGGAGGAAGATTCTTTCATAACGTTTTTCTTTCGAACCCGGGCTTATTTGGAAGAAAGCCGTTACACTTTTCCCGCATTCTCTCTATAGTTTCAGAAAATAATTGCCTCGTTTGGATCCCGAACATCACTTACGCGATGTCTCCTTGTGAGTAAATAGAAATTTTTGTCCTTCACTGAGGGAACGTGTGCACGCGAATGCAGTGAAGGGCAAAAATTTCGCTCACTGCTATCACGAAGACGTAGGAAATCAATTAAAATAGCGAGTGAAGCAGGGAAGCTCGGTGCTGTGTACCAAATTTTTGTTATTTCGTAACAATTTTTTAGGAACAGTATCACCCTCGACAATTTACTACATCATGGAGGGTTTAGAAAACTTCCTCTTACACACTAATTCAACACGAAAAACACGTTTTAGATTCACCTCAAACGGCAGTGAATCAACTTTTTCTACCACCAATTCTACCTTATGGTGGCATGGGATTTTCAGGTATTTTTTCCCATAGATATCTCCCCCTGGATCTACCATTCAGACATGGTATTATTAATACCATGCCATTCAAGATGGTACACTAACATTGGTTTGAATTTTAAATCACCCAATGCATTACCCCCCAATAACAGCGTAGTAAATAATAAGCAAATATAATAGTTATGAAACAAAAAACGCAATAATTATTCCCTCAGGTGAACCTTTTACACACGCTATGGGGAGTTAACGCCAAACCTTTCCGCTGAATGGAAATTACGTATCAGATGCACCAAAGTCCTATTCGTTATTCATTTTTTTTTGTTGCCCAAAATTTGAACAACGTTATCGTGAAGCACTGACAATGTTGAACGATTAAGGGTTTTAATTGTTGAACAACGTTATCATGAAACAACTTTAAACGGGACAACGTTAAACGAGGACACACTGTATTTGAATGTACAATGCATATCGCATATCTTTGGATAATAATAAATGTAAAAAAATGAATGAAATATGTACAGTAAGTCCTCGACTTACAAACATCCTACTTACGAACTTTCAAAGATTCATACTACTCCTCTTTGCCGTGACGAATTTTAACAATATTATCTCGATATATCAATTTGCAATGTTTATTGTTTACTTGCGTCGTAAATTTTTACGGATGATTGGGAAGTAAGACGAAAGCCGAAAGATGCCCTGCAAGAAGTGATACGAAGGCAAACTTAAAAGTAAGGTGTCCAATTTTTTTTCACAGAAAATGACAATTATTCACATTGTTGGATACATCGTTGGAAAGGTCATGGCTTCAGCTATTTTTCGATGTAGTCACCCTGGCGCTCGATGACTTACCTCATCCGCACGATGAACTTTTGTATCCCGTCGTCATACCAGCTTCCGTCCACGTTGCGAAGATAGGCGTTGACCTCCTGCAGCTCGTCGTCCATCGCGATTTTCATCTCTCCTTGGTGTTTCTTCAGGGCGAGGAACGTGAAAATTACTGGGTACGACATCGGGGCTGTACGGAGGGTGCCCGATCACTTCCCACCCAAACTTTGAGATCAGCTCCTGCGTCTGATTAGCCGTATGCGGTCGCGCGTTGTCGTGATAAAATGAGACCCCCTTCGTCAGCATTCCTGAACGTTTGTTCTTGATGGCGCGCCGAAGCTTTTGTAGTGTATGGAAGTATCTTTCCTTATTGATAGTGGTTCCATGGGGCATGAAATCCACCAAAAATACTCCCTTTCAGTCCCAAAACACTGTTTCCATGACCTTCCCGGCTGACAGAGTTTGTTTGACCTTTTTCGGCTTTGGAGACGCCGGGTGGCGCCATTGTTTAGACTGTTGCTTCGTCTCGGGGGTATAGTGGTGAACCCATGTTTCATCACCCGTTACGATAAGGTTCAAAAAACGGCACACAACTTCTTCCGCACATTCCACGCGTTGCCTCTTGTGGTCCAGGAATGCTGACGAAGGGGGTCTCATTTTATCACGACAACGCGCGCCCGCATAAGGCTAATCAGACGCAGGAGCTGATCTCGAAGTTTGGGTGGAAAGTGACCGGGCACCCTCCGTACAGCCCCGACGTCGTACCCAGTGATTTTCACATGTTCCTCGCCCTGAAGAAACACCTAGGAAGGATGAAGATCGCGATGGACGACGAGCTGCAAGAGGAGGTCAACGCCTATCTTCGCAACGTGGACGGAAGCTGGTATGACGAAGGGATACAAAAGTTCATCGTGCGGATGAGGTAAGTCATCGAGCGCCAGGGTGACTACATCGAAAAATAGCTGAAGCCATGACCTTTCCAACGATGTATCCAACAATATGAATAATTGTAATTTTCTATGAAAAAAAATTGGAGACCTTACTTTTGAGTTTGCCCTTGTATATTTGGAGATATTGCTACTCATGACATTTCAATGGAAATCGACTTCCGTGTGTTAAGCTACTTTCGCATCAAATAGAGGCATTATTCCATTCACTTATTCGTTTTGTGATGAAAAATTATTATTACCGGCAATAAGAGGCTCGATTCGGGTTATCGTGATGAATGGTAAAATATCCTTTCCAGGGTATTTGGAAATTGCCTGACGAGCAGTCCTTCCATCCAGATATCCCTCTCAATCACTCAGCCAGAAACATTCTAGCTGTCAGATTTTAGGGTGATACCTCAGTCGGATCTGAACAATTGGCACGTCTATACTGGTTTTTCCCAGAAGACCCCTCAAGAAAATAGTTCTTCGTTCCTTATTCCTGGACGTGACGACATTCATCTCCGAGGGACTCATTCAGCGAGAAAGAGAAGGGGGTAACCCGTGAGGATCTCTCCTTCACTTTATCTGTTATTATCTACCCTCACCCAGTTTCGCTTTTACCCAGGTGGCTTTCACTAGTGGGGGAGAGGTTGGGCCTCCTTTCAGCGGCCTCGGCAGCCGTCACTAGGTTGATACGGCCGATGATCGAACGAGGGAGCCGTTATTTCGGTCGATTCAAATTGTAACCTACCCCGGTGGTAGCTGTGAGGTTGACTTCGCACTCCTTCATGATTTTTCCACAACCTGGAATTATGTTGCGTAGCGCCCGAAAGAGCTTTGAAACGCATCGTCACTTCAATGGGATAAATAACGCAGTGCATCGGCGCATGGGAAGAGAGAATAGGAACTCTAATCTGTTTTTTATTCCTTTACTAGGAAGCATCATTCACTTTTGGAAGTGGATACCACGCCAGGAAATCCATTTTCAGACCATTGACTTTTACATCGCCATGCTCATAGATAAAGAAATTATGTTTTCACTGTTATGGTGCTGGAAGGATGTTGCTAGAAATTATTTCATAGGGCTTGATACATACATGTGCGTACTTGATATCAACCACATCGGAGAAAAAATTAGTAGCTTGCCTAAAATCGATCATTTCGCGGAAATGATACTCGGCTAGTATGAGAAGTGATACGAAAATGAGCTTTGATATAAGTTCTAGCTGCATCGTTTATCTTTCAATGCGGATACTCCTCAAGTTGGTACGCAAGTTTAATACAATTACAATAGTCGTGTAAAGCAAAGAAGATGTCCAGCGCTTTTTTCCACAGGCCTTCACGCCGAGCGCTGGCGGAGCGGCTACGCGTCCTTGGCCTGCCTATTCCTCCCCCCTCCACCTCTCTTTCTCTCTCCCCCACCCTAGGCTCGGCGCTCATAGTTAAGGGGTCGGAGTAAAGTGATATTTTTTCTCGAGTCCGCATCACATTTCATCTTAAGTATCACATTTCACTCATCGCTTTCCCACACCTTAACTTCACAAATGGCTTCCAAAAGTTGGGTGGGGGGGGGAGGGCGTCGCCAGTTGGGAGTCCCTTATCAGCTATGACTGCGAACCAAACGTAACACATTTCACTCATCGCATACCCGCCCTAACTTCTCAGGTGGTTTCCACTAGTTGGGACATCCTTTCGAGGACATCCTATAGACATCCTTTCGAGAGCATCAGCAGCCAACTTCCATGGTTCCAACTAGTTCCAACGTCGGCCGCAACACAGGATGACCGTTATTTAGGGCGATTTTAATGGTATCCACTCCCCAGTTTGAATATTTTTATCTGATCCAGATCCGATTTTTAAAAATGAATTAGGATCCGATTTCAGTATCTGGAGAAACGTAACACCCGCGGATCTTTAGATCCGATCTGACCATCCCTAAATAGTATTTCACGGCAGATCAGCTTGCGTCTTAGAGGACGAACGAACAATTTAAGAGCACATTTTGGAGAAAAAAGTGCGTCTTATGGGCCAGGAAATACGTTAACTACAATTTTCGATGCCTGGCTAACGTTTTTCAACTTACGAACAAATTCAACTTACGAACAAGTTCTCGGAACGCATCTCGTTCGTATGTCGAGGACTTACTGTACTACCAAAAATTAATTTTTTTAAATAGATTAAAGTATAAATGTAAATAAAACTAATGTACATACCTGACTCACTATCACTACTACTAACATGGAGGCCATCACTATTCTTCGGCAAGTTTTCAGCATCAGGATCAACGTTCTGCTTTTTAACTTTTTTTCTGGGAGCCTTAGCCTTCTTCTGCTTATTCAAAGAACTTTGGCCATTCTCTGATTCTGGCACAACAACTTTGGACTGATTTTGTTCACTTGAGGCACTACCTTTCGTAAGTGCTTGAGAGGCTTTCCCCGTTTTCGCTTTCCGTCCACGTTTCCTTCCTTTGGGTAGAGTGGAGCTCTCACCACATTCCTCAGACTGTGAGTCACAGCTTTTCGTCTTGGTCAGAACCTTACTTTGATCATCAGTACATTTTTTTGACTTCTGAGGAGGCCGTCCACGCTTTTTCTTCGGGGGAGAGCTGCCACTTTCAGCAGTTTCGGATGATTCACTTTGTGATTTTAGATTTCCTTTCGTCTGTTTCCCGGTGGCTTCTTTGGATTTAGTTGCCTTGGTTCTCCCACGTTTTGCCTTTACAGGAGGAGTCTCAAATTCTTTAGTTTCTGATGGCTCAATTTTGGAATTTTTTGGTACTCTCACTTCAGACGAGCTTTCAGCATTTTCCGGTGATTCACTCTGGGATTCTGCATTCCCCTTCAGTTGATCATGAGCTTTTTTGGTCTTAGTTGATTTGGCCCTCACACGTTTTATCTTTGCTGGTGGGCCATTTGATTCTGCTGTATCTGATGATTTGGTATCAGAATTTGATTTAGCTCTCACCTTACCTACTTTTTTACCAGAGGGGACCATGACTACATCAGCCTCCTCTAGACATTTTCTCGGTCGTTTTTTCCCGACTGAGAGATTCCTACCACCACTGATTTTACTTGGTTGTCTGCAAGCACTGCTTCCATCTTTCTCCTCTGAACTACTACCAGTTTGAGATCTACCAAGCTTCTGCAAGGCATGCCTTCCCCTCTTTCTAGAAGATGAAAGGTTTTGTTCAAGAGCCACAACTGAAGATGCTTTTGATGGCACCTTTCTTTTCACACCCACTTTCAAAGCACCTTTAAGTTGTTTCGGGGCAATTTCTCTAATAACTCCATTTCTGTTATTCAAATTTGAGCCTCGGGGGCTGAGGTACCTTGTAGCTTTCTTCCTCATAATACTCTGAGAGTTAAAACTATCTTGCTGGTAATATGAGTCATTGCGAGACTGAATTAACTTCTGAACGTTTCTTCTAGGTTCAAAATCAGTGCGCCCACTAATATCAGCATTCATTTCACCTTGAGATTCATCATCTGAATAAGTGTCTTCATTCCCACTATTTTCCATAAAGCCCCTTTTCATTCCCTTGATATTTTTTATCTGCTTCCTCCTCTGTTGCAATCGGTGACCTGTATTTTTTTCAAGCAACCCACTCACATTTCCACTTTCATCCAAATCTTCATCATCACCTGTTGCATACTGACCACGCTCCACATTTCCACACTGATAATCTGAATCAAAAGACTCTCCATATCTTGTCCTTGAATTATCTCCAAAAAACCCACTCATCTGCAATTGATGTATTCTTGAATTTTGGTTATGAAAATGGCTTGTATTCGAATTATCATGATGCTCATAACTTTCATCCAATTCTTCAGCACTATTGTTGGCCACATTTCCACGATTCTTATTATGTAGTTCATTTTCCCTCAGATCACAACCGTATTCCCCATCCTCACCATCTTCATCGACTTCCATAGCACTCCCATTATATCCACTAGCTCCAGAAACTGATGCATCCCCCATGCTTCTAAAACTGCCTTGATTGAATTCATCCTGTGAAAAGGATTCACTACAATGTCGAATATTTTTTGATCTGGACAAATGAATTTTTGGTTCATCACCATCACTATAGTCAGCCCTATAAGACTGGTCATTGCATCTGTTGTGAAGGGTAAAACTTTGCCTTTTCTTCTTCAAATGCCGATTCTCTTTTTCAAAGTCATCCTCATCTATCTTCAGCAAAGAGTCGATTACTGCCACAGTTTTACTCAATACTGCATCTTCATTTTCATCCTGCCTCAATATATTATCACCAAAAGATCTGTGACTGGCTGCAACTGAAAGCTTTTCATCATTTCTCATGACATCCTCCAAATCAGCTCGCACTAGCTTCCGTCTTCCAGCTGTACCAGCCACTATGTTTGGAGCTGAAGCGAGAATAAAAGAAATCATTAGTAGAAACAACTAAGTATTAATAATAGAATATTATGCTCCAAGAGCAATATGTTATAACATAGGACACATAATCGAAGTGGCCACTAGATTTCTATTCACAAAATCGAGGAAAATGTTAAGTTTTCCAAAGTGGAAAATCATGTTTTTCAAGGATTTTTTAAATACGTAGCAGAAGTCAGAAACAATTAGCATCAGTGGCAATAGAAAATATTCAAGATCCCCCTTACCACCTTATTATTCCTCAAATACCATTTAGTCCCACATTACATCACATACGCTAGACCCAAAACATTATCCTCAAAACTTATCAATTTACCTTTGATCCTTTTCCCTTGGCCTTTTGGTTGATTTTTAGTCGGCCTTTTAGATGGATTGCAAACATCTTCATTATCATCATCACTTACTATCTCTGAAAAGATAATGAAAGGCCCACATGCATTAGAATAATAATTGTGATAGTAATAAATAGGTCATAGTATTTCATACCATACGACAATTGTGAATGTGTCTACTCAGGTTAAACTTAGATCAAAGTATCTTAAAAATAAAACACCCCAACATAAAACATGAACAAAATTCAGAATTATTTTGTGCCCAGGCAGATCATGTATTAAAATACACAACCTGCAATAAAAACCAGAATGCCAAATTGAGCAAAATATATAAATTGATGTTATAACATAAGTTAATGTTATTATTATTTTTTCAACAATTAAAAAACATATACATAGAAATCAAATCATCATTATCTCATAAAAATAAATACAGAAGGAACTCTGAGGTAATCTTTAAAACATGCATGAATATATAAATTGTAGTGGTCCACGGCCCGCCCGGATTAAACTTTGGGCCGAAAGAAACACGTACAATACAAAAAAAATCCTCGCGAACCTTTCCCGCACGAGATCCGCAGGGCACACCTGCGTCACCTGATACAGAACACAAAAAAATAGAGGCCTCTTTAAGAGAGGATAAGCGGGTGGGGGGGTCCCCGACCTTGAGCAATGTTACATGCTCTCTGGCTTTACCGCCGGGGCAGGGCGTACTGAGGTTAGGAAAAGGATGTACTAGGGGGTGATGGGGAGCCTTGCCTCCCGACCCGTAGATAAGGATGAAACACACACACTGTCCCATTCATTTAACCACATATTATTGCTGCATAAATCGGCACGTTCTCACAAAAGATGATAACCCTTTTTTAAAACTAATGAAGGATGAATGGATGAAATAAATTTATGAACATTAATGGCAAAGAAAAAAAATTCAATACAACAATACCAAAGGAAAATTGATGGTTTCAGGCGTTACTTTGTGGAACTTGGAATTCATCTTGAATAACTTTAAACTTTGTATTTCCACAAGAAATTTATTTAGCTACGACCATGGTTTCGACGTCAGGGCATCATCATCAGGTGCATAGTACAGAAAATTGTTCACTTATATACAAAAAAGTTGTGGGGGTGGAGGTTCAGATCCACACATAAGTGGGTGGGGTGGGTGAGTCAAGTGAAGGGGGCACTGGTAATGGGATTTTTGGGTTACGTGGAGTCATAGGTAGGGAAAGAGGGGGGAGGGGGGGTGGCGGTGGGATGGGGGCAGGTAGAAGTAAAGCCTTTAGCGCTAACTACCCCCGGGCGGTACGGAAGGATTAAGCGGTTGAGAATAGTGGGAAACAGAGGGTGTGGTGAAGGGAGGCTCATGGAACAGGGAGAGGTTGAGGATGGGGGAGTGGGAGGCATACAATAGACACAATCATTGCTGACGCAATTCAAAATACATGGGTCAGTTCTGTGTAGAGAAGCAGTAGATAGTGGGAGATTGCCTCTCTCTTTACGTACCATTCGTGTAGCTCTCTCCAGCCATGCCCGTTTTCCGACCTCCACGGCATACTTTGCGTACACGGCGTACTTTCCTTTCGTATTATTTCCTATCTGGCGACCTCGTAACTTTAGCGTGAGCAATGTATAATCAGCAATAATATTGATTAATGCATACACTAAAGAAGTGTGCGACTTGCGCGATCATTAGCACCGGATATTGAAGACAAGTGAAAATAAGATTCTCTTGCAGATGCTAAGCGATGGATGCATGTCATGTATTTTGTACAAATACTGATATGCCCGTTAATCTCGCGAAATAACAATCGTTATTCTCCCTTAGATTCATCTTATTTGTGCGTGGTTTTTTCCGATACGATGGAGCTTATAGAAGAGTCCGACTAAATATGTACCTCCTTTCAAAAGTAGATTGTACATACAAGCCACGCACTTCAACGGCGGAGGCGATATAACTCCTTTTACACTTCATCCGCCACTAACAATGCTATCACTACAAATCAATAATTTTCGTTTTCCACTCTACTATGCGAAAGCTTCATTTGTGGCTCTCTTCATTCATTAAATCTCAGGATCCATTTAAAGATTCAATACTGAACTAAAATTTGGGATATTTTTTGAAACTGTTTTCCCTCTGCTTTCGATCAAGCAAGAAGATTACGTCCGAGCATTTCAGCTTCGGGTTAGGCCACGCACCAGGCCGGAATCAGCTGCCTGTTCCTCCTTTCCCCGTCATTGTGGGGGTTACTCACCCTCCACCATTCCACAAAAACAGCTACGCGACCCATGGTCTCGGGAGTATTGTGCGTCACTTGAGACGTAGATCTACCTGGGAGTCAAGGCCAAGGAATGCACGCGAGGAATAGACATCGAATGAATCATCAGCTTTACGCCAAATAGTCACATCTTATCTTCCTCCTCCCTTGCCTCAACAGGCTGCATCCGCAGAGGGAGGACGTGCCTTTGGAGAGTGGGGGCCTTTACTTAGAGGGGCCATGGGGGGCAGGCAGAGTCAGCTGGGGACATTGCATCCTGACCTAGTGTTGAGTTGAGTGGGACGGAGGGGGTAGTAGAAGGGGCCTGATCTCCTGGAGGGCCGGAACGGGGCTTCGGTGTGAAGGTGATGGCTCGTGCCAACCTTGAAGAGCGGGGAGGGGGGGACACAGAGACTTGAGGGGAAATATGACCAGTATGGGAGAGAAGGGAAGCGTTTGATAGGTTCCCCGGAAGTGAGAAATGTGATGGAGAAGAGTAAGCCGCGGTTTTGGAGCAACAGAGATGGAAAGCAGGGTGAATTTTCCTGGTGGGGATTGCCGGGTTGGGGAAAAACAATATGGGAATGTGCGGGCATTTCCATTTCGCATTTCATTAATTTCTGGTCCATTCGGGCAGTCTTATAAAAGGGAATCAGTGAATAAGAATTGAAGAATAAATACGACAAACAAATGAATAAATATTATAAAAAATACTTCAGCTCTTCTGTCAAGAGAATCACTCATTTAACAGAAAAAAGTTATTTATTTTTGCACTTTGCTTCGCTCCATCGTCGCTCCCACCATGGCCTCTCATTTGGATAAATGCAAACTGAACTGGGAGTTGACGTCATTAGCAATTTGGAATCAATGTAATGTATCCCGAGTTAGAAAAATTTCATTCGTATTAGGAGAAATCAGGACTTGGGTCATTTTCGTTACAAGCCTCAAGTTCGTTACAAGATCGTGATCTATCGATTTAAATTGCTGGGGGTTACAGCCAATAAACTGCCAACTTGTGATAAGTCATGCCTCAATGCACCTACCCTAAGATCCTGGCCAATCCGGTGTCCTGCATCCGCACTGGCAGGTAACTCTACCCCCGATGTCCTCCCGAGGGGGGAGGGGATAGATGTAAGTGCTTCCAATTGAGCTACGATGCTGACGAGGTTTTATTCTCCCTCTCCGACAGCGTGACTTTCGGCATCTCATAGGATGGTTCCACTTATCCTCTTCTTGTTTATATCTCTAATAAGGATTAAGCTACAAAACCCTTATTTAATTCTCAATCAATCTGCAGGAACGCAGCTGAGCTCTTGTTTATGATATTTTTTCAATCACTGGGTTGAACGAAAGGGGAGAAAGGTACCTACACCATTTTCTGATACAAATATATATATGGGTACTTGAGTGTTTTTTCCCTTTGATTATGCATGCGCCCAGCACTGGTCATACTATAGAATTAATGTGCGTAAAAGTAATTGGTCGTACGAACCAAGCGAACTCGTATTTTCTCTGGTTTTATTGGCTGTTGGCGACGGAAGAAGGGAAGGGCAATACCTTACTCGAAGTCTACATAAAAACGCTCAATTAGGGCGGTAAATTAAACCTGATTCTTTCGATGATAGCTATTGGCTGCCGGAATAATAATCCTGTGGAGCAAGGTTGAGGGTAATCAGTCTGAAATAGTGTGAATAAAAGCTTCCTTGGGTTGCATTCACAACTGAATCTACCGCTCGAACAATAAAGCACCATCTCCGATACATGTCATAGTTTTTGAGCACACACGCGCAGCAAATAATTTCTGTACCAGGAATACTCATCATGGATTTATGTTTGGGAAAACCGGTGCCAGGGATCATGAGAGGAAAATGCTGGTGGTAGCAATTAGTCTCTCGCGGGCGAGTATATCCGTACATGACTAATCTACATTTGTTTACTCGTTGGCAACTCTGTGGACTCGTGGTAACAAAGCCGAATGCATTTTTTTGTCCGATTGGTTCCATATTTTATGCGCTACGATGCCTACGATTCAAAGTCGTCCTTAAGGTCTGGTTTCATTGGTGCGTTCAGCGGCCACATCCAGCCGAGTCTGGACGTCGTGGCTGGACGACGCAGCCAGGTGGTTTCATTCAGGCAGCTACATCCCGTTTTTGCGGCTGGGCGATATGGGAGAATGTTGATTTAGTTTAATTACGAATTTGATATCGCTTTTGTTTCCTGAGAGTGAGTTCATTTTAAGCTAAAATGGATGGTGACGATTTAGTTTTGTTGGAAGACGAAGAAGAGGACGACCAATGTTGCAAGTAGTTTTACAAAAAAGAGTTGGAAAGGACGCGTAATATAAAATGCGGAGAGAGGAGAGCAGAAAAATCACCGAAAACTGGGACTGCTCGACTAGGCATCCGCGTCTCAATTGCTCTCGAAGCAGTCGAGACGTAGACATCGGGCATCAGCCGTCGAACTCGACGGCCGAGACGTATCAGCGAAATCGAGCCCATTTTATGTACATTGGATGAGTACGGCAGTGACTTCCGACTGCTAGACGTGGACGCCCCAGCGAAACCACACCTTTACTATTATAGTATTGAAAAATGAGATACAGTGGAAGCCCGGTATAGTGAGTACGGCTTATTGCGAGAATCCCGTTTTAGCGAGTAATTGTCTTTGTACCACCAAAAGGCCTATGTTTTACATGTAAAATAAAGTGGATTTAGCGAGGCCAAAAAGTTCCTTCCACGGTCTACGCTCGGTATTACGACAGATATCTCTCGAGGGTGATGCACCACCTAGCAAAAATTAACTATTTTGTTTTGTATTATCTGTTAATTTAACTAAATATTCAAGATGTGAGCCATATCTGCAACACCTAAAGCCAGTTATGTCCAAACATTAGTGATATACGGCCTTGAGTATGCAGTGCGCGCTCCCATTCCGCGCTTCCCGGCGGTGGTGCTGGCGGGGCCGGCTCTTCCGGCGGTGGCGGTGTGCGGGGCAGCTTCTCCTGGCGGGACGTGGCTTCCGGGTGCGGGCGACGGCCAGAACGGTCCAAGAGTACTCAGGGCCGCAAGAGTGCGGGTGGAGGAAGAGTGCCGCAAGGTTGGCTTGCTTCGACCGGATGCGGGAGGAGGGAGACCGCCTAGGAGTGATCTCTCTGAGACTGCGTTCCCTAGGACTCCCTCCTCCGTTGTGACTGCTAGGGTCCGGAGGTCCGCCTTATATGAGGATCCTGGGCAGGGCGGCGGCCAACCGGTGAGCTCCGTGAGAGTCACATGGGGGAAGGGGTGAGCATCGCTCTCCTCCTCCGCGCGGGGGAGAAAGGGGTAGAGGGGAGGTGAGTGGGGGAGGGTGTGACGCACGGGAAAGTTCGCCACGTGGACGCTCAGCAGGGAGAGTGGGGGTGAGTGCAGTGGCGCGTGAACCACGAGCAAGTCCGCCGCGTGGTCCCTTGGTGCGACGAGTGGGTTTGAATTATGCGCCGCCGGGTAGGGCAAATCATGGTTAACATTCGAAAACTTGACAAAATTGATATTATTGTCATGATATATTCGCAAAATTATCCAAAAACTACAGTATACCTAATATTTTAATTCCAATTAGTTACGGTGTCTTTACAGCTTTCTTCGGCGAACGAAAAATAGAAGAACTGGAAGAAAAACACCGATACTGGATGAATTAATATTTTATGTAATGGAAAATGTCCTGTTTCTTTCTTAAAATTAGTTGATATTCCACCAGATTGTGCCTGAAACGACTTTTTTTGCTGTTTACCTTCGTCAAATACCATGGAAACAAAAGAAAAACGGTAAATACGAACGACTATGAGAATTAGGTGGCTTTATTCAACACTTTCGGATACAACGATTGCTCGATTTAGCGAGTGATTTCCGAGGGATTATGAGGACTCGTTAAAAACCGGGCTTCCACTGTATCATTCAGGTAATACATTCAGTGCATAACGTATTCGGCGACGATCATTAATTAGATCTTCAACTCTGAAAAGGAGCGCCGAAAAACGTTACTGTGATCCATCACTATTCGTATAAACGAGAAACTTTTTCACGTCGGGACCAAGATCCGAGGTTCGTAATTTTAAAACTTCGTTATTTCGTATTATCGCGTACTGTTACATACACTTAGATACCCTTTTGGTCGGGACCGAAGATTTTGCTTCGTAAAATCAAAATTTCGTAATTTCGAGTTTCTTATTTTCGAGTTTCTACTGTAATCATTGACATTTGCATTTACGTGGAGACAGGGCACCAGTTTTGATATGGAAGGCTCTGGGTACGCGGAAGGATTTTCCCGCGACCCTGACCCGGGAGAGTGTGGTGCTGCCACAGGCCCGAAAGCCGACCCCAGAGAGGAGGTCACCATGGAAATCGCTACGGGTGGGACCAAAGAGTCCTACACAGGGAAATTTCTCCCTTAAGTTCACCAGATATCTCCCTCTCGCCAGTCCCGTCATTGTCCAAACCGTCCCACATCAAGTCTGTGTGCTAAAGCCACTCACTTCACAGAACTCAAATGATATTACAATTTGCGTGATGCATTGAAGTTGTTTCTATTCTTGTCATGGTATCTGTCTTGGATCATCAATCTAAGGATTTAAAATTTTCTATGCATGTTATTTAAAGGTCAAACTTATGTGAATTGACGCAGGTAAGATAATTCTTTTCATTCATATATGTCGCCATCCTTTTCATCTAATCACATTAAGGTTATTAATTTTCAACAGGGCTATATGTGTGCATATTTAATTGATGTACTAATCATTATGTTAAATATTAATGTTTTTTGGTGAATCAGTCAATCCCCTTGTGTGTCCTCCAGTCCTTCCCTTCAGGGGTTGACCAAGTGACCATTTCTAAATTTCAGGACCCACAGTGCTGTACCAGGTTGAATTGGGGAACCCTCAAAATTATTATCAATGTGCACTCGAATTTTAATTCGAATTCAGGGCTCGCGGTATCCTCCGCGACATCTCAATGTCACTTTACGTGTGTGTCGCCTTCCTATCACCATATTCCGGGAATCCCAGGTTTGACAATCATTTCAACATATGTGTCTCAGCATCTCTCCCTCCCTCATACATTTATCTTTTTCAACCCTTCAATTCCTCGGGACTGAAGCTAACCTTTTCTTTTGCCCTCCTCCTCCTCCATACCCCTTCTTCCTCAACCCTCCCCTCTCTTTCCTTAACCCCCTCCTTTTCCACTCCCAATTTGCTCCCTTTTCCCTCAGTTGAAATCTGCTCACCCTTGAAAAAGGCCAGTGTCTACTGATCAAAAATTTTGAAGTCAAAATGCACGCACTCGGCCTCTTAGCCAAACACTGAAGCTTTTAATTTTCTTCAAGTTCTAGCCATTTTTGTAAGGTATGGTCTTAATGGATGTCAAGTGTTCCTTTTGTCTTGCAGTGTATGCTTATGTTTATCCTTTAATTCTTAACCATTCGTGGGTAGTATTTTCTGAATGCAAGTGCTCACCATGTTCATAAAAAAATCAAGCATTTCAAATAGTGATGTAAAATATGACTCTTTGAAGTGACTGATGAGCGGTGTACCATAAGACACCTCCCAACAATTTGCTACACAGCGTTATGCATGCTCAAATAGTCATTGGAGTTTCCTCAAACATGCTCCAAGATTTTTGTATTGCTGAGTCTCGCCTGGGAAAGAAGAGACAACTTGCCAAATTAGAGATACCAGTTCAACCAACAAGAGTCACATTTTTTAATTCATTCGATCAAAAAATGGCCTTCACTAATTTCTCTCTGGTTGACTCTTTGGTCTACCACCTATGCACGAGTTGTCACTGAATGATACTATGTATTATTTATAAGTGTCTATGCATAAATAATATCACCCAAGTATCTTTATACCCAAAAAAAACATCAGAATTAACATAGAAAATGCTATGGCTAAGACTATTACCTAATTTTGTACAATATGTTAGGTTTTTGATACCAATACAGTAGAAACTCGAAATTACGAAGTTGACGGGAAAAATCAGCACTTCGTAATATCAAATTTCATATGAACGAGTATCTTTCAAAAACATCGAAATGAAGCTCTTTTTTGTTTCCTTAGATTAAGATGTACTCTCGCGATGTACTTGCATGATTTACGAAGTTATAATTCATGAAAGGATATTTTAAATGTGTATTCATGCCCATAGGGTGCACTCATTGTCAGTAGAACCCAACTTATTTGTCGGAGTTTTATTATTCCTATTTTCGGGAATTTCAAATTTGGCACCACAGGATAAGTTATTTTGCCATTGCAGCTGGCGGTGCGGCGTGCAGCAACTCGCGGATTGATACTACCCCTCTTTGCCGTGACGAATTTTAACAATATTATCTGGATATATCAATTGGCAATGTTTATTGTTTACTTGCGTCATAAATTCTTACGGATGGTTCGGAAGTAAGACGAAAGCCGCGTTTCAATGGAAATCGACTTCTGTGTGTCAAGCTACCTTCGCATCAAATAGATGCATTATTCCGTTCACTCATTAGTTTTGTGATGACAAATTATTATTACCGGCAATACGAGGCTCGATTCGGGTTATCGTGATGAAAGGTAAAATATCCTTTCCAGGGTATTTGGAAATTGCCTGACGAGCAGTCCTTCCATCCAGCTATCTCTCTCAATCACTCAGCCGGAAACATTAAAGCTGACAGATTTTAGGGTGATACCTCAGTCGGATCTGAACAATTGGCGTGTCTAAACCAGTTTTTCCCAGAAGACCCTTCAAGAAAAAAGTCGTTCCTTATTCCTAGGCGCGACGACATTCATCTGCGAGGGACTCATTCAGCGAGAAAGAGAAGGGGGTAACCTGAGAGGATCACTCCTTCACCTTTTCTTTTATTATCTACCCTCACCCAGTTTCGCTTTTACCCAGGTGGCTTTCACTAGTGGGGGAAGGGTTGGGCCTCCTTTCAGCGGCCTCGGCAGCCAACACTAGGTTGATATGGCCGATGATCGAAGGAGGGAGCCGTTATTTCAGTCGATTCAAATTGTAACCTTACCCCGGTGGTAGCTGTGCGGTTGACTTCGCGTTCCTTCATGATTTTTCCACAACCTGAAATTATGTTGCGTAGCGCCCGAGAGAGCTTTGAAACGCATCGTCACTTCAATGGGATAAATAACGCAGTGCATCGGCGCATGCGAAGAGAGAATCGGAACTCTAATCTGTTTTTACTTCCTTTTATAGGAAGCATCATTCACTTTTGGAAGTGGATACCACGCCAGGAAAACCATTTTTAGACCGTTGACTTTTACATCGCCATGCTAATAGATAAAGAAATTCTGTTTACACCGTTTCGCGCAGGAAGGATGTTGCTAGAACTTATTTCATAGGGCTTGATACATACTTGTGCGTACTTGATATCAACCACATCGGAGAAAAAATTAGTTAACTTGCCTAAAATCGATAATTTCGCGGAAATGCTACTCGGCTATGAGAAGTGATACGAAAATGAGCTTTGATATAAGTTCTAGCTGCATCGTTCATCTTTCAATGCGGATACTCCTCAAGTTGGTACGCAAGTTTAATACAATTACTGTAGTCTTGTAAAGTAAATGTGTCCAGCACTTTTTTCCAGAGGCATTCGTGCCGAGCATTGGCGCTTCCGGCAGTCCAGCGAATGGCTACGCGTCCTTGGCCTGCCTCTTGCTCCCCCCTCCACCTCTCTTTCTCTCTCCCCCACCCTAGGCACCGCTCTCATAGTTACGGGGTCGGAGTAAAGTGATATTTTATCTCGAGTCCGCATCACATTTCATCTTAAGTATCACATTTCACTCATCGCTTTCCCACGCCCTAACTTCACAAGTGGCTTCCAAAAGTTGGGTGGGTGGGGGGCGTTGCCCGTTGGGAGTCTCTTATCAGCTAAGACCGCGAACCAAACGTATCACATTTCACTCATCGCATACCCGCCCTAAATTCTCAGGTGGTTTCCACTAGTTGGGATATCCTTTCGAGGACATCCTATAGACATCCTTTCGAGAGCATCAGCAGCCAACTTCCATGGTTCCAACTAGTTCCTACATCGGCCGCAACACAGGATGACTGTTATTTAGGGCGATTATAAAGGTATCCACTCCCCAGTGTGAGTTTTTTTATCTGATCCAGATCCGATTTTTTAAAATGAATTAGGATCCGATTTCAGTATCCGGAGAAACGTAATACCCGCGGATCTTTAGATCCGATCTGACCATCGCTAAATAGTATTTTCCAGCCGAATCAGCTTGTGTCTTAGAGGACAAACGAACAATTTAAGAGCACATTTTGGAGCAAACAAAGTGGGTCTTATGGGCCAGGAAATACGTTAACTAAAATTTTCGATGCCTGGCTAACGTTTTTCAACTTACGAACAAGTTCTCGGAACGCATGTCGTTCGTATGTCAAGGACTTACTGTACATTGGATGAGTACGTCAGTGACTTCCGACTGCTGGACGGACGCCAGACACCCCAGCGAAACCACACCTTTACTATTGAAGCACTGAAAAATGAGATATCGTTCAGGTAATACATTCAGTGCATAATGTATTCGGCGACGATCATTAATTAGATGTTTAACTCTGAAAAGGAGCGCCGAAACGTTACTGTGATCCATCACTATTCATATAAACGAGTAACTTTTTCACGTCGGGACCAAGATCCGAGGTTCGTAATTTTAAAACTTCGTTATTTCGTAATACCGCGTAGTGTTACATACCCTTTCGGTCGGGACCGAAGATTTTGCTTCATAAAATCAAAATTTCGTAATTTCGAAGTTCGTATTTTCGAGTTTCTACTGTAACTGCTAACTGAAAATTTCTGTTCACCAGTACCTAACTAAAATCCCCATGATAGTTGGATGACATAGATTTTACTACACATTCTCATATAAAGCTCTTAATGGTCAAAGAATGAATGGTCGACAATTAATAGTCTTACCAAGGGGTTCATAATCATATTGATGATTATTTGCATACTGAAGGAATCTTGAAACTCTCCTCATTTTCCCTCCTTTTGATGAAAATCTTGGTGACTCTGAAACTTGATTCCTGGTTCCATCCTCCCTTTAAAGAAAAAGATAAAATGTTTGAAAATGTATATTTATGTGACTTATCATCTGACAATCAGTTGAATTGTAGAGGGGCCTGAAATTGTACACAACAGGCATGGGCAACCTTTGGCCCCCAGGCCTGATCATGCTCACTAGATACATATTTTCAAGTGGCCTATAGCCTGCTTCCAAGTTGTCACACACATTATCCTAAGTACATACATATTTACATATGTTATTAGACGAATCGGGGTTGTCCAAAAGGAGAGTAAGAGAGCTGTTGGCATTGACGACAGGGTTTGAATGGACAGCATGGGAAAAGGAGGATAAAAGAGCATTCACTGGAGAAGTAAACCAAGAATAACAAGGTTGGCCCCTAAGTAATGCTAAAGATGGCATGTAGAAATTTTTTTAAATTAAGGAATGTTCCCAATAAATTCCTTGAACCCGATCATGGCATAATGCATACTTAATGATGTTACATTTAACACTAGAAGGACCGGGGTTGTATGGCTACCTAGAAGGACCATTACCCGTCATTTTGACGAGTAGTAATTATTTTAAATATTTCTTCGTTTATGTTCAAATTAATTGATAACTTCATTAAATATAACCTTTTTCTTTATTTATCAATACAAGTGAGTAATCTTATACAAATAATTTCGAGGAAGAAGCACTTCTCCCGTAAGTCTTGCGAAAGCTACTGAAGCCACTCTCATATACGCGCTTTAAGGCCACCCACGCACGACATAACCCTTCTTGGCCTTTTCTTTCCCTAACCCTTTCATCCCTGCCGCTCACACGACACAAGGAATCGCCGTTGTATGTACAAGGGATTGTACACATGTCCCACTCTTTGAGTTTTTCCAAATGGGGATTCTTCTTCTGCAGGTGGTAACGGTATCCAGAGCTGGCCTAGGGCATCGAACTCCTGCGCCCTGCTCCTTCCATAACCCTTTTATCCTTTCCGCCCAAGGGAGACTAGGGATCCCCCAACTGTAAGTGATTAGAGTTTACTCAGTTATGGTTTTCCCTAATAAAAGATGTCCTTTTTCTCGTGGTTGCGGTTACGTTCTCCGATGACGTCGCTCCTTCTTCCCTTGCTCTGACCTACCACACCTCACTCGGAATGGCTGATATGCTGCTTATTTCCATTCAAAATGTAATAAGGAATGTTACATACATAAATGTGCTAACTAAAACATCAAAATGGCCAGACGTAATATAGTGTAGTGATTTCCTGGATAAAACACACGTTGCCGTTACAAATAAAATAGAAGCGCCTAACCCGTCATTTTGATGGGTGTTGGTCTTTTAAGGTAGACAGGTGGTATAACTCCATTTCTATGAGATAAAATTAAATTATATTTTAACAGAATACGTACCATACAAAATAAATAAAAGTCAGAAAAAATTAAGATGACAGAAAAAAAATTGTAGGCAATATGATTAAGTAAGTAGAGGCTACCCGGCAAAATGACGGGTCCGGTCCTTCTAGTGTCAAAATATGTATATTCCAATGAATATTTCCCAAAACATTTATACATTACCATGATTTCAGCAATTTTCTAAGAAAATATTAGTGGCATGTCACTTCTGGAGAGTCAAATTTCATGATGCTACATTTGAACCCACCATGTTGAGCTAATGATGCTACATTTGAACCCACCATGCTTTTAATTTTATAAACAGTGTTCACAGGAGATGGGGAAATAGGGTGTCTTCCAGTAAAAAGATCACTTGTCGTGATAGGAACGCCCCTCCAGATTTATTAGGTACAATAAACGTCAGAGGTGTCGGATGATTTGGAAGATTTTTTTCATGGCCATTCTGAGGGGCACCATTAAAGCATTTTAATGTCTATCTCTATACTCCCTCTTAAAGTCAAAGGATAAGCACCAAAAACTATAAATACAACAATTTAATGTTGCCTTAGATTTTGTTATAATAAGCACGATTTATGGTATTGTTGATACATAGACATGGCAACTACTTTGCCTACCAATTCTTAGCTGTTAAATGAGAAAGAGCTTTGCAGCACTCAACACACTATTTATTACTATCTTGATCACAGTTTCAACATCTTGGCATTAATGCCAAGAGTAAAACTATTCCCTAACTGTAACTTATCACCATAATGAAAACTGGATGGTATAATTTTACCCTAGACAAGGAGGCCAAGATGTTAAAACCACAGTTGGGATAATAGGTTTGTGGAAAATTGGAATGCTCGATTTCATTTCACAATCTGCCAGCAAATGAATTTTCAATAAGTTTTCTGGATATTCTTAGTCAGAGCTGAGCCTTTTTAGAACAGCGATGCAACTGTCGGAAATGTATCCATGTGTTTTTTAGATCAAAATGAAATTTCCTATCTTACCTTACTAAGATCGAACATCCCACCAAAGGCGTAATAAGGGGAACATTCCACATACGTAATTTCAAAAATATAGTGAAGAAAAAACCACAGAGGCACACGTCACCCGGAATAGCCACATGCTGACTGAGCATGTGTAGTAGGCGAAACTTTAGATTCAAGACGGCAAGGTCGAATCACTACTTTGTAATGCGAAGGTTGGGCGTGTGATATTAGGGCCACGAGTGGTAAGATTAAATCTGAGACAGATTGTTTGGTAATTTCGCTTGAGGGAGAGACAGAGAGGTGGTATGACCACATTGTAAAGAAGTACCTATACATATATAACCAGAGTTTAAAAATGAATTATGTATTGTCAATGGTTTTATTTATTTTGTACTGGGTACTATATAATTGATGTTTGTATATGTGGTGTGAATGAAAACAATGGAAGGGGTTGACTCAAAACAAATAAACGGGGGAGTGATTAAGTGAAGTGAAGTACGGACAAAAGGTGTGTGTATTGTGAACAAATAGGGAAAGCAGCGTTTGTGTTTCGAAGAGTGAGTTCTGTGCCACAAGAAGTATGAATGTGTTGGCAGATGTTACAGTTTAATGTTCTTTGAAATTTATGTGCTGATTATTTAATGTGGATATTTACAGGCTGAATTTTGCATTCGATCAAAATGATCGAGAGCCATACTATATTAGCATGTAATTATTTATAAGTTTTATAATTAGATATAGGAAGGGAAGATTATTTTGTAAAGAAAAAAATACAATGATATGTTTGTTTTAATTGAAAGCAGTGATTACATTTAATGAAAGGGAGAAGTTTAAAACCGAAGGGGATGGGGCTTCGACTAAGATGAGAAAGAAATGGTCCGGTATTAAATTCGAAGGCATTAAAAGAACATGTTTACAGCTCCATACAACATTTCTTTTAACTCTTCGGAACGTGCGCCCTGTGAGGTCCCCCAAGTTTTTATATTTGCTAACCTACCAAACGGGTGCTACAATCATTAGAGAGGGGATGCCCACCGATGCCTACACTGGCCTTCCCTGCTCACCCACAGTATGCTCTCGTTGTTCGTCCGACGCATTGGTGCCATTGACTGCCAAGAAGACCTCATGGGTCTATTGCACGTTCCCAGGTAAAGCTGATACTTTATGAATACCTAAGTGCGAATTTTTAGTTGTGTGCATGGGTTTCGGCGTGTCTGTGCATCGTGTCTGTTTTGGAGTGTCTGTGAATCGGCAAGTCTGTAGTATGGTGTGTCTGCGCTTCGGCATGTTTATAGTATGGTGTGTCGGTGTTCCGGCGTGTCTGTGTTTAGGTATGTCTGTGTTACTTCGGGTTTTGTGTTTCGGTGTGTCTGTAATACGGCGTGTCTGTCTTCCGTCATTTCTGTGTTTTCAGCGTTTCTGTGCTATGTTGTGTCTGTTTTGGTGCGTCTCTGTTTCGGGGTGCCTGCGTTTCGGCGTGCCTATGTTACATCGTGTCTGTGTTTCAGCGTGTCTGTAGTAGGGCGTGTCTGTGCTTCGGCGTGTCTGTAGTATGGCATGTCTGCGCTTCGGCATGTCTATTGTATGGCGTGTCGGTATTGCAACAAGTCTGGGTTTCGGCATGTCTGAATTACAGCATGTCTGTTTTCCATCATGTCTGTGTTTTCAGCGTGTTTGTGTAACGTTGTGTCTTTTTTGGGGTATCTCTGTATTGGCGTGCCTGTGTTTCGATGTGTCTCTGTAATGGCGTGCCTGTGTTTCGATGTGTCTCTGTATTGGCGTGTCTGCGTTTCGGCGTGTCCCTGTAGCGTCTACATCTACATACTACCCCGCAAGCCACCTCAATTGGCGTGTTAGGACACCAGCCGTTTAAATATAAAAAGGAAACGCTCTAATGAAATTACGCCTAGCATTTATCAAAGTCCCTTATTGTTCGGGGGAAAAACGAATTCTCATACCTATCCGTTCGGCAAATTCGGCGTCGTGTCTGTGTTTTGGCGTGTCCCTGTAGCGTCGTGTCTGTGATTCGGCACCTCATTTTTGGCGTGTATGTGTTATGTCGTATCTGTGTTTCAGCGTGTCTATGTTACATCGTGCCTGTGTTTCGGCGTGTCTGTAGTATGGGTTGTCTGTGCTTCGGCATGTCTATAGTATGGTGCATCAATGTTGCAGCGTGTCTGTGTTTCAGCATGTCTGTAATACGGCGTGTCTACCTTTCGTCATGTCGATGTTTTCAGCGTGTATGTGGCATGGTGTCTGTTTGTATATTGTTTTCTTCTAATCACTCTTGAATCCCATTCGGTAAGGAAGTAAACGTCTAATTATTTTGTTTCTCCGCGTAGGGCATAATTTATATTATTTATAAAAAAAGTCTGACCAGGTGAGGTTACAACATATGTATAAGAAAGGAGTATGCTTCGTTGGTTTTCCCATGTTGAGAGAATGGATGAGAGCCAAATAACAAAACAGATGTGGAGTGAATGCTATTAAGAGGACAACGTAGACTGAGAAAATTATGGGTGAATGCTGTGGAAGAGACTGTAGAGATGAGAAATATTAGAAGACTTAAGAACAAGAGGGTATGTACAAAGCAATGCATGAGTGTAACTGAAGCAAAAGAAGTATTTAAGGATAGGTTAGTGCAGGGGAAATTATTAAATCAGAGTCCTACAGGCCTATCGCCGAGAATTACACTTTTTTGATTGTACCTATCCTGTAAGGGAATGGTGTAATGAGCATGCATCCATGGAAGTATGTAAAACAAAGACATTTACACTTTAAACTTTTTCAAACATTATTCTAAATTTCTTCTCTGGGAAAATAACGCAATGTAATTCTGTTAAATATTGCTAAAACACTAGTCAGAAAGATAGGACTCATTAAAGTGACAAGTCATGAATGTCTGCATAAAAAATTAAACTACACCATGACAATGATTTCTACAAGGCTCATGTATGCATGCATTTCAAAACAATAATGATTTTTTATTTTATTTTGGAGACAGATGATCTACAGAATACATGTATACATAGAGCAAATTACTCACTCAACAGAATGAAGACGATCCAGTCTATCCTCCTCATGGCAACGGCTTCTTGACGGACCATCAGTACAATGGCTTAAGCCAGAATCAGAATCTGACTGAAATTTTAAATGTATAAATATGTTAAAATCTAAGAATACAGTTTTGTGGTAGAGAACAAGCTTGGATATGGTATTCTATTGTCTACACTCACACCAATGCCTGATGTCATTAGTAAAAACCAAACTTACGTAACCACCACACAAAGTTAGTGCATTATCAACAAATGATTTAAATTATAAATACATAAAAATCAGGCCCATATGACATTTGCATGATATCATTGGTGCCGAGCTAGGGAAAGTCACACAATTTTTACTTCATGGTTCAAACAACCATTGAAGAATCAATATTATACTGAAGGCAGCACTGAGCAGATGCTACTATGCAGTTAGGCATAAAGATTTAGAGGTGCACTGCTAGGCAAAAACCACTAGCGTATTTGTTTTGACATTCTGGTCACACTAACTTTATGTAGCATACAATAAGCATGACAAGTACACACATTTACCTCTTAATCAGAACATTCCCACTCCTTCATTATTCATGGGATGTATCATGTAGAGTAAGATCATAATTTCAGATTCAGAAGTAATACCATATTTACTTGTGTAAGCTGCGCACCCTTTTTCCAAAAATGCCGGTGAAAAAATGGGGGTGGGCGGCTTACATGAATCCTCCAAATTTTCATGTAAGCCGCCCACCATTTTGCCTAAAATTCCTGTCGTTAGTTTCCTCAAAGTGAATATATTGATGTGAATTGGTACCCTTAAAGTATTTTGAAGTAATTAGAAATACAAATCATCGTTTATACAAGTCTGAGCATACAACGATACTTGATGAAAGGCTATATCAGAAACGCCACGTGACGAAGCACTTACCGTGTATAGATCATACGTAAGATAACATATTTTAGGACTGATATGTATTCAAATCTGTATCTACATAGTATCCTGTAAGCTGCCGCAAGGGAGTGTGGCGCCTTTAAATCTTTTCAAAATCGTAATCGGAGTTTGTTTCGTTATCACGTATCTGTAGCAACATTTCTCACGTAATAGATAGCCACTTTTGTGTACACATTAAAGCTACATTGTAAAAACACGACAAAGTATTTGTTACATAGTGGCAAGACTCGCATGCTCAAGAGATTGTACCTTATTACTATATGTGCTTTTCTCTCTGTGCTATCTGCTCAATGCGTGAGAGGAGTAAACGAGATCGAGTCATTTGACACTTTTAAATAATTGGCTGTTACCACCCTAAAAATGAATTCTGAAGTGAAATTGCGATCGTATCCTGTGAGTACAAAACTACATACATATCATAAGCGATGCCAAAAAAATAGGAAATCGAACTGCAGGAAGGAAATATGGTGTATCTGAATAGTGCATCAGACTGGAGGAAGATGAATGAAAAACTGCAATCTGTAAAAAAAAGTATGAGAGCTTTTAGGGGTAAAAGTGCAAAATACCCTGAACTAGAAAAGCAACTGGCTTCATACATCTTTGATTGACGACATTATGCTTATGCAGTGTGAACAGAAATGTGCCAGGTGAAAGCAAGAGAAATAGCAAGAGAATTAGGTGTTGCTCCGGCAGACATTAAGGCGAGCAGAGGATGGTCACAACGATTTTTTATCAGAAACGGACAATCAATTAGGAGAAGGACGACGATTTCCCAGTGCTTACTTGAGGCATATGAAAATAAGCTGGAGAGCTTTCAGAGGTATGTAATTCAGCTGAGGAAAAAAATTGCTACTTATTGGGACAAATTGGAAATGAAGACCAAACACCAGTGTACTTCGAGATGCCATCAGAAACAATTGTGAATGAAATTGGCCAGAAGTCTGTGCAAGTACAAAGTGGTGGTTATGAAAAAACAGTGATGTACAGTGATGTTGACAGTACTGGCAGATGGGAAAAAACTCCCACCTTATGTTTTTTTTAAACGAAAAACTCTACCCAAGAAAGTGATATTTCATCTACATTTAAATACTACCCCGCAAGTCGCCTCAATAGGCGTGTGGCAGGGGGTGTTAGGACAGCAGCCGTTAACATATAAAAAGGAAACGCTCTAATGAAATTACGCGGAACTTGTGGTTTCTTCACTGGTACATCTACATACTACCCCGCAAGCCGCCTCAATAGGCATGTGGCGGGGGGTGTTAGGACACCAGCCGTTTACATATAAAAATGAAACGCTCTAATGAAATTACGCCTAGTATTTATTGAAGTCCCTTATTGTTCGGGGGAAAAACGAATTCTCATACCTATCCGTTCGGCAAAATATCTCTCTTAATTTATCGTTTCTGTCGGAGCTGGAAATATAGTGGGGTTCTAATATGATGTTCTCCGTGCCGCTCTTAAAGATATCTATTCTTAATTGCTCAAGTAATCTAAGCCTAGCGCGCAGCCTCCGAGTTTCTAGCGGCTCCCAGCCTAATTCGTTTAATATCTGTGTAACACTCTGTACGCCTGTAGCAGTTTTTGACGAATTGCGCAGCTTTCCTTTGTATTTTATTAGGTTCCCGTATTAAGTCTTTCTGCACCGGATCCCATATGCTCGCTGCATATTCAAGGTGTGGCCGGACGAGTGCGAAATAGCACCTCTCTTTTACTTTTTCATCCGAAAATCTTCCCACAATACGCTTCACGAATCCTAGCTTCTTCAGAGCTCTGCCACCAATATTTCTTATAAGTGCTCCCCACGATAGGTTCGAGGTTATCGTAACTCCCAGATACTTCACTTCATCTGTCGCCTTTATGTTAACACCATCCACAGCATATACATGGGAATAGTTGGACGACCTCCCCAAGAAATGTACCGCCGTGCATTTGCTCAGATTAAGTTCGAGTCCCCAATCTTGGCTCCACACATGAATGTTGTTTAAATCCGATGATAGAATTTCAAAGTCAGAGTGATCACTAATTTCACGATAGATGACAGCGTCGTCAGCAAATAAACGTATTTTACTGCTAATTCGAGAGCATAGGTCATTAGTAATATATAAAGCTACAAAACTGGCTCACTCACTCATTGACACAAATTTTTGGGTATTTATAATCGAGCTAGAAGGTTGAAATTTTCAGTGAAGGGTTTAAATTTGGTGTCGAGTCAGGAAAAAATCGAAAATCCCAATATTTTTCATTGGTTTCGAGTCCAGATAGGATTTTGTTTTTTAATGGGTTTAAATGGGAATAACGAATAATTTACGTGTAGAGTAATTTTCTTTCATTCATTAAAATATGAAATAATTGAGATACAAGTTTCATTCTTCCATCAAAATGAGCCCAAAGCATCAAAGTATTTAATTTTTGCAACCGATTTTTCTCTATCGATCGATAAACTGAACAATTTAAAGTTTAAACGCTAAATTCATACAAATTTTGATCTTTTATCATTTTCATTGCTAAGCAATTTTTCCATTGTTCCCGAGACTTCCAGTACCTTATACACTGGCTATTCAGGCTGCATTTAAGATAATTTAACCTTCTCGGAGCGTGTTTCAATAGCTTTTAAGGATATTATACCTTCAACCTATACGATTTACAATGTTATATAACGATATATATAAACTGTTTCGTAGCTTTGACACTCCTCCATTTGCTCATGTCTACGGACTCCGTTGGGATCGCACCAGATTCCTCCATTTTACTTCTGACACATTCTTTACGCGTTATTCTGGGTTTCCCTCTGTTTTTCCGGGAAAAATTAATCCTTGCACCTCCTTTCTGAAATGTACCTCGAAACGCCATTCTACAAGTCAAAACCATGTAAAATGATAATTTTCTATGCTGCATTATCTCTTGGATTTTGTAATTATGAATTCAAGTACTACGCCATGTGTTTAATACGTAAATTATAATAATTGAGATCCGTAAAAATAAAATGAAATGTTAAATCCATTGTATTTAGTTAGGCTGATATTGATTGAATTTCAAACTGCCATGTATATGAAATCATGTTTAATTACAAATATTTACCTTCAAAATTGCTCAAAGACACGAAAATAAAAGGCAAAATATAGCAATGACTAAGAAGAACAAAGTACATATGTCATGGTGCCATTCGTTTTATGCTTTTTTCTCATTATTATATTCTTAGGTCAGAAATGGACCCAGCTAAAATCATTTCCATAAGAAGTAAGACCTTATTGCATTCGTTTTTAATGATTTACAATGTCCTTTCATACACTTAACCCCTTCTGCTTTCAAACTGCAAGCACCCATTTACTAGTTTATGTATATAATGAACAAAAGGGGGCTGATTACGCTTCCTTGTGGAACACCTGATGTCACTTGAACTACATCAGAGCTAATTCCGTCAAGAACTACTTTTTGCTTACGATCACTCAGAAAGTCGCATATCCAGTTTACTACTGTTTCGTTTAGCCCGCATGACTGTAATTTGTATAAAAGTTTGTTGTGAGGTACCGTGTCGAAAGCTTTCTTAAAATCTAGAAATAATGCGTCCACTTATCTTTTCGATTCACCAGATTTGAGAACGTCATGAAGAAAGAGCGTGAGCTGTGTTTCACATGATCTACCTTTCCGAAAGACGTGCTGATAGCCATGGAGGAAGTTTTCCAGCCGGTATAATAGTAAGAGCGCAAGAGAAAGGTTGGATGGACTGTAACATGGTCTTAGATTGGATTAAATGTGTGAGGGAATCCCGTCCTGGTGCCTTACTGTGGAGCATGTTAGTACTCGACAGTTTTCATGGGCTTCTTAAAGAACCTGTAAAACAAAGGCTGCAAGAGGGAAAGACTGACCAGGTGACAATTCCAGGTGGCATGACGTCTATGTTGCAGCCATTAGGCGTTTGCATAAATAGACCATCCTAAGCGAACATGAAGAGCCTGTACAGAGAGTGGATGGCAAGCACTATACAAGAAGAAACTCCCACGGGAAAAATAAAAAAACCAGAGTTGGCGCAGATTTATCAGTGGATTTTGACATCATGGCAGATTACATATTCCAGAGGACTTAGTCGTAAAAAGCATTGAGAAATGTTGCATTTCAAATGACATGGACGGCAATGAAGACAGTGAGGTGTGGGACAGTGAAAGTGAGGACATGATTTTCTCAGATCTTAGTGGCAGACAAAAACTAAAAATGAGAATTATTATGAAATAAATATTCATTAGTGATTCACGATTCTTTTTCCACGAGTGAGTTTTTCTTTAGTTTAGTGGAATGATAACTGCTATTACATTGACTTTAATTTTTCCGTGTGTTTCCAAGACGTTCCGGTGTTGTTAAATCGTCCCAGCCCACAGCTATTTCGAAGAAAGCAGATGAGACCACCGCTATCTATCAGGTACAGACGGCATTCTGCTTTTATTTGTTGATTCGCCGACGGATTTCCGTAATTGTATGATCATGGGTTGAAATTGTATATAGTTCTGCAATAATTTTAGTTGGATGTTTCATTTCGAACAGATGCCTTTTTTAAAGATGGATGATGTGATTGTATACAACTGTGATTACTGTGTGATGTAAGGAGAAAAAGATGCACTATAAAACGGGCTGTGTATCGTGACGATATTAAAACGTAGCACAATAAATTCATGAGAAAGATGTACATCAACACTTAACTTTGGCACAGAATTTCTATTAACCCTTTCGCGACGGGGACGGGGAAAATTTTTTTGCTTTGCCAGTACGGAGCTTTCACTACGATAGGATCTTCACCGGTACCTATTTCCCTAACTTGGGTCGGGGTGTTGAGCCTTTTACTCGGCCACCGGGCTGAGATAATCTCCGCCCTTTTCCACTTGGGGTGCCCATTACGGCATGCAGTCGATGTCAACTATTTTTTATACGATGGTTTTGTTAAAAACATTGTTGCTACAGTCTCGATATTTATTAATCGGAAATCAATTATTCTTGTTTTACAATGACTTTACAGCTTTTAAACAAAATTCTATCGTTAATATTAAGCTTTCTAGCAACATAAATCGTATCAATGGAAAAGATTCCTTTACACACAAACTACGTTAAAAATAACAGTAGAACTCTGTTTTAAATTTGTAGCTGTAGAGCTAAACATAAGCAATTCACTTACAATGCTCAATTTGCCAATAACACAAAAACCTTTAAGTTTGTTATTCCACTTCACCAGCAAGCAACTGACCGCGGACCCCTGCTGTGAGTGAGGCGCGCACTGCAAGGAAGGGTCGAGGTAATCCCCTCCCGCAAACCGAGAAAGGGTACCGACGGCGTCCCGAGAAGAAGTCCTTTATAACATACACCTTTTACGCTTGCTTAAGGCTAGCTTAGCGGCACGACATTCTATCACATCATTCCTTCGTTTGCGTCGAAAAATTTACGCCGCTCTATCACATCGTTCGTAGCAAAAGGGTTAAAGAACGTGCATTCATGTTATGACAAAATGATGCAGGCTCAAGGGCAAAAAATTGATTTTTTGATAAAAATAATTTTTTTCCTCATGAGCCTGCCCAAAAATGGGGGTGCGCGGGATACACGATGGCGCGGCTTACACGAGTAAACACAGTATATGTAATAGTCACATATTTTTACCAGGAGGCATTGATTAAAATAACTATTTCTCAAAGAGCAAGCTTTCACATTTTTTCTGCACAATCATTATTATTTAAAAAAACTATTTTATAATATTAACAACCGTGGAAATTTTCAAATTTCAAGCAACCCTAAGTTAAAAAAAAGTAAATATATTTGGGACCAAAGTGGATTACAGAAACTGCAACAAAGAGATTCAACAAACCTCTTGATCTTCCAGACCACAGCCATTGTTTGAATGCTTGTCATCAGAAAAGGGTGTTCTTGTTCCAGATGAAACTGCAGCACTTCCTCCTCTCCCACTATCTATAGAGTCATATTTTGTAGATAAACCTATTAGAATAACAGTGATAAGAAAATAATCATTACTATCCCCCATTCAGCTTATTTGGAACTTTTAATCTCACTATAATAGTAATAACTTTTAGCCTTGTGAGCTGATTTTGCACAGAAAACTGACACAAGATGTGAGCCAAAGAAAATAATACATCGAGTATTTCCATTGACTAAAGTAAAAGCATACATCTTTTTAGACTGAATGGGGAACAATAATGAATAATCACATAATAAAGCTAAAAGCTATTTACTACCTAATACCATTGACACTCAAAAATAAAGTGAACTACACCTTATTCCTCTATCAACATTTCATGTGCATTCAGACACATCATCAGGGACACAAATATAATACACAAGCATCACAGTCTAGATCAGTGACAGCTAACCTATGACACACATGTCAGAGGTGATACGTCAAGGCATTTTAGATGACAGGCAAATAAAATTTGTCCCGCTGATTAAATAAATAATTTTAGTTTTTCTTTATTGGTGAAACTTAAACATCTTAAATACACAAAGCATATCTTATAGTCATCGCCAGTCGACAGTTGAGGTGTTTATTAGGTCTGTTCCAAATGACCATTTGGACAATCCGCAATCGCATATTGCATTAAAAAAGTCACTAATATAAAGAATAATGTATTTTTTTAATAATTCAAAACAACTGTTCTTTTAATATTCATTAGAGTGCAAATATCACCAAATTATTGATATTCCTTGATGTGACACGGCGCCCGACTGTGCCCAATGTGACACGGCACAAGATTTTTTCAGAATTTTGACACACCGAGCTAAAAAGGTTCGCCATCACTGGTCTAGATAGTTTAGTAGGGTACCACAATTAATACATGATGGCAGTTCTATATAGCTTTATGTTTTATGCAATGAAACAAAGTTTACCAGCTATAAAAAACATTATTGGAAAACAGGTCGTCAAAGACAAAGGAGTTCATGGTGTACTTGCTAAAGGCAACCAAGGCCACACATTATGGGATTTTATCATAACAACTGACATGAAAAGAAAGCAGACTAAATATCACAACTGTGACATACAACAGATGAAATGTACATGGCCACTGGATTAGCTCATGCCTACTCTTCTCGTAAATAAAATTCCCTTGTCCCTCACCTCTGTAAGAGTTAGTTTTAAAGTGAACAGATGGCTTCCCCTTAGCATTTACAGGCCTTCTACAGCTCCTTGACCTTTTTGTGAATGCGTTTGATTCTGAAGCATCCTCATCACTGACTATCTCTGAAAATCAACAAATTATTTATTAATTACCAATATGTCACAGTTATATGGCTAATAGCAATTCAATCGCACAAAGAAAGAATGAAGGAGTTTGAAAACTAATTCACTGTTATTTAGCAGAAAATAAAAAATTGACATATTTAATACTCTACCTAATGGTACATATTGCTCAGTTCTCTGAATAGCTGTCACCATAGGAAGTCTTCTTGATACATTCCGCTTAAAATCATTTCCAGCAATATTCCTTGCCAAGTGATGGTCTATGCCGATCCTGAAATAAAGTAAATATGTAGGTATTTTTCTTTAATGTGGTGAATGAGGTACATTCCGAAACACAATTAAATATTGTTTTTATAATTCAAGTTACAATTGATATTGGTAATCCACCCACTGAACATTCAATGTAAGCACAAAAATGTTGAACCAAAACCAAATTGAAAATAAGATAAAAATCACAAAATTAAACTCATTTTCAACACAGTCAAACCTCTTTAAAATGAAATTCTAGGGACCAAGAACATTTTTTGTTGTATAGAGGTTTTTGTTATACAGAGGTTTCCCTAGTACAGAAAGTGTGACCCATTTTAAAATCGAGACCGTAACTTTTTGTTGTTGTATAGAGAACTTGTCTTCTATAGAGGTTCGTTCTAAAGAGGTTTGACTGTACCTACTATACTACATGCCAGACTAATACTGCACACAAATCAGTTAATTTGGTATTAGTAGAGGCAAAGATTTATGGTGAATAAAAACTGGAAATTTTGTCCTTTAAATCTGTCATTTTTTTATAGAATTTCGTCATAAAAATTCAATGTCGTCACAAAAAAAATGATCTTTGCATAAAAAAATTCGTTACACATATTTGGCAAATTTATGAACAGTGCAAAAGTTTGATTTACATGGTATAAAAGAAATTTACGTGGGTAAAAAAAATTTATAAGATAGGTATGATTTAACACTCTCTTACTCTTTATAATAAAGACACAAAAATATACTGAAGTGGAAGGTAAGTACAGATAAGTAATATTTAAAGTTTAAATGTTCAAACATTCATTGTCAAATAGACCTGCGTAATATAATAACATTTAGCTGTTAGCTTCACAAACATTGAGATCATAAGTCTACCCTACATTTAAAATATACATGTATGTATATACTTGTACGTGGCTTCTTGCAATTAGATAATTTTGGAATGCATTAGCTCAAAATATGCACTGCCAAGAATTTTAAAATGTTATCTTCCAGCAGAGGCCAACTGTTACTGACACCGAGAGCCAAAAGTCAAAGTTAAGAATTTTAAGACTGAAGACGGGAATGGCAATATGTATCTTAAAGTTGGGAGGGACACAGGGATTTGAGTTTATTTGCCTTGTGCGACTGCCCATTGCAGTGTTTGATGCACATGTCTTTCCGAGCCCAGTCAATTTTTACATTACAGTGCTTGCACATGATGATGCCTTTTTTAATATCAAATACATGATAACTAGGGATGGACGGAACTAGGATTTTTTTTCGGTTCTGGATCGGATCGTTGATTTCAGATGTCAGATCCTTCGGATATTTTCGGATCCTAGTGGATCCTTAATATTAATCTAGAAAACAAGGTTATTAAAGTAGTTTGCATGTGTAAGCACATCTTTCAGAACTCTTAATAGCCGTGGATGAGGCTGATGAAACAGATGATGGCAAAGACATACGGCTAAGGGGATCTAAAACAGAAGAATCCAAAGAGTCAAAGTCATCAGGATTATCAGTCAGCGTGAATGCTCTTAAACGTGAAAGTAGGCTTCGGAAAAATTTTGAACCGGAGTGGAATTTAACATTTTCTGACATCCCATGGAGTTAGCCTCGCTTTTCGTCGCATTTTCGTGGTAGATGCATAGTGGTGGTGGCATACTCAGGATTTCATTCTGGAGGGTTTCATTAATATTTATGTGCATCATCATAAAAATGATATTTAGATTATTATTTCCTAAAAAAATAATTAAATTTACATTCTCTTTTTGTGAAGACAATTCAACTATATTTTTCAGCCCAAAAAGCAAAATTCTAAATGCTTGTTCAAGTAAACAAACGAAAACGAATTTAGGTAAACAAACGAAAACGAATTCAGGTAAACACGTTTTTGGGAGGGTTTAAACCCTAAACCCCCACCTCCGCCACTGGATGTACCAACGTAGGTTTTGTCCACAGATGTTTAAGGGGGTAGGATACCTCGCTAAAAACTGTTTGCAGACCGTCAGCATTTACCGTATAAACTCGTGTAAGAGGCGCACCTTTTTTCCCAGAAATCGCAGCCGAAAATGAGGGTGCGCCTCTTACACGAATCTGTCCATTGCAAAATTCCATCGCCCGAGTTTGAAGGCTAATATTTCAGAGATGGGTCAATCGATTTTAAAATGAAGTAAATCAAATTAAAGCTTGTATATTTCTGCATTTATTGATGGTGTACAAAACATTTTACCATTTATATCGATTTCAGTGTGTGCTTAAAAACAGAATTTTAGCGCATTTTCCCGGGTACCGGAAGGATGCATCGCATTTACGGCTTCGTAATAACAACGCGGATCAAGATATCGAAATTTACTTACAAATATTGAAGCAAAGATCTTTCCTAACAGCTATACGAAGTTTCATATTATTTAATGCATTAGTATTTTAGTTATAGATGCAAATGCACGGACCCGTTATTTTCCGTTCCGCGCATCCCTGAAAACCGCCGTTTAGACCTTCAAGCTCTCGAGTTAATCATCATGAATCCACTTATAAAATCTTAAAGGAATTCGTTGGTTAATCAATATCGATTAACATTTATTTTGGAAAAAGGGCGCGTTCAACTGCCAGGAGCATGCACGGAAGAGAAAGGGAGAGGCGCGTGCTGTTGCCCAGTCAGAGGGCTATCCGCAAGGCGCGCGAGGGAGTCTACTACAAGCATTACCTGCGGGGGAAAACCAGTTGTCTTTTCTCTGTGCATGAGTCATTTGGACTCGGTAAATAGTGGCATAAAGGGTAGGAACGCCCGAAAGCCGTTACCAATATGGAGAAATGCCGCGGAAACCTCAGATCCAAGTGAATACTTACCTCCGGGGTCTATATACGCCTATGAAAAATGCCGCGTAAATTATAAGAGAATATCGCAAGCGGAAGGCTTTGAAAATGGCCGAAAGTTCGCAGTTAGGCCCGCAAAACCTCGCAATAGAAGAAAAAAAAACTCAAAATTTTTTCTTCAACTTCGACGCATAAAAAGAGGGGTGCGCCTCTTACACGGGTGCGCCTCTTACACGCGTTTATACGGTACACTGTTATGATGGATTGCTGGAAAATAAACACTATGGACTTCACAATTCGATATAGTAAAGATAAGGCTATGTGGGAATTTATTTCAAACATATGTGATTTTAACCAAATGGAAGAGATTAATATGTATATGAAACCAAAATCAACCATTTTCGCCATCACATTTCTTGGCCATGAGAGGGACTAAATGAGTCAAAAATCGTCTATAACCTAAAATGATCCTTTCTCTTTGAATTCTGTCCTTGCTCATCAGTTTTCGATACAATTGAAGCAATCGTGTAAAGCGTGAACCATGTTGCACTTCATTGGCACTTTGCTGCAATGGTAGCGCCAAGGCTGACCTGCACCTCCGATTCAGCCAATTTCTTCGTCTTCACTGCGTAGCTCACTCCCCCCCAACACTGGATACTTTTTTTGGGTTCCCTTCGTGAGGACGGTTGCGAATCATTCAGTGATGAGCAGAGGCTGACAGTTTGTTCCCCCTCTTGGCTCCTATTTTGGCTTGGGTGATTCATCCAGCAAACTTTCTCAATCACACAGCCGGAAACAAGAAATCTGTCAGGTTTTGCGTTGATCCTTCAGTTGGGTCTGACAGGGTGGCTACTGATATCCAATTTTTGAATTCCCTGATGGATTTACCAATTTCCCTGACCGATCGCCAAAAGATCACCTATTATTGGAATATTTTATTTCTGCTGAATTAAATTTTCATCAAAACTCAGAAAATATCACACCCCCCCCCTGCTCCAAAGATGCTGACATTTTTCGAAGATTTTCTCAGAATAACCTTAAGAAGTCTGTACTATGATTAATACTATGTACAAATATCTCGGTGCACATATTCATGAAACTGATTAAAATGACTACTTTATGTGAAATTTTTCATTAAAAAGCGTCCGCCAATTTGTGACGGAATAGCACCCAAATATTGACCATAATCTCGTTAACTTATGCATATGACAGGAAAATTACCATTATCACTGATGGTGTGACCAGATTACCATTATCAAACACGGAAACATGATACACGGCCGCAGATACGCAGCCGTGTATGTTTCCCGCAGTAAAAATGACAAATTGAAAATTTCTAATTCTTCAAGAAAGAGGTAGCGCCTCGTGGTAGTTCTGGGAAGTTTCGGATTACTGAAAAGGCATCGAAGGGAAAGCTAATGGCCAATTAACTAACGGACTCAGGCACAGATATCACTAAGGTGCGCGAAAAATACACATCAAAGTCAAGTTGTAGGACTGGATCCAAATTGGATGGCTCGAGTGACCTTCAGAAGCGAATAACAATTTGATTAACGTGGTTACAGCCCCTTGATTGCAAGAGGAAACCAAACCATTGAAAAATACTTGTGATAAAAACAAAACGTAAGCGCACCACTGAGAGCGAGGACAACAGGAGGAAATTAGTAATGGCAGCATCATATTCAGGAATATCATATTTGAGGTGGTCTGTGACCTGACTAAATTGCTTCGAGAGGGAGCTTAAGGAGGTCATTCAATAATTACGTCGAGCGTGAAAGTTGGGGAGGGGGGGGAGGGCTCATCTTACTGTCTCACGAAGGGGGGTATGAGAATCGAAGATGATTTTGCATAAGACTTTGTTTACACGTGAGATCATACTTGTATTACCATTTTAATAATCATCCTCTCTTATTTTTAGAACTGCAAGCACGTATTTACTATGAGCTAGTGTGCTCCAGCTACCTCTCGACCTGAGTCACAGAAGTTAAAAAAAAAAAAGCGAGGTAAACTTTTCCGAACAACATAGCCTCGGATTCTTTGTGATGATGAATTTTAACAATACTAGGCAAATATCGCAGAGTGGATATGCAAAAGAGATACATTGTACATCTGATTTACAACTAAATAATTAAGATGTACAACTAATAAGATTCACAATTGAATGTTTCACGAATTGATGAGGCTTATTCAATGCGCATCAGCGACGGACATTAGTTTTAGTTGGTGAAATAAATGGCGGGAAATACTGGCCGATATACGTAAAAAAAAAGAAATAACGAGAATTTCCTATCTGTTTCTCTCTGACTGTTACGATAATTCCCTGACTTTTCCAGAAATACAAAATTCCTTGACAATTCCAGGTTTTCCCTGACGATCGCCACCCTGGTCTGAAAAATAGACTCGTTTAAAACGGTTTGTCCCAGAAGACCCCTCAAGAAAAAAAGTTCTTCGTTCCTTATTCCAAGGAACGACGAAATTAATCTGAGCAGGACTCATTCAGCAAGAAAGAGAAGGAAGTAACCCGAGAGGATCGCTCCTTCGCCTTATCTGCAATTAGCCGGCCTCGGTGGCCGCGGGGTAACATCCTCGCCTCCTAACCCAAAGGTCGTGGGTTCGAGTCCCGCCTGGAGAGGATTTTTCACCTCCCAGAGCATGGTTGTGTGTGCTCGTCCATTGCTGAATGTTAATACCCCGATGTAAAGGCCAATGAGAGCTGTTTTCGGTGGTAAATAAATAAGTAAATCTGCCTTTGCCCAGCTTCAATTTTACCCAGACGGGTTCCACAAGTGGGGGAGGGATGGCCATCCTCAGCCAACACTGGGTTGATACGGCCGATGCTCTACTGATGCTGAAAAAATGAGCTACAAGAGCACCAAGAGGTCATTAGCATGCATTAGCATTAGGTGGACTTTTGTGCGCACTGAGGAATAAACAATTGACTACCTTTCGGGCATCACAGCGTAGGAAGCTGTGAGAGGGGCATCTGGGAGGATTAGCAGTCAATGCCTTTCCAAGGATGGGACCCCTGGATGATCCTGGGTGGCATCAAGGAATCACCCAAGCCATAATATGAGCCAAGAGAGAGGAAAGAAACTGTCAGCCTCTGCTCATCACGGAATGATTTACCACTGTCACCACGAAGCAAACCCAAAAAATGTATCTGGTGTCGGCAGGGGAGGGAGGAGAGTGAGCTACGAGCTGAAGATGAAGAAATCGGCTGAATCGAAGGCCCAGGTTGGCATTGGTGCTGCCATAGCAGCAGAGCTTCGATGAAAAAGCGTGAAATGGTTCACGCTTTACACGAATGCTTCAATTGTATCAAAAATATTCTTATGAGAAAGGTCAATTATGTTTAAAATAACTTCCGACATAGCCCTACCTTTACTACATCGAATCATAAAAACTTGAGTTTATTATCTGCCAGTAATCTGTCATAGCAGCTAAAATTCCAACACTTTGCAACCACATTTTTCAGTGAGGTATCCTGCCATCTTAAATTCTATTACTGACTGCATACTTTAGAAACACTTAAAATCTAAAAAATGTTTTTATCTAAAAAATACCAAAATTTATGTAGCAATCTCAAAGGACCATCATAGCAAAGGTAACCATAGGTCTTCTGTTGCTGTGGCAGTCCCATCAGCAGTCCAAATCATAGAATTTATATCTTGTGCATTAACTGAATTTTTGTGCTGTGCTTCACATAAAAACAATGATTTTCTCACTATGCTAACCCATGAGTATACATACCAGTAATACATATAGCAGTCCATGCACAAATAGGGCTGCAAGAAAATGTCACTACACATTATTACTCACCTAACAAGACTTTCCCTTCCATGAGCCGAAGTACTGGGGACAATAGCATCCATATGATTAGAAAATTCCTTCTCTGATGGGGAATAATTATTCAAGTCTGCATTTGACTTCCCAACAGGAGAGACATCTGGAGACAGAGCCACTGAATATATAGAGGGTCGTGCAGTGGCTTGCGGATGATGCAATGGGCTTTCTCTCCTGACATTCTTGTTTCGTATAGGAGTACTTGAAATGGCATGCATTTCTTTAATACATGAGCTCCTTTGTTCACCACCACTCACTTCAATCCTCTGAACACAATGTTGCATGTGTGTCACAAATGGTCCTTGAAGACTCATCTGAAATACAAGCCATTTTATTGCAACAAATTTGGTACATAGACAGATATAAATATATAGCTTGGTGGGATAAAAAATTTAAAATATCATTTCTACATTTGGTAGCACAAGTTGAAAATTATTTTTAAGAATTAGAATTCTCAAGGTCATTAACCCTCTGACGGTACTTTTTTTTTCAAAATCTGAGTAAGAAATATGTTTTCTTTAAGGTAGAACTATAGCACGTCTCTGCAGGTCTAAATATCTGAAAATAAGTTTTTTATAATTAATTGTTAATCAAATATATTGTTGTAACTGTTTAAATGTTACAACCTTCAATATATGCACTGATTGGTATTTTGGAAAATTATGAAGTCTCCAGTGGAACAATTTTGACAAAAACTTTTTACAACCACTTGAAAGAAAATCACTTGTACAGTACAATGTTTACATTCAATACATATCTTGCAATAAACAGAATAAAAACTATAAGTCCCTCCTTGTATGGTATAATTGAAAACATGGTTCTAAGCAAAGGCCAACTCTGCACTCCCTACACTATATTCTGCTTTCTTTTCGAATACATTTACTGTTCTCTTTCTTCTTAGAACAACAAACAGCACACTGTCTTCGTGGCTCTTGTTTTATTGCGTTCGGTGGAATGTGACTTTCGAAATGGCGAGCTGTCTGTCTGAGGATTAGGAGTTGAGCTAGGTCTTCCTTTTCAAGACTGGAGACACTGGTCTGTATACTTTTGTACATGATCCTCGAATAGCAGCATACAGTATTCTATAAAATCTGTTTTTTTTAGTTGAGATCCTAGTGAATATTATGTAGGAATTCCAAACAGCTTGATCCATGAAATGCCAAAAGATTTACTTGTAATATTTATGCTGTTGTTTTCTAGTGGCGGGATAATAGGAATTCTCTTGATCAGATCAATCTACTCCACCCATACTGCCATTGTAATCTCAAGCAACTTTTGGTTTGTGAACAGATAAAAAAACTTTGTAAGCTCCACAAATATCTTTATTGATACAACCAGGTATCGCCAGTTACGGCATCTTCAGGTACACAGTCATAGTGGTAGGAACAAGTGGTATATATATACAGAAATATCTCAGTGGTTGGGGAGGTGTTCGGGATCGGGGAAGGAGAGAATGAGTAAGCCATCCTGGTTGTATCAATAAAAATATTTGTGGAGCTTACAAAGTTATTTTAACTGTCCACTGTGCAGTGGTTCCACCAAGTAAACCTGGAAATTATTGAGTTTACTTTTGGTTTGACCATTTTTTTCCCATTTCGTTTCTACTTGGTTTGTTGTAGCGTTATGAATTGTACTCATTAGACATACTGTTTTCTTGTCCTGCCACTTCAGAGCCATTACTTTGCCCCATTCAAATGCTCATTTCCCCCCTTTTCTAGTTTTCCTATTAAAAATCCTGTTCCTGTTGAAAATCCTGGAGGGAGATCCTTTCTCCTAGGGTTTACAGTTCCGTACATATCCGTATTTTGTTTCACAAGATTATCCACAACCTCTGAAGGCATGTACCAATTGTCAACCGTTATGCAGTAACCATTTCCTAGAAAGCGACCCATCAAATGCAAAACAAATTTGGTGAAAATTGGAAATTGTCTACATTTTTCATTATAAACAGTACTCATTCATTCCATTGTATAAAAGAATGTCACTAATGTACCCTGACTCCGCCTTGCAGATCACAAAATTGTTTAGTCTAAATCAAGCTCTTTTTTTGCATTGCGTACATCTCATGGATGTTCCACTATCTCATAAAATTTCCACAATTTTGATTAGGGTGCATGTCCTGATGGAAGAGTTCATCAACACTAAACTGCATAAATTTTGTAAGGAGAAACCTATTTCTTGACATGAGCTCAGCAAAATCTGGCACGTGAATAATTTTTCGCTTGCACCAAGACCATTCTTGCCGTGGAAACTTCAAGATACTTTGAAGTATGATAATACTTGGAAATGATTGCAGCTCCTTCACAGTGGTTGGGGTCCATTGTTTATACAGAGATGTTTTGGGTGGATTTTTTCCAATGTATTGATATATTTGTTCATTTCCCTTGCGATAATTTCAATAATGTTATGATCAAAGAAGAGTTCAAAGCACTCAAAGGGGGTAGCAGAGGAATCCAGATTTACAGCAACTTCCGGATTTGCTGTGAAAGGGAACCTACATGCGAATGTTTTACATATTCACCTCGTACCACAACCTGCTCTTCCTTATTTCACCTTCATCGCCATTTTCAGAGCATTATGTACCCTATGTGCTACTTAGATCTTTACTACCACTATCCCCGCTGCCAAGATTTACAGATTCCGAATCAGTCAATGTCAATGGGAGACTCACTTTCAATGTCACAACTGCCGTGCTCTTCTTTTATTGAAATAAAATTTCTTTTGCTACTGGAAGCCAGGGGCAGATTGGCCAGGGTGGGTGGGCGGGAATCCCTGCGGGGGCCCCAGACGGTGTGCGTGGTATTCATTACAGGCTTTTTGGGGGAGGGGGTTGTTTGTGTGTTGGGGCCCTATGACCATGTCTCCACCGGGGCCCTAGGGTACCCAATCTGCCCCTGCTGGAAGCCTCTATATGTTCTATTTATTATTAAAGAAAAATCCATTGTACACTTGGTGGCTGTCATGATCACACTAACACGATGAGGCAAAAATACAAACACTGAGAATGATCGAGGGTGGGCTGTGGGCTCAGATAGTAGCTGAGGACAGAGAGCAATTAATCATGTAGTAAGGGCTCAGGGGTGATGATTTCAATTAGCGGAATGGAGAATATTTGAACTGAGGGTTAATATATGTATTCTACAAATTTCACTTTTAATTTCAGAAGCACGGATAACTGAAACCAAGAATGCGAGGGCTCCTGGGTTGCTGAGTTTTCGAAGAGCTTCAGGAAAAAAATATTTTTATATATGTGTGTATATACATACACACACATGCATACACAAAACGAAAATTTCGCCAATAGGACACAAAAATAATAATATATACTTAACAGGGGGTGGGGAAAGGCAAGTGAAAAGACATACAAGGACGTTTTGGGCACAAGCCAAATTGTAACACGATCATGAATAATAATAATAAATTATTTTAGGTTAGAGAAAGTCAGCTGATTACCTTCAGCATCGGGTACACGACTTTGGGGAAAAATACATCGCCCAGAGCATAAATTACGGTACCTAGATGGTGATAAACCCGCGAATGAACTTACAGCCTCACCATGGGCAACATATAACCCGAGGTTTCATGTCTCCAAAACGTAGTTTCGCCATTGTATAGCAACCGAGAAACCATTAATAGAGAAACCGAGAAATCGGCAATAAACCACCCAAACTAACAAAATAATAGGAATTATATTACCACCCATTACCTATGCATTGATTTAGATTACCTGCTGACATCATCATTATTTTTGTAAATTTGGATTTACTAAAACAAACCAAACGCATAATAATTTCTAGTGTTTGCAAATAATCCGCCATCAAACAGACAACTTAAAACAAATTTTAATTACTTACACTTATGGGAAATCATAAAATCTTTAGCCAATACCCCTCACACACAATAACAACATTTTTTTTGAATGAGAATAAATAATATAATGTTCCATGACATATATTTTCCTACATTCACCAAATAAAGCGACACTCATGAAGCCTAAATGAAATATTATAGATATAAAACAATATTATACACTTACGACATCATGTCCTTGTTGTACATCGTTGATAGAAACGTTAAACAATCCACCACCAATTTCAAACATTTTTCCGTTATATTCAGTTTAAGCCCGCCATCCAAACAATTCCTAACGCCATCTATAATTTCTCTCTCCCATTATCGTCCTTCTTTTCTATTTTGGCCTCTGAATTTCTCACAGGTCTTGTTGCGACGATACGACCAATCGATATGCCACTTCGATTGCATCGATGTGGAAGTCGACTAGGAAACTGTTTTCGTTTGAAATTGTCATGTTCTGAGCATGAACATGCATGTTCGTGGTTCTGAGTTTGATAAATGTAATTTCGTGTTTTCTATGTGAGTAATCTGCAGCAGCAAAACCGCCTTTGGTAAATACGTTGAAGGTTTGCATCAATTGTCGCTGCAATAGTGATATTCTAGAACATGACTGCCAATCGAAGAGGTATCCTGCTTGAACCTGACAGATCCCTTATGGATAAGAATTTACTCCTCAACGTAAGAACGTCTCTCTGGTTATATTATTAAAGTATTACCAAGGCTTCTTCAGCAATAATGGCTGGGGTTCGTTAAATCCTACGTTGAAGTCGAATTTTGTAAGCCATGTTATTTCATTATTCTTTGCATCGAAGGTCCCAGGAGATGAAATGGAAGATCTTCTTTTGCAACGCGTGCCTGAATCGAACAACTTGCCATGGACTATGGTCAAGCCCACCCCAGGTATATTGATCCTATTCTTCTTGTTTAATATTAGTTGAAATGCAGACTTTCCCAATGCAAATTTTATGATTCATAGAATATCATTGCCTAATTGATACCTGGTACAGGCGGCTTGCAAAAAACGCTGTCATTTTCCTACACCAACATTACAAAAAAGATTTCAAGTTGCTCAAGCAGCTGTCAATGGGAAATTGGCTGTAGGAAAGTTTTGTTTCACCGTTCTGCTCCAGCCTCAAATTTCCTCCCAGCCTTAACACCATCACGTGTATATCCGGTGTTTAATATTCGGTGTCACTTACATTTATCACAATATTGCCAGCAGAATATTTATAATCAAAGTAAAATTACTTCATAATTAATTAATTCATTCATATATGTAAATACATAAAGCCTATGTGACAAACTTGTACATTTATTCAAGACGTAACTTGGTGAAATCACAACACAGGACAGGAACCAAGAACACGTAAAACTAGACAGTATGACAAATTTACAAATCAAACCCTTTTATATGAAACCCCTCCCCTATGATATTGATACAGAATTATCAATCAAATTTTACATCTTTTTTACAATTCAACCATATCTAGATACCCTGGGGTTGAAAGCAGTAGAGTTACTACATTTTGATGAGGAATTAATTAAATATTTTTAACAATTCATGTTTACGTTTTCAATTGGATCTTTACGTGAAAAACTTGTATCATTTTTCTCAATAAGTTCACTTTCATCATCAGTACTAGTGGATAACAGCTCAGGTGGGATAATTGCGATCACATGGCCTAGATTTAGTGAAAGATTTCTTTAAGTGAGAAGTATTTCTTCTGAAATTTTCGTTACCCCCACGACTTACCTAGTAAGACCGTGGTTCATTTGCTTCCTTAGGTACAGTAGCCTTTTGCCTATATTTGTCTTTGCCAGCGGGATAAACTACTTTATCACCAGGATAATACTTAATATGTAACAGTCTTACCAGCATGCCTATCATGAAAAGCTTTAGTGGTTTTCGGGTTTAAAACCTGTAGTTGAAGGGCGTTTGCCTGTACCTTGGACATCACTGCTAGTGGGAAAAGCTGATCATTGATGCCTGCTATACGGTAGCTGGGGTGGGGAGAATGGTAGGTCTAATAATAATTTATTATTGTACTCCAATAAATTATCTCAGTAGTCTACAGAAACCTCTGGACTTTTTTCAGAATCTGCTTGCTAAGTCCTACTCCCTTTTTTGGCCAGCCATTTCTTCTGTGGTACTCAGGAGTACATATACTTACTCTAATTTCCTTACTCTTATCATATATTAAAAATTCAAAGGATTTGAATTGAACATTGTCAGCCATAAGTTCACAAGAATATCCATGAGTAAACACTTCCTGCATAACATCAATTACAGCACCAGATGACTGACTTTTACGTGCATATATTTCTATCCAATGTGAAAAGTAGACCATGTTCAAGAGTACCAATGCCTACATTCTCCAGAATGCATATCCAGCTTTTAGACTCGAAATTATGAAAATCGAAAATACAAACTTTTGATTTTATGATGCAAAATCTTCGGTCCCGTCCAAAAGGGTATCTAAGTGCATGTAACAGTACGCGATATTATGAAATGATGAAGTTTTGAAATTACGAACCTCATGTCTTGGTCCCGATGTGAAAAAGTTACTCTTTTTATATGAATAGTGACAGATCACAGGAATGTTTTTAGGTGCTCCTTGTCAGAGTGAAAACTCAAAGTTGCCTTCTTTGCCAAATACATTATGCACTGAATGTGAATTACTTGAACGATAATTTATTTTTCAATGCTACAATAGCAAGGATGACTTTAAATCGTACGCATTGTCGCACATAAAATATGAAACCAATAGGACAAAAAAATGCATTTAAAATTACACATTTTCGCCTGGAAAAACGAAAATATTGACCTGGAAAAGTCATGAATTTAATAATCTTCGGCCTGTAGCCACCCTGTAAAATTCACTGTCTACTTGTATGGTGACCTACTCACTACAAGCATACTTACTCATTTTATGTCTCATACCCCAAAGCAGAATGTGTTTTATCTTTCTGCAACGGTTGATGCTAAGATGAAAACCTTTCTGCAAGTGCGGGCGTTTTAGTATTATATCTTCCTTATCTTTCTGCAGCTCTCATTTTCATTCTGCGACAATGTCGCGCTGTCGCTTGATGTTCTGCTTTAGGGGTCTCATACCATAGTTAAATTCAAGTCCATTTTTTTCAAACCTCAAAAGTTATAATTAATTTAAAAAAAGTGTTTTTGTGGAATAAAAGACCCACAGTATTATTCCGTGAATTTATCTGGCATATCCCTGGCTGTATTTTATGTTCTCCCATTTACAAAGTTACAGACTAAAGTTTGAATTAAAGATTTCAGTGCTTAACTCCAAAAGATAATAAAATCAGTCAGTAGTTAATATGATCTAAACCAGATGTGCCCAACCTGAGATATGGTTACCTTAAAGGGTACGCAAAAAAGTCATATAATAGAGTGTACAGTCGGCGCACTAAGTCTGGCAACTTCGACAAAGTCCTCGAATAAGCAAAACTACGATTTTGTGTGTGTGTCCACTGATTCAAAAGTGAGGGGTGGGGAGGGGGGGTGTGGGAGGGAGGTGAGAAAGTGGGCAGCGTAGTCGTGAATCGGAACCTCGTCTTGGGGGCTTGTGAATTACGGGTATAAAGTTGCCGATGTCGCCAGACTTTGTGCGGTGACTGTACGTATTAAACATATTCTCATACTTGGTTCAACTATCTGGAAATGGCCTCCGAAGGGTTACACAACTCAAAGAATGTCAATGGCAGCCACTGATCCTGAGTTCGAAAAGCATATTTTTCATTTTACTATGGCTCATCTGGTATGGACAACTTTTTTAAAAAATTTTATTCATCTATGTTTGGGTTTTGTGAAACTTGCTTTTTTTAACTTCAAATGGAATTTCAATAATTTCTCACATCCTTGATGTTTATCTCAAATTAAAAGGACTGTGGGGTATCATGAAACAGTTACCTTAAAGGAGCCACCCTTTTAATGTGTGCAAATTTGTATGTGAGAAAATAGTGTGCGGTGGTGAATCATTTTTTGTATATATTACATTTGTTTCCAGGATTTTGTGTCAAATTAAGGAAGAATACACCAGACAGAGAAAAAGTGTTCATCAACATATGTAAAACGGATCAAATTCCTGCTCCTGAAGATAAGTCTGAGTCAGAGCTGATGGAAATCCTTCAATCAGAGGAGCCATCAACATTTCGTGTGCCTATGAGTGTTGGTGAGGAAAGACCTGATTATGACAAATGTAAGTTTCAGACTCACACAGTTATAACAATTAATTTATGTTCTGTAGTAGTTTTGAAGTGCTCATAGCAGTACTTGGGATTGAAGTGGTGAGGTGGCTAGAGCACTGACTCTCAATGAGAATAAAAGAGCTCTCAGGTTTCACTCGGGGTCAGGTTCTCCATAACTTCCAGTGTTTCAACGAGCAACTCACCCATCGTATTCAGGGATCCAAGAATCCAATGCCACACTTCCACTTTGTCCGCCTAATATTCACTTCATCGGGTGGTCAGGTAGTCAGTGATTGGTTCTGAGCTATTTTTCTTTGGCACCAACTCCTTCTGAAACTTCCATGGAGGTTTTGTAATTATAGAGGTTCTTTGATCGGAGGTATTTATGAATGCATTGTACTGTCCTGTTCATTAAAAACTTACCACCTCGGAGCCCTGTTCATAAAAAACTTACCACCTCGGAGCCGAAAAATTTCTAAGTCCGAACCTGAGAGCAATATGACCCCCCTCCCTGAGGGGGGGGGGTGCAATAACCTCTCCAAACAGAACGAGAACCCCTCCTCCCCACCGTTGGGCGAGTAGAAAGGCCGACGGAAGGAAGATTTTGGCCCGCGAAAGGATATTTTGTGAGGGGAGGGATAGGGTCCGGGCTTCCGTTTGCTTTATGAGAGGGCGAGAATGAAAGGGCAATGGCTTGGTTCGGTCGCTCAAAGACCTCTCGCAGTTGACAACTGCTACATGACGGAAAGCCCAACATATCCCCACAGCTCGTTTCGTTTTTTTAAATACTTTTTTCTTACGCGAATTTATCAGCGTTAAAAATGACTGAAGTTTTGACGTATTTTCGTTGTTAGTCATTTATTGTGGTGCCGACATTCCTATTATTATTATTTGTTGAGTTTGATCTTGACCTTTTTTAATTAATTGTAAGTATTTTATGAGGGGTTGGTCAATATGTATGGTCTCTGATGTTTCTTGTTACCATTTTTAAAAACATGAATCTACAAGTGACTCTTATTAATTAACCGTAATGAAACATACGTGCATTAATACACGCCGAGTCATCGCAGTGGAAACGTAATGAAAAAAAAAATGTACTAAAGTGCTGGGACTGAGACAATGCTTTGTAATACAGAGGTTGTCTTCATATTAATTTTAAAGTAATACACTTTGAGGAAAATGGAAGGCAGTAATTCCTATTTCAAAAATAGGATTTTATTCTTTCCCGGCGAATGATACTTGTAAGCGTTTCTCAGGAATTCCACTGGGTTAAATTTGTAAACAGCATCGACGTTTCAACGGACGACTCATCCATCGTCATCAGGATGAGTAAATGTTGTGGAGGAAAACATTGTTAGCCTTATTTGGGAACAACAATCAACTGAGTCCTGATTGGCTGGAAGGATCTTCAAAATTGCGTTAGAAAGGAGGAGTTCTATTGTACTTAACCCTTAAAGTGCCAGTGTCGCTATAGGCAATGCTCGAAAACTCTTCCAAAAGTGCCAGCGTCGCCTATAGCGAAGCTAAGTTTAGAGTTTTTTTATTCATCGTGAACACAATTATTCGCAGTAATTTTTTTTATATTTCAGCTTCATAATGTTCTACAAACATAATACTACGCAAATTCATTTTTATAAAACAATTGGCTATTTAAATCTCTTTTAAATACTGTGGTCTCAAGTTCAGTGGCACTTCCACCACCCTCTTATTTGCTTAGTGTTTTTCTTTTGATTTTTTCATGAGAAAATGCTCATAATTCACGAATATTGCGTGTCAATATCTTTTTATTTTTGTATTATCTTCTACAAGGATCTCCACAACATTATTTTACGGGTACTGGGAAAAAATAGATAGGTAATCAGTCCTGGATACGTAGTGTTTTTGAGACGAATGCTTTCTTCCCGGGCGTGCATTCCCCGCCTTCGTATGACTGAGATGATGCCACTCTTGAATCTTTTGCAGCACAAAAGATTCTGACAATGAGAGTCACTGCAGGCATAAACAAAGTTGCCACCAGCCTGACCCAGAGAGAGTAGGCCAGCGGCTACTTTTTTTATGACTCGGAGAGTCTTAGTCATGCCTTTTGGTCGACAATCACATAGGTAGTGATTTTGGTGACGGGCAAAGTGGAGAGTTCCGTTTGGGAGATTTATTTATGACTTGGAGTGTCTTAGCACGGCCATCTGGCCTAAGTCATGCGTTTGGGTTAACAATTACAATGAAAGCTCTTTCGGTGACGGGAAAAGTGGAGGATGCCGTAGAAAGCAGTAGCATTTTGGAAAGAGCAAGAGACGCAAGCTAACTAGGTTTCTTATTTCCTACCGAAATTTGCGTGTGATACGAACGAAAGCTTTTTATTTACGACGATAGTTTATTTTCTCTATGATGAGTGAAGTGCGGTAAAGAAAGAAAAAGTCGACAAATATTGGTAAAGGTGAGCCTTCGTCTCGCCAGTGAAAACGCAATTTTCACCCACTTTCAACAGATGTATCGACATCAAAAGCACCTCACATATTTTGCAAACCTCTTACATTTTACAAATGCACATTCTTTCCTCAACCATTAGGTATCATAGTCAATTTCTCCATATACGTAGCTTTTTCATTAAAAAATCACTGGGTAGACAAAAACTCATCTTTACCGTTTTTTATTTCCTTGTGATATGAACGAAAGTTTTTTTTATTTACAACGAAAGTTTTTTTTTCTCTATGATGAATCAAGTGCGGAAAAGAAAGAAAAATATCTATGATTTGATCTGTAAAATAGTTGTTAGTGTATTGTGTGTTTATGGTGTGGGTGGGGGGTGGAGTGATCCTTGGGCATGGGCAGTAGGTTGCAAAATAGTTAGGGATGTGCGAGTACTCGAAAATTCAAGTCGATTCGAGTAGTTTGTACTCGACTCAAGTACTTCGAGTATTTTTACGAAAGTCGAGTCGACGGAGCCGCCGAGGCCAATAGGTTCAGAAATCTGCGGACAGGAAGAGCTATCATAGTCATCATCATTCTTGGCACTACAGCCCATGTAGGGCTCTGGCCTTCAGAATGATCTGCCCCCATTCTTCTCTATCTTCCGCAACACGCCTCCATCTCCTGACTCCCAGTCTTCTCAAGTCGGTCTCTAAGTCATCAAGCCACCGCTTTCGTGTCTTCCTCTGCTTCTCCTCCCTCCTGGAGTGCCATTGAAAACCTTTTTGACTGCCCTGCTTTCCTCCATGTGTTGTACATGACCAGCCCAACAAAGTCTTCCTTGCTTTATAACTGATATGATGTCTGGTTCACCATATAGTTCATAGACTTCAGCATTTGTTCTTATTCTCCATATTCCTGCATCTATCTTGGCACCGTATATTCTTCTGAAAATCTTTCTTTCCCATCTTCTGATTATTTATTCTTGTGTAACTGTTAGTGTCCATGTTTCAGAGGCATAGAGGACAACAGGTCTTAGCACTGCCTTGTATATGATTATTTTGGTGTTTCTTGAAATATTTCTTGACCTGAAAATAGGCTGCAGTGCATAATAGCATTTATTACCTATGTGTAACCTGTCTTGAATTTCAAGGTAAATCTGATTTTTTTGCTGTTAGCCAGGATCCCAGATATCTGAAGCTTTCCACTTTTTGAAAATATTTGTTGTTAATTTTTATTGTTGGTTCTCTAGTTTTTTCTTGGTTTCTTTCCATTTTCAAGTATTTAGTTTTATCTTCATTTATTTTTAATCCCAGTGTTTCTGATGCGGCTTCAATAGAAATAAAAATCTCTTCCATTGAGTGTTTGTTTCTTGAGACTACAGCTAAGTCATCAGCATAGGCAACACACTGGGTTTGTCGGTTCATTATTGTTCCTCCAGGATTTATTGGGAGCTGTCTCAATGCTTTCTCCAAAGCTAATATGAATAGCATTGATGATAATGCATCTCCTTGTTTGACTCCTCTTTTGACTTCAAACTGAGATGATAGTTCTCCATTCACTTTAACTTTGCTTTTAGTATTGTTTAGTGTCATTTTAATGTGGTTTATTAATTTAGAGGGGATGGGAAATTCTTTCATGATGTCATATAGTGCACTCCTTTTGACAGAATCAAAAGCCTGCTTGTAATCTATAAATAGGCTATATACTTCTATGTGGTGTACATAACACTTTTCGTATATTTGTCTCATAATAAAAATCTGATCAGTGATAGTACGATTCTTCCGAAAACTACATTGATAATCTCCAACTTTTTGTTCAATGAAGCTAGAAAATTGCTAAAAACTTTGTATGCTATACAATGTAGTTTTATTGGCCTGTAGTTCTCACATTCAGATTTATCACCTTTCTTGTGGACAGGTTGTATGATTCCCATGTCCCAGTCTTCAGGCATTTTCTCTTCTTTCCATATAATTTTAATAATCTCATGCATATGTTGTTCTACAGGTGTTCCGCCATTTTTGACCATTTCAGCAGTTATACTATCCTCCCCTGGAGCCTTGTTATTTTTCAGTTTTTTAATTGCTTTTATGACTTCCTCCATACTTGGGCTCCAGGTAATTTCACTTTTCTCATAGTCTTCTTCTAAGTCCACAATTCATTTTTCATTTACATTCACTTGTGTTAATACATGGCTTTCATTCCTGTTTAACTGCTGTTCAAAATGGTCTCCCCATCTGGCTAATATGTACTTTTTGTCTCCTATGAGATTTCCATCTAAGTCTTTGCAGAAAACAGAGCTAGGCTCAAAACCCTTTTTTGTTTCTTTCACTCTCTGATAAAATTTCTTTAATTCTCTTTTATCTCTCATATTTTCTAGTTCTGTGATTTTTTTGTTCCTCGAATATTCTTTTCTTCCTTCTGCATTCTCTAGATGCAATCCTCCTTTTTTGCCTGTAGTCATTGACTGTTTGTCTTGTTCTTTTTTGAAGCATTTTCTTTGTGGCTAGGTTTATTTCTTCAATTGCTAACCCACAATCGTTGTCTTATCACTCTTCCCTTTTTTTTCTTTGAATGTTACCAACTACTTCCTTAGCTGTTGTTCTTATCGCTTTTTTCATAATATTCCATTTTCCTTTTAGATCACTTCCTTCACACTCTTCCTTGTTTTCCTGAATCTAGTGGCTATTTTTATTTGGTACTCTTCCTTCTTATCTTCATCTCTTATCTTCATCTCTCATTCATGGTTCTCTTGTTTGTTCTAGCTACATCAATCTTTTGCCTATACTTTATTCTTACTAAGTACATAGTGGTCTGAATCCCAGTCGGCACCTCTGCAACTGCTCACTTCAAGTATGTCCGTTGCGAATCTTTTATCTATGTGTACGTGGTCAATCTGGTTGCATGTTTTGCCATCTGGTGAGCACCATGTGGCTTTATTAATATCTTTTCTCTGCAGCCAAGTACTCCTATTTACCATGTTCTTGCTTGTGGCAAAGTCGATCACACGCCATCCATTATTGTTGCTTTGTAGATGAAGACTTTCTTTCCCTATTGTTTCTCTGAATTGCTCCTCCCTGCCAATCTTGGCATTTAAGTCCTCACAAATTATTTTGACATCATGATTAGATATTTTTCCATATTCCTCCTCTAGTTTACTATAAAATTCATCTTTAACATCCTCCTCAGTGTCGTCTGTAGGTCCATATATAGAAAATGTTGTTTATTAATATTTAGTCGATGGGAGCTAATTCGATCGTTAACAGGATTGAATTTTAAGATGGCAGGTTTAATACATTTTTCTATGATGAAACCAGTTCCATTCCTTCCATTGTTTCCTCCACTGTATAAGACGATGTGATCTCCTGATTGCATTATTCCATTTCCTGACCATCTCATTTCCTGTAATTGCGCAATTTTTATTGTATTTTACTAGTTCGTTTTTCAACTGTCTTAATGCACCTGGTTTTCTCATAGTTTGTACATTCCATGTGCCTAGATATATGTTTCCTTCAACCTTACTCAGTCCATTCCTTCGAAGGGTCTGTTGCTTAATTCCAGTCCTATTCCGAGGCATATATTCTGTTTCCGTTAACGTGGTTGTTTTCTAAGATAAGGTTGTTAACCCTATGCTAAAACCCCAACCTGGAGGACCGGGTACTTTGATTTTGGAGTCTTCCTCTCCTAGACAGGGTGCCTTTGCCATGATTTGGAACCCTGTCTGCCCCCACAGTTCATCTGCCGTACCGCTGCCCTTCAGCTCCGTCAGATGATGTCCGGCCATGAGCCCTACCGACTCATACCATCTTCGGCCCCATGCCAGTACTCGTGGCTGCTGTTGTCCACCACCAGGGATGTTTATCGACTTCCCAGTCTAGATCCGCCGTGTTCTGTATGAGCAGGGCCACCTCGTGCAGGACGTGGCTCATCACCACGCTGCAGTGTTGTCTCTCACTCAGCACTGTATCACGGACGGTCTTGAGATAGCATCCTCAAGGTGGCTCGCCGGCCACCTCTCAGCTAAACCCCTAGGGGTGTATGGGGAAAAGTGTCAGGTTGACCCTGTACTAAAGGTACTTCCCTCCACACCACCTTGACCCCGAGCTATCATAGTAAACTTGCCTAAATTCGATCATTTCGCCGAAATGTTCCTCGGCTATGAGAAGTGATACGAAAATGAGCTTTGATATAAGTTCTAGCTGCATCCTTTACTTTCAATACAGATACTTCTCAACTACGTAAGTTTAATACAAGTACTGTACTAGTGTAGAGCAAAGAGGATGCCCGGCTCTTTTTTCCTCAGGCCTTTGCGCCGAGCGCTTTCAGCAGTCCAGCGAACGGCTACGCATTCTTGGCCTGCCTCTCGCTCTCTCTTCCACCAACCTGGGTCTCTATCTCCCCCCCACCCTCTCCTTGGCGCTCATTGGAGGGTCGGAGTGAAGCGATATTTTTTACTCCAGTCGGCATCATATTTCATAAAAAGTATCACATTTCACTCATCGCTTTCCCACGCCCTAACTTCTCAAGTGGCTTCCACTACTTTGGGGAGGGGGGGGGCATTGGCCGCTGGGAGTCCCTTATCACTGATATCAGTTATGACCGCGAGCCAAAAGTATCACATTTCACTCATAGCTTTTCCACTACCTAACTTCTCAGGTGGTGTTGCGTTTAATGACTACTCAGGTTGCTTTCAGATAGACAAGATTTTATTCAGCAGAATACAAGAGGTTGGTTTTTCCCCGAGCTCCTTCTCGGGCGCCGGTTATATCCTTGTCTGTCCCGGTGCCGGCGCGCTCCCGCTTATATATCCTCCCGGCTGGTGGGCTTCCAGAAGGATCTCCTGTAACGAGAAAGGGATGGGGGGGAATCCTTCCCGTTGTATGAGGGGAAGGAAGGGAGAGGAAAGGAAATGGGACCAGGAAGGGCCTACTCGACTTCGCTGCACATACCCAACACCCTCCCTTGTTTAATCGCGGCCACCGTCTTTGCCGCGCAAGTCCCGCAATCTTTCGGAGGTCTAATTATCCTCCCGAAGCGACTTCGCTGGACTCCATCGCTCCCAAGGTTGACTGCCGTTGTTCTCTGGTCTCCTTCCTCGGGTTTGGTGTTAAGTCTCTCTTTACAATACTGTTGTTCATTCGGGGCGAGGACTAGATAGGCACTATTTCTCCGGAACTCGCCCTCCGTTGTCTTCACGTCGTAGGAACGCGGCTCTGCCCTCTTCTTTGCCACCGTCCCATAACATTTCTTATCCACCACCCAAACTCGGTCCCCGGGCCGCAGCTCCGTCAAATCTCGAGCTCGGTGGCGTTGGTCAAATCGGAATTTGTCTTTCCTTTTCTTGGTTTCCAACCTTTTCCTTTGCTCCTTCAGGTTGGGCCATTTCGGTTCAAGCGCCTTTTTTACCACCGGGATGTTGGTCCGCAACTTGCGTCCCATCAGTAATTCTGCTGGGCTGTGACCGGTTTCCAGTGGCGTGGACCTATAAACTAAAAGTCCAAGATTAGGGTCGCTCTCTTTAGATAATATATTTTTAACTATCTTCACCCCAGCTTCCGCCTCTCCATTACTCCGTGCATGGTAAGGACTACTCGTACTTAGCCGAAAGTTATATTCTTTAGCAAACTGTTTGAACTCTCCTCGAAATTGCGGACCGTTATCTGTTCTCACCTCCTCCGGAATGCCAAACCGTGCAAATATTGGCTTTAATTTCCCAATTATGGCCGTCACCGTTGTTGAGTTTAGTAACGCTACTTCCGGATATCTTGAAAAATAATCAATCACCACTAGATATTCTCTTCCCTTAACCGAAGCAATATCTATGGCTACCTTTTCCCAGGGACGTCCGGGTGGATCAGACGGGATAAGTGGTTCCACCACCATTGGACGGTGTTCCACGCATTCCTTACACCTTGTGACCTATCTCGAATTTCTGGTGAAATTGTTGGTCACCAAATGGACTCTCTTGCTCGTGCTCTGCATTTTACTATCCCAAGATGTCCTCTGTGTAATCTCGACAGCATATCTCGGCGAAGCGATCTGGGGATGACCAGCCGATTTCCTTGCATTAGCAATCCGTCGGCCTCTGTCAAGTTGGCTTGGTAGTCAAAGAACTCCTTGACCTCTGGACAGACGTCTCCTTTACTCTCAGGCCACCCTTCTTTGACGTACTCCCTCACTTTCTCAATTACCTCGTCTTCTTGCTGTCCCGCGCGCACCTTCTCCATTAACTCGTCCGACATAGGAACCTGGGAAAAGACTGCTTTTACGTAGTGCTCCATTTCATCGTTGATTATGTCCCCTTCCCTGGAATTCTCTTCTAGTGGGGCCCGCGAAAGAGCGTCTGGCGTATGCAATTCCTTCCCCGGCACATGGACAATGCTGAAGTCAAATCGCATAAGGCGCATACGAAAACGTTGTAACCTTGCAGATAGCTCACTCAGCAGCTTACATCCTAATAACGCCACCAATGGTTTATGATCCGTCCGCAGTTGGAAGCGAGTCCCTACCACGTAGGTGGAAAATTTCTCGCATGCCCATGTTAACGCTAGAGCCTCCTTCTCGATTTGTGCGTACCGCTTCTCCGTGTCCGTGAGAGTGCGAGATGCATAACTCACTGCTCGCCATTGTCCATCACCTTGCCGCTGCTCGATGACAGCCCCCAGCCCGTATGAAGATGAATCGGCCGATACTCTGCTTAAGCTGCTAGGGTCGAAAAATGCCAAAGCTGGTGCCTCTACTAACATCCTTTTTACCCTATTAAATGCTTCCTCGTGCACGTCTGACCAGGGTAGACCTCCTTCCACAGTGAGCAACTCTTGTAATGGATGAATAACATCGGTAAGATTTTGCAAAAACTTCAAATGATACCTAACCATGCCCAAAAATCGCCGAATTTCCTCTTTGGTGAATGGTCTTTTCATTTCCAGTATTGCTTTCTTCTTTTCTGGATCCACGATTATGCCTTTTTCTGCTGAGATAAGGTGTCCCAGGAACCTGCATTCCCGAACTCTCCATTTGCATTTATTCTTATTGAGTGTCACGCCCGCCTCCTGGAGTTTCTCTAACACTGATTTCAATCTTTTATCGTGTTGTTCCTGAGTGCGACCAAAAATTAATATGTCGTCTAATAAATTAACTACCCCTTCCTCGGGCGATAAAATCTCCGACATTCTCTTTTGGTATAATTCTCCCGCTGATGATAATCCCATCGGTAGGCGATTAAAATAAAATCTTCCAAATGGAGTTATAAACGTGGTGTACTTTTTACAGCTGTCACTTAAAGGAATTTGGTAATATCCCCATGATGCATCCAACTTCGTAAAATACTTCGCTCCCGTGAGCCGCGCTAACACTTCGTCGACGGCTGGTAAGATGAGGCGTTCTCGCTTGACGTTGGCATTTAATTGCGTGTAGTCAACACATATTCTCACGGAGCCACCTGACTTCGGGACCACGACCATTGGCGCACACCAGTCTGTCGGTTCATCGACCGTTGAGATTACTCCGTCCTTCTGCATACGTTCAAGTTCTTCCTTGACCCTATCTAACAGCGGAACCGGAACTCTCCTTGGAATGGATACTGAAAATGCTTTTGCCCCTTCCTTCAGCCGGATCTCATATGGTTTTGCCATTCTCCCGAGGCCATTTAATAAAGAAGGATACGCTTCTTGCACTGCTTCTGACGCTGGCGTTACTGAATTAACCCATGTCATCACGCCCAAGGCTTTTATTGCAGGTCGGCCGAGAAGAGCTTCTTCTCCCCCCTCCACCACGTAAACGTCTTCTACGCAGTCTCTGCCGTTCCACGACATTTTCGCCGACCACAAACCTTTCACCGGGAATGGTCTCTGCCCTACACCCGCTAGCCGCTTAGATGTTGGCTTTAAATGCATATCCGGCCAAAGCTTTTTCAAAATCTCTGATCCTATTACTGTTACATCTGCCCCAGTGTCCAATTTGTATTTGACTTCTTTTCCTTCCCTGTTGATCGTTATCCACCAAGTCTCAACTCCAGCCCCTATTCTGCCCATGAAGTAAACGTCGTTTTCTTCCTCTTTGACCGTTCCAACGGATCTCTTCTGACGACATGCCCTCGCCCAGTGTCCCTTCCTGTGGCAGGCGTTGCACGTTGAATTACGCGCCGGACACGCTGAAAATGGATGCTGTGGCACCCTACCGCATCTTCCACACGGCTTTGATGATTGATTATGTTTAACCCCATGGCTAATCCTTTTCTCACTGGACTGCTTATGTTGATATACTGCCTTTGCCTCTATTCTGGACGATTCTTGATGAAACCTGCCGTTTGACCCTCTGCGAACCGTCTGCTGCTGTTGGCGTATTTCTTCCGATGTTCGCGCTTTCCACATCGCTCTGTCCAATGTTAAATCGGGATCCATCTGCAATGCCTGCGAGAGTTGTTCGTCTCGTACCCCCGCTACAATGCGATCGCGTAATAATTCTTCTTCCAGACCTCCATATTTGCAGTACTGCACGAGGTGATACAGCTCTGCAATGAAGTCATCTATCGGCTCATCTTCCCATTGTCTTCTTTGATTGAACTTTGCCCTCATGTACACCGTATTCATTTTAGCTTTATAAAAGGATGAAAAGCTATCAAATACCTTAGTGTATGAGGCAAGTTGTCGCTCTGTCAACTTAAAACTCGGAAGAATGCTGTCCGCTTTCTCTCCCATGGTGTACAGGAACATGTTCACTTGCTCCTCCTCCGCCTGCCGGCTCAATCCCGATGCCATCCGGTACCGCTCCCATCGTTGGGACCACCTTGGCCAGTCCTCTGCTATGAACGTGAACTCCACCGGCGGCTGAACCATCACCGGCGGCTGCACCGTCACCGGCGGCTGGACATCCTTCGGGTTCATCTCTCTCAGTCGCTCCTTGAGACGTCAGTTCTTCTACGCTGCCACCATGTTGCGTTTAATGACTACTAAGGTTGCTTTCAGATAGACAAGATTTTATTCAGCAGAATACAAGAGGTTGGTTTTTCCCCGAGCTCCTTCTCGGGCGCCGGTTATATCCTTGTCTGTCCCGGTGCCGGCGCGCTCCCGCTTATATATCCTCCCGGCTGGTGGGCTTCCAGAAGGATCTCCTGTAACGAGAAAGGGATGGGGGGAATCCTTCCCGTTGTATGAGGGGAAGGAAGGGAGAGGAAAGGAAATGGGACCAGGAAGGGCCCACTCGACTTCGCCGCACATACCCAACAGGTGGCTTCTGCTAGTTGGGGGGAGGGGGGCGTCCTTTCGGAAGCCTCAGCAGCCAACTTCCATGGTTCCAACTAGTTCCAACATCAGCCGCAATACTCGATGACTGTTATTTAGGATGATTTGAATCGTATCCACACCCCTCAAGGCGTGAAGCATGTTGCACTTCTTCATTGGCGGTTTGCTGCGATGGTAGCGCCAAGGCCAACCTGGGCCTCCAATTGAGCCGACTTCTTCGTATTTGCTCTCTTCCCCCACCCCTTCTGACACCGGATACTTTTTTGGGTTCGCTTCGGGAGGACGGTGGTAAATCATTCTGTGATGAGCACCGGCTGACTGTGTCTTCCCCCTCTCAGCTCGTATTTCGGCTTGGCTGATTCTTTGACACCACCTGGTATCATCCGGGGGTCGCATCCTGCTGCTCCAAGGCTCGCTGACTCAAAAAGCATTGACAGCTAATTACCCCACGTGCCCCTCTCACACCTCCATAGGCAATACCGTCTTTACCATAAGGGCACGCGGGGCCCGAGCCCAGGGCCCCCGACCTTACGGGGGCCCCGAAATTCCGATATATTTGCTTAGACAAAAAAAGGAGCTGAATTTTTTTCGGTTTTCAAGTAGATACCTACTAATAGGTATTACCCTAAGATTTTCAATTTTTTCCAGAGAGTGAACAGTGAACATTTTAACAATAATAAATCCGTATTTTTTGCAATTTGGGGAAACTGATTAACTGCACCATAAGCATAATAAGTATAAAATCATAATAGAAAATATTTTTTCTTGTCATTCCCTTTTGTTACTTTCCAACCCCCATTATTTGTGTGCCCAGGGGTCCCGGGATGTCCTCTGATGGCCTTGTCCGTAGGCCGCCCTCTCGCTTAGGATGAGATAACATCACCGCAAATTTTTGTACAAGAAGAAATTTATGAGTGCGGGACACATTCTGCGAAAACGATATGGGATTCATGCCAGAAGATTGCTCCTTCGCCTTATGTAAACAATGGATGTTACCATTATCAATTTGCAATGTTCAATGTTTACTTGCATCATAATTTTTACGGATGATTCGGAAGTATGGCGAAAGCCGAAAGCCAACACTGGGTTGATACGGCCGGTGCTCGAACGAATCGAGGGGAGCCGTTATTTCAGTCGATTCAAATTGTAACCTTACCCCGGTGGTAGCGGTGAGGTAGATTTCGCACTTCATCGAAATTTTTCCACAATCTGAAATTATGTTGTTTAGCGCCCGAGAGAGCTTTCTATCTATCTACATACTACCCCGCAAGCCGCCTCAATAGGCGTGTGGTGGGGGGTGTTAGGGCACCAGCCGTTTACATATAAAAAGGAAACGCTCTAATGAAATTACGCCTAGCATTTATTATAGTCCCTTATTTTTCGGGGGAAAAACGAATTCCCATACCTATCCGTTCGGCAAAATATCTCTCTTAATTTATCGTTTCTGTCGGAACTGGAAATATAGTGGGGTTCTAATATGATGTACTCAGTGTCGCTCTGAAAGATATCTATTCTCAATTTTTCAAGCAATCTAAGCCTAGCCTGCAGCCTCCGAGTCTCTAGCGGCTCCCAGCCTAATTCGTTTAACATCTGTGTAACGCTGTCTGTACGCCCGTAGCTGTTTTTGACGAATCGCGCAGCTTTCCTTTGTATTTTATTAAGTTCCTGGATTAAGTCTTTCTGCACCGGATCCCATATGCTCGCTGCATATTCAAGGTGTGGCCGGACGAGTGCGAAATAGCACCTCTCTTTTACTTTTTCATCCAAAAATCTTTCCACAATACGCTTGACGAATCCTAGCTTCTTCAGAGCTCTGCCACAAATATTTCTTATATGTGCTCCCCACGATAGGTCCGAAGTTATCGTAACTCCTAGATACTTCACTTCATCTGTGGCCTTTATGTTAACACCATCCACAGCATATACATGGGAATAGTTGGACTACCTCCGCAAGAAATGTACCGCCGTGCATTTGCTCAGATTAAGTTCGAGTCCCCACTCTTGGCTCCACACATGAATGTTGTTTAAATCCGATGATAGAATTTCAAAGTCAGAGTGATCACTAATTTCACGATAGATGACAGCGTCATCGGCAAATAAACGTATTTTACTGCTAATTCGAGAGCATAGATCATTTATGTATATAATAAACAAAAGGGGGCCGATCACGCTTCCTTGCGGGACACCTGATGTCACTTGAACTACATCAGAGCTAATTCCGTCAAGAACTACTTTTTGCTTACGATCACTCAGAAAGTCGTGTATCCAGTTTACTACTGTTTCGTTTAGGCTGCATGACTGTAATTTGTATAAAAGTTTGTTATGAGGTACCGTGTCGAAAGCTTTCTAAAAATATAGAAATATTGCGTCCACTTGTCTTTTCGATTCACCAGATTTGAGAACGTCATGAAGAAAGAGCGCGAGTTGTGTTTCACATGATCTACCTTTCCGGAAGTCGTGCTGAGAGCCATGGAGGACGTTACGACTGTCCAAGAACGTCATGATATTGCTAACGACGATATGTTCGAGTATCTTGCCTATAATTGACGTTAATGAAATTTGTTGATAGTTCCCTGGGTCGTGTCTGTTTCCCTTTTTGAATATCGGTGTAACGTTTGCAATTTTCCAGTCTAATGGTATCTTTCCTTCAGACAATGACTTCTTGAATATTATGCCTAAGAACGGTGCGATCTGTGGCGCTAACTCCTTGAGGACACGCGCGGGTATTCCCTCCGGACGTGGAGATTTACTATTTTTTGACGACTGTAGCTGTTTAGTTATCCCATCGCGTTGAATAGTGATTTCTTTCATCGGTTCCTCAGTGAATGAAATTTCAAAATTACATGCAGTATCGTCTGTAGTGTATACACTTTCGAAGTGTGAATTTAACGTGTTAGCTTTGTCAATATTTTCGGTGACAAGTTTGCCATCTCTATCAATAAATTCTACTGTTTCAGGCTGGATATGGTGGAAGTTCTCGATATTCATAATGAATAAAGACACTTGGTAATCTTCCACAGATTTATTTATTTGACACGACGCGTTTCACCACACTGGCGTAATCATGTGAAATCAGTGTGGTGAAATGCGTCGTGTCAAATAAATAAATCTGTGGAAGATTACCAAGTGTCTTTATTCATTATGAATATCTTTATCAAATAACGAATCTATGGTTGAAGATTTTCCCTGAAGCTCTCTCGCATATGACCAAAAACTCTTTGAAACTCATCGTCACATCAATAGGACAAGTAACGTACCTATAGCATCGGAGCATGCGAAGAGATAATCGTAACTCTGATCTCAAATTAGGTACATTTTCTTTTCAAGGTGATACATTGCCACAAAGTAATTTATATTTGGATAACTTTGTCGCACGTAGCAGAAGGTGCCTGTAAATTATGTAACCTTGATGACATAAACGAATAATCGTACTCGTTATGACGATACGAGAGAAATAACTACTCACTACAACCGTCCAACTTCGTATGTTATTACCATGAGACCAACCATTGGTAAAAAATCACTCGCTACAGCCAGATTCTCGCTATTTACCACACTCGTCATGACGTACTTGTACTGTATCAGGTGTTGATAGTCGGCTTGTTGTCTAACTTAAATTGCTACGACTACTCTGGGCTCTTCCTAGGAATTTTGGATACACAAGTTTTCAACCCAATGCAGTTATTAAATAAAACTGTCGACAAATTACGAGAGGTTATTTCATTTCAATTGTCCTATTGGAACTGTTCAAGACATTAATTTTAATTTACCTCCTAATTCTGTCATGATTACAATAAATATTCCTTATCACCTTTTCCCTTCTAAATCAGGCCATATGTTCAGAACAGAAAATTCACTAGGGGATTGGGAAAACGAGAATATGCTGGTGCATGCATTATTATATTGCCTGGTTGGGAAATTTTCATAGTTCATACGACTTGACTCGATACTCGCGAGTAACTGCAACTAGACTCAAGATCAATAAGTACTACTCGCACATCCCTTAAAATGGTATGATGTGTTACGGATGCCAATATGTGGAATTAACGGAGAACTCGTGGGTAGCAGTGATAAATTTTTATTTAAGGGAAAAGTGAACTAAATGCCACCAGGTTAAAAGTTAATTGGAAGTTTTATTGGATTTTGTAGAGAACAGAGACTAACATAGGGTGGCTTAGTGCTGAAGGGTGTAAGATGGGAATACCAGAGTAAAGTAGTATTAAGGCAAAGTAATTTGTGGGAAATAAATTAAGAATGATGGGTTGTGTTTTAATTCATTGTTATAGTACTTATTGGGTTTTTGCTATTAAATTCAGTGTTCAATTATTGTTGATTGCAGATCTGATTGTTTCAAGTTGTCTATAGTAAGCTGTAGACATGCAACTACATATGTTGATGTGTGAACTAAGTGATCTATGAATTACATGGTGTGGTATCATATGTGAAGTTATTTTAAAACTCAATGGTTGGGTTGGATGCAAATATTGATTTCTATCAATTACTTGTCTCGTGTGCTTATATTTAACTTTATTAACTATTTTTAATCCATAAGAGGAGTTGCATTCAATTCAGCTATCAGATGAACTATTATTTGGGACTGAATGATTTGTGTCACTGTGGATGTAATATTGAGTCATGAATATTGTTAGAATAGTTAATTAGCCCACCCATAGGAATTCAGCTCATGTGAATCATTGAGATAAACCTGCTGGGTTTAATTAAAGATTAGATCGACATTGCGTATGAGGAAATGCAGATGAGGGTTGGGGCGGTTGTTGGATGGCCGGGAGAGAGAGGATTTTGACGGAAGAGGCAGGACTCCTCGGGGAGCCGGTGGTGGTAAGAAGAGTGTGCACGGGTGAGACGCTGTGAGTGGTCAGCACAACTATTGAGTGGATGTATTTGTACTCAGTATTAAAGGTCTTTTTATGAAGTGTCGTTCCCTTAATTGACCCTCGACGGACCCCAAGAGCAGAAAATGTTAGCAGAAAAGTAAACACCATGTAAATGCGTTACTAAAATTTTCCCAGTGGGTGACTAGGTGACCCGCGGGTCATAGGTTGCAGACCACTGGTTTGGCCCTATCCCATTTTATCTTGTGGTCCAGAATAATACTGTGTTTAGCTACAGAACACTTGTCTGGTTGTCCAAGTCTAAAATGTCTCCGGTGTTCCTTAAGCCTGCTGGCTATCGTTCTACCAGTCTCCCCCACGTAAACTTGGCCACATTCACAAGAATTTGATAGGCACCAGGGGTTATTAGACCTATAGGGTCCTTTACTTTTACAAGTTGGTCTCTAAGTTTGACAACAAAGTTGGTACTGTTTACCAATTTAACCCAGTGGGATTCCCGAGAAACATTTACAAGCAAAATTCCTATTTACTTGAAATACAGAATTATGTTTGATCATCCGAAACTTTGTATTTATATGTACATAAAAATGTTTAGGGTGCAATTTAAGAAAAATAATTATGTATCTTAAGAATTATTTAGTTGATTGAGGTATGCATAGTGAAATGCCTCGAAGTATGATTCTTATATAGTTCATCAATTGTTTCTAATTTTTGTTATCTCACTTCTGAATTTCGGTAGTTACTGTTTTTTACCAAAGATATGTTTATGTTTTTAATAGTGATGGGTCGAATCTAAAATTTATCGAACCCCGAATCTCTTTTTTTTATCGAATCCTACACATCGAATCTCGAATCCGAATCCTTATTTCAGAAAACTATGAATCCCAGTTACTTTTCAATACCAATTGCATTTATAAAACAAATTCAGATCCATTTATATTTTCCAGTACTTTTTTTAACCAAGAAGTTGTTCCACAATTCTGTTCCCTCAAATTCAATATTTATTCATTGGCTAAAAAATAAAAACAAATTTGAGCAGCTGTTTCAGTTTGACTTAATTTTTATTTGTTCTTCAACAAAGTGCAATGTAATCACAAGTTATAAAGTTTTCCTCAACAAATGCAAATATGTTGAACATTTTGCAAGTAAGTCCACTCAGCACTGCTAAGTTCGGCTGGTAAATTAATCTCCCCATTATCCATAAATAGAGCTGGTTCTGTTCCAGAAGACGAGTATAACGATATATTCTTGCGTCTCAAAGTCGAAAACAATGTTTTGTACTTCCTTCAACTGTTCCTAATAATTAAGAATGTTTTACCTGGGATCTGCATCACTTGGAAAATTTAAATCACAGTCTTGATTACTGGAACCTCTTGGTAGAGTATCGAAGGTATAAGGTGCAGGATTTTTATCTTCCAGTTTATCTTCTTGTGCAAATTTGCGGGCTTTCGCTACTTCACGGGCAGATAATGGATGTTTCTTTATGTGCTTCTACAATGCACCAGTGGCTTTGGAAACACAACCACGGGATATAGCGAAGCCACAAATACTACATATCGCGAATTTATCATCGGAATATTTTTACCAGGAAGTAATAACATGTTTCACTATGTTGGGACATTTTACAGTATAATTGTCACCATCGAGACTTCCCTATCGACGCTGTCGACTCTTCTGTCAGTGCTTTTCATCTGAGTACGGCGATAGCCGATTATCGAACCCAGGTGCCGTCGATCGCCGGCTCACCTAGCTCGCAGCAGGGAGCCACCGGCAGCTGGCGATTCAGCTAAATCGAAAGCACCGGGGCGTGGCTATCGTAGTCTATCACTGGATATAGCCGCAAATCGAAAGTACTCTGTCTGTTCTTCACTATCGAGTTATATCGCTGCCTCTTTCAGTGCTTTTCATTTGAGTACGGCTATAGCCGATTATCGAACACAAGTGCCGTCGGTGCCGACTCTCCCCGGAACAGAGAGCCGCCGGCGATTCAGCTAAATTGAAAGCACCGCGGCGTGGCGATCGCCGTCTGCTGCAAATCTAAAGCACCCTTTATATCGTTCACTTTGATCATGGTTTCACGACCACGATCGTGCATCAACGTGATTATGTTGTGATCGCGGTATATGGAGGGTGCTTTTGATTTGCAGCAATAGACAGCGATCGTTACACCGCGGTGCTTCCGATATAGCTGAACCGCCGTGTCTACCGCCGGCTGCCGGTGGCTCTCTGCTCCGGGTTGAGTCGGCGTTCGACGGCACCTGAGTTAGATAATTGGCACACACGAAGAAGAAATAACGTTCCGATGTAGAATTTCGCCAGAAATATGTAAAATAAAGTTCTTTTTTTAATATATGCCGTAGTGAATTTCCGCGCAGATTATCAGCACTTATGACGGCAAAACGACGTCATTCATGAGATTATTATGTTGCGAGATCGTTATTCCTAAGGTAATTCCTTAGAAATTCCAAGTGCACCTACGAGCATGAAGATGAATTTGCGATCCAACACCGGCAGCTGGAAGCAAAAGCTGCCAAGCTCCTGACTAACTCCTAATACATACAATGAGCCATGGTCAAAAGGTAAAAGCGTTTTGGGTCATAATAAGATCTTAAATTTACTCTCTATAAATATTCAGAGCCTCAGAAATAAAACTCATGAGCTTGAATTGACTAATTTGGGCTTTGAGGGCTCCATTGAAAGAGTGTGTGAATGTGCTATTGCATTATTGAAGGTCCAACATAAAAAAATGCTGTTTTTTTCTATTTATCGGCCTCCTGGGGGCAATTTTGTTGATTTTCTGCATGTAATTAATGATGCACTTATGTATGTAATGCCGAAAAATATAGATGGTATAATAATCTTTGGGGATCTCAACATTAATTTTTTAAAGGACTCTCCAATGAAGTGTGACCTCCTAAATCTGCTGACCTCTTTATGGCCTTCATATTGTAAATGTTGATCCCACTATAGGATAACACTGCAAACTGTTTCCCTCATAGACTATGTCATTTCAAATATCTCAATCATGGATTTTGAGTGTAAAACTTGTAACACAGGCCTATCTGACCATTTTGGAATCAATGTGGCCATAAATTTCAGGCTATCCTCTGTGAATTCAAATCCTGTGTATACTTGTAAGAGAATGTTCTCTAGTGAATATATCATGGAGTTTTCCACCATGATAATGCAAGAATCATGGAGTGAAGTGTTTCATGTGGAAGATAGTGATAGCAAGTTTATTGCCTTCTTAAACATATTTCTGATGCAATTCAATGCTGCTTTCCCTATGAAAAGGGTCAAGGTAAAAAAAACCAGGAGGTAGATTTAAGATAAACTCCCCTGAACTCATTGCCATGTCAAAAAAGGTTCGTGAGCTTCATTTTCAAAGTAAACTTGGTGATGTAATTTCACACCAGTCCTATTTGAGAGCTCGTCAAGAATTCAGAGCACTTTTATTCAACACCAGGAAGGCTATTATTGAAAACTACATCAGTAACTCAAGCAATGTTGTCAAATCTACTTGGAATATAATCAACCACTCAACAAAAACCTCTAGTCCAGCTTATAACTCAACCTCCATAACTTTCAATGGGATCACTGTATCTGATCCCAAAGACATAGCTAATATGTTTAATCACCATTTCTGCTCAATTACTTCCAAAGCCAATCAAACTAGTCCACCACCAAACATAAACTATGCTCATTCACCTCAGTCAATGTTTCTATTCCCAACCTGCCCTGCTGAAATTGTAAAAATAATTAATTCCTTTCAAATATAATTTTCTTCAGGAATCGATGGCATCCCAATGCCAGTTGTAAAAGCAGTCTCTCACTCTATTGCAATACCTCTGGCTGCGACGTGGTAAATTCCTCTTTTCTAAGTGGAGAGTTCCCATCAATCCTCAAATACTCTCGTGTGACTCCTGTTCCTAAAAAGGGGACACGTGAAAATGCAGACAACTACAGACCAATATATATCATATCTGTCTTCTCCAAAATATTTGAGAAGCTATTTCATATTCGGTTATTTAACTACTTAAAACTGCATAAACTCATTGTTGAAAACCAGCATGGCTTCCAAATCGGAAAATCAACCAACTCTGCAACTTATGAGCTCCTAAATAATGCTCTGCATGGTTTAAACAGTAAACTTCTCACTGCAGGCATATTTTTCGATTTAAGCAAAGCTTTTGATCTCATTGATCACAAAATATTAAAATATAGACTCCATAATCTAGGAATCTCTGGCATACCACTAGAATGGATTACATCTTATCTAAGTGACCAAAAGCAAATTGTGAACTATTCTTACAGGGACACCTATGTGACACAAACTGCCAAATCGTATCCTCTTAGCAAAAACTCTGGTGTTCCCCAAGGATCCATATTAGGACCTCTATTATGTATTTCTCGTTTTTATAAACGATCTCCCAAATCATCTATCACACTGCAAAACCACCCTTTATGCATATGATACATTGCCATTGTTACAGCTGATTCACTAAACAATTTAATTGAATACACTAACACCACCATACACGAAATGCAGCAATGGTGCAAAAGTAGCAATCTAGTAATAAACAAAGAAAAAACACAGCTCATTCAATTCACTAGTAAAAACTACAAAAAAAAGTAACTTTTTAACAGATAACAATGTTACTTGCTTTAACAAGACAGCTGCCATTAAGTTCTTGGGCCTCCAAATAACAGAAAACCTAGACTGGTCTCCCCATGTTCTTGAGATAGCGAAAAAAGTGTTTGTCGGTATCTTCACGATTAGAAAGCTAGCTCCTGTTGTATCCATTGACATTCTAAAAATGATATATTATGCCAAAGTGCATTCATATATTTCGTATGGAATTATGTCCTGGGGTAATTCAAGCATAGCTAGTAAAGCCTTCTCTGCCCAGAAACAAGCGGTTAAAGCCATGTTCCAAGTCCCTATCCGCACTCCTGAAAAACCACTTTTCACTGAAGCAAATATACTAACATTGCCCTCTATTTGCATCTTGTCATGTGTTTGCTTTGTTAAACAAAATCCCGAACTCTGAATATCATGACTGCTCCACCCGTTCTAACAATAGCATACATGCCAGTCAGTTTTCATACTCCCTTTTTGCAAAAGGCACCTATCACTCAGCCTCAATACTGTAGAATAATTTGCCAAACAACTTTAAAACCATTGCCTCTCCAGTGATTTTCAAAAGGAGAGTCAAAGAATTCCTAATGAAGAAATGCTACTATGATGTAAGAGAATTTCAAAGTGATCGTATCTGAACAACTTTGAATATGTATATATGTTCATTTTAACATTGTAATTTCTGTGTGTAAATGTCTTGTCCTAAATTCTTGACGAAACCATGCATGTAATTTGCTAACGGTGTAATAAAAAATATTATTATTATTAAGGTATGCCACCCGCCAAACAAGGATTCGAATTTATCGAATCTTTTTTGAAAGGATTTGATCGAATCTCGAATCCATAGATTCGATAGGATTTGTATGAATCCTCGAATCCTGACCACATCACTAGTTTTTAATGAAGTTTAATTATAGTCGTTTTTCACTTTCATGGTACATCATTTCGCATAGTTAGAGTGAAAAAAGCACATGAGTTAACTTTATCTCCATCAGAATATTAGTTCCACAGTATCATAATGATTTTTTTACTTTACAGCTGGAAAACCATGTTCTGTGTTTGACATAGCTTTGAACTCAGACTTTTATAAGAAAGTTGAAAGTAGTCAATTATATCGCCGATTTGTGATAACAGCCATCTTGGAGGCTTTGGAAGATAAATATGACCTTGAGCTGGAGAAAGAAGGTATAGTGATGCTACTTTGTATATAACACTATATAGTAGATATAAAACTTTTTTAAAATGCTTAAACCCTTTTGCTGCAGTCGACCTGTGGAGACTTGCCAGCCCCTCTGTGGGGAAAAAGTGAACGGTGGGTTGAAATGACCTTGTTAGCAGACCGTAAGAGCTATGTTCTTAGCAGTCCACCATGCAAACGTAGTTGCTACATTCACAGAAGCAAAAGGGTTAAGGGGACAATTATGTAGCAGTCTAAGCGAAAACTTAACTAGGGTAAATCTGGTTAAACTTTGAAGTTAGGATAAACTAAAATTGGAGCACTGATCATTCAACTAGTCACTGGGCAATTATCTATGTTGTCTGATATGTTGTGTGAGTAGAAATTTTAAAAAGATATCCATATGGTGCTAAATGGCAGGTAGCTGGTCTTTTACAGCCTTCACATTGGAATGTGAGAAATGAGATCCACCAAAATAAAGTCAAATGCTGATGTAGTGAAGAAAATACCTAGAAAAAAGGATGAAAACATAATACAAGGAAGTTAGCGTGAGTCATGTCATACTCATCAAAATAATTTGGATATCATCTTACGTGTTCTTTTCTCTGTAGTGAGCTTTTTCTACAGAACTGGCTCTTGGAATGATCATGGTGGCATAGTAGTCACATTGATTGTAAAAAAATAGTAGGCCAATATTTTGTACTCCATAATTGCATTGAATAACTAATTAGGATAGGAGTTAACCATTCCAATGAAGATGAAGTTCCACTTCATTAAAATTACAACTTGAATGCCTCCATTTTTTCATTAATTTAATGATAAGGAACAAAAAATGACATATAGCCCTTAGTCTTGTGGTTTATGAAATGTTACCCGTTTGCTGTTGATGACATCTCATGGGAAAATCTTACGTGGAGAATGGAAAACACAGGAGTCGAGAGAGATTTAGAGAGAGAGAGTCTGAAGGCCTTGATTGGCTGCAATCATTTCCTGTAATCAACTGAATGGCATCACGGGAACATTTTATTGCTGAGAGCTTTTTTGCTGCATTAAAAATTGATTTCATATTGACTATTTGTACTTGACCTCATCCTTGTCGTCTAGGGTCTCCTAATTCCTGACATTTTGGAACCTTCAAAACCTTGATGATTATATGTCCAAAATATCATTTTTATTTGATTTCAGGGATCATTTGTAGTAATGACTTAAAGAATAACTGTTAATTCAAAGCAAAGCTATAGTGAGGGAGTGAGAGCTTACTGGGGTATGTAGCCAGGGCACACGCAGTCTAGCAATGGGGTGGAGATGCAAGGTTGGTGCAACATATATGTAGTATGACGAGTTAGAAATTCTTTGAGGTCAAGTGGAATATCATGACTAGCAAATCTTCATCCCGGGATGCCAAACAGGCTCTTATAAGTAGTATTTTGGATTGGTTACTGTTGTATTTGAGGTTTTATTAACTTTTTTATAATATCATTATTGTTGTGTTCAAATAGCTTCTTATTATACCACAATCTTATTATACCGCCTCTGATCAATGACAAAGATCAAAGTGGTTTTTTTGGCCAGTTAGTTAATGTCATTAAATATTGCAATTTTATGTGATTTAGATTTGAAGACTTGTGTGGAGGCTTCTGGGCTATTCTCCTTGAGATTATGCAGAATGATAAATGTTTTAATTGTACCAATCAGGGGCAAACTGACCAGGGCAGGCAGGCAGGAATCCCTGCCAGGACCCCAGGGCCGAAGGCCCCTGATGGTCTCGGGTAGCCCTGGGCCCCTTCAGCACCTTCTGTTTTCCTAGGACCTGTCAATTGAACTGATTTGTTTATATTAATAAACATGCTTACCTAAATGTGTTCTCTCATTCTTTTTTTTATGGGAGAGGGGGTTGTTTGCCTGTTGGGGCCCTTTGACCTCGTCACCACCCGGGTACCCAGTGGCCCTTGGGTACCCAGTTTGCCCCTGGTAATCAATGTCTCTTGGTTGGCTGTGATAATATTTTAAGTGGAAGCTGGGGGGAGGCAATTTCTTCTACAATAATCTTTTTAGTTTTCTAATGTGATAGGGTATTTAATGAAGGAGTCAAGCTCATTGAAATTGGAAGTATTTTCCTATAAAAATCTATACTAATAGGATTCAATTTACATTGGAATAATTTTCCTATTTTTAAAGGAACATGCATCTTGGTTTCAAGTCTTTTTGGTTCCTTTTTGCATTTATTTTGCCAATTAACTTTCATTTGTGTACATCCTTGACTGTTTGAGGTCAGGTGGCATAGAGGTGATTTTTTAAATTTCAAATAGCTTCATGTTCACCTTTATATGAAAATAAAATATTTGTGTCATAAATTTGATTTTTGATATCTACTCATGAATTTTTTCAACTTATCTGGTGGACAACTACTAAAAAAAAGTTGGTTTCAAACATAACCAGGTAAAATTATATATCTAAATACATATAATATTGATGTGATTTTCAAGCAATTGACACTTTGTAAATTAGATCGAATGGAAGGCTCATTAAAAGTGGGGGCGGGGGTGCAGAAAACCATCCTTACTTGGTTGAAGAAATTTCCTTGATGTGCCCCTATTTGCTAATTTCTAATATGTATACCAAGTAATTCTCTATGGGTTACACTAAGTTCCTGTTTAACTGTCACTTTGCAGAGTTTGCTGTCTTAAAAGGTCGGAAGTGTAAAGGTGGTATGGCAGAGCATAGAGTTCAAGTGAGGAGTAAGCCTCTGGTGGAAATGATACCATCAAACGTAATGAGTAAAAGCAGTGATGGGAAGGTGGATTGCAAATCAGGTACATACTGAATTAATTTTGTCCTCCACACTCGAGGTGAAATAAGCTAATTAATGTGGCCAATTTCTGTCAAATTATAATTCGTTGTCTCGGGTGTGACTTCATGGAATCGGCTTAACATAATGAAAAGTAAAGAAAACGAAGTGTGGAATTACAAAGTTTTCTTTACTTTTCATTATGTTCTGTCAAATTGTTTGTGAATAGTATGCTTATACATATATCATGGTCTAAGATTTTATTTCATCTCCACGTATGTATGTATTATCTTTATGTATATATCTTTGTAGCATGATTTTTATTTTTAAGGTAAATAAAATAATTTTTTGAGGTATCACACACCCAAACCCTGTAAAATGTTATTATCTTCTAGTGCAATGTTCTTTAATTGGATAGTTTTTTAATTGTCTTCAGATTTAAACATTTATGTTTAAACATGTTAATTGATTAGTGTCCTCTTTATTCTGTCCTGATATATGCTTGATGCACATTACTATCCCCCATATTTTAATGAACATGTTGTCAATGCCCCTTGCAGTAATTGACCATCTCCACATTGCTTAGAAACACTGTTCCAATGTCAAAAATTCCAAGTCTATATTCTAAAATATGTTTTGAGGTCCCCTGAACTGGTTTTGACCATTTTCATGGAATTTCTTTCTTTCATTGTATCTTCTTGTGTATGTGGAAGAATATGCATGTAAAAAAAAACAATTTTATTTATTTATTCTACTTCGTTTTTTAGTATGCATATATATATACTATGTTTGTGTCACTATGTTTTTTACTTGTCATGCCTGTGACTCCTTATTGGATATATTTTCACCACGTGTGAATTTCCTTGGTTGAATATATATATATATATATATAATCTTTGGAAGTTTTCGCCAATTGGCCACAAATATATAAATTCAAACTTACAGGAGGTAGGAGAAATAGGAAAAGATAAAGAATTCGTTCTTACGGAACGTTTCGAACCAGTTGGTTCTTCGTCAGCTCTAGAAGTGACGTCAGCTCTAGAAGTCACTTCTAGAGCTGACGAAGGACCAACTGGTTCGAAACGTTCCGTAAGAACGAATTCTTTATCTTTTCCTATTTCTCCTACCTCCTGTAAGTTTGAATTTATATATATATATATATATATATATATATAATGTCTTGGTAGAAAATCGCTCTCGGCGACGATGCACATGCATAAATTAAACAGCGATACACTAAACAAACACAGAAACACGCAAAAAGGACTCTTACAAATGAAAACTTGGACGTTTCGATGGTCAAGCCGTCATCATCGGCGGTAGAAGAATGAAGAGTCTGCTCTGTTCCCTTGGGTAGGAAAGGGCAGAGAGGAAGGAGGGGGGGGTTAAGTGCGAATGGGCAGTGGTGGGGAGAGAGAGGTGGCTATTTGGCTGTGGTGGGGTGAGAGGTGGCTATTGGGCTATTAATTTCAATGGGCTAGGTTTAGCCCGGGCTTTTCAAATGCCCTTGTTACCCAAATATGGGTGTATTCACGGATTTTCACGTCAACATTACCGGCGGATTCGAGAAGGGCTTCTATGATTTCTAGCAAGAAACAATCGTCGAAATTTTGGGAGTGGGAGGCGGTATGTTTGGGGATGGGATCAAGAATAGGTGGAGTTTTGGTGGCATGGCGGTGATTGTTCATGCGAATATTGAGAGGGGTGGTACATTTTCCCACGTTGAAGGCAGGGCAGAAATTGCAGGAAAGGCGGTAGATGATGTTTCTGGTGGTACAATTGGCCGTAGAGGAAGATCTTTTGAGGGAGGGGGAGGCGGAAGGGCGGAGGAGAGAGCAGCATTTGCACCTAGGGCGTTCGAATGTTGAGGAAAGTGGCTGCAGGTGGGTTGGAGGGAGGGTCTAGTGGATTTTAGAATATCTCGCAAATTTGAGGGATGCTTATAGGAAACTTAGGCTTATAGGATTGGGACATGAGGGTAGGAGGAGGGAAGTAGAGGTATTGTTTTTATGATTGGATACAGGTCTTTCAGTATATTTTTGATTCTGTGTGCACCAGGGAAGAATGTGGTGGCAAGGTTAAGTTGGTCAGGTTGGTGGGTCTTGGTCCGAGGGGTATATTTTGCAGTAGGAGACATGATTTTATTTAAAAGCAATTTCTCGGGGTACTCGTGTTCTCTGAGGGAGTGGTGAAGAGTGTCGATATATTCTTTTAGAGAGGGGGCATTGCTGCAGATCCGGTGGGTTTTTTAAGAAAGTGGTTTCGAGATGGCCCATGAACAGGTTGGCATAAGATGGTGCCATGCGAGTACCCATGGCATGGCCTTTAGTTTGAAGAAAAATGTTATTATTAAAGGAGAAGGCATTTTTTGATAAAAACCATTTCGGCTAGGCGGATGATGAAGTTTGTGGAGGGAAGGTGTGGTTTTGGGTGTTGGGATAAATAAAACTTTAATGAATTTATGCCTTCATCTCGAGGAATAATAATAATAATTTTATTCACCTTGAGAAATGGTGTAAACCATATTAGGTGTCGTCCAATATCTATTACAAGCATATAAAAATACATTCTGTGTACAAACACGTTTCACAATCATATATCATTAAAATTACATTCAAAGTACTCATCTATAGAGTAAAGGGGATATTGCACAAGCCAAACCCTTAATTTCCTTTTAAAGATAGCAACATTTTCAGCTCTAATAAGGGTTGGTAGCCTGTTGAATAACCTGATATTGACTTTATGGAAGGAGTTATAATTTAAAGACAACCTGCAATATTCAATGTTCAAATTGTTTCTGTTCCTCGTACTATAGTTTTGAACATTAGATCTGTGCGTATAACTGTCTAGATTGTCTTTGACAAAGCAGAGTGCTCTGAAAACATACAAGCTGTAAACAGACATGATGCCCAGCCGTGAAAAAAGTGGCTTACAATGATCACGTGGGTTAGCATTACCATGGAATAGACGTAGGAATGGACGTATAAAGGGAGGTAATGTCTATAGTGGCCATGAGTAAAGTAGTATTAGTTGTCTTGCCCTGGAAGTATTCTACTGGTTAAGAAAGGTTAGAATCAAATATCAGGAAACCATTTATCAATGAATAGACTAAACTAAAAAACTTTTTGTCTTACTCTGTGCATTACTTTACTATACATACTTCCTTTCACTTTCATGGCATCTATGTTACTCATCCATTTCTTTCAACCTCCAAGCTTACCCAAGGTTTTCCCTTTATATCATGGTCTTCAGTATCTATCTTTCATCCATCCGTCCATTTTATCCATCTTCAGTTCTATTTTTCGACCCTGAATAATTTTTTTTGTTGTTCTTTTGTTAAAATTTTTATATCCTGAATGATTTTAGGGTTTCATAACGTATAACTTTCAAGTTAAGTCTAATTATTTTATTTCTATTATCACCCCGCCGCCGGCCTTGGTGGTGGCGGGGTAACGTCCTCGCCTGCTGTCCCTAAGGTCGCGGGTTCAAATCCTGCCTGGGGAGGATTTTTCACTTCCCAGGGGATGGGCAGGTTTTTTCTTAACTTTTTTCACTTCCTTAAAGGTCCAGCACATTTTCAAGAATGTATGACCTAAAAAAATCATTCATGGCTGGGAAATGGAATAGATAGTATTTAATAAGCCTTCAGGCCTTTATCATGCATTGAGCTTGCAAAAAAACGTGTTTTTAACAATCATTTATTAAATTTGGCAGCACAGAATGATTGTAGTCGGCCCAATTATTAATGTTTTTTGCCAGCCCTAGTTTCATTGTGTAGAACCTTTGAAACACGTATATTGTACGATTGATTAAAGGAAAAGAATCCTAAAGTCTGGTTATGTTAAATAATTTTGCACAGTGGTTTTCCGGGAGATTTGGAATTTTATTCCAAAAACACTTACAAATACATAACACAATACAAGAGATTAATTAGCAAATTTGGCACTTCTGAACAGTGACTTACTTTGACCGACTGAATGACACAGTTCAAAGCAGGCCATTTTCACCTTGCCATGCACACACTTTCGATAGTCACTTGTTATAAAACAGTTGCCACCAGTGGTGTGCCTGGGTGTATGTGAAATTGCTTCTGCTATTACAACATAAAGTCCATATAAAAAATTGAAGAAATATGTGAAAAATTGACATTTGTAGTTCATAGTACTGCTTTTCTACAATTAGGGGGATGAAATGGTGTTTTGCAATGAATATGTACATGTGTTCACACGTGCATTCTGAAAGTTTCATTGCGTAGCCGCGTAAAAATTTTGGTGATGGGGCTAATTATAAAGTTGATGCGTGTAAAACTTGGATCTGCTGAAAACGATGTGAAATTGTTCCAGATGGAGTGATGAGGCTCTCTCAATTTGCAACGGCCGCCAAGCCTATTGCCGCCGTATTGCTTTTTGTGAGCTATCCTCTCTGAGACGAAGAAATGAAGCAAAACATGCATGTGTGTCCACAGCTATTTTTACTGCTTATCTATACGCGCGACGGACTGTGCATGCGTGAATTGCCACTTTGAGTTAATTTCTTCACGTTCGCCCACAATAGCTGCGAAGCATCCATGATGGCAATGATTGGCAGTCAGCAGTATTTATCAACCTATTATTTATAGTGAGGTTTAGAGCCAAAAATTGGGACCTTCTCGTTGGATGTGATGCCAACTCACACCATACTGTGTGGGGAAGCAGCAACACAAACAACAGAGGGAAGGCCATGATGGAGTATTTAATGTCGACAGATATGCACATACTCAATAGGGGCACTTGACCCACGTTTTCTAACAGCATAAGGGAAGAAGTGCTAGATCTAACGCTTTGCACCAACTCAATGGTGGATTGCATTAAAGAATGGAGGGTATCGGGCGAAGTCACCCTGTCTGACCACCGACATATACTTTTCACGCTACTCAAGGTTAATAATAAGCCAACAACATACAGGAACCCCAGGTCTACGAACTGGAGGAAGTACAGAGAACTACTTGGGGGATTGGTATCGCAGACCCCCCAATGCAAATTCAGGAAAGTAGACGAGATTGACGCTGCTGTGGGTTACCTTCAGGACAGCATAATCTCGGCATACAAAGAAAGCTGTCCTTTAAAAACCAGGAAGGAGGGAGCCAAGCTCCCCTGTTGGGACAACAAACTGGAGCACCTTCATAAGGAGACTAGAAGACTCTTTAACAAAGCAAAGAGGATGACAATGCCTGAGGACTGGGACAACTTCAAAGCTGCCCAACGCAGGTACAAGGCGACAATTAAACGGTCTAAAAGAGAATCTTGGAAGACCTTCTGTGGCAACATGGAGGCTATCCCGCAACTCTCAAGATTCCACAAAATCATTTCAAAAGACCCAGAAGCAGGGGTGGGAGCTCTTCTGCTTCCCCCAGGTGACTTCACGACATCTGACAAGGAAGCATTAAAGCTCATGCTGGAGACACACTTTCCAGGCTTTCTGGAGGGAGAGAGGATGCATCATAGGGGGCCTCCCATCCGTCCGGCTCGGACGGAATGGAGATTGGCCTCCAGCACCGTAACATATGATGCCACCAGATGGGCGATCTCAAGTTTCAGCCCATACAAGTCTGCTGGAGAAGATGGCATCTTCCCGGCACTTCTGCAAGAGGGACAGGAACTTATACTGTTACCAATTGTCAGAATTTTTCGCTCCTGCCTGGCGTATGGATATGTACCAAAAACCTGGAGGATCACTAAAGTCGTCTTTATCCCTAAACCAGGAAAGACAGACTATACTAAGGCTGGTTCCTTTAGAGGTATCAGCCTCATGTCCTTCACGCTCAAAGCACTGGAGAAAATAGTGGACAGGTACATAAGAGAGGGACCGTTAAAGCACCATCCCTTACACCCATTTCAACGTGCCTATCAAAAAGGAAAGTCAGTTGAGACAGCGCTCCACAACTTAGTTTCTAGGATAGAAGGAGTACTGGAACATGGGATGTATGGTTTGGGGGCGTTCCTAGATATAGAGGGGGCCTTCAACAATACATCCTTCGACCAAATCTGCCGTGCAGCCAGGAGACATGGGGTCCACTCACACATTGTGAGCTGGATAAGACACATGCTGGAAGAAAGAATCATCAAGGTTGTCCTAAGGGACAGCACAATGGAGGTGATCACGACCAGAGGGTGTCCACAGGGAGGGGTGCTATCTCCACTCCTATGGAATCTGGTCATTGACGAACTAATCACAAGGCTTAATAGAACGGGAGCCTATACTCAGGGATACGCAGATGATGTGGCAATCCTCATCGTCGGCAAATACCTTGATACCGTCTCCAGACTTATGCAAAAAGCCCTAGACAGGACGATGGTCTGGTGTAACGAAACAGGGTTGACGGTGAACCCTGATAAAACTAAGCTCATATTGTTTACCAATAAGAGGAAGAGAGATGGTTTTGACCCCCCTTTACTGCAAGGTAGGATTTTACAGCCATCCCGAACGGTTAAGTACCTTGGAGTCATTTTAGACACCAAACTCAACTGGGGAGAGCATCTTGAGGTTAAAATCAAGAAAGCATGCGCCTCCCTATGGATCTGCAGAAGGGCCATCGGTAAAACCTGGGGACTTCAGCCAAAATCGATAAAATGGATTTATACTGCAGTGGTGAAGCCCGCCTTTCTACACTGCTCAATCGTCTGGTGGAAGAAGACAAGGCAGCTTACCGCAAGGTCCAAACTCAACCAGCTACAAAGAATGGCCTGTATGGGTATTACGGGAGCTATGAGAACAACTCCCACCCTGGCCCTTGAAACCCTACTGAGCCTCGCACCACTTTATGTGGAGGTCGAAACTCAAGCTAGGATGGTGGTTTATTGTCTCAAGAGACAGGGACAATGGAGTGACAGGGGAAGTTTCTCCGGTCACAGACAACTATGGACGGAGCTCAGGGAGTCGAACCCCATTTGTGAAATGGGTACAGACGACATGAAAGTCGCATTCAACAAAACACCGCCTCTCTTCAAAACCCACTTTCCAATGAGGGAATGGTGGGTCAAGGAAGGAGGTAAAGACAACGGAGCATATGTCTGGTTTACAGATGGCTCCAGGAAAGAAGGAAGAGCAGGAGCAGGGGTTCACTGCCACCGACCTGACAAAAGGCTCTCAATCTCCTTGGGGGAGCATGCTACAGTCTTTCAGGCAGAGGTCTACGCTTTGCTGACCTGTGCCCATGTTGCCAAGGACATCTGCCATATAGGCAGACCAATTCGCATATGCACCGACAGTCAAGCAGCTTTAAAAGCTCTCACATCTCCATGGTGCAAATCAAGACTGCTGCTGGAATGCCGGGAAGCATTGGACTCCCTCAGCAGACAGAGCAACGTTGAACTTTTCTGGGTCCCTGGCCACACAGGTATAACCGGAAACGAGATAGCAGTTGAACTGGCAAAGGAAGGCTCGAACGGGATCCCAGTTGGACCAGAGCCTATCATTCCTATTGCACCCTCTTCAGGGATCTCGAAGATCAAAGAGTGGAACCTGGCTCAACACTCAAAGATCTGGAAGAATGTACAGGGGCTCAGGCAGGCCAAGCTCCTAATAGAAGGACCCAGACTGGGACTGGCAAAAAAGCTTCTCTCACTGGATAGAAGACAACTTCGTACGATAGTGGGACTGCTTACTGGACACCATTTGGTTATGAGTAGAGACCAGCAAAAGTTGGGGTTATTTTATAGCCAAAAGTGGTGTTATTTTTTGCAATAGTGGTGTTATTTTACCCTGAAATCGTTGTTATTTTCACAACAAAATATTTGGCGTGAATCATGTGTCCTCCTCCCAGCAGGCCCACCTGGTGGCAATAAATGTTGAATACCATTGATTAGGGAAAATTTAAACAATTAATACCATGCTGTATTCACATTTTATATTTTTGTACATTTCACATACCTAACCAATTCACATAAAGAGACAAATCACAGTTAAATGTCCGCATTTTCAAATGAAAAAATTGCCAGTGTGGCCAAATTTTCTTCTTTTAGATTTTTTCTCCTATTTGTTAGCACAGTGTTGTAGGAGGAAAGAAGTCTCTACGATTCCACATTTGTAAAGGGGGTCCAAATCGCTTCAAGGCACGTTAATACACATGATGGTTCAAACAAATTTAGTACCTGAATTGCTTTCATTATATCCACTGAACCATGGAAATTGTGTTGCTTTAATATTTGACATAATTTCCCAAACCCCAGCATCAACTATTCCGTCCCAATTTACTAACGGCCATGAACTTTTTTCAATTTAGTGATTTAGTCAGGGCTCACCTCACCTCCGTTGTGAAAACTACTTGAGGGTCAAAAACTGTTTTCAAATCTTACTCTAGTTTGGTCTTATACCATAAGAGAACAAAGTTTTATTGATGCCATCTGCACTAGTACCGACTTTACAGCTTCTGCTTTAGAAGTTATCATACCTTGCAAGGAATTAGTAGTTCTCTAAAACAAAAACACCTGAATATTATTATGGATACTTGCCGTTTTATTCCACTCCCACCGGCAGAATTTTTTTCAACATTAGCCTTATGTTTTTCATTCAAAATGTGTTTCGTGCAGCTGTCCTTCCTTTTCCACGAGACGTTTGTGTTGCAAAAACGACAAAGAATTGTTTTGTCATCAGCACAATGTAATCCATCTTGTCAAAATTCTCCCTCACGCTGTTTTGCCGTCACCATCCACTTAGGCATCATAATTTTTGTTGAATGAGATAAAACTGTCACTTAAGAAAATCACTACGCTGATCCAATGACACACGCCCCTTGAAAGTAGGCAACCACTCGTCGCATCCCGTAGCTTCCGTAATTTTCGTAATTTTCCCACATACGTACATATTAACGTAAGTTGAGGCTTACGTAACTCGGGGACTGCCTGTATAGCAAAATGTTGGCATGCATTTTTCACTCCTTTTGTTAAAGTTCACAAAACTTAATTGAAATATTATATCCGAGTAACATTTCTAAATAAAATAGTACCGGAAAGGCCATTTCCAAGTATGCACTGCTTAACTAAATGTTTACAGTCTCAAATTAAATTACAGAGACCGTCAACATGAGGAAATTCACGTTGGAAATGTTGAAATTCGCGATTGAAATGCTGAAATTCGCGATAATATACGAAATTCGCGTTTCCGCTGAAAAACCCCTGAATTCGCGTAAAAATTCACGTTATCGCATTTGCGAATTTTGCATGTCCCTAGTTATGAAGCACCTTCATCTCCTGAGAATTACAGACTCGGCGAAATGTAAATGGTGTGAGGAAGAGGATGAAACAACATCGCACGTACTCTGCAAGTGTCCCGCTTTGATGAGGACTAGAGTTAGGCATCTGGGCTCACCATTTTTGGAACTAGATGAAGTCAGTGGTTCCCCGTGGAGGACATGTTATCCTTTAGCAGGGCGACTGGACTCTACGGGTGACCACATGGACCAATGGTGGTTAGCACAATGGACCATTAGGTCTAAGTGCCCCAGGTCCTCCTTGGAGGAACTCCACCAACAATGAATCTAATCTATAGTGAGGTTTTCTCAAAGTAATAGATTGTGCTGTGCCTAAAAGATTTGTTATGGCTTTTGAGTCGGAAATACTTTGAAGATAAAAAGGTGTTATTATTTAAGAAGCTTCCATCATCATGAAACAAAAATCGCTTCTCCAAGGACATTGTTAATGCATATCTGTACTGGCAATATGCCTTGTGCATGGTGTAATTTGAATATCTGTCTAGATTAATGGCTTCATGGGGGTCTATTCTCTTGACTCGAACCTACGGAGCTTTCTGGCAAAAAGATGCTTCAATAAGCTTTAATCCCAGATAGCAATGCAAACTTGTAGCAACCTTGCTGCAAGTTTGTTACGTCAAGTCTGCAAGCTTGCATCAAGGTTATCACGACAAGTCTGCAGGCTTGATTTATCCTTGTTATAAGCTTGCTAGATACATGGCGTCAAACTTGTGGCAAACTTGTCACATCAAACTTGTGCCATAATTGCCTTGGTGGACCTGTGGCAAACTTGTCATGTCAAACTTGATGCTACCTTGTCTTATCAAACTTGTTCTATACTTGTAAAGTCAAATTTGTGGCAAACTTTTAATGCCAAAATTAAAGCTAACTTGTCACATCAAACTAGAAGAAAACTTTTCGTATCAGCCTTAGGCAAACTTTTCCAATAAAAGGTGTCACGTCGGACTTAAGAAAACGTACACACGTCTAGCCATAGAAACTGGACATTAGATATTCAACTAGGTGTAGCCTGTTGCTACTTGTAAGAAACCTGAGCAAACGATGAACTCCAGAAAAATGGTAAATTCCAACTGCTATTGTTTTGGGCTATTATGGAATAATAATAATATTGAATCAATGGAAGCTAGCTGGAAGGTGCCATATATAATTTGTAGAGTTATGTATCAGATTATAGACAAAACATCATCCTGTTTGACGCATTGGTTAAAGGGATTTTTAAGAAAGAGCGTGCTGAAATTCCACTCTCATAATTATACTATACGTATAAGTATTAATCTCAAGTGATTAAATGATGGTAAGGTTTTATTTAGACATGTTTTGCGCAAATTTGTGCACAAATTTATTTGGTACTTTCATTCTACAGTAGAATGCTCTTCTCTTTGCTCCCCTTCCAATGTATTTCTTCTTTCATTCCTGGTAAAAGAAAAGGAAAATTTAATACTTGCAAAAAAAAAACAAATAAGGTTAAAAAAAAAAAACGTTTCACCATAAAATTTTAATGATTATGATGGAGTAAGATTGGGAAGTGGACAAAATGAATGCTAGAGATTATTATAGAGGTGTATCTTTAACATTACACCATATCTTCACAATGAATTGTGGTAAAATGTGGAGAGTTCAAACTCTGCAGGCTTATTAAATTACTTATATTGATGCAGAATTCAAAAATGGAATTAATGGACTTCGCTTACCAAATGTAAAGTCTGATGACGTTTGAGATCACAAAGAAATCCCAGCGTGGCAGTCAATGAGAAATGCTCTCGCCAGCGATCTTTACCCTTCAAGCATCAAAAACGTTCTGAGAACATCATGGCTAGTGTCCTCTTCCAAACCTGGCTCCTCCATCCTCCGAAGCTAGTGTCCCTCTCACATAGTTCTCAACATCTAGAAACCATTGACTGGAGCCCTTCCTCCCTCCTTAAAAGCGGACTGAAGTGACCTGAAACCCTGCTTGCCTCTGGCAGTTGCGTGTGCCCTAAGGGCTGTGGGCATTGCCTGGACCGGAGGGAGGGGAGTGCCTTCCTCTGACATCGAGAATGCAGGCGGTCAAGGGTGAGATATCTGGTAAAAAAAAACCTTATCCCTTCGCTAAGGGAAATTAGGGAGAAGACGACTGGAAGAAGCTGAATAAAAGCTCAAGGACCAAATATTTTTATGTGAATCATCATTGCTGACAAGGTATGCAATAAAGTGGATTTAATCAGTTGCCTCACTTTCATGTCAGTTTACTATTGGGGTTATAATTAAAGATAATTATCAATGGTATATTCAGAGTTTCTGCACTGATGTATTTTGATTCAAGATCGCAAGCTCGCAACTTTTGAAGTATGATAGTTACACCAAAGAGTTTCTGGTCGGCGTGACGATAAACGTACACAAAACAGCTTATTTATGCATTTCACTCACAAAAACAAACAAACAAAATTTTCAACATTAAATTTTAATAGACATTTTCATCATTTCCATCAACTATGATCTCCATGAAAAAAATGCTATCAAGAAGGTGGTCAGTCAGGCATCAACTATAAACATGCACCCCTACGCATATGTTTGCTATATTCGCAATCAGGCAGAACAAGAAATAGGTTGCTTTCTGTTATCACGATGCATGAACCCTTGTGGTTTCATTCGTCGAATGCATTCATGCGCGTAAAATAGAAGGAAATATGTAGTCAGGAAAATAAATCCAATTTCAAGCGTCTCGGTTGCTTTTTTGTGAATGCAGTTGTCGGTCAAGTCCCATTATCGATAATACATATTACGAGAATATATTTATCTAAGCACTTTGTGACGCAAAAGATAGGCAGATATAGATTCTTAATTCAGTAGATAGTTTTACGCTGTGTGCAGGCCCGGGGCAAACGGGGCATAGCCCCGGGGCCCCCAAGACATGGATGGTTTATTTTTTTAATATTTTTTTATTTGTGGGTAAACACGGCTTACTGTAACTCCCGCTAATTAGCCAGCCTAGTAATAAAAATACAAATTCAAGCGCCCGCACACAGCCAGATAGTACAGACACTTGATTTTGGCTTCCAGTGTCAAATGTTATACACTTGATTTTCTCTTGCCATGATAAACTTTTTATACACTTGATTTATCTGTGACATGACAAATTTACCGCAGCAAACTTGCTGCAGACTTGTTGCAAACTTGGCCGTGACAAGTTTGTTGTGTCAGGGAAAATCAAGTCTATGACAAGTTTGTGGTAAGCTTGCATGCTATATGGGATAAGTATTCTCTATCATAGCAGCTACCAGAGAAAGCTAGCAGAAAGCTACCAGTAGCTTATTAGGCTCCTACCAGTATTCTGTAACTGTCACTTAGGTACTTCCATAGCCCCAATAAGCTACCACGGTAGCCTCACGAAGTGCGGCCTCCGAATACCCTGCTTAAATATTGGTCGTTTTTTAAAGCTTATCTCTCTATAACTATCTGAAACACACATGTTTCTTACATTTCTTAAATGCACATTCCTTACACTTGCACTGGGCTACTTTGTCATTTTCACCACTTAAGGGAGTTTTTCACAAAAAGGTTATTAGCTGGATTGACGGAAAGCAAGATTTACCTTCTTTATCTTCGGTAGGTAGCGTGATTCTAGCCCATAATGGGATACTTTGTGGGCCGTGGTTACGTATCACCTTAGCATTTCTTTTGAAACCGTCATCTTCGTGTGTTATTTAAATGATTTGAAGCCACGGGTAATTGACAAGAGCAAATAGCACAAATCATGTCATTGACATGAATCCTCATTCCCGAATATAGTTTCGAACAAACTTATTTCAATGAACCAAACCAGCCAAGATGGACGTTGCGTTGCGTTCGTATTATTCACTTGCTCACGAGATTATGTGAGTAAAAATAGAACATGTTCTAATTTTGCTTGCATGATTTTTAATGCGTGGAATATTTCACTAAACACGATGTACGAACATCTTCACCATCTAAAACGGCCTTAAAAAAGGTTTCACCAGTTTTATCCACAGAAAAAACATTGATACGAGCTATTCTATTGGTTTTAAGAATGACGTCACCAGAAATGGAGTTTCCGTGAATTCGCTTTAATAAAATTCTTGTACCCGCCTTTCGCCAAACCTCTCTCAACTTTCTGTTTCGTTCTTGAGAAAATGCCATCCAGTAAGAGAATACGGTTGGTAGACAAATCCTGTAGCTTATTCAAAGCTACCGCATCAGTAGCTTCGAGATAGAGAAAGACCCCATGGTATTTCCCTCCACCGGTGTTTTGTTTGAAAACGAGTCTTTCTTTACCATGCAAGTGTTCTTGTTTACGCGATAAATTGAGTTAACCTCTAAAATGTGTTCTTCTTGTCACAGTTACCCCTGGTTATGTTACATATTTTAAAAACTTTTATCGCCTTCAATTGGTTCAGTGTTCTCTATTAATCCAAAATTCATTGAAGAAATACTCATACGCAGATTTGAATCGGGTGGTATTCCCCGTGCTGTGCTACTTCAGCGCCATCCACACTCCATGCGGGAACTAATCCTGTTTGCATAATAACGAAATAACGACGTCTGATGGTACCTCGACAGCTTTACGTTATAACATTATATCAAATTTTATGTTACATCAAGATTTTTACATTGGTAAGATAGGGGTTTCGTTGGTTCCTTCCTTCAGCTGACGTTATATCAAATTTTATGTTACATCAAGTAATGTTATAACAAGGTTCTACTGTATTTGCCTCTTCTTTAATTTCAACAGCATTTGGGTTCCTTGGAGTGAAATTCCTCATATAATATTCCACTTTTGCTGTGTCCACCAGATTAAATTGCTGATACTCCTTGACATATGCCCTCAATGGAATCACTGCACTCCTTATTGCAGAAAGAATCCTTGCTCTGCAATTGACTATTCCTTCATCAGCCAACACTACTGAATACACCGTAAACCACCGGAACAAATTGCTGATACTCTTTGACATATGCCCTCAATGGAATCACTGCACTCCTTATTGCAGAAAGAATTCTTTCTCTGCGATTGACTATTCCTTCATCAGCCAACACTACTGAATACAGTAACCGTTCATTGGAAAACTTTAAATTCTCCAATAAAAATGGATGCACTTGTTTGATTATTTTTACCATGCCTGCTCCGGATTGCTGGTACATCTTCCTGTATTCTTCTAGTTCCTTGATGCGCATTGGTATCGAGCTACTCCGTCCATCAAAACTAGGCACCTTCAATTGGACCATGGATGTTGGTATTCCTGTTGATCCTCTATTTTCTTCATTTACTTTTTCCGTCACTTCTTTTAGAGTCTTTTCATGGATGTGTTGTTCTATTTTTGATCCTTCCTCGCTGATTTTGGACGACAGCTGCCTCACCATTTCTTCGTCCTCATCTATCCGTTCATGGATTCGGTGCATCATTCCCTTATTTATGTTGTCGTTGTCTTTCGTTTCTTCTCTCAACTTCTCGATCTCCTCTCGAACTTGTTTCTGCCCCTCCTTAGTCTCTATCTTATGCGTTTCTAGGTCCTCTCTCCACTCTACCCTCACGCTATCGACATTTTCCTTTATTCTTGTTATCATCTCTCTCAGCAATTCCTCCTGTTCCCTATCTATATTTCTTTGCTCTTCATCCCTCTTTTAGTGTTGTTCTTCATCTCTTCCCTTTTGATCTTCATCTCTTCTCTTTTGTTCTTCACTCATCTCTCTTAGTATTTCTTCTATTCCATTCCAGTCTACTGTATCTTTTTGAATCTCAAACTTGTAATTCTGTATCTCTATCCCTTCTCCCTCTAATATCACTTTTAGCCTTTCTTGTAGTTCAAATTTAGCTCCTTGCGTCGCTATCCCACGTAATTTTAATTGCTCCTGTAATTCTATTTTCTTGAGTTCTAATAATTTTTTCATTACCTCCGCCATTTTGTAAACTCCCAATTTTCTTACGTGACTCTAATTTTCGGTAATCCCGTGGTCTCACTTTCTGCTGAGCTATCGTGCCCGACACGTTGTAGTGCCAATTATATAACACTATATTCTTCTCTTTTTATTATTATGTTACACTAGTTAAATATCTTAAATCTTGTTATATTTCTCCGTTGTTCTTTCTCAACCGTCGATTTCTCTTATTCCCCTTTTCTTCTGTTGTCTTGTTTATTATTTTATTTTTGTCCTTGCGGATGGCTCATGGACTCGCGAACGTTGCGACTGCTCTTGAACTCGCGAACGTTACACGACTTACTGGCAATACTTCAGGAACTGGTAGGGCTGGGGACTTTAAGCATTTTTTGTTATATGACTATGGGGTTGCAACTCCTTAGTGTCGGTGGGGGTCGGTGTAAGTACATACCAAGCTGTGGCAATATATACATTTTGACAGAAACATTTTGCAGTTATCATGAAAACGGCGTGTCAATATTTGGTGATAATCACCGCTTAAGGACTTTTTTGTCACTTGTTTGCTTTCTTTAGCCTATGAGAAGACCCCCATCTCAGTTTCAGTGGTTGATTTTACCTTTCGATTCATTTAAAAGGAAATATGTCTACTTTAATCAGTTAATGAAACTATATTTTTCTGTTAATAAGTGCCATTTGTGAGCATGGGCTGGGGAGTCATCAACCAACGAGCTTATGTAATGGTATCACTTAAGATGCAATATTTCTACTGAAAATTAAGATATGAAAATTATTGGACCAAAATTAGAAAGGTAATTAAATATGATGATTTGTTTTAAAAAATAACAAAATTACTTTTGTATCCCTGATTGTAAAAAATTAATTCTAAAAAGAATTTTTTTAGGGAAAAAATATTTGCCAATTGCTTACCATCTTGAAATTGGAAGCAACAATCGTATATCACGACAGGGAATAAAGTATACAATCCTCAAGAACAACTTAGACAAGATATACTTCATAACTATAGTGAACTGGTTAAGTTTACTGGTTTGAAAAGTCCTAATGTTAAATTACCTTCCAAATATATTTTCCCATATGCATTGACTTTACATTTATTTGGAAAAGAATATCTTGGTAACCAATTGTATGTGACGTCCATGCCTTACCAGTCCATTACTCAATATTTACACCTTCCTTTTTCCTTTCCATTCCTGTCCTGTGACACGTTCTGCTCATGCACAAATGCTTTAGATGGCCGGTGGGCCTGCTTAAAGGTGACTTGAAAGGAATAGCCGGGTGTTCTATTCTGCTTTGGACTGGAAAGCACTGATTGGCTGAAAGTTGAGATCATTGAGCCATCTGTCTCACACACCTTCGAAAACCGTGTTTGTTGATGGTGATGATCATGTGGGGATCATGTTGATGATGTGAATCAATTAGCAGGCTTAATTGGATGACGGTAAGATTCACCATTTCAATATCATCATTTGTAATTGGTACGGAGGTTTCCGCGGTGATTAATTGGAAAAGTATTTTCCGGATTAAAGCCGCGTTGGTCCATTTGGGCGGACGACAGTTTCGGGCGCATTCCAGCTCCCGTCTTCAGGTCCAACTGATCTGCAGAGCATCATTTTCTTCTATATATACCTATTCAGGTGTGCGCTGATACGTTCGGTTTGAATCCCATTGTTGGAAAAGCCGTTTGAAAGATGCAGGGAGAGGGTAACCGTCTTCCCTGTTGAAGTTCTTTCCGTGGTTCACTATTTCTATTGCCTCCCTTATCAGCCGAGGGAAATATTTATTTTCTCTGGCAATGAAGACGGGAGCTGGAATGCGCCCGAAACTGTCGTCTGCCCAAATGGACCAACCCGGAAAATACTTTTCCAATCATCATTTGTAGTTTATTTCGCTTGCACAATTGATACTTATATTACGCATCATTGAATATTTAATCCAGAATCGACAAAGGATAGAAATATATACCTGAATCTTTTGTCAGCTGGCCATCCACCATACACTGACATAGTGGGCACAGTATTTTCCTTGGCGATGGAGAATGACAATTAAAATTTTTTAAATAAAAAGAAATATTCCCCTCTCAAACAAATATTGTTTATATGCCTTACTTCAATTTTGCATTTATGAATAGTATCACAGCTGATTTCATGAGAAAACCTTGATCCCACATCGTACGTTATTAGTTAAAATTTTTCTTTTATTCATGGTTAGCATCTCGCTGCCTGATTGTCACTTTTCTTGCTGTGGAATGGAATGGAAAATGTACCGTGTAGACACACTCCTCTGTTTCCTTGATTTTGACATCATCGTCAGGTGTCAGGAATGGAAAGGAAAAAGTGCAGAAATTCAGTATTGAATATTGCTGTTGTACATAATTCTAACGTAGGCTTCCACGGTGTTTCATGATGAAGTAATGTTGGATGGTTTCTGGTGTTCCACCGCGTTGTTTGTCTTCAAATGACGACAGTTTTGTCCTCGTTCCAGAGGACATCTTCAGGTCGAAGTGATTCCGTGAGGTTTGGCCGGGTGTTTATAGGCAGGTTTGGCCGGGTATTTATAGGCAGGTTTGGCAGGTCATGTGTGCTGTGATTGGCCGTCGTTCCCGCCGCGTTCTGATTGGTCTGAGTCTCCAAGGTCCTTTTCAGGACTGTTGATTTGGTTATCTGGTGTGTTGGAATCATCTCTTCCTAATAATGAAACTGTCGTCATTTGAAGACAAACAACACAGAGGAACACCGGAAACCATCAAACATTACTTCATATTGTGCATAATGTTTATTATTTGAAGAAGAAGAAAAAGGAGGTTATATTTATTTTATTTTGTATTTAAGTATGTAAATATATTCAAAGTTATTAGTCATCGTTTAGTGACTTAGTGCAATCCTCTGATTTTTGCCATTTTCATGGTAACTGCGAAATGCTTCCATCAAAATGTTTGCGTTGCCATACCTCAGTACCTAAGGAGTTTCGACCCCACATTGTTTGAAAAAATGCTTAAAATCACCTGTTTTTACCATGTCCTGAATATTGCAGGTTGGTTGTGAATCACCTGCGAGAAGACCCTGCATATCAGCTTACCAGCAGGAAGAGGGTTTACTTGTGAACATTAAATAAGACCATAGTTTGTTTATGTATAGCATGTAAATATTCAGTATAATGTTTTTCTTTCCTTCAAAGAACCCCAGTAGCAGGAATAAAGGCCCCCAATTATATTATAAAAACAGTTGTTAGCATTAGCAACACAAGTGAATTCAGTAGTAGTACCCAGGGGAGTGCATCAGTGTGTTAATGACGTCGTAGGCTATATGAGTTCAAAGCTCTAATCCTAGAGGTGCTGTAGTCGGAAAGAAATACAAAAAGTTCACATTTTGGCCGGCAGATGGCATTATGTACATGAAAATTTGAATTCCCACACTAGCGAGCTACCGCTGCAGCCTGCTTTCCTTTTCTCTTACCATCATTCACATTTTTCGTCTAGTCTTCATTTCACGTCTTACGAAATCACAGCAAAAAGGTCAAAGCTCATGTTCCACTATATCGTTTACAATCTTATTTTGGGACTGAAAAGTGATTTTACTGCATTGAATGTTTCACTAATTCGAATTTCATTTAAAGGTATTACAGCCTATACTATTGATGGCATGACCACCTTGCTCATTTCACAATAAAGAGAATTTACTGTTGATGTGCCATTATATTCTGAGAAATTCTATATAAACTGTTCCTTGTGTCTAGGGGCAGATGGGTCAAAAAAGCCTCTAATCACTGAAATCAAGTCAACATCTACTGCTGCCTCTAATCGAAGGACAGGAAAACAGAAACAGCCACCATGCATCATTAGGTGGAAAGACTCAGAGAGAGAGGATAATAAGAAAATTGCTTTGGCTGATATTCTTCTAAGAGATGTGGTAGGTATCTGCTCATTTTCACTTCTACTTAAGGTACTGTCACATTTGGAAAATAAAACATGGTCTCCTATTCAGAACGTTAATTTATATGATAGCATAATGAAATGATGAATTACTTAGCTCTCCACATATATTTTATGTACTTCACGACCCGGGTTGCGTTGTTTCGCGACATCATCAGGTGATTGATGTTGTTGCAAAGTCACGAAACCCAGGTCATGAAGTAAATATGGAATGCTAAGTGTGTGGAAATGTGGAAAACTAAGTAGTTAATCATTTCATTATGAAGGAATTCCACCAAGTGGTTACTGCCATTATTTCATTATTTTTATATTATATAGCACATTCATTTATGCTTAAATGATTTATTTATTCCTTTATTGATTCACTTCATTATTATTGTTACAGTTGTAACATGAACCTCTGAGTCCCCGGCAAGCATTGGGTTTCATTGCCGTCATAATGGCCGGTGACTCGAGAGGGGTTGTGCAGTAGTCGCAGCCACGTCCGACGCCCATCGGATGTGTGGCTATGCTGCGGTCGGGTCATGCGTCCACAGTAGACGGAGTGACCCCAGGATGACGGCCTTCTGCATGCGTGCAACTAGTGATTCCGCCTGTGCCACGCAGGACGGAGTGCACTTGATGTTATTTATCAGGGAGCCCTTAACTCCACCGAGCACACCTATGATGAGGGCCACCAGTTTCACAGAGTGTCCTGGGTACATCAGTCGAAGTTCGAAAAGCAGGTCTTGATATTTCGTCCGTTTTTCCACCTCTTTCGCATCCATGTTAGTTTCAGCTGGAGCAGAAAACTCAATGACGAACATGGAGCGTGTGAGGTGGTCGAGGAGAACGATATCAGGCTTGGTCGCCTCCAACTGCCTGGTGGTGGAGAAGGAGTAATTCCACCAGATTGTGCATTTATCGTTCTCCACGACGGACTCGATATCTGCAGGGGCATAGGGCAGCACAGGTGTTTCGTCGATGCCATAATGGTGTTGAAGGTGAAAGTATAGCACCCATAGGGCCGCGTTATGCCGAGCTAAATACGCGGACTTGGCGTAATATCTACAGCCGGAGAGGAGGGGACTCAACGTCCCCGGCTGGGCTCGGCACGCCCTACATCTCGTGTCCGCAACCTCCGCCTTGAAAATAATACGGCGGTACACGAGTGTGTTTATGACACCATCCTGGCACGCGAGGACAAAACCTTCGGTCTCGGACTTCAGACCAGCCAGACCAGACGTAAGAAGGCAAACATCAGCTCCTTCGATAACCCATGCTTTTCGATGTTTCGATAGAAACATCCATGCATGGGCGTATCGGTATGCACCTTGAGCAAGGCCTTCTGCTCGGCTTTTTTTATTTGGAGCTTGAGGACGTCTGCCTTCAATGACGAGATGGTCGTGTCATTGTCGCTTCCGTCGGATGACGGGTTGAAGTCGAGACCGGTTTCGTCCGCTGCCCTCTTTGCCGCCTGGAAGAGAAACGCCCCTGCTCCCGCACTCTCGTGATCTCTCACATGATTGAGCAGGGGGTCCCTGCTTTTCAAAACTCGGCAAGCTGTACCCAGGACAACTCTGTTGTGGAGACACTCCAGACTCAATAGTCCTCTACCACCTACATTGCGAGGGAGATACAATCTGGCGACGGAAGATTTCGGATGAAGACTTCTATAGATGGTCATCATCTTCCTCGTTCCCCTATCAAGGTTCTGTAACTCGTTGACGTTCCACTTCATGCATCCGAAGGTATACAGCAGTGTAGGAACCGCGAACATGTTCGTGGCAAGAACCTTGTTCTTGCCTGACAGCTCAGAACTCCAGATGTTCCTGAGAGTCTGTCTGTATTTGGCGGTGACCCTTTCCTTCACTGCTGTAACCTCCTTCATTCGGCGCTGGGGGATGCCGAGATATTCATAGTTGTCATCGTCCTCAAAGTGACGAATGACGCTCCCGTCAACAAGTTGCACGTCTTCCTTGATCTCCGAAAATCTTCCTCTCGCCAAGTGGATGGATGCACACTTGTCCAATCCAAACTCCATCCCTATAGCCTCACTGTATTCCAGTACAGTGTCCAGGGCAGTGCGAAGGTCTTTCGCATTAGAAGGGTACAGCTTCAGGTCATCCATATAAAACAAATGGGTGACCTTATGCTTCCTGTCACCTGGAATACCACACATGTATCCTTTACCTCGTCACAGCCTGAGGGACAGGGGTAGTAGGGAAATACAGAACAGTAAGGGGCTCAAGCTGTCGCCTTGAAAAACGCCACGGTAGTATGTTACCAACTCTGTGGAAACTGACCGCTTGCCTGAGGTCAGAACGAAGCGCGTTTTCCAGAGTGGTAACAGGTGTTGGATGCAGGACACAACCTCAGGGTGGACTTTCATCAACTTCAGCATGGCAATCAAAAGCTCATGCGAAGTGGTGTCAAAAGCCTTCTTGTAGTCCACCCAGGCCATTGATAGGTTTCGCTTATGCCGGATGGCATCCTGGCATATGCACCTATCTATGAGCAGGTTGTCCTTGCATCCCGCGATTCCCCACTTTGAGCCCCTCTGCTCGTACACCTCCTACCACACCGGCTGGACTTGGTGTAGGATAAGGTCGCTCAAGATCGAGGTGAGCGCCTTATATACAGTGTTGAGGCAGGTTATAGGATGGTAGTTCTTTGGATTGGACAAGTCTCCCTTCTTAGGTATTAGAACCGTGCGTCCCTCAGTCAGCCAGGGTGGAATTGGTTTTCCACCATTTAGAAAGGATGTGAAGATTCTGGCAAGGTGTTGGTGGGTGGAAGTAAATTTCTTCCACCAGAAGTTATTCACGGCATCCATTCCTGGAGCCGAGAAATTATTCTTGCCAGAGAAGGCCTTCTTCACGTCACTTTCAGTGACTGAAAGAGGTCCATCCACATCTTGTAGGTGGCGGTCACAAACCTCTTTAAAGAGGGCTATGGTCGGAGTGTCTCCGTTGAATGGCTTTGACGTTTCGTAGATTTCCTTCCAGAAACGTTCAACCTCTTGGACAAGTGGCGGAGATTCAACGACAGGCGGAGGTGGTCGAAAGAGACGGTACAGGTGAAGGAGAAAGATGGTATTTTCTCTCACGCCCCTACTCCTCTTGAGGAGTGTTTTCCGGGCCGTGGTGAGTGCCCGTACTCTATCGACCGCGTACTGCTTAATGGTAAGCAGCACGCTTTTATTCAGGGTGTGATGGTTGTACCTGAGACTGCGCACCATGTGCCGAACTTTAGGGGTGAAAGTTCGCCCAGATAATATGTATTCCATCACACACTGAATTCTCGATGCCTGTTGTCTCGCCTGCATGATCTTGGCCTCCAACTGTTCAAGCCTCTTTGCTGCTTTGTCCTCCCAAGAGGTGTTCTTTTGGGAGTGAGCCATAATTTTGGCAGCAGCATAGAACACGAAATTTACCGTCCAAAGGTCCGACGTTTCCGTTAGGATTTCGTCGATAAGACCATTCAACTGGGGCAGGTGGTTACCCTGCAGAGAGATCTTCCGGTGGATGTCTCTCTGCCTAGGATGTCCTTCATCACAGTTAAGGGTGCTTAACAACCACGTTCGTAGATCAGAGACGGCCTGACCAGCTTCTTCCCCATTTGGCCGAGAGACAGACACAAATGTCGTTCTCGCCTCAGGCAGTGGAGAGGCTGCCTGTGTCGGGGAGGGTGGTCTGGCCGGTGGTGTATTCCTCTGAACTGGCGGTTGGTGGAGGGTTTCCTTTCTTCGCAGGTGGTTGGCATAATCGTGCTGGTTTTGCTGCGATAGGTGGTCGTGTTCTGGATGCATCTCACACCACAATGAGTGCATCCAGTGCCATATACCCCCTGCGATCGGGCTCGCTGGCAGCATGGCATGCAAGAAGGTCTCCCCTTTAGGACTTCTGTCCACTGCATCCGAGCTCCCGTAACGGTGGTATTATTATTGCCACACCCAACCCCACTAGGACCCCCATCCGAGAAGGGCCGGTTGTGGGTGGCATTTCTGGTATCTTTCCTTGGAACCAGTTTTACTGCATGTGGGGTGGTTAGCCCCACACGCAGACGTCCACCATTAGCTGGCAAAAGCCATTACCAGGTACGCCACGGGGAGGCTGGTGGTCTGGCTTTCGTACCCACTGGAGTCTGACTTTATTATTATTATTATCTTTATTTTCCCGGAGATCTGGTACATAGATATGAACAAGATATAGGGAACGTCATATTCATACATACATTAATACATATGTACATTATACACACTTAAATGTTTGAACCGTTCATACCTTCCTTATTTACCGTACATACCTTCAATGACCTATTTTAAAGATTTGAAGAAAAATACTTATGCAGCCAACGAATATACCGACTTTTTATGTCAGGAGGTCACAGTAGAGAATACTCTTCTTTAACAAAAATATGGTATTTCTGGGGTCCTCTTGGTTGGATTTAGCTGAATCAATCTAAATATTCATATGCTCAAGAAGACTCTTATGAAGGACTTATAAAACTGTGAATTAATGTGAAGTGGCTGAAGCTGAAAAAAAGCCAGTCTCAATTCTCTTCCTTCATTCATTTTTCTTAAAAATCGTTTTTGGTAGATTTTGACAGATACTTTCTCCGTGCTCAATCTTGTGCCATAATGATGGGTGTGCAATTAGAAAAATGTTGAAGTGAGTTCATAATGAATAAAAACACTTGGTAATCTTCCACAATATGTGGAAGATTACCAAGTGTTTTTATTCATTATGAACATCGAGAACTTCCACTATATACAGCCTGAAACAGTTATATTGAAGTGAGTGTTGTCACAACCACTATTGTCAAACTGACAGTAGTGAACATTGTAGTTAACCCAGTTAAACGGCCATTCATCCTAGAGATGGACAACATCGTTCATTCTGATGACCAACTCGTCCATTGGTCAGGAGTCCATCGGTCGTTCAGTAAGAGGAGTCGATTCTTGAAAATCATTCAATTTTTTTTGTAAATCAGTGGTGCCAAACTTTTTTATGTCCCACACCCCTAAAAATTTAATTTTTTATCACGCCCTTTAAAGTAATTATTTATTTAAGAATGAAAAAGAAGATGACCAAAACAAATGTTTATGATCAATTTTAATAGAATAAAGACAAAACTGAAACAAGAAAAAGAAAAATATATTACAGAACAAATTTAAAGTTAGTATATATAAACCCAAAAAAATACACCTATACATGAAATTTATTTTTTTTAACTTAAAACTTATGTTCAAATGTCCTCTAGTCAACTTAGCTCATGAACCTTTTTTTCTTGTTATTACATAAGATTTTTTTTTAATGTGGCCTGTTGCCCGTAGCAATCCGTATGTCTGCTTGTGCACCCAAGCAATTGTTGCAAGCAATGTTGTCTTGATTGATAAAAGGGAACTAAATCCAGGCTCACTTGAGTATGTCGTCGCGAAAAGGTTGAGTACAGTTTTTTCACAAAGTTTTGGAAGTTTCTCAAATCACGATTATTACGTCAATGCACAACACCAATAAATAATAAGAAATTAAAATCGAAGGCAATTCGCTACTAAACATTAAACAACAAGTTCGACTCCTATTTATATGTCTCGATTAAAAAAAAAGTTATGGGGCTATGCCATGACAAAGGAAACAAAGCAGTTGTCTGTCAGGTACACAGTGGACCCTCCAGACTGGAAGATCCCTTCCCTTTCCCCCTCTCCTGGTCCTTACATTTGGATGCCAAGAAATTTGACGAAGGCCTCCTTTCCTAAGTACATTACTATTTCATCCACTGTGCCCTCGAGCGATGAATAGTGCCCATGAGCTTAGAAATCTTCAATGGTTCCCGATTGCTTCGGACGACCTGTCGTCGTCGGGCGAAAGAAATGGAGAGGTCGACTTTTAAAATCCCAAGACCTGGACCCCTCAGTTTCCCTTGGGTGCCATAGAGTTCCTGGAGCCTCACACAACAGAAGATTATCTTGATTTTTAAGCGTTTACACATATAAAACGCTCCATAAAATGAAAGAACATGTCCAGTCCCAACCCCCTAACCCACACACGATGGCAAACTCCTCATTAGACCCATAGAGCTAGGGGTGGTGAAGACTTCTTGCTTGTCGGCAAGTGGAAAGGGAACGGGCGAGTGTTGAATGATTTGAGGTGAAAATGGATACATCCATCGTTTGTGGGTTAGACTGGACACGTTATTTTCATTTTATGACATGGAAGACATCTAGGGGGAGGATATATTGCCCTGGATATGCCTCTAACCCAAACCTCCGTCAGGAGTTACACCCTAATTACGACAATGTTCCCTTCGCTTTTCCTCTTCCCCGAGGCACTACCACCCGACCTAACTCTACCTTAGAAAACAATATGCCTCAAAACATTTAGCATAGAGTTTCTTAAATCTATAAATATAGTGTTTTATGAGCATGCTTTAAAAGCTGTCGCCGATGAGAAAAATCATTCTATTTGTTGAAACATATACGTATGAAACCTAAAAAAGATGAAATGCAAATAAAAAAGTGAAGGGGTCATATCTCTTGTTGAAAAGATGGCACGAAACGCCGGAAATGACAACAAATGGAGTCTTTCAAGTGTTAATTGTTCTGGGTGTGTAAGTGACAATTAAAATATTTCAGAAAATAAAGGAACTTAAAACTCTGCCAATGCGAGTTTTAGTGGACGAAGTCCAGCATAAACATTAATGAGGAATTATTAAAAGGTTACTGGAATCGAACGGAGGTTGTCAACGTAACATCCGTTTTGTATCGAGCTCTAAAATTCTCGCATCAAGCTTCGCGTGGAGAGTCAAAGCGTCGTCTGCTCCCACAACACTCGTCAAATAACGGTGCACGTACTCCATAGCCTCAAGTGTTTTGGTCAGAGTTGGAGACGTAGGAGATGAATCAGACTCAGTTCCTTGCTTGGCATCATCTTCATCATCTATTTCCACCAACTCCTGCTCGTGAATCTCATCGATTGACATGGACTGGCAAACATCAAGATCATCGTCGCACTTGCAGTACTCGTGGAAATTCACCTCTCCAGCAATATAACGCCACTCCTCTTGAGGAAAATGAGTCGATTCTGTCTCTTGTGTCTTGTCGTTCGTAATGCCAGGCTCCAAATGTCTAAATCCAGCTGCCTTAAAGCAACTGGCGATGTTTTTTCCGTTCACGGAATCCCAAGCATATTTGACGAAGTGAATCGCATGCATAACGTCTATCTTCCGCTCAGCTGTTTTTAAGGTGGCCACCCTCTTTTGTACCAGCAGTCTTCTATATTTGTGCTTAAAACATCGGATGATGCCTTGGTCAATGGGCTCAAGGTTACTCGTTGTGTTTGCTGGGAAGAATTCAACCCGGATGTTTCTAAGGTAGCTTGTATCGACGGGATGAGCAGTACAGTGGTCGACAAAAAGTTAAATTTTTCTGTTATTTCCTCCCAGTTTGGCATCTAACCCACGCAGAAAGGTTTCAAAAATTGATGCTGTCATCCATGCTGCAGGGTTGGCTGTGTATTGACAGGGAAAGGTTTTAATGTTCTTGAAACACCTCGGGTGTTTTGATTTCCCTATCACAAGCGGCATTAGCTGGTTACTTCCACTCTCGTTGCAGCACAACAGAACCGTTAGTCTTTCCTTGATTAATTTTCCTCCATGACATTTTTCCCCTTTAAATGCATACGTTTGATCTGGTAATAAGTTAAAAAATAAACCAGTCTCATCGGCATTGTAAATATCATCGGGGCTGTACTCGTCAAGCTACTTGGGCAGGGTCGTTTTCTTCCAAGTTTCAACCACATCAAGATTAACACTGGTTGCCTCACCGCGCACACACCTATAAACTAATCCATGTCTGTTTTTGAATCCATCGATCCAACCATTGGAGGCATAGAAATTTTCAATGCCCATTTTTACAACCAAATGCAACGCCTTTTTTCTGATGATGGAACCATCAAAGTTTGAACTTCGTGCTTGTTTGCACCATTTAAGGAGAATGGATTCTAATTCTAGATATTTCCCTTCACGAATACGCTTTCGTTGTTTGTCACAATGACCACTTTGGGTTTTATTGAGATTACAATCTTGTTTAAAGTAGATGCAGGAATGTTTAACCTTCGCGCCAATTCTACTCGCTTGACGCGTGGATTTCTGTCTACTTCTTCGAGAATTTTATTTTTTTCTGCACTTGTAATCTGCTTCACAACTCGTTTGCTTTCCATTTTAACTGTCCTTACGATCACAAAAACGTGCAATATGAATGACTGCCCGCTCAAGAACTACACTCCCGCTAATCGGCCGCGTATTGTTTTACGTCACGTCACGAAAATAGGAATGCCTATGGATAAACATGCAATTGCTAAGGGTTAATATTTAGTATATTAACTCGGGAGTTTTGGTTGTTTACATGACTAAATAATACTAGAAAAATGGTGATCGGGTTGCTCAACGGCAAGTTATCGAACGTACTAACGAGGGAAGCGCCAGTATTTAGAACGTAGTAACCAAATAATTTTACCTGTATTTTGTCCCTATGATTACGGGACAATGATAAATCAACGTGATAAAGAGGAAAATGAGCTAAGGAGGAACGTCCTAACCAGGTTCCACTGTATATGAATATTATCAATTACTTTGCTTTTTTTACTCTTTTTTTATTTACGAACTATATTGCCTGAAATATCCAATTCATATGTCCTGTTATTTGAGAATTTATTAAATTTGGTTATTTATTTATCTCCTACCACTAGTAATGCTTGTGACTTAATTGTGTTATTTTCTGTCTCAGTTGCAACCCAAAGACATGGAGCTTGATGTTGGAGAAGACAGGATATTACTTCAAACAAAACATAGTGGGTACCACTTAGACATTTTCCTTCCTTTTTTGATAAATCAACAAAAAACAACTGCCAAGTTCTCCATGGAAAACAAGGTAATACAGAAAAATCCTCATGTGATGCCATACATGTTTATTTCATTATTTGAATTTTGTCCTGTTCTTTCTAGGTCCTCACGTTGGAAATGCCATTACAACTTTAAGTTTTCAAGTATGTACATTCCATCATCCTGTGTTAGGAAAAATGAAATGGCATAATACATTAAATTTGAGGTTGGTAAACACTGGACTATTATTTCTACTCTAATGATATTTATTTGTCATGGTGTTAAAACATTTATTTTATTATCTAAAAGCTAGTGATTTAGTTTTAAAAACCTGTCAATATGTCCTTCAGAAATTTTAATGAGTTATAATTTAACTCATGTTTTCTTGTGCACAATGTTCATTTTCCTTTGGGCTCATTTAAATATTGCACCAAGGAGACTCAAGTTAGATGTAACTAAGTTATTAAGTTAAATGTTCAGTTTGTATTTTTTGCTCTGCTACTGGGTGTTCTTGATGGTGTAAAATACATATGTAGAGTTAGTTTTGGACAAGTTCAGTAATTTTAATTAACCCATCAGTCAAATTTTATGGCGTTAATGTTGATTAAAATTAACCACGTTGCTGGGGGTGAGGAGATATCTCATCATGCAGAAATGGCTTTTAATTTTGATGTGACGAGATATCTCGTCATGCTCGAATTTGCATTTTTTCATGTTATGGTGACAATATATATTGCTGGAAGTTTCTTACCTATCTTCCTTCATCCTTCAAGTATGCTCTTTGGCCAGCAGATGGCTGCTTCAGAGAATCTTTTGTGAGGGAGATGCATTTCCGTCAAAGCCCGCACATGTATGTTGGTGTTGCATAACCCCAACCTTTTTTGACAATTTCGTAACTGCCATAAAAGCATTTTTACCATTTTAGGGTCACAGCCAATTATTGTGATCCCTTCTTCTATTTAGACCAATAAGCTTTTCCTCTCCTTCCTCTTCTACTTTTGGATAATCAAATGGTTTGCATAGATTTTTACTTTGCATTGCCATGTCATTTCGAACCTCGAGTGAGAGGTTTGCAATGACATCTTTCTAAAACCATAGCAGACATACTTAGCATTCGATGTTGTGACAGCAACATCTTGAAGTAGTCCTCTTAGTCCTTAAGTAGTAGTCCTTATGTAGTAGTCCTTATGTCCTTCCTTCGTCCTTCAAGTACGCTCTTCGGCAGCAGATGGCAGCTTCAGAAAATCTTGTGAGGAAGGCACATTTCCGTCAACGCCCACACGTGTATGCAGGGTTTGCATAACCTTTTTCGATATATTTCGTAATTGCCATAAAAACATTTTTACCATTTTAGGGTCACAGGCAATCATTGAAATCCCTTCCTCTATTTAGAGAAGTAAGCTTTTCCTCCCCTTCCCCGTCTACTTTTCGATAATGAAATGGTTTGCATAGATTTTTATTTTGTAATGCCATGTCATTTCAATCCTCGAGTAAGAGGTTTGCTGACATCTTTCTAAAACCTGCATTCGATGTTGTGGCAGCAACATCTTGAAGTAGAGCTCATTTTATCATCTTTCCATACTTTTTTTTAATTACCTTTTTTACCTACTTCGTGAAAATCCGAGTCTGCAAGCAAGATATCTGCATGTGGTTGAAACATTCATGGGATTTTCCTACTGCCTGAAGTCTAGCCTGAAACTGCCTTGACCCTGCCCACATCATGTTCTCTTCCGATTGCGTGACTTAGATGTCCATCCACTCCCATTTGCTGCAGTTGCTTTTATACCCCGTACACATTGAGCCCCTGCCGTGTGGTCCACAGCTCCCACCAGACTTCAGGCTGAGGGGAAGGGAAGTGAAGGGGTGGTAAATGGCAGGTAGAGACCCTTATGTGACCCTCTAAGGGGCTTTGCTCTGAAATGGAGCCGCTTTGTAGCAGCAATTGGCATGATATATTGAATAAAGACTCTGATCACTCATCAGAGCAGGCGTGGATACAAGGGGGCGCGGATGCATGGGGGTCATGACACCCCCCAAAACCGTAGATGATTTTTTTGTCACGGAAAAATAATTGTGAATTTGACAAAAAGTTGATCACATTAGGCCTTACAGGGGAAAATGGTGATTTGGTTGTACATCAGGAAAACCAATACCATATTGATGCTGTTGTAGCTGGGAAAAGATTTCTCTTGACATACCACATTCCTGCATTAAAAATAGAAAATCAAATACATTCGCAGCACATGGCACAAATAGAGGAAAATAAGCGGCGCTTGATTCCTATTGTAAAAGCAATTATTTTATGTGGTAGGTAAAACATACCTTTAAGAGTTACAATCTTCTAAATAGAGATGATAAAATTGATAATTTTCTAAATAGAGATGACAATTACAGCATAGTAAACAATAATGGAAATTTCAGAGAGTTCCTTCAATTTAGGATGGATGCTGGTGACAATAATCTGTGCAGACACTTGGAGAGAGTGCTCCATTTAATGCTACATACATTAGCAAGAACACTCAAAATGAACTTGATTGATTGTTGTAAGGAAGATAATGATTCAAAGTATTATCTTAAGAGAGTTAAGGAAGCACAGTTTTTCTCTGTAATATTCAACAAGACAACAGACATTTCTAGTATTTGCCAATTGATATTACTAATTAAGTAAGTAAGAAAGTACTAATTAGTGGCCTATATTATGAACCATGGGGCATAGCTGAAAAGTTAGAGGTTGATTTAAAGATACCACGACTTGTTTCCCTCTAAACCAGGCAAGGGCCTAGCCACGTTGAAACACCGGTTCCCATCAGAACACCGAAGTTAAGCAACGTTGGGCCCGGACGGTGGTTGGATGGGTGACCCTCCTCCATACCTCAACCAGGCATGGATGGAGAGATGATACTCCCTCCATACCTATACCGGCAGGCCGGAGGGGCCAGACCGGGCCGGTTGGAGGGAGGACATCCTCTATACCTGGTACTGGGGTGAGGCAGGGGGAGGCCAATCCTCCATACCTCTACCGAGGTGCTCTTGTCCCCTGTCTGCAAGTGGCAGACAGGCATGGGGTTGGCACAATGGACCTAGAAAGGTCTAAGTGCCCAGGCTCCTGACGAAGGCCCCCCCAACAACAATCTAATCTAATCTTCCCTCTAAACCAGCCGTCAAACCCACCCTGCCGAGTCGTGTGAGAAATACTTCCGAAGATCTGTTTATACAGGGTCCATTATGAAACTAATGCGAATTCTCTGGGAAAAATTGATTTATTGATTGTTCTTGTACAAATGCTTAAAATTCTTCAAAATACTCTCCCCCTGCATCAATACACTTGCGGAGACGTGTCTGCCACGCCTGGAAGGCACCCTGAAACTCCTCGACAGGAATCTCTCTCTCTCAGGAACGTTGTATCATGCTTTTGGATGTTTTCCACGGTCTCCCAATGCTTTCTTTTCAGCTTTCTCTTCAGTCGGGGAAACAAAAAGAAGTCTCATGGAACCAAGTCGGGCATGTAAGGGGGCTGGGGGACCAACGGGCCAGGAAGTTGGTCACGATGAAGGATGTGTGGCTTGGGGGCATTGTCATGGTGGAGCTTGACCGTGCCTTTGATGTCAGCCCTCACGATCCTCTGTCCTCAGATCCTCTGTACCACAAATGTGGACATGTGTAGGGTGTCAGCAATTTGCTCGGTGCTCAATCGACGGTTGGAACGGAAAAAATTTGTGCACACGATTCACGTTTTCGTCGGTTCTAGCCGTTGTTGGGCGTCCAGAACAGGGTTCGTCGGCGACCTCCTCCTGGCCCTCCTTGAATACCTTGTGCCACCTCCCGGACTGTGACCTTGAAATGCAGTCATCCTTGAAGGCCTCTTGAAGCATCTGGAATGTTTTGGTTGCATTCTTTCCAAGCTGCACGCAAAATTTGATGGCGTATCACTGTTCACCCGAACGCTCCATCTTGTTACTAAGTCGAAAAAAACTTCACGCGGAGGCACGTCTTTCCGCTCAGACTGCTCGGAGCAAACTGGCAACCGGCTGTGTTGGAAGGGCAGACCCCCCCACCACATTTCCCGACCGGTTTTACCACGCTGGCATGGATAGATAGATGATAGATAGATTGTTGTTGGGGGGGCCTTCGTCAGGAGCCCGGGCACTTAGACCTTTCTTGGTCCATTGTGCCAACCCCATGCCTGTCTGCCACTTGCAGACAGGGGACAAGAGCACCTCGGTAGAGGTATGGAGGATTGGCCTCCCCCTGCCTCACCCCAGTACCAGGTATAGAGGATGTCCTCCCTCCAACCGGCCCGGTCTGGCCCCTCCGGCCTGCCGGTATAGGTATGGAGGGAGTATCATCTCTCCATCCATGCCTGGTTGAGGTATGGAGGAGGGTCACCCATCCAACCACTGTCCGGGCCCAACGTTGCTTAACTTCGGTGTTCTGATGGGAACCGGTGTTTCAACGTGGCTAGGCCCTTGCCCACGCTGGCATGGATAGTCACGTCACAATAAAATCATGCACATTACTTTCATAATGGACCCTGTATACCACTTTTGGACAATGTCATCACAGATTTAAAAGACAGACTTTCAACGGAAGTTATGAATTTATTTAAACTTTGAGCCATCTTCCCCAAAACTGAAATAAAATCAGAAGATTAAGTCGATATGAGAGAAATTGTAAATATTTATCAGGATCTTATTTACTCTTATAACTGTAAAGCAAGAGTTCTCATTTGTTGGTTCAAAAGTTGAAGCAGGTCGTGAAGAACAAAGAAAAACTCTCATATTCCATTTTGGATACATTGGAAAACTGCGACATTGACATGTATCCCAACATCCACAAAGTTCTGCGGATTCTGGATATAATTTCAGTCAGTGCAGCGACCGCGGAGCGCAGTTCGGGCTAATATTGGCGAGGAAAGACTCACTGGTCTCTCATGTCGGTCCATTAAGAACTTCCACTGGACCCAGAAGCCGTTATTCTAAGATTCGCTGAGACAAAGAGGCACCAGAACTTTGTATTGTAAATTATTGTATCATATATTATCTACACAGAGTTTATGATTGTTGTTTTGTTCCTTGTTGCTGTTTTCTTGCTTAAACACTGTTAAGTATACTAACATACTGTTTTAATTTGAGACCCTTACATTATTGTTCATGGATTACTTTTTAAGCATAATATGTTATTGTTTGGGAATATTTTTAACTAAGAAAATTGGAGTATTTTAAAAATCTATAACATTTTCCGGTAAATTTGTGTAAAGCCCTTTACTTTTTAGTAATATTTCTCCAATTATTTATTTGCATATTTAATTTAAATAAATGATAAATTTAAATAAACCTATTGCAGTTATTATTATTACTCTTTTGTATCTTCTATGACAGTTACGTTAGTCTGTATCCGCCCCTGCATCAGAGGGCCAGTCATTTTGCTCTTGTGCTGGTGCCAATGGGCTAGTGGCAACTGCGACACTTGGGAAGAAGTCTTCAAACACAAACATCCTCATAATAAACATTCCAGTTTTCTTTCTCTCACACTCTCTCTCTTTCCTCTCATAGAGCCGGATGAGAGCTAATTGTATTTTGCACCCGCCTTCGTATTTCAAGCCTCAGGCACATTAGTCAAATTTCAGCGCAGTAAAGACACTTGGGCCACTTAGCGGTGTCATTTCCCTCTTGAGCGGATCCTTTTACTGGTTATTCATCCTTTTTCGTAGCCGCCAGGAGTGTTGTGTCCCAAGCAACTGTCCCAGGGTTAGGTGCCTACTTCCAGATGGACTTCCCTAACCCCCTCTGGGAAAGGGTAACTGTTCTATCCATTTGGCAAAGGTGGGCACATCTCAGTCAGTCTGTTAGTCACCAGCTTTTTGTGTGTGGATGCTAATAAACGGGTGCATGAAATAGGTTAGATATGTGTGAACATATATTGGTTCTTTTCATTCCTCGGGGATACACAAACTTGCATCGATTTTGAATATAAAAATATTTTTTTTAATTAAAAAAAATCCCCAAATAAAATGAACGTTTAAAAAAAATCATTCACCAGTCAATAACACCTATTTCTTCAGATAAGTCTGTCTTGTCCCCATCTTCTTGTGATATTTTATTTTATAAGATGAAAATACCCGTGATGCTGCTACCAGCTGCATGCTTACCAGCTTCCTTCTATTGCAGATGTATCATCAAGACCATTCACTGAGAAGATGAATGTCACAAAGCTGTCCATCCTTTGTAATGCTTCAAGCAGGTAGATGTACAATATATAGATGTTTGTAATTCATCATTCAATTAGTCATGCCTTCGTGGATATAGCAATCATAGAATGAATATAAGATTGCATCCATGTGGACATCCAAGTGGAAGGTGGTGAAGAAACATTTCATAGACTGTGGTTAAGTTATGCCAAGGGGATGTTTTAGGTTTTGATGTTGACATTAATAATAGTTTTATTGGTCCAGGGGATATTTCAATACATATATAAGACCCATCAAAAAAATACAATATAATAATTGATACAATATTATATACAGACTGAGAACAATGCACGTCATTTAATCTGATTAAAAGATTCACAAATTGAGTAAAAACAATTGTCAAGAAAATATTTTTCTAATGTTAATTTAAAACAGTTAAGACTAGTCATTTTTTATTGTTAAAGGTAAATTATTAAATAATTTGCAACTCATATATATTGGCCCTTTACTATACATAGTGAGATTATGCGAGGTTGTTACATAATTAAGTTTTTTTCTTATGCACATCTTGATTAGTGATCAGATTTAGATAACATTCAAATTTTTTAAGGAAAGAATATAGCCTGATACATATATACACAAGGTAAAGGATTTTTTAATTGTTTAAAAAGATTTCAACAACTGTCTTGCTTTGCACATGATTCTAATTGCCCACTTCTTCAGTTTAAAAATATGTGCAGATTTAGAATTTCCTGATGTCACAATGTATGTATTAATGTATGTAACCATAGTTTGATGAATTTCTATATGAGATGTGCAATATTTAAGTGTTTTGAAATAATTTGTAATCATGGTACACTGGGATGTGCAACCCATTGGCTGATAAAATGGCATCATGATGGAAAAAAATATTCCCCATTATTCTCCAAGCATGTAAACAAATGTACATCATCGCAATTATAACTATACTTCCCCAGTCCTACAGTTTTTTTTTTAATTTCATATTCTTATGAAAAATCCTTTGTCAGCTCTTACCTATTTGGGAACCAAAAAGCATAAAGAATCCATTAATTTCATAGCTATTAAAGAGGACATCCATTCCTCCTTTAACCTCCTGCAAAATGGTGCTTTCCTAACTCAGTACTTGGCTTTAAGACTTGGATGAGCCCGTGTCCCTGATTCTTGCATCCTGATATCCTTTTCCTTCTTTTATTCCTTCTGATATCCCTTTTCTAGCCTTTCTGGATCGATGCCTAGCATTTAAGTGAAATATTTTCACCCCGGGGATCTACTTGAACGTCCTTAAGCCTGGTTGGATTCAGCTGAGGCCTAAAGAGCCAACGATCACTGTCTTCCTACTACAAGTGACTGTAGAATATGTTCAATGATTGCCTTTAAAATAATGTGAATGCTATCCAACCAGTTAGGCTATCTCTATCCAACATGTCAGGATTAATAGAGGTAGAAGGCTCAACATCTGCTTCTGTGTGGTGTACCTTGAATCATTTCAGCCAAACATCTCCGTTATTCAGGTCTTGGAAATAATTTCTTCCCTAATGGGGACATAAGCTTCATTTAGGAACACACACACCCTTGTATATATAATTTTTAAGTTCAACCAGTGGCTTATAATGTATAAAAATCCCTTTTGGCAATGTTTTTCTTATTTATTGGTCAAAATGCAAATCTGAGTGAGGGTGTGTTGATATAAGAAAAATTTTCCTTCAGGTTGGTAATATCTCAGAAAAATATCCATTCACATGATTTAAGCTATATTTCTATTGCTGAAGTTTGTAATCCTTATTTAACATCACAATATTTCATAAGCATATCCTTCTTTTACTCAATCCAGTAAATTTGATGTTGACTTTAATTTGAGGTACTAAATCTGGTGACATGACTGCTGGACCTCAGATGGTAGACAGTTGTATAATGAAAGAACTGTAAAACAAAGCAAATAATATTTTTATTACAAACATCATTTAACTTTATATTTTTCTTAATTTTCATTTGTTTTCTAAAATTTGTGACAGTATTCTTAACTGTTTTGCAGTCCATCACTACTATCTGATGTGACAAAAATTAAGGCCTATGGAAACTTTGTAAAAGTTCTCCTTTTATGCTATGCTTCTTAGATGTTATCTAAGAAGTAGTTATTATGACTGAAGTAGCTCCATATGTTAACACTATGGCTATTATAAATGCTAAATTCCACACACTTCTTTTTCTTCTTTGCTCATCGCTTGAGTCAGCTCCTGGCCTCTTACCGCATAGGGTGTTGGTAGTTGGAAACAAGAGGAAACCCTTTTCAGATTCTATGGCCTCAGCCAGTTGTTCTTGCTTTTTTAGCTCCAAATTCCTATTCAAATTGCCTATGAACAGCAGGGAAATTTTAATTTTTGTTTTATTTGGTCAAATACAACAATGATCATGCCCTTTTTTATGAGCAAATTTAAGATTTAATAGTTTTTTCCCAGTAGTGTGCCAACACCCATGTTCTGGGTTGAGAAAATCATTCAGGTTAGACTGCAACATATCCACATGAGGTTGGACTTTACCCAATAACCATTGAGGCCATGAGATGGATGAATGCTGTGTCCAAATTAACTTAGGGAAGCCATAGAAATGAGATGAAGTAAATTGCTGGAGAATACTGTCATAAAGTGGCAGCACTATGCTTTTTTTTTAATCAGTACATAGTTTTAAATAAAGCGAGTGGAGATATTTATGACTTTTCCTAGATATTTGTTGTTCTAATTACAAATTGATTTTTCTAATAATTTTAACCACAAAAATCTCATTCTTCATGGAGATTTTCGGTAAGAGTCATCAAAGTAAAAACTCCCCTAAGGACTGATTGACAAGGGAAGGAGTGATTGTAGCCTAATGAATACCAGCATATTGGCTCTAATCTGCGATACAGTTCAGTAAATATTGAATTAGACGAGAAATATCTGTAATAGTTTTCATTTCTACTTTAGTGCCATTACAGTAGACCCTCGCTAATCTGGCCCCTGCATAGTCTGGACAGGCGCCTCTAGTTAGTTGTGCAGGTGGTTTATTTTGGGATGAGAGTGAGAGAGTATTAAGATATGTATTGGTACCACATTTACGACAATTATTTCCGGAAACAATTTTTTTGTTCAATATCATTGCCACTAAAATGGGATGCCTTAAATTTGTTTTTTTTATGGTTAAAGTCTGCAACAGTTGTGTGGGACAAAACTATGATATGCAGCCAAAACATTTGCATGGGATATTGCCTGGAGTGGAAATTCTAATTGTGCACACTGGAGAGAATCAGTTACATACATATTACAATGGAAAAATATCATTTTCAAATTCACCATTTAAATATTGCTTGACACTCTTTTTACTTTACTTGTCACACTTCATCCAATTTGCAAACGATGCTGTTTGTCAGCATAAAAAGCTTATCCAGGGTGTCCGTAAACTGGGACAATCTGGAATTATTTGTGAATTTTCAGTACAGGGAAATGTTCGTGGATTATTAGTGAATTTCTAGTTTGAGTCGGGAATTTTAAAAGTTATAATTTCAAGACAAAAAAATCCTTATTTTATAAATAAAATCAACAACGATGACTTTAAGATATATCTGTTATTTGATAACTGTATATGATGCAATGGATTTGCCGTTGGTATGAATAAATAAATAAATCAAATACAAAAACTTAGGCTCATTGTATCGTCAGTGTGGTGTGGATCGCAGATGTAGTTCGAATGTAATTACTGGATGCCATCAGCATCATGTCAAGTGCCCTTTGTTCTCTTGTATTGTGCAGCATGCTAATGCACGGACATGATACGCAAATAAATACCTATTTTCCCCTAAAAGCAATCCGGATAGTTTGGATAATTGGAGTTTTACTGTATCTTGAAAGTGATAATGGAGTGAGAAATTAATGAGAAGAATTAACAAGGATGGGAGACATTAGGCAAATCATGGTACTTAATACTCGATTATTGATTTCGGTGCCATTACTCACTTGACTTGAGTTTTAGGATGCAGGAAACTGAAATTGGCCTGCCGCGGCGTCACTTTTTTCTGAGTGGGGTTCACTTTGCCTTGTGCACTCTGGTATCAAATCATTTTAATTCTTTCCTCCCAATGTTTGGCCCCATGGATTGTAGGCAGAAGTGGAAAAAAAGCTGGCCAAAGATTCTGAGAGCAGGAGTTGAAAATTTGTTTGGTCTCTGTAAACTGTTTGCTGTATTTGATGTTACAAGTCATTTTCCTTATATCTCACTCCTTGACAAAGAGCAATAGCTCAAAGTTGAACTCATTCCACCAATGATTCTCTGCAAAAACCTCTGGACTCAAACTCCTGCGGACCTATGTAACTTAATGGAGGTCACTTATGGGATAAAAAACTTTCGTATTATATAATGTTATTGATGTTACATTAGAATAATTTTTGTAATTATCGCACTTGTTATTTAACCAAAATAGCTGATGTGTTTTTGGTCTATTTGTATTAGAAGCCATAAAAAACCTTTTGGTCTTAGAAAAGTTCTAGTTTGTAGGCCGATACAAGAAAAGTTATATCACTAGACTATGAACATCAGAGTGTGACTCAGAGGAGAAAAGTTGCAACTGGGGATGCCGAAATTTATATCAAATTTTCTATCATGCATTGAAGTCTAGCTCTGGCAGCTGGGCATACAGTGTCACCTCTTCTCCTTTGGTGCACCACTAAACAATAGGTTCAAAGTCTTATGACATCAATCAAAATTTTACTTATTACCTAATTTAGTTTTAGTGCTACCAATTATGAAAAATATAATCATAATGCTGTACCTAATGATAACTCTTTACTCGTTACTGTTTTTTTTTCAAAGCATTCGAAAATTTAATATTTCCTTTTAATTGCCTGGAATGTGGCATACTACATATGTATTATTTTCGTGAGTATTTAAACCACCGTTTTTACTCCTAAAGGTCCTCCTTCCTCATAGTAAGTGATTAGATGTATGTATGTAGTCTGTGAAAGAGTGCTCCATAAAAAACTTTATAAGTATTCCTTTTGAGAAATTGCCGGATAATCCAGATAACCCCTCGCCCCATTTAGTCCAAATTAGTAAGGGTCTACTGTATTTTAATGCATAAATGAGCTCACACTCTGTTCTTCCAGTATGAATGACTTGTAGTTGCCTCCCACTAGGCCATGTGACCTGCTTCTTTTGTTGCTCTACCTAGCCCCTACTTAACTCACAATCAGCAGGTTCTGAAGTTATGCTCACTGTCAAAAATGTGAACTCATGTTTTTGTCAAAAGACTCATTAGATGTCACAATAGCTTAAAACCCATGGGTGTATGTGAATAAAATAATGAGTTATAAACTTATAACACTTCCATTGTTATCCATACTGACGTAGATCTTAAGTCTGAGAGGCAGTGGCGTAGCCAGGTTTTGGGTCTGGGGGGGTCAAAATATTTAGGACTTTAGGAAATATTTAGGCAATGACTCATAAATTAACCAGTTTACTAAACTTTACAAATTTCGATGATGCAATAGACGGATGGGTTTGTACAAAATATGACAATTGACAATGTATTATACACATGTATTTGTACGTATTTGGGACTTAAGAGTGGAAACATTCAGAGACTTAGGGGGGCCAGAACACGGGTTGGGGGGGGGGAATTTGCCCCCGATACCCTACTGCTGAGAGGAATGGCCTAAAGATTTATTTTCAGGACTTCAGGAGGAAATTGCTATAACAACGAGATCAATAAATTTCAAGTGAGGTTTAAATAAAATAAAAGTTTGTATAGCTTTAAAAACATGGTGTTAAAAGATATTGATAAAAATCAGGTGTAATGGCTAGTAGGTGAGGCTAGAGGAAAGATAAGAACCTTACACCAAAGAGGAGACTGTGCAGTACACCCAATAGAAATTTTTCATATACATAGTACTATTCCTTCAATCTTCCATTAGATTCAGCCTTCAGGAAATAAGAACTAATACAATGAACACTTGATGAAGTGTAATAGGTTTACCCTGAGAATACTTGTAGGAAAAACTGAAGGAAAGATAAGGCAGGTTAGTTATGAAACAAAAGTTGAGAGATGTTGGTATGGGAAGCTCTTTGAGGAGAGAGAGAGAAATTATGGAGGAGAAAAATTAATGCCTGCAATGGCAAGGATTCCTACTGAAAGATTAATATACTATGTGTAAGTTAATGGGATATTGCTGTATATGGCTTAACTTGCCACCAATGGTGATTAATGGATCAAATTGCAGCCTATCCAAATCAATAGTCTCTGCAAGCATGAATAAAACTATTTTACACATTTATTTGCTTTTCTTTTAAGTTAGTTTTCTTGTGGGATTAGAGAACAGAACTATGTAATGCGCAAACTACCTAATCCCCACCCAGTGTGAAGGTATGAGAAATTTAGTAAAACAGCTCTTACATAGTTGTATGGTGTGATGTATGCATCTTTGTCAAAATTGAATTTAGAAAGTTCCCTACCTTTTTTCTTATCCTTGGTTTTCATCCAGCAGTTGATGGCGGCATTTGACATTTCCTCTTCTTCAACCTTGGATGATTGTCCTGAATTAAGATCCTTGCCCACTCTCTTTTTGTATGTTGTCTCTTCATTCCAACTGTCATTATTTCCACCATTGGCTAGGTAGGCATTTTGATTTTCAGTGATTTTAATGCTCGTCAAGCATTTGTGGCAATATTTGTTTTGAAGGAAATAAGTACTTTTACAATCACCTGCCATTTTACTTGCTCTTGCAGTCATTATATTTTTTATGCTGGTGATTGTCTCACATGCACCACACTTGCGATTGTCTATTCTTGTTATTAGGCTTTCCTGATAGGGGTGAATAAATCTGTTTATCAGATCTATCGAATCAAAGTCCATTTCACTTTTCTGCTTCAAATTTTCATGCAGATTTAATATTTGCCCTTGCATTGTTTTTACTTGTTTTTTGAGGGAGGTCACCTTTTTCTTGAGCCTCTTCCTTCTGTTTATTTTTGACCTCATCTTACGCATGTCTTTTTCCATGCTTTTTACTGCCTTGACTAAATGTTTTATTCTTTGGTTTAGACGATTTTTATCCCCATTCATTCCTTGATCTAACTTAAGGGTGACATCAAAGGTATGCTGTTGATGAAATCTGTCATTTTGTGCACTGTTGTTCACTTCATCTAAAGAGCATTCTTCCATACAGCTAACCTCTTCAGCAAGATTGACTATTTTATTTTTAATACTTTTAATTACTTCACGCTGTCTTAATCTATAATCTTGCCATAAGGTCTGTGGACTGCAATTGCCTCCTTCTGCCATCCTCATGCATTCTTCTTTTTCTATTTTTAGTGCCTCCCATTCTGCATCAAGTTCTGCTTTTTTCTTGTCTAACATGGATGTTATAGTCAACATTTCCTTCTTTTGTTGTTCAACCTGACTTACCTCCATGTTAATTTCAGTGACTCTTCCCAGCATGGTTGTTTTTAACTCATTAATATGAAACCTCTCATTTTGAAGAGCTGTTTTGTCATCACTAATACATTTTCTTTCTTTCTCCAGTTCTTTTAATTCTTTCTCCAATTCACATTCTTTAGCTTCAATTTTTTCCCAGGCACTTTCAATCATCATCATTTCTTCGTTGTGATTTGCCTTAACAATTCCCAGTGCCATTTTCTCCTTTTCTAACTGTATCCATTGACCCTTGACAGCCTCTTTCTCCCTTGCTATGCACATTCTTTCCCACTCTAAGATTGCCCTGTGAGCATCACATATTTGCCTTGCTTTGTATAGGTCATGTCTTTCCATCAATAACATTTCTCGCTTTCCCTCCAAGTTTCGCTGCTCTTCTATTATCCCTAGGGTGCGTTTTTCATCTACCTTCCTTTGTATCTCCTCCCCCACCCTCACCTCTTCCCTGTATTCTGCTCTCATCTTCTCTAACTGTTGCCTTTGGTTTTCAAAATACTCCCTTGATTCTTTTATAATTTCTCTTTCCCTATCGATTGTGGCCCTGTCCCTTTGGATTTGCTCCTTTTCCAAATTTATTTTTGTCCATTCTGCCTGAATAGTTTTTTTCTCATTTTCTATATTTGCCAAGTTTTCTTTATTAAGATTTTCTTTCTGATCTAGTTCCAGTTTTGTTGTGACTAGTTTCTCTTCCAGTTCATTCAGTTTGTATTGATGCATTTGAATTTTCTTATATGCTTCTTTTATCTCCATCCACTCTTTACTGATGTTTTCTATTGCCATTTGGCAAGATTCTCTCATCTGATGGCCTACATTTTCCTGATTTTCTATTCTGTGGTTCATTACCTTTCTTTCATCTTCTACAATTTTTTTCCAGGTATCCATAAAGTACTGCAGTTCACTTAACTTTTCCTCATGCGCCATTATAATTTTGTCAGCCTTAGCTGCTGCTAATTCAAGTAATTCATTATCCATATTTTCTAATGGCTTAATAAATGCTTCCATTTTCATTGAATTTTCCCTGGTCTCATTGCATATTGGCAACTCATCCTTTGATGTACAAGGTGTACTGGTATCTGAGTCTTGTCTTTCCTCTGTAATATTCGGTAGGTTTAAAGTTTCATCTGTTGATGGTAATTTACCATCCCCTCTTCTTTCTGAATGAGTGCTTTCACCATAGTGTGTTATATCTCCCCAGTTTTCAGGACATCCTTCTTCCTCACTCTCATTCCACTCATGACTTTCATCGATTATTTTTCGAAGTTCGATTTCAATTTTCTTTTTATCATTCTCAAGCATTTTCTTCTCTTCCTCAACTTGGAACCGTAGGTATTGTAAGTCACCCCTATCTTTCTGAAGTTGATGCTCTTTTTCACATAGTTCTTTTTTCTGTGTTTCCAGTGCCAATTTCTCTTTGCTTATTTGAATTTGAATTTTTGCTTTTGTTTCATTTAAAATCTGGGAAAATATTTGATATTCTTGTTTTTGAGATGCCAAAAATTGATCTTGTGTTTCACAGTTGCCCATTTGAGATATGCTATTTTTCTTAAAAAATGAAATTATTTTGAAAAAGGAATTCTTTGGCTCCGAGCTTTCAGTATGGGCATCACCAAACCCTTGGATTTGCTGCATAGCATGCCTTTCTTCTTCACCATATGAAGTTAATTCATCATCATCTGTTTTTTTATAACCTATATTTTTATTCATCTGAAATAAATTATCTTTGTTTTAGTCTCTTTCTGTTCATCATGTGTTATCCCTTGACTAAGTTATCTTATATCACTAATGAATATTTTTATTTAAATGGATACTACATGGACCCCATTGGAACTATTTTCTCAGCTTTAAATGTAATGTCACATTCTCTGTTTACGAAAGAACCAGAAGTAAATGAGGCAAAGGAGGCATGAGAGAATTGGATAAGGTCATGAAGCCTTCATTTTTCTCTTAATCAATGGGAAAGCTGCAATCAACCACTTTTTTACTAGTGGATTGGAGCCACCACAGCTTCAAGTCCAGGGACAAGGACAAAAATGTATTAGTCTTTGCAGTACTCAACTGCATCCAACTCCTTTAATCTTGTAACTTAATCTCTCCAAGTCAGGAGAACATAAACTCTTGATTTATGGACAACAGTTATTTTACTTAATTGATTTTTGAAATTGTTCGGGTATTTAGTGACATTGTCGCATCCTCCTAAAGGGGGTAGCTCATAGGCCCAGTGACACCCACTTAGGGCAAGGGCCTACCCACGTTGAAACACCGGTTCCCCATCAAATCACCATTGCAGATTAAGCAACGTTGGGCCTGGACGGGGGTTGGATGGGTGACCCTCCTCCATACCTCGACCAGGCGTGGATGGAGAGGTGATACTCCCTCCAGACCACCGGGAGGCCGGTGGGAGATATACCCAGACCGGGAAGGTTAGAGGGAGGATACCCTCTATACCTGTACTGTAGAGGTTGGGGGAGGCCCCTCCTCCATACCTCTACTTTGGTGCTCTTGTCCCCTGTCTGCAAGTGGCAGGCGGGTTAAACGTGGGATGGCACAATGGACCAAAAAGGTCTTGAGTGCCCGGAGGGCTCCAGAAGGCTCTCGCCCACTCTTCAAATCAAACACCCACTTAGCTGACAAAATACTTATGGTTCAGAGAGATGATGATGGGCCTTAATGGGAAAAATATGTGCGTAAAGTGTGATGGCATCAATCATTTATTTCCTCCCATGCAGGTGTTGCTTGAACCACTTCCCTTGACCAATGTTGGTATTACATAAAAAACAATTATTGCTCACTCATGGGCCCAGCCTTTTATTCCCTAAAATCACCAATGTTCTAGAAACTTCGAAAGCAATAGATCACAAAAAGCTGCTTTCCCCCTTTTTTATGTAAACGTGGACTTGGTACATGACTGCTGAGTCCACTAGAGGTAGGGATAATTGCATGCAAAAAGTAATACTGCAAATTGTGGGAGGGGATTTTACTCCTCCTTTGTGTATAGGGCAGCACTGACCTCCCGCTGCCTTTGTGCAGAAATACAAGTTTGCAACTCTACAGAATCATTCAGGGTAGGCATCTCAGATCCAGGCACGGCAAAATCAATGATCACTAAGTACATAGTTAAAAAGTTGATGCCTAATTTTTCTTAACCTTTTAAAGCCAGCATTTAAATTCTCACTGGCTGGAATTTTTCTGGGTATTTCATTTAAATCTCCATAACCAAGGAGGTCTTGTTTGCCAGGTGGAAACTTGAGGAGTTTCCTCCTTAAGTTCCCATTTGACAAACGGGACATTTTTTGCGGGAACAAAAGTTCCCTTTCGGCAGATAAAGGTCAATTGTAATATATAACTTGAAATATTAAAGGAGCAGTTACTTTGTTTTACTCAAAAGAGTAGACCAGTGGTTCCCAAAGTGGGCGCTACCACTCCCTAGGGGGCAGTGTTAGGTAGATTTCGAAGAAAGACTACCTATTGTAGTCGTTACCAAGGGCCATGGTATATATATAATATATCACTTTTTTGTAAACATGCTAACTGCCGTAATTTTGCATTAATGACCTCCAGACTTATACGTAAAATCTAAGGGTGCAAAATCTCGGTCAAGTTCGTTATTGAGCAAAATCAAACCAAAGGGGTAGAAATGGGGAGGCTTTTTTTAAAATCAGAAAAAACCCCATACCTCCTTTAGTTTAAAACATAATGAATTTTTTAAGGTGTATTATAAGTTTATTGCATACGATTTTTGTTTCAAACTTTTTTGATTACACCAACAATTAGCTAAAGGGGTGGGAAAAATAAAGGGCTGAACGAGAAAAAAAATTTTAACTCACTTATTGTTTACATTACAAAATCCGTTTAAAGTTATCTAAAATTGTCAAAACAATATCTAGGTACAACTTTTTCTCAAACAATTTTGTACAACCAACCGTTATTACAAGGGGTGGCAATGTTACCTATTTGTATTTTAAAATATCTTATAAAATATTTAACCCTTGCACAATCCTGGAGGTTTCGTAACCGTACGGCTCTAGAAACCCGGGGGGTTTTGGGTTCTTGGGGACTTTTACATTGTAATGACCAAACGGTTCATTTATGAGTTAAATGCGGTGGCAGACGGCCAGTGGCAACGGCAGATGGCCAAAGAGCCCAAACCTGAGTAAAATATTGCAACAAATATGTACGAAAGCAAACACATGAAAACGATTTACGCTCGGGCTTGGGTCCCTGGCAGAAAGTATGCAACCCGAGGTATACTCGAGCTTGGGATCCAAAGTGTTAACACGTTGAGTGCCGAGCCCTAAATTTCTGAACTAAAAATTAGTGCAAAATTGGTAGCACCCTTAGTTTTGGAAATTAAATGTTTCTGTCAACGATATATTTAATTGCATGCTTTAAGTTATCAGATGAGGTACCTCCCATGTGTGAGACGATATGGTCTCTCATCAACAATTACAAACCGTAAAATCTTGCTTGAGACAATATGGTCTCTCATTTACCACACGCAATATGGACATCGCATTTCTTCTGGTTCAACAAAAATAAATGTATCCATCACAAATTAATTTATTTATTTCAAATTTGTGCCAAAATTGCACTGAGCATACCATCAATAATGAATAAACTAAACTGAAAACAACACGTGGGCACAATTTTTATTAGCAACAATGCTAATCTTGGAGATAAATCATGCCTATACTGATTATTAGTACAGAGTACATAATTCTTACAATTGAATAGGCAAAAATCTTCCAATAGCAACAAACTATATTGCTTATGAAAGCTCTCAAAGCAGTCCACACACAGAAATGGTTGATCAGGACATGTCTTGCAAATCGTAGATACTTATTTGCATTTTCTCTGTGCCTCCAAACGCGGAAAAAGCTTCATGTAACATGAGCGGCAGCGGCATCTTATTTTCCTGGAAATATTTAGTTAGAATGAGAAAACATTGAAGGAAATAGATGGCTGTCCACTTGCTTAGTGACTAAAAGACATACAAATCTATATTACTTACCTCCCATCTTTTCCTTGGGTGTTTTCTAGCTCCTCTAGGAAATGAGTTTTTGTACAGGGAGAACGTATAATTGTATAAGTGCCTAATGATAGCAAGGAATACACAATATGCCGTTGAAATTCTGCCAATGACGCTTTTTTGCTCCCATCTAGCCTGGAGGAGTTGAACAAAATAAAAGCATTTACTATAATGGTTCCGAAGATGATGTCATCAGAAACCTTATGGTACTACCGGATTGATTTTCTTATTGCTGAGTGATAAGAAGATAGAGTGTCCTCAATGTCAATTCCTCCTTTCAATTTATTATATTCGATCACCATGCTTGGTTTCACAACTTCTTCCCCCTTTCTGTTCGTTTTCCCTGTTTTAGTCATTTCACTGGTGTGGATTGTTGACATCAGTAACACCTCTCTTTGATCCTTCCACTTCATAACTGTGACTCCATCTTTATTTTCCCTCACCCCTCCCTTATGTTTTATTTTTTCACCCAGTACAGACTTTACTATCCTACCACAATTAAGGTAAGGTCTCACCAGACCCATTACTACTTGAGTTGCTATACTATCTGTGACTTATTCTCGTCTACTGTGCCTTTTCCTGCGTACACTTTTCAACAGTACGTGTAACCACCTTCATCGCAAATCTTGAAGAGTTTTACTCCATATTTGTGAGTTTTACCAGGCAGATACTGTCGAAAACTTTACAGGCCTCTCCATGGAACCATAGATTCATCAACTGAGAGGCCTTTCCCAGGTTTTTTGATTGCCACAAATTGGGTGTGAAAAAGATCTAATAAAGGCTGAATTTTTTGCAGCTTCCCTATAAAATAAAATATACTAATCTTAATACTCTAATAAAAACAAATTCAAAATACTACCTTGCATTTTTTCACCCATACAATTACATTCAGCAATGAAATGAGTAATGATAAAAATGGCAATTTTCCTTTCACCCTTGAAGGATAGTGAAATTTTCTTTGCCCTTTCAATTGGAACTGTAGAACCCCTTTTCAATTCCATGGGAGTAACTTTTTTGAATACCCACTTTTATTTCCTTTCAAATAGGTACATGATTACTGATATTAATGCTGATTATTTATGTTTACATCATATAGATACTCAAAATTATTACCTTTGCTTGCTTCTTCATTGTTGGAAAAATGCCAAAATCGGAGTACCAGTTGAAATCTGTTCCTTTTCATAGCCTTCCTAGCTACATAGTTGCAGTAGATCACCAACTTGCTCCAATAGTTCTTCAGTGATGGCATTTTTACCAAACCCATCCACATTTTACCAAGCCCACAATCTTTGCGTTACTCCATTCCTTCAAGCGGCTGGATCTTTTCAGTCTTCTTGAAGCAAGAGTTTGCTCGGAATTTCTATTATTTTCTTTTACCATCAACTCAAAAACTTCATCTGTAATGAATAACTGGTAAAACTCCCATGGATTAGCACTCTTTGGGTCGAATCCAAAGTTAACACACTCCATGGCTGAGCATAGAATGTTTCTTTGGTTTCTAACACATGATCCACAGCAGTCACTTTCGTTGGTTGTACAAGAATGACCACCTCTATTTATCACGACTAAATTGTCCACTTTTGTTTTTTTAACATTTTCAGCATTATTCTCAGTTCCATTATTGCTATCACTGGTCTCGTCGTCAGATTTCACTGTTGATGATTCGCAATCACTAACTTCACTTTCTGATAAAGTAAAATCTTCACTCGATTCATCCGGGTCATCTTCATCCAAATCACCTAAAAGATATACTCTATATTTTTGTCACTCTGTCGTTTGTGAGTCACTCTTTTAGGTGTAGCCATTGTTATAAAATACCAATCAAAAAGTGCTTTAATCAGAATCCTATGCAATTCACTTTGATTTTTAAAAAAACTTGGCCAACTTAAGCCCACTACTACACGACAAGTCTACCTAGCGACTTTGGATAGAATTTCATTCGGTGAGACCTTTTTATAGCTTCCTGGGCAGCTAAACTACAAAGATATGCCTCTCGCAGCTAACCTAGTCAATGTTATACAATGAAACTAAAACTCTGAAGTCCCTAGGTGTGGTCATACTATGACATTGATGCGGAGAATTGAGCGGCTTACAAGGATAAAAATGAGACCGGTGCCATGTTGTCTGTAGATTATTTATGTGAACACCCATGGGCGTGGAACACAAATGGACACTGTTCTGCAATGTACCACATTTTTTAGCCCTGTTACTACAAGAACATAGGAGTTGGAGGGTAAAGAGTATAGCCCTACTGAGAGACCATATGGTCTCTCATCAAATTATGGTGGAAGAACGCCGTGAGACCATGTGGTCTCTCAAGGCACTCAACGTGTTAATTACGACAAATTTCCGAGTGGATCAATTTTCTTTTTCTCATTAAAATATGAAATAATTGAGCTATGAGTTTGTTTTTTTTGGACTGAAATGAAGCTAAATCTTCATAGTTTATAATCTATTTGACCGATTTGCCTCAATCGACCGATAAACTGAAAAGTTTGAACTTTTCGCGTTAAAAGGATGGAATTTTAGAGCTTTTGGCTCTTTCGTTGCTACGCATTAATTTCATTGTTACCCAGCCTTGCAATACACATTGAAGGCTAATATACTTATGTTTCAGTACAAATAAAATTCCAAACAACTAAAATATATCGTAGAAATAATAAGTGTCGATAAAATGGAGCCTTTACAAAAAATAACGTCTCACTTGTCACCGATGGAGGTTTCAGTTTTGAAAGGAAGCGGCCACCCTTGGAAATATTTTAGTCGGGGTGAATATTTTGCGGTGAATCAGTGCTAGTCAGCAGCAGAGAGAGTCCTGACGTCATGATTGCAAAAGACATGTACTCAATTTTGAGGAAACCGGTAACTAGCCACAGTAATAACCTTTACGGAGTCACCCGCAGGGTGTGGGTGATTCCATAAAGATTACTGCAGTGGCTAGTCCCGGTTTCCTCAAAATTGGTCAAGAGTGAACACCTTGTGTTCCATGTATGGCTTTATCCTCGCGGATAGTGGCGCTAAGCGCATGCTTTGGACTACTAATGACATCAAATATCTAGCAGTCCTGACCACCATGCTCCTATAAAGCCACCAAATAATCCACAGGGGAGAAGGATGCCTTAGTAGCTTAACTGGTTAAAGCACTCGGCGTAAAATCGAGGGATCCGGGTTCGAATCCCGGTCATGGCGAATGATTTTTCCTCTGTAGAATATCGCACAGACATGTACTCATTGGCTGATTTCAGCCGCTATCCAAAGCTCATGCATGTACTACAGTGCTTATTTGTCTCCAATGCATCATGTTACAGAATCACACAATTTTACTGCACAGGTGTCGCGCGGCAATACATATCTGGCTACATCTCAGTCAATATCAAGTTTATTGCGCTAAAACTTGTGCACATACTTCATCCGAGTGCAATTCAGCTATTCGTGTTGTTCGCTAGTATTTATTAAAAATATGAACTTCAAAATCTTCCTGGGCCTGTAGGCTAATACCAAAAGAGAATTTATTTTAATCTAGGGGGGGGCCAAAAGAAGCTAGGGGGCAGCAGCTGGAGGCTGATTCCTAACTGAAGTGACCATAGGCCACCTTCCTTCAACTCCTTTACAATTTAAGGTTAATAGATTCACTGCGTTCAATGTCTTTCAAATATGGAGAACAATTTTAACTTAACATTGTTCTCCTTACTGTTTACTTTACCTTAGAAAGTAAGGACACCATTTGGGAGGTTCTAAGAAAAGCTTTTCTAAGAATATTTCCAAGCCTTTCTTGCACAAATAAACATTTTAAGGAGATGTCTCATTTGGTCTGTCATTGACACTGCCTCAGTACGAAAGGATCTTCTGCAGTAATTAGATTGTGAATTTCAAGAGGAATCAGATGATCTCATAATGAGATTCGGTGATTATATGCCGGGTAGTTACCTGCAAACTCATTTTCCAAACTGATCAGTTCCGATGGTATCATCAAGGCAGTATTAGGTTAGTTATTTCTCCCTCATTGAGTGAAATCGCTTTTTTTGTACTCTTTTTATTTAGTATTTTATGTCATTTTGTGATGACGAAGTATATTAGCAAAATAAGCAGCCAGTTCACTATTGATAAATGCTTATTAAACTTTGATACATTGTTATAAAACTTGCACCTTCTCTCTTGTATTCCACACTTAAAATAAAAGTTCCCCTTGACAGGAAGTGAATATAATACATGATCAATCTGTCCAGCTGTCTTCGCATCAAATAGAGGCATTATTCCATTCACTCATTCGTAGAGATACGTGTAAATAGCACTTGTATTTTTATTTTATAGCACTTTCAATTTCAGTTTATAGCATTTTGTAGCATCTATTTTTTGCACCGGAATATTTGCCTTGAGGCACATTGACAGAGTGTCATGTATGAAATCGTGTTTCTCTGTTTTTGTCTTCTTGGCATTTTCATTCGCCTCAAATAAATTGGTTTTCCTCTTGTTGCTTGCCTGCAGATCTTGAGCAACAGACACTTTCTTAGCCAAATGTGAACTAATCAACTTAAGGCTGGATGGCGACATTTGGTGGAACTTGGTGACAGGAAACATAATAAAAGATACACTGTTGTATGTTCCACAAAAGTTTACTTGACCGACCCAGGTTTCGACATGTACACTATGTCATTTTCAAATTGTACTTGAAAATGACATAGTGTACATGTCGAAACCTGGGTCGGTCAAGTAAACTTTTGTGGAACATACAACAGTGTATCTTTTATTACGTTAAATGTGAACTAGTTAAAATATGCTTGTCTAAGGTATCTTTTTTATTCCAGTCCAATCTGAGCTTACATATCCCACACATGAGAATATTGGATTCACTTACACAAACATTTTCGTTTTCGTAGGCTTCCGCACGTTGCTTAATTGTTATTTTAACTCGCGGCATTTTTCCGGTAACACGTGTCGAGATCAGCTGAGTATAAATGACCGCCAGTAAAATCAAAACAAGTAGGCAATTACACCGAGATAAAACTCTGTACGCTTGTAACGGCGGTACTCACGCAGAAGTCTCCCGCGAGACTCACACTCGCGGCGAGCACCGAACGAACTCTCTGTGTCCCGGTTCACGCAGTGCCGACTGGCCTCCTCCCGCGCGCTACCGCCCCAAACCACGGGAGCCGTGCCGCATCTACATTGTCACCTTTACGTCACTATCAAACTCGGCCACTCCCGCGCTCCGCCAACGTGTTGCCGCTCCCACCCAATATCGTTCTCCGCCAACGCGTCACCGCCACAAACGCTATTCTTAAATCGTAGGACAGCACATAAAATCCTAATACAGATAACACGTTACGGCTTTTGGAGCATTTCCTTATACCATTAGAAAGCTCCGCCTTGTGTAAATGCTAACAACGCACGTCGGGCGGTCGGGTGGTGCGTACTGATCGACGATTTTGAGTCAGACGTGGGTGCCGACGACATTTTTGTCGGTGGCGGCGACTGACCCTCTTCCGACCCGGCGGCGGCACATGCGGCGTGGATCTAATAAAATGTAACTACATACTTTCCAGGAGCGGATTTTTTCATGACGACGCAATCTCTGCGTGATGACGACATGAAGGAACCCAATTCAACGTCAAATGCAAATGGCAGAAAGGCAAAACACAAAATGACAAAATGTCACTATCGTTTGTAGATATAGATCGCTAACGATCTTTAGTAGCGTTGTAATAACCGTAGTCAAGGTCATAGTTTGAAAAAAAAAACACCATTCCCAGGAAGAAATGGAAAGAGAGGGAAGCGTTTCTGTCCTCCGGCAGCTATCGCCTAGGTTGGTGAACTCGCCGATTTCGCGTCTTTTATGAGTTCGGCGGCGTGCAAAAATGGGCCGGTAGCGGCGGTGTAGCTTGACGGCGCCGACGTCTAGTCTGAGTCCCAGCCAGCGAGCAACTGGCCAGACGCTCACGTGCTATAAGCGGTGAGCGTCGGCGGAGCATTTCAACTGCGCTCGGCAATAAATTTACGAATTTTGCCGTCGAAAAGGCAAATTTGCTGTAAAATATCAAAAAAGTCCAGTCATCGCGCCTATGTCGCATTTATTCACGTGCATCGCGGAAATATCGCAATTTGCGATTTTCACGTATCTCTACTCATTCGTTTTGTGATGGCAAATGATTATTACAGGCAACACGAGGCTCGATTCAACTTATCGTGATGGATGGTTAAATATCATTTCCAGGGTATCTGGAAATTGCCGACAGGCACTCCTGCCATCCAGTTATCCTCTCAATGACACAGCCGGAAACGATAAAGTTGTCAAATTTAGGGTTGATCCCTCAGTTGGGTCTGAACAATTGATGCATCTAAACCGGTTCTGGTAAAGGTGAGCTTTCGTCTCGCACTTTCAAATATTTTTTTTTGAAAAACGTAGGAAACTGACGAAATTGAATGTAATACCTGGGAGTAGAGGAAGAATGCGGATTTGTAAAAATGTAATAATCATACCGGTGTGACTAGTAGTTTTTAAGATATAGACGTTTGAAAATGACCAATTTTTCGATTTTTTCGTCCGTTTTCGACGCCATATTTGGAGGTTTTCACGAACAACCGTTAGAGGGATAACACTAATTTCACCTCTACAAAATGCCTTTACCCCACCCCCCCAACAAGCTTACGGGCCTATGGAGAGAAACAGGGGTGCTAGGACGGTACGCGGGCCCGTTTTGGCCATTTTCAAAAGTGAAAAACGCATTTCTTGTGGAAATGGTAAAGTGGAAATGGGCATTTATGGGAGTCGAGGACGTTTCAAAATGATGATTTTCAAGGCATTTTCGTGATTTGGAAATGGGCAAATCTGGGAGTCGTGGACGTTTCAAAATTATGATTTTCACTCCGTTTCCGTGAGTTGGAAAAGCGGAAAACGATTTCCCCTTCCGTAACTTGCCCTGAACCCACCCCACAAAGAGGTTTGTGGGCCAATGGAGTTAAACACGAATTGGTTATAATCAAAAGTGAAAAACTCATTTTCGTGAGTTTGAATAGCGGAAAACGCATTTTTAGCGCGATCGATAACGAGGAAATGGGCATTTCTGGGAATGGTTGAAGTTTCAAAATGTTATTGTGTATTATTTTAAGAATAGAATCCCTCACGCTCATTAGTGATTATTGGTGGGAATTGGTGGAAGGCTAAAATGTTATTTCGCGTATTATTTTAAGAATAGAATCCCTCACGCGCATTGGTGATTATTGGTGGGAATTGGTAGAAGGCTAAAATGATATTTCGCGTATTATTTTAAGAATAGAATCCCTCAGGTCACAACGTTAATATAAGTGGGCTTTTGTTAGAGGCTAATGAAATAGTATTGTTGACGGAGTTCTCTCGGGTAGTGTGGAAGGGGTAAATTAACTGTCAACAGTTGGAAGTTAATTGTTGAGAGTAGTTGGCATTAATCATGTTCTGACTTGCGTGTGTGGTGTATGGTCGCCATGATTTGCCAATCGTGTACGCTCAATTAGGAAGTGTAAATCCTCCATTTAAAGTGATACGTGAAATGTTATTAGTACAGTGGAATGAATGTGAGTGAAAAGGAAGTGTAAATCCATCATTTGAAGTGAAATGTGCAATGTTTACTGCGGTGGAATGAATGGAATTGCATTGTAGTAAATGGCTGTTGCGGGGCGAGTTTGAGTGGAAGGAGGGAAGAAACTGTGTAGAAAAGGTGTTTATATGCTAGAGAACCAACTGCTCGATCGCTGCGCTACGTACAGTGGAAAAGAGGAAACGGCATTTTTTCACAATATGGCGGAGAGGAAAAAACGCACTTCTCAGGTTTGAAAGTTTCTCATTTCTAAAGTAGTCGATGCATTGTTGTGTTGAAAGTGTTAAACAAATTTGCAAAGCTTGCATAATAAGTGAGGTGAAATTGGTTTTGATATCTCTGTTTAAAGTGGGTGAAAATCGCGAAAACAAGTGCGAGACGAAAGCTCACCTTTACCCCGGTTCTTTCCAGAAGACCCCTCAAGAAAAAAAGTTCTTCGTTCTTGCAACGAAATTCATCTGAGCAGGACTCATTCAGCGAGAAAAAGAAGGGAGTAACCTGAGTGGCTTCCACTGGTGGGGGAGGGGGTGGGCCTCTTTCACGGACCGGGTTGATATGGCCTATACTTGAACAAAACGAGGGGAGCTGTTATTTCGGTTGATTCAAATTGTAACCTTACCCTGGTGGTAGCAGTGAGGTAGGTTTCTCACTTCCTCATGATTTTTCCACAACCTGAAATTATGTTGCTTAGCACCCGAGAGAGCTTTGAAACCCATCGTCACATCAATAGGGCAAGTAACATAGTACATTGGCGCATGCGAAGAGAGAATCAGAACACCGATCTCTTTTTACTTCCTTTTATAGTATGCATCATTCACTAAAGCGTGAATTTTAATATTTCTGATCCAGATCCAATTTTTTTATTTAATTAGGATTCAATTTCAGTATCCGGTGAAACGTAACTTCCATGGATCTTTGGATCTGATGGGTCCAATCTGAACATCCCCACAGATTACCCTCATTCAGGGGGATTCAAATTCCCTCAACTTTGCAAACCCAAAGCTAACCACGGGATGTCATTTTGTATTGCATTAGTAAAACTACTCAAGCTCATTGTCTTCCTTGGCCTTTGTCTTATAACTACTTTTCTCCACACCTGTGAGAAGGGTGGATCATTTTTATTTTGTCTCTCCCTATATGTTGAGAAGGTGCATGCAATTTTAAAGTTGAGGTTATTTTCCCTCCTCTATTGGGTTAGTCACTTTAAATATTTTGATGTCTTGCCAAACATGTATTTCATTTTTGAAAGTGTTTTTCCAATGGAGGTAATGCCTGAATTAACGGAAGGATCCTCTTCTCTGATTACTGAATAAATGCAAGTACAATAGAAAGACATGAAGAAGAGAGAACGTACATGAGTCTTTATCTTGGACAATATGCTGCCTCAATGAACTGGTTATTGAGAATCAGCATGCATGGGAAACAGCTTGAATGGCCAAATTAATATTTTTACCAGGCCTATTAACCATTTTTATTGCTTGTTCATTGGATTAAAAAATTATTAAATAAACCATCATACCTCTAATTCACTCCTCAGACACACTAATTCACACTCCTTTTGAATTAAAAGTGCTTTGAGTTCATCAAGGAGTAACTCATTTTTCCTGTTTAATGCAGCCAAAGGGTCATACCCTTGATTTCCCCAGTTCTCATTTGTCCTTCTTCCCTCGGTTTCTGCTTCCATTGTTTTCTATTATGTATCATTGAAATTGATTATGGTCTTTCCTCGATATATACTTTGACTAGGAAGGTGAATTGTGTCAGCCCACATCTCCTTCCTGAATGAAAATGAGACATTTTATTTCATCAACTTGTTTCATCATCTAGACATAGGACTGCCAATATTTTGAATCCTCATTTTTACCTACAGTGTGAATTATTAAGTTGCATGCAAATTTTATGACTTTCTTAAGGTAATCCATGAGGCATGGTATTCATTTGGTGAATACCATGCCGCATGGTACATGATGTTGCTTACATATTATTTATTTATGCATCTGGTATTGTGTTAATGTTTTGGAGTAGTATGAGTTATAGTCAGGTTCTCTAACTAGAAATTCTTACGCAAACCAGGGTATAATCCTCCTGGCCCAAAAATACACAATGCTAGTGATTTAAAATTAAGGTCATGAAGAAGAAGTTTTAATGGATGCCTAAACAAAATTCTGTGTGTAATTCATGTTCACATGTCTGCCGTCGTGTTTATTTTATATCTTATTTGTATTTAAACAGTGCATGCATCATGTGTGCTTTAAAGAACCTTCATTGCTGTACAAGTTTTCCAAGATACATATTTTTAAAATCAATGGCTAAATTCACGTGATTAGCTAGTAGCAAAGGTTAATTTGAGCTAAGTATGAACATAGACTTTTTCCTCTAATAGTGTTACTTTTCATGGATGGTATTTTTTATGGATACCATCTTAGTGCCATTGTATTAATTAGTAATTGAGATATTTTGATATGATCTTACATTATCGTGCACAGTCATTGGAGAATTAAGTAAAAAGTAATAATAAGAAGTTAGTGGTAGAAACTGTATGAACTCTAAAATGAAAAAAAAATTTTTTGTGGTAGGCATCAAAACCTGGGTGACAATTTCCTTCAAAACTAATGTAACTTGGCGTATATGTAAGATATTGGGATGATATTAATACCAAGAAAACTTTCCATCTCAGTCATCTGCCGTAAAAAAAAACTTTGTGAGGGATTTTTTACATACTTGCCTAGTTTGCTGTTTTGTTTTGTAGTTTTATGAGTCCAGTGAATATGAGTTTATTCCTTTTTGTTGTGATGCCTTTTATTTGTAGGTTTATTGAAACTTGCATTGAACCATGCACAATATTTGGCAAAAATGTTTCTTACTTCTCTCTGATTTAGGTTGTTTAGGTCACATCGGTCACATGTAACTGGTTGTCAAGTTGTTTATTTTGAAAATGTGTAATTTCAGAATTGGTCAGAATGAAAAGTGCCAACTTCACAATTTGATATTTTCTTATGTAATTCATTGTTGCATAACATTTAATTAGCTGAGAATATATGTCCAATTAGATAAAAATTAAATTTTTAATTAACTGACAAGCTAGGAATTTAGCTATGTATTGTAGGTTTCCATGAAAACTGAATTATAAATAAGTATAGCTTTTTGACAATACCATAGTTATCCTTTTGGTAATTATTATTACTTGTCACTAATTATATCTTTGTAATTATATTGAGTTACCAGATAATCTATAGACATTTTTTCATAAAAATATTAATGAATTAGTTAAAGTCTACTATGTAGCTTGAAAAGGTTAGGGCCTCTACTATGACCTACTTGTTGTTTCTATTCGGGTATGCAGTCTGCCAAAATATTTCAAATTCAATGTGAAACCATGTAAAGGAATCACATATCACCTTAAGGGCCAATTGCACAGTCTCTGTTTATGGCCTTACCTATAAGTATAACTATATAGTTTCATATTCCATATATTTTTCCTATATTCCATAAGAATCTAAAATGTATAACGATGGCTCTAGCTGTAGCCAGTGTGCAACAATGACACTTGGTCCAGAATGTTCTATCTCCTTCCATAGCTCTTCATATCTCCTACCTTTCCTCATGTCTTCCAAAATCCTTATTCTTCTCTTGCCCCTTATCCAGCATTCTCCTTTCCATTACACTTCAGAGTCCATTTTCTATACATATTCGAGTATACTTCGAGAAATTTCCTCCTATTTTCGGCAAATGAAAACCTACCTTTTGTATATGTAGAAAAACAAAATAAAGATGAGGTGAAATAGGAGGCTCCATCAGTATATAGTTTACAAGGAATTCCGAAACGACTAAATATAGATTTTAATTTCTTCACTATACCCTCGCTGTTGACATCAGGTAAACCAGCTACTTCTATAAAATTGGATAAGTAGTCTACTATTGGTTGTGTCACTACAGTTCCCCATACAACACTACCTTCAACTTATAATCAAGACACTAAATATAGTGAATTTTTCAGGGTCAATTTTTATGTGCATCAGCTGCATAAAATCATAACTTTTTACCCTTACCATATCTTACCCTTATTCATTTTTCTTCTTCTCTGTCTAGCTTTCCTTAAATCTCTAAATATCTCCCATCTGAATTCATCATCTTTCCACAGAAGCCAACTATCTGAGCCAGTTTTTTGTCTGAGTCCTTATTACTTTCAGCTAATATTTTCTCAATGTCTTTTTCTCGAATACCCTTGTGTGAAAAATTAAAATTTTCATTTTGTCCTTCTAAACCTTTTCTCTCAGAAAATACTCCTTTGGTATGTGATATGTTCCCCCTCCTCCAGAGTATGCCCTCTCTCTGTAATAATTTTTCCTGTTTCCACTGCTGGAGAATATCATTATTGTTTGCTTCTTATGATTGATCTTCATCCCATACCGTTCACTCTATAGGCAACTCTGACATCTGAATGATTAGCTCAGTCTCTTATCTGTCTGGTTAACTTACACTTGGTCATCGGTGAATCTGACTGACCATATCACCAACCTACATTCATTCCCACATTCATCTTAACCCATGCTTCACTCCTTATTTCCTCAGCTGACACAAAAAAGTATTCCCAAGCCGATTGCCTCCCATTCTTGATATGCCTTCTGCTACCTTGGTGTGTGCCATATTATTCAAGATGAGAAATTTAATGAGTCTAAATTTTGTTGTCTCATGATGTTGTGGAGTTAAAATAACACACATATTCATTTCATACATTACCATGGTTCGGGACAACTTAATGCACAACCTAGGATTCAATGTGCTGCGTAATCCTAGGAGCATAGTGCATACAAGGGCTATGTTGTACACATAGCTTGGAGAGAGGTTGGATGGGGTGGGTGAGGTTGTGGAGTGTTGGAAAGGAGGAGGGGTTTCGGAAAAGTTGGCCTCGCAAGAGTGAAATATAAGCTTGAGTGATAAATTTGGCCCATAGATGGTTTCCTGGGACACATCACCAGAATTTTAATGTGACTCTAATGAGCTCATTGATCATTTTTGTAAAATTCTGATTGACTTTTAAAAGTGATGGCACATATTTTTCTATATGTTGCCTAGCTCTTAAGTAATAAGAGGTGAAACATTGAAATACACACTCCCTAAAATGCTTATTCAAGTTATCTACATCACAACCAATGCCACATGCCTTTCCTCTAATTGCCACAACTTCTTGTTGTTGACTGTCAGCAACTGAAGTTGTTGCTATTCCATGACCATGAGTCATTCTCTTGAGTCATGCACAGCAAATTAGGTACTGTGGAAATAATTAAAAATAGCATGAAGTATGCTTGGTGCCTCTCTCAAGTTATGAATATAATTTTGGAAAGTTATTTTTTTTAAATAATGTTCCAAACACTGAGGACTGTCTTAATTACCTTACCACTCTTGTGAGTGATTCGTTTACTCAACGAACCATTCTCCTTGAGTGAGATAGGTGACCGGATCTCTGATGACTTAGGTGACTCGATTAAGTAGGCGGTAACTTTGAGTACATTTATTTTGGATTGTATGGATGAGTGAAGAAAGAAACATATTGTATCCGAATTCATTTTCAGGGTCCATCAAGCAACTTAGTGAATGAAATAGGGGTTAGAGTCAATGCGGTCCCATTATTCCTCATCAGCATTTTCAAAATTAGGGAATATCTGGGTGTGAACAAAATTAATTATTCATTCATCTAAGCTGTATAGTTTAGTGGGCTGTCTTTGGTGTCCTCCTAGGAATCCTCAACAATGTGGCTCACAGAGTTTTATCCAGTAAAAAAGTCAATTATTCATGGCAGGGGGGGTGGGGGGGGTGAGAAACCAAGGAGGAGAGGAAGAAGGGTAAAAGTACACCGTGTTTCCACACAGGAGTAGAGCGATGGGAAAATTACCATAGTTTTCATCTGAGGTAAATTACCACGGTACATACTACGGTAATTTTCAAAAATGACCGTAATTTTCCAGTATTTTTCAGTTTTAAGCATTAAACAGAAAATGTATGGTTAAATAAGAATGCCAATAGCAAAAGGAAGGGGATACGATGTTTAAACCATACCTAATGCAACGTTAATCTATTATAAATTTTGAAAATTGTAAAAAGAACTACGGCAGCAACACGCAATCTGGCTTTCTTTTGTCAAAGTACGAGAAATTTTAAAGAAGAATATTCTACTAATGCATTACTCTATAATGTTATAATTTAAGTAAAATATGCCAAAAATGAGTTGAACATTCCTCAATTTATTGTTAAACACGTCGGAAATGTGGACTTGGCTTAAAAGAACATGTTGGGAATTTATCTGTATGAAAAATTATCTCAAGCATGGGTGAATTATCTAGAAAATTGCGGTAATTTTCAAGGGGCGCGGTAAATTACGAAAAATACCACGGTAATTTACGAAAATTACCGAAGTAATTTTCGGAGTGGCCCATCTCTATCCAGGATCATCTGTCACTGTTGGGAGAGGTGAATTGAGATGAGAGTTGAGGGAGGCGAATTTTATTGTAGAGATAAGTGCTGGGGCAAGGAAAGTTGAGGGGAAGTTGGAGTTAAACTGTAAGAAGGTAGTTATCAGTCAGTGAGGGATCCTCACCCATTGGACAGGCATCCCATAGGCTCAGGGCAAAAATATATAGACTTTATAGACCCAAGTCCGCGAAAATATAGACCAAAGCAGACTCATAATATGCATGAAAGTCAAGGCAAATCTGCATTATAGTGGAAAATTATGCATTTTATTCTTAAAAGCTTTGTCTGGTAGAGGTTATAGTACCACCGAAAATTGAGAGAAACGAGGTACATAGTTGCAAATATAAACAATTTTCTTCATAAAGTATATATGAAATTGAATATACGTACGTACCGCGGCTTGTCCGCCAATGTAAACAAACGACAATTATGTTGAGGCAGGTGAGCCGGCTGGTGGAAGGGTGAGGTGGCAAGGAAGGGGGAAGATGCAGCCAGGCAAGAACGCTGCTGGGCAGAGATGAGTGGCGAGCACCACAGCCAATACCGTCTTTACCATAAGGGCACACGTGGGGCCCAGGGCCCACGACCTCATGGGGGCCCCGAAATTACGATATATTTGCTTAGACAAAGACAAGGAGCTCATTTTTTTCGGTAATTTAGTAGATACCTACTAAAATTATCGTCAGATTTTCAATTTTTTCCAGAGAGTGAACAGTGAACATTTTAACAATAATAAATAAGTATTATTTGCTATTTGGTGAAACTGATTAACTGTGCCATAAGCATAATAAATATAAAATCAAACAAAAAATATTTTTTATTGTCATTCCCTTTTTTTACTTTCCAACGGGGACCCAAAGTTTTGTGTCACCAGGGGCCCCGCCATGTCCTACGATGGCCCTGACCACAGCCACACCACAGGAGTGTGGAGCCAGACAAAGCAGCAGTGCCTGGCCACGGTGGACATATTCAAACTTTGCAGTGCAGTGTGGGCTGCTTCAGTGTAAATTGTAGCTTACCTTTGGCCAAAATATAGACCGATTTGGACCAAAATTCAGAATATCGACCAATATAGACCATAAGCAAAAATATCGACTTTCTATATTCTCTAAACATATACCATATGGGATGCCTGCCCATTCGATTATTTCCAAATAAAAGGTGGGAAGGTATCATTATATTTTTCATGTACTTGTAAATACAAAACGAAATCTTTCTCAGTATGTTAAGAACTGTGATATTCACCATTATTCTACGAGACAGATTGATCAGCCGCACGTCTTATATGTACGAACTCGGAATGCAGGTGCTGGTCCAAATTGTATGGGCCTTCAACTCTACAATAAACTGCCAGCTGAGCTTAAGGCTCAACAAAGTGTAGCTGCATTTAAGACTAATCTACTAAGGTATCTGAAATCAAAAATGTTTTATTCCATTGATGAATTTTTTAACAATGTTTGACATGTGTCCTGTATCCACTGTATGTATTTAATTTCTTTAACCTGACGTGTCCTATATCAGTGTAACCTTTGTAACGACTTGATCTCTGGACAAATAAAACATTATTATTATTATTATTATTATTATCTTGAAAGATTGAGTATCACTAAATTTAATAGGAAAGTGTAATGCAAAACAAAAAAACCATGCAAATATGGCATTTATGAATCTTAAAAATAAAAGGAAATTGAAAAGGTTAACAATAATCCTGGGAAAATAATGTACAAAAATTGGATACAATTAACTTAAAGGCTAACAACTAATTGAATAAATGAAGTATAACCAAATCAACAGAAAAATAGCATATTCACTCGGGAGGTGGGCTTCCTCCATGAATGAGAAATTTGATATCAGGAAAATTCACACCATCAGGAAGCATTTAATCACAAAGTAGAAGTAAAATTTCTATTTCTACTTATTAGGCAGTTTTTTTTGCTTTGTGTCAAGGATAGGTGGTCAATTTTTTCTTCTATTCTTGTCTATGTATGTTGGTAGTATTGGTTTGAAGTCTGTTGTCATAAAAATTTTCTGAGACCAATCTTATGTCCAGCTGCAAACTGCTCCGGTTTCACCAAACCACGAATTGAGAAACAATGATATCAAAAAATGGCAGTAAAAACATATTTATGATGATTCTATAAGTGGTGGACTTTGCACTTTTAGGATCTTATACAATATTAATACCTATGTATAAAATGTTTAACATTAGAGCCAACAATAGTTCATGAAAGGATGTAGTCAGAAATTGCAGATAAACATTAACAAGATTCACAAAACTTCCCATTCTTATAAAGGTTATGCTCACGGAGCTGAATAATTATATGGCATTCACTTTGTGCACATCAGCATGAAATTAGCAAGAAAACTGGCCAAAGCATGTGAAACTCATGCATTTCATTGTTGCACTTTGATGCATTTAAAAAATGCAAATTATTCTCAAAAATAGGGCTAATGAAAGTTCTGAGAAACTGAATTTTTAAATCAAATGTTATCTTCCAGTAATACATCTTCCTCATGGTTCAATGGTGCTGAGCACAGGAAGAATTCCAGAAGATTTAATATAGGTCCTCTGGACCAGGGATTGCTATAACGACCTCTTTTATCTCGGAGATATGGGTAGCGCTTGTAATTAAACATTTCATTTGTTGTCAGATTCATGGCAGCATGCAAGACCTGTCAATAAAAATAGAAGTCATCAGTGAAGGTTGTTATTACTGGCATCAAACTTATTACTAATTCAATCAAACTTGTTCTCAGAGGAAGCATAAGTAAAAATAAGAGAGTTCAGCATATGAAGATGCAAAATTGACAATGAAAATATCATTCACCTGGACTGGGATTCGAATACAGATCCCTTAATTTGCACCATTTGGTGCAAGCACTTGAGTGCTTTGACCAAGTAAGTTACCCAGACATCCAATTCAACTATGAATTCCGTAGAGGCTTTGAAGAAACTAGATGTTCTCAGGAGTGCCAAGCACATTATGGGTGCATTCAGTGGCACTTTCATTCCATGAGCGGTTGGTCATGACGTTGTGTCTGCTCACCTGACTTGGTGATGGGTGCGCTGAATGGCAACTGATCAGTGAGCATAGTGGTGCACAGTTGGATGCATAGTAGATGAATTTGAGGGCGTCAAAAAGTAATTTGAGAGCGGTTTATCGTGCATACTCTAGGCTGCTAGCGATCCAAGAAACATCATTTTTCAGCAGTGGAATATTTTCTCCTTTAGTAAATGCCTTCAAGCTTACAGATATGCTCTAATATGCATATTATATTCCTAAAATATCATCAGATAAATTGTGCAATACAAAGTGGATATTAAATCAAATTTTAACATGCGCGAGTCAATTCCTTTCCTCTAATTGGCAGATAAGCCAGGGATATCTTATTATAGCACCAAAAGAGTGTATTTCCTCTCAAATCATGTAGGGGTACTAATTCATGACATCAGGAAATTTCTTCCAGGAATCAAACCATGTAAGAGGCAAGTTAAGTTTCACATTGTTATAGTAATTAACCCTACTTCATTTGCCAATATTAATCAATTTGGTAATTCAAAGAGATTTCATCGTAATTCTGGAAATACATTTTATTAAGCTTAATCAGGATTGTTGATTGTAGTAATTCCAATGCATTTACTTCAAATATAAATGCAGTTTGTATACTAAACACTAAGCATTGCCAGAAAGGGAAAATATATATTTCTATTAGTTGCAATACAAGCATCTACGTCACTCTATATTCCCTAATTGAATGTGTGCATACACTTTCATGATCTTCGTCACAAGATATCGCATCTCACACTCGTACAACGCTTTCAACCTAGGGATAGTAAATTATTTTACGGTTTATTTTCCTCTCCATGTGGCTTTGGTACCTCTCTAAGGTCTATGCGTAATTCATGATGTATGTCTGCTGTTTCTCTTGCTCAGGAAAGTGATCGAATGTTTTCTCTGCTCATTGACATGGCGAGTGTTCATGACAGTGACGTCTTCAGTGGATCCATTGCTCTGCACTCGCACTCATGACGCATCATGGGGCTCAGTTGCTCAGCAAGCGATCAGTGCCATTTGTATAGATGCAACTAAACAGTATCCATTAGCACAGTTTGCATAAATGCAACTAAACAGTATGATCAGTGCCGCTGAATGCACCCAATGACACAAAGTGCTCTCATTTGTGTGCTTGGCACGTCAGTGTCAAAGGTTTAAGTCAATTTCAAAGACATTGGTCATCTTATACTATGTATTTCAAAAAGATAACCTCAATGGAATCATGTGCTGAGGAGGTATAACCAAATGTGTGTGAGCACCTGGCTCTCTATTTGCCTCTTTGAACTTCACAGAGGAAGAAGGACCTTAGCAGGACAGTTGGTTAAACCACTCTCTGTGTTTGAATCACAGTCTTGGCAAATGATTGTTTTCGCTATGAATTTCAAATTTTATTCCATTTCCTTAGATTTTCCTGTTCTCCCTTGGGAATTTCACCATTTGCGTGTTTTTTCCTGTGGACACGGGATGATTCTGCTAAAGTTACCATCGTAGCTGGCTATGGATTACATTAATCTTTTGAAATGGGATGGCAGTTTTCAATAATGTACCATATGAGGTTAATTCCCCAGGAATGGGTTTGTTCTAAAATGACAATATCCATGACTTTGTTGGAATGCAGAGGATAATTCGGCTATTGCTGTTTTGAGCATATTTATTCTTCTTGAGTTACGTACATGACAGGCAGCCAATAAGCCAGCAGAAAATTATGAATGTTTGGTATTGTCACCAATACATGATTTACAACGACTAATGTGCACATTTAGGACTCACTTTTTGGATTCTTGTCATCAGTCAATAATTAAGTTAAAAATGCTATTAAGAGTAATGACATTGTTATTCATTCACACCCTAGGAGACCATATGGCATAAGAAAATTTTGCAACAAATGAAAACTGTAATTGATACTTACTGATGTGCATGCCAGGATCCACCCAAGTCCGCAGAAAAATAAAGCCTCTATGAGACCCAGAATATAGAGAACCTGCCATCCTTCAATTGTTATACAATAGCAGGCGAAGTATATGGTAAAGGAGCAATTTATTGCTATACTCATCACAAATAACAGGAACCACATCCTAGAATGCAAAAATAGATTTATTACAATATTTGTTTCATTTTAATTCTAGCAAGAGCTATTTGACTGATGAAAAAATTTGGGCATTGGCTGAAGAAGGGTAAAAAAAACAGAAATGGATTTACATATTTAAAGTACCTACTTAGCAATCAGACCTCAGGTTTTATCTCCTTTTAAGTAGTCTCATTTTAAAGCCACAAGCTCATTTTTCCTTACTTAATATACACTGCACAATAGTCACCTTCTGAGACACTAAACACCTATCAAATAACATCCTGTTTAATCTCCTCAACATCTTCATAATGGTTTTCTGTAAACATAGTCTCAATTCTCTGTTGGATGTAGAAAAAGATGACAGGGAGCAAGATTGGGTTGGCGGTAGACATTCAAATTTGATCCACAAATGGAAACTATAGTAAAATGGGACATGTGCCTTACATTGCCATAGCAGAGTTGCCTTTCATCCCTCACATAAAATTAGCCTTTTGTGATGAAATTCAACTCCCAACAATAATTAACAAATTACAGTAGACCCCCCCACATTATGATCGTAATCCGTTCCATAATGTGAATTCCATTGTAAATTGAAACAGTCTGTACCGGACGAGGGATCGGTTTGACTACATCAACCCCAGTGCATTCAGTGGTACACAATGGAGTATAGGTACAAAATATGGTGGAATAAAATGATTAAAAATTTTATTTAATACGCAATATGCACCTTGCCCCCGTACTCACCGCCTAACTGTGAGCCAATATCAGCGACTTAATATTTAACCCCATTTTCAAGCAATAGAAAGAGAACATGGAATAAAAATTATTCAACTCTCATTATACCTCTGCTTACTACTCGGCATTGGCAATTAGGCATCTTTATTTTGGTCTCACACCATCATTTCTACATCACAATTACCTCCACGATACCTGAAGAAATCCATGCATAGAAAGTGGCATTGCAAGCTTATTAAAATTATGTTGGCAAAATTAGGAATTGAGTTATGATGGAAATAGGCTATGCACGAGTGAGAAGTAGCTTATAGTAATACACAGATGACAGATGGATCAGTCTGTAACCTTTCCAGGAACAATAATTTTTGTACGCATCGCTGTCATTGCACGCCTGTCTTCTACTTCTGAAGATCTTCCTCCTCCGTATGCCAAACCAGCAGCATTGTTCTCCCAGTCAAGGTGATCCCTTGGAGATTGAATAGCCGAATTACAATAGAGATAGCAGTAGAGGGGAGAACCTTCACTCAAAGCCCTTTTCTCGGAACGGCTGACCTGACTCTTCTGGGCTAGGATAATTATTGGGGGTTGGTTGTTTACTTTAGGGATCCACAACCTTCGAACAATTTCCTTTGTTGAAAATATCACTTTGCAAAGAAAACACTCAAAGACTGATATTCACACAACAGTAGAGCGCATGAACGACCTAGATAGTAGTGCAAATTCTTTCAGTATCTCGGTGCGAAATCAGAAGAGGCGTGGATTTCAATGAAAATTTAGATAAGCCATTACAGTTTGTCCCAATCAATCACTGAGAAATGTTACAATATTATTCAGCTTGTTTCATTGATGTGATTTATTATCTCGCGCCAGCTTAATCCATTAAGGAATCACATCACTTTGTTGGTAGTTAATGCTAGAGATGGGCCACTTTTAAAATTACTGTGGTATTTTTCGTAAATTACTACACCCCTTGAAAATTACCGTAATTATCGGTAATTTTCTAGATAATTCACCTATGTTTGAGATAATTTTTCATACAGATAAACTTCCAACATGTTCTTTTAAGCCAAGTCCACATTTCCGACGTGTTTAACAATAAATTGAGGCATGTACAACTCCTTTTTGGAATATTTTACTTAAATTATAACATTATAGAGTAATGCATTAGTAGAATATTCTTCTTGAAAATTTCTCGTACTTTGACAAAAGAAAGCCAGATTGCGTGTTGCTGCCGTATCTCTTTTTACAATTTTCAAAATTTATAATAGATTAACATTGCATTAGGTATGGTTTAAACATCGTATCCTCTCCCTTTATCTTCTTATTTTCTGTTTAATGCTTAAAACAGAAAAATACTGGAAAATTAAGGTAATATTCTCATCTCTAGTTAATGCGCTCTAACAATAAGTTACTTTTCAGTGGAAGTTCTCATAGTTTTACAAGTTGGTAAACAAAATGACAAATCTATGGGGCTACGTAGTGGGGCTAATGAAAGCCTTAATCTGAATTATCATATCTATGGGTCATTCCATTTTAAAGTGGCAAATGGTTGGCGCCTCACCATCTCAGATTTCAATGAAATTCGGCACGTGGGTAGTGTCTGCCCCTGTGACCCATAGTCCATTGTCTAAATTCACAGAAAAAATGTCGCCCCTGTGTTATAGGCAAATGTACATCACTTAGATGCCTAAAAAACGTCGTTTTACGCCTTTTTTGTGTAAGCTCCAGAAAACTTATTTTACTTTACACAAATGTAAAAATAGTATCATTGGAAAGGTAAAAGACAGTGGTTGATACTATTGATCTTTAACGTTGACTTTGTCCAAGTTTAAATGCTTCTTCGACTGCTCTAAGTCAAAGTTCAAAAAGTTGTTTCTTTGTAACTTTGGGCAATAAATGAACCCAGAAGGACGTAAAGCAGCAGGCTGTTTTTTCTCTTATTAGTACTCACACGTGTGTAGTACATGATTAAAATATAAAACATGGATTTTAACCAACCTATCAATGCCAGGACAAGACTCCGGGAGGAATGGGAAGACTTACGAGATGAGGATACAGAGATGACATTTAAGCAGTGGGTTTCCACCGATCGGTATGAGTTGAATTCATGCGTTCTTTCACCCCAAGAATTCTTGGAAAATGTTAGATAAGTTAGAACAATTAAAAGCACATCATTTATTTCACTATCAAAAAGAAAGCAAAATACTTCAATTTAAAAAGGAAACCCTGAAAAGTAACGTGTGTATTGTCTTGGGGAATTTTTCAGCAAACTTCCCTTTTGTCCTGCAGGATGAGGTCCAATCCTATGATTGGTCTTAAGTATAGGCAACATTGCATCCTTTTCAAGCATACTTTATAGCGCATGGTGAATTAAGAAGCAGAAGCTTTTGCGTAGTAAGTGATTCAATGGAACACAATACAACATCTTTTTAATCATTTCGAAAACTGGACGTGAGTAACTTAAAACGTTTTAACCACACGTAGGAGAAATGATATATTTTTCCAATGGGTCAGTTGCACAATATAAAAATGAAAAAATTAACCTTTCCCACCATGAAGAAGATTTTTCCTTAAAAGAAGAATGGCATTTTTTGCTACATCTCATGGCAAAGGGCCATGTGATGTAATCGGTGGAGGCGGCAAAAGGATTGTAAGGAGGACAAGTTTCCCGTGGATTGTAACAAACCACATCACTACCCCTATTGATATGTTTGACTTTTGCGCCGAAAATAAAAAAATGTACATTTCTTTGTATTGCCCAGGTGCTGATATTGAAGAAACAAAGAATTTCCTCCAGTCCAGACATCCACAGGCTATCTTCTATAAGGTACCATTGACCCTATAAACGTTCTCTTCTTATTTTCGTACCATTCCTAACTTGATTACATCGTTCATGGAATACCTGCATTATTCAGGCCCATCGCTTGTGACTCTCGAACGCTGTATTTTACACAAATTTCAATACCTATATCTCTCCAACCCCTGAAAAACACACCTAAATTTTTTTTTTCTTGAAAGAACATCTTAAGAACTTGCTAGAACAGCACTCACCTGATTTTTAAAACCTGTGCCACATGGATTTTTTTAACTCCGAAAAACCATTTTTTGCCAAATTTCTCAGGTTCTCGGGATATTTCCTCCGTAAAGGTTGGTTAAAATCCATGTTTTATATTTTAATCATGTACTATACACGCGTGAGTATTAATAAGAGAAAAAACAGCCTGCTACTTTACTTTACGTCCTTCTGGGTTCATTTATTGCCCAAATTTACAAAAAAAACAACTTTTTGAACTTTGACTTAGAGCAGTTGAAGAAGCATTTAACCTTGGACAAAGTCGACGTTAAAGATCAATACACAGTGTCAAGTAAAATAAGTTTTCTGGAGCTTGTACAAAGAGGACGTAAAATGACGTTTTTTAGGCGTCCAAGTGATGTACATTTGCCTATAACTCAGGGGCGAAATTTTTTCTTTGTACGTGCCGAATTTCATTAAAATATGAGATGGTGAGGCGCCAATTATTTTATGAATTGGTCGATTTAAAATGGAATGACCCAGATGTAGTAACTGAACTCACAGGAAACACCTAATGAGGAAAATTTTATGAAAATATGTTCTGACGATTAGATCCAGATGTTAGCATCTATTTTACTAAAATAAAACTAATGTTGCCTTCATAGGGGCAACTTCAGGATTTGGCAACACCGCATGCGAGGAGCCACATTGAGGACAAGCCTTTAAAAAATTGTTAAAACAAATATATTCATTATTTAGTAATAGCATTATATTTTTTAAGGAATAAGTATCTACATTTCTTAATAAGTACCCCTCATGAGAATTTTGGCCAGGAAGATGAAGTGTGGGGAATTTCAAAAGGCAACATTGACTAGGTGAATAAGATTCTTTGAAAAAGAAATCCCCCGTTAAGTCGTCAGATTGATTACTTGTCAATTTTCCTTCAGAACCTCATCACTTTTTTTCCTTGATGCTCTTACCTTTATTTACTTGCACTATTTGTGAATAAAATGCATTGTTATTTTTTTTAATAAAAAATAATTGAATATTTACAGAGGTAGGCAAGGTCATTATGTAGCTGCAATTTTAATGTGAGGATCAGATTAAAATTACATTTTTTTGCAGTGCCGTTTTTTAAATCTCATGAATTTATCATTATTATTACAATTTATGTACCTTTATTTTTTAATAGAGTATTATTAATGCTTATCTGGTCACATTAAATAGAGAAACTAATAAGACTAATGAATTACCGCCTGATAGAAATAAGTTTAATATATATTTACCTGTTTCTCAGTCCCACACAGTTATAAATGAAAGGGCAATGATGATCAAAATACTGAACACAACGATTGCAAATGCGGCAGTGCTTTGCCCTTAATGGACGGAGACATCTGCATGTATGACATAGTCTTGAGAGAACCACATTGCGTTTCTTCCACTTGTCATAATAAGGAATCTGTAAACAGCAGGGATGATTTAGTAAATATTGGTGGTAGAGATGATGTTCATAAGTAGGCATTCATAGAGTGTGTTTTGAGCTTTTCCTTTGAAGTAGAGAAACAGAAATCACAACAAAATACTGTGAGATAAAAATGGACTACAACATTTTCCATTGCCATTGCTTATGTTCTACAGAACAGAGTAGTTCACCTTAAAAGGTATTATACAGCTGGTCATTCTCTTCAAAAATTGAATGCATTTGCTGCTTGGATAAGGAGACAATGTGTCTTCAAGAGTATAAATCATTTATTGGAATTTTCTTACAAGTTTCCATTCTTCTTCCTGGTATCTGCTGCATCGTTCTTTTTCTGACAACGTTTCTTTGACCTGAAGACGCCTCCAGGACGGGAAGAGAAACGTTTTCAGAAAAACAACGATGCAGCAGATACCAGGAAGAAGAATGGAATACTCATATAATCACCGCTGAAAACTCCGAGAGAATTTCTTATAAGTTTATTGTAAATTAGTATGTTGTAAGATTGAGTTTTTAAAAGATCTACTACATTGGGATACATAAAAGCACATCATATTTATATGCAAGTATTTCGTAGCACAATGTGGAAGGAAAAATAATTTATGGTGAGTAGTAACAGAAGCCATAACCTCCTTACCTGTTTAATAGCTCTATGGTATCCGTCTGTGTTGAGGGCAACATAACCAGGATCCCGACGGTTGGCAATGATCCAACTTAGCCACATGACAACATTCCAGTATATGAAACAATAGTGCGAGCCACGTAAAATATTCCAGGTGACAGGAGCACACTAGAAAAGAGAGAAGCCACTTTTAGCTCTTTTTTTAATTATTATTATATATTGCTCAAAATATCATAAGAATTTCTCTATAATACATCAATTATCAACTTTTAAAGCTATTTTACAGTTATTTGCTTTTTACAAAGTCAAATTAATAGAAAGCAGAGTCCTAAATTAAATTAATTTCCCAGTGCCCATTACAAGTCCTTACTCATGTAGAGTAAAATTGGATACAGATAGTCATTTCTAATGGCATAATGACCAATATTTGCCATTCAAAGCAACACTAATCCCGTAGCCATATGTCAAAGTTAATTATGGAGCTTTGCTGAATCACCAAACAGCTCAACTCTCATTAAATCAGAATTACCCAATCACCAAAGGATGTCAAAAGAAAAAAAGTACTCCAGTATTTTTTATGATGAATGGAAATTAATTTGATGGTCACATCTGCTTTGATAAATGAGAGAGAAGATTCTTAGGTGGAAAATTTTATGGAAAATATTCAGCTAATAAAAGTTTATTTCACTCAAAACAGCTTCTCACAGTGGATTACTCCATTTAGCGGCACAAAACAGCACTGTTACAAAACTCATGAATTATAAAATGTAATGTATCCATAAAGCCACTTGAGCAAAATGGAGAGGCACTGATTTTGACAAGCACTGAAGTTCTCGTCATACTTCAGGCTCTATAAACTTTGGTGTTTTTATGATATTACATATACCTTGGCAAGATTAAGTCTATTCCTTTAATCCAGTTTGTGATTAATTACTGGCCGATGTTGATCATACTTTAAATACCTTTGTAAGTGGGGTATTAGCCAGCAAGTTATTTTTCTGTTTGTGGTAACATATTAACGTTTATCAAAAGAGCACTACATCAAATCAGTCTCTCCATCACCAGCAGCTTATTCTCTAATGCATGGGTTAATCAATCAATCCTTATTTTTCAGACAGCTGTCAAAATATGAAGTTATGGTAAGCTGCCTCCTTCAGTTTATTTGATATGTATCATAATTGAGGTCATATACACCTGTCCACGACTCAATTTTGAGGAATATCCAGCCACTGAGTTTTGAACCCTTCATGCTGTAGATATTGGTCATGGGTTGCTAAGTGCTGCTCAATTCCAATAAGGATTTTATGGGAGACAGAGGGGCAAATTATCAGTATGGTCTCGTAAAATGGATCTAGTGATTGGTTATGTGCATGCATATATGTGAGAGAGAAAGTTTTATATATTAATTTTAAGTTATCAAAATTATTTGCCACCTACAATTAGCTGAAAGTCATTTATTTACATTCAAGAAGTTAATGATTACAATAAATTATTATACGAGTGTACCGGTATGTACTAAGAAAGGCTTCACATGTGGGCATATTCTCATACGTAAGCTTATGAGAACTATGTATGTATAGTGATTGGAAGTAATAAATAATTTAATAAGCATATAAAAAATACTTTTAAACCACGCTTACATTGAATCTCATTAGAGCGTTGATTCGTATCCTAAAGTGTCGGCTCACTATGACTGGGTATCGCTCGTCTCTATACAAACTGCGCAATGGTTCTTTGAAATTTAAATTAATAGCATTTTTTTCTCACTACAAATGCTCAAATGATAGTTGCAATGAATTGCAACAGCGCTGACTGCGAGTAGACAATGTGATGAAGGTTGCGTCGTGTTAGGATAAAGAAATATAAAATGTAAACCATTTAATTTTAGTAGATTAACTTCGTAATTAGTGAATTTAACGACTTATTCACGTATTATAATCGAGAGTAAGTAAGTGTGCCAAATTTCAGCTCGATTTTCCAATGAGAAGTGGGCTAGATTTCGACAGTGCAGATTGCGAGTAGACAATGCGGGTTGCGTCGTGTTAGGATAAAGAAATATAAAATGTAAACCATATAATTTTAGTAGATTAACTTGGTAATTAGTGAATTTAATGACTGGTTCATGTTCATCGAGATTAAGTGAGTGTGCCAAATGTCAGCTCGATTGAACACTGGGAAAGTGGGTTATATTTCGATTACAAGATTCCATCCAGACAAACAACAAACAGGGCAAGTTAAAATAAGCGTGGTAAAATGCAATCCATACAACATGGTACCCTATGTGGTGAAATGCTGAACACAATAAGGCCGAAATAAATAATCAGGTTAAACAGGTAAAGAAAGTCTGCCAGTGTTGAGGGCATGATTTCAGGCACTTTTCCTGTAGCTTATTTTAAGATATCTCATCTATTTTTTTGATAAATATTTCATTTTGAGATTTAGTCGTACAAGGGTACAGTTTAAATGGGAAAAATTGTTATAATGGGCAATATTCTAAAAATAAATAATTGACAGCTCAATTTTCATGCAAAGCAAGTATAGATAGGTGCATAATTTAGCTATAGATTTATCAAATTTTCCCATAAAGCTATGTTTGGAATATTCAAATAATGCATGAAGGATAGAGTAACTTAAGTGCTTAGTGAGTGTAATAAACTTCTGATTACCCGTAAAAGATACATGGGATAGCCCCAAAGTAACACTGAACACATGAACAAGAGAAGAGGTCCTTTGGAGTTTCCAGCACCTCCAAAAAGAAGCGCCCTGAAAAAGTCAACAATAATTTCCTAGAAATGTCCATGTCTAAAGGAATAATTACTATATCAATGCATTATTGGACATATCAAATATAAAGTTTATCAATGTTCCTAATATCTTCACACTATAGCTAGATATCAAGAATTGCAACACCCTCTCACAGCTGTATTTTCCCGAATAGACTTAAGTATCCTGAAAATTCAGTTTTTGGAGAAGGTTAATTTATGTAAAAGATATCCTGGGGAAAAACTCAGATATGTTTAATTCAGAATTGAAAACTTGGTCAAGTACTCTAGAAAATAAATTGTCCATCAAGTAATTACGCCACAAAAGTTATTGCAACCATAATGAGGAGAGGTGCTGCCGTGAACATGAGTTTGAATGTATAATTATTCAATAGTTTGAATTAAATAATTTAAAGTGAAAGATGATTTATTCAGGGAAAAAGTTTACGTAAACTATTGGTTTTATTTGGGAGAATATCGTAATTAATTCTTGATTGGCTTTCCCCTCCTGTTTCACTAAAAATAATTTTTATGTCATTTTGAGTTAAATATTTTATGGGTTTAAACACCTAAGTCCCTCTCCTTTGCCACTGAAAGAAAGAAAATAGGAATCATATTTGAATAGAATTAGCAGCACAAAGACACTTTAAATTAAGTATTCATCTCAGGAGGTGGATGTTTATTGACTTGTCAAATTACTACTTGCCAAAACTAGATTTAGTTTCACAGCTATTCATATGCATGCACCAAATCATGGTCATTGTTATGGTAAGCTTTGAAAAAGTAATATGTATTGCCAAATACATAGGTGCAAGAATATTTTTATCAAACTATAGAGAGCAGTTATGGACTGAAACTGATATTAAGTTTTTTGATAAAACCATGGGAACATGAAAACTAATGCAGCACTTAGGGAATGTAATGGAAGATAGAATTGTGAGTAATACATTAAAGGTAAATTGTATCCTAAATGGATTTACAACATGGATTTCTGTCTAAGTTTAAAATTTCTACATAATGCTGTAAATGTTTTAAATCCCTGTAAATATGTAACTCATGTGTTTTTCAATGTGCGATTTCTATTTAAAAAATCTCATGTCATTTTAGCAATTTTAGATACTATAACCTTCAGCTTCAGAAAGCCCAAAATTTGTCTGACATTAATTTCAAGGAGAGGTACAATATTTGAAAAAACTTATTATTCATAGATTACACTCACATTAAAAATTTCATTTACCATATTTGCACAAATTTAAGACGATGTTTTTTCCCTTCCAGACTTCCAAAGAAAAGTGGGTTCGTATTACAATCAAAAGCAAAATCCATGACTTTTTTCCCAGTGTGAATTTCCAAGAAAGGGGGGTCATCTCAGAATCGAGTTCGTCTTAGATTCATGCAAATACTATATTTATTTAAACATGAATATGATATGGTAAGGCAAAACTTTCCCTTGTAATGCACGATTCACTCACCAAATTTCAGATAATGGAGGGAACCACCTTGCTCTTAGCTTCTGCTCCCTTGATAGAACCTGGACAATGTCAACATGTCTATGGCTTTTAGCAAGCATTAGAGGTGTTTTTCCATTTTTATCTTTGGGTTCCAAGTCAATTTTATTCTGAAAAATAGATTGTTGAACATAAAAATCTAACAAAAATGCTCAGTATTAAATAATAACCTTTTCCAAAAACTGTTACCTTTTCGCAGAGTATTTTCACACAGTTGACATTTCCAGACAAGCAAGCAAGGTGCAAGGGTGTAGACCCAAAATTATCAGGCTTTTCCAAGTCTACTCCTGAATACATTAATAGTCTTATCAGTTCAGGATGGCCTATTGTTAGAAGAAAATTTTCATGCATAAGTTTACTGGAAATCTGAGCAAATGAGGATTTCTTGTCTCTAATACATAGTTTAAGCTTAAGAAAATTCATTGGTGTAAATGGCAAAGAGAGGATTGCTATAGCATGATTAATTTAATTGCGTATAATGAGATACTGAGAGTGAAGGGAGGGTAAAATGGCGAAGCTGAATGTGAAGCAGACCAGGTGGTCTTGTAGATCTGAATAGAAAGTGGGCTCCATTCAAGAATATTGCACAGAAGCAAATGAGAATAAAAGCTGAAAGGTTGTTAGACAATGAAGTAAGATTATGGTATGGATGCATGCTTGGGGATTTACTTTGCTCAGGAAAGTTTTAAAGGAAAGTTGAATGGGAGAGTTTGAAAGGAATGATTATCAAATGTACTGGAAGTATATGTGGAAAAGGGGAGGTAGGGACGATGAAATATGATGGTTGGCTGAAATAACAGAGTGAAAGCTTATTGAATGAACAGAAAGAGGCATAAATGGCCATTTAAAATGAGTAACTTCATTGCACAGGTTGATGCACAGAAATTGCAAGTATGCAGGCATGTAATTAGTGCAAGGGCTATTTTCCTGTCTTTTGCTCATGTATTCACGCAATCATTCTAGTAAGTCCTTGCTTTATATGACATAATTTTCAATACGTATCCATCCTTACATCAGATTTGAATGGAGAAATAATTGAACAGATGGATGAATTGTGAACCTTGGCTGAATGTTTGCAAAATATGGAAGGATAGATGAGGAGATGAAATGACCCCGATGAATGCTCGGAGGAAAGTTGTAGGTGTGTGTTATGTGGAAAATATCTAAGAATGAATATTTGCCTAAGGAAAAAATATGTCAGCAAAAGTTTACCCTCAACCACTTTATATTGGATTGTAATGGAACTTGGGTATATGAACTAGGATAAGCATAAGTGTAGGCTAAATGCAGAGGGTATGGGGCATCTGAGATATGTTTTAGGTTAAAGTAAGAGGGATAGGGTTAGGGATGAACACATGATGAAATAATGTGGCATGGATGCTCTGGTAATGGTATGAAAGGAGCATTGGTTTGGCCGAGTGATTGGATGAGAGAGAGATTGTATAATAACAAAACGTAATTATGATAGAGGAGGAGTGAATGGTGGGAGAGGAAGGGGTGGACCAAGAAAGTCATGAGTGAATGTGGTGGACACTTGAGAGGAGGAATAATAAAAACAGGAGGACAAGTACTAAGCGATGCATGAGTGTAACTGAAGCAAACGTGGTGTGCAAAGATATCTCAGTAATTAAGAAATTATTTAAACTATTTAAACAGCCAGTTTTATTGTTCAAGAACTGAGAATCAAGCTCTTCTGACAGTGCCTACCCCAAAAGCGAACATCGTAATGGGTAAGTGCTTTCCATAAGGTTTCATATTCCATAAGTTTTATGGAATGAAATATTTACGTAATATGAATTTGATGATGGTTAAAACATGGCCTTTTTGCCAGAATTATGTATGACAAATTATACGTTGCAATTTTTATCTTCCACCAACTCCAAGGTCAGACGGTGTGAGCCATCATTCTTGGCTACATAAAACAATGAGAATTCCACATGCATTACTTTGAGGAATTCTTCCATAATGGAAGATATGAAGAAATAATGCTCGTTGAAAATAGTCATATCCAGGTCACTCTATCATGGACCTTTTCTAAACTTACATCTGGAAGTTATGATAATTTGCCTATTAAATATAACCAAAGAAATTCATTAAATTTAATTAATTCATAGGTACCTTCCAAAATGTGAAGTGGAAATATGAAGTATGTGCACAACAAAAATGGGCTTGCATTGGTAAATGAGCCCAACATAGTGTGTACCGTGTTTGACAGCACATAAGACCTTAAGAATATACTTATATTTTCCCACAAAATAATCACTTTCAAATCACTCCTACATGTGAAGAGGACTCCTCAAGAAGGCTAAAGTCTTCACTTATGTTCTCAACAAATTTTACCGCAGATGATGTGTATTGCCCAACCCTTCCCAAAATATTATTTACTCTAATGTTGTTGTGAATGTTATTAATATAATCTGTATTATTGTCACAAACAGTACTAGTGTCAAAATATACTGTTTTTCTCCTAATATAGCCCTATCCAAATATGACGCCCCCTCCCTCCCCCCAATTTCATCTATATATTTGGAAATACCTAATTCCTACCCATATTTACTCTCGTATTACAAATTTCATTGGTAATAATGTTCTATAATAACAAATACGTTGGTCGGTTGGGGTACAGTTTTTCTAAAAACAGTTTTTCTAAAATTTTTGTTTTCTAAAAGTAATCATGTTCTAAATACTATTTTTCTAAAAATCCATTCTTCGAAAGATTATGTATTTCTATAAATATATATATACTCTTCTATATAGCAACGAACAAATAACAATGAAATAGGTTAAATTCGGCAATAACAACAACGTAGATACTTTTGAGACTAACTATAATTTCAAAATTTCAAGTATTCAGTGTTCAAATTTTAGTATTGAAACATGGTTGTGGAATATATAAAAGCACGCAAAAGAGATTATTTACATATTGACGGATACGTTTATTATTACGTAAGAGAAAGCGGAAACAGAACTTATTGGAAATGCCGAAATCGGCAAAATTATCGACTATCATGGGTTCGGTTACTCAGGAAGATAAAGTTTTTGCTCTGCCTTTAGTTTTTTCTCTTCTGGAAAATAAGCATGAATCTTCGTATACAAAAGTTTTTGAAGAAATTGTGGCAAAGTCACGAGCATTAGGAATTCGCATTACTATGCCGGCCCGGGTTATGACTGATTTTGAAGTGGGATTGATAAATGCTGTTAAAAAAAGTATCTCAGAAGATAGTGTTAGATTATGTTTCTTCCACTTATGCCAGTCTGTATATAGACACATACAGTCATTAGGATTACAAGCAGCGTACAACAATCCTGAAGATCGATCGATTAAAACAGCTTGTCACCAGTTATGTGCTTTGGCATTTGTGCCCCCGGAGAATGTCATAGAACATTTTGAGACATTGCTAGAAGATTTACCCGAGGAGGTGCTACCTATAGCCGATTGTTTAGAAATAAATTACATTGGAGGCCGTCCTGCTCGTGGAAGAAGAAGAGCTGCAGCCCCCCGTTATAGGCCGGAGCTATGGTCTCAATATCAAGCAGTATTGGATCGTACTGCAAGAACCAACAACATATCAGAAGGTTGGCATAACCGTTTGCAGATAATTTGGGAAAAAAGCACCCAAGTTTATACGATTTTCTAGTTGAGTTGAAAAAAGAGCAAAGCGATACAACCACGATGTTGGAGCAGCTTGATTTGGGTCAACGGGTCAAACCACCAACGAATCAAAAAAGGAAACAAGCAGAAGATAGAATTTTTAATGTAGTCTCTCGATATGACGAATTTGTTGAAAACAATGATATTTAGACCTATCTTCGTAATCTATCTCATTATATAACAATGTAAAATTTATTAGAATAAAATTGTTTTAGAAATATATTATCTTATAAAAACTGTTATTAGAAAAAAATTTTTTTAGAAAAATAAAATTTTAGAAAACTTATCATTGGAAAAACTTTTTTTAGACAAAGTGACCCCCTACCACGTTGGTCATCACTTTTTTGTGAATTCCCTAGGTGTAATGCACATAAAAATATTAAAGATGCAATTGTATTGGGGGTTGCATACATGGACTTCTCCACATCATTGTAGGGCCATGGAAACATTGTCATGATGGAAAATTAATAAGATAACAAATATGATTTTCAAATTCTTAGTATTATTGTTGAATAAATGTGCAAAGTTGCTGGCCTTTTTTTGACGAGAACCTCAGTTTGAGTGGAAAAATATTTATGACACAGTTGCATAATGCCTTGACTGAGTTGCCGTACAGCAGTAACAACATCACCATGAAAATATGAAAAAATGTTCACAAAGGAAATGGTTGTAGGCTTGATCTTGTGGAATTGACCTGAAAAAGATGACACCAAGTGTTGAAACTTTGGTCGTGTTAATAAATAATTAGTGGAATTAACAGTTATTATAATTACCTATTCCGAAAAAATGTTCGTTAATTCTTAGAAAAATAGTTCATTATTTACTGATATGAGTTCTATTAGCACATTATAGCCCATTTGCATTTGCCCTTATGACAACCAATATTTGGCCAAAAATGGGGTGCTTAAATCCAGACATGTACAGTATACATATCATTTTGATCGCTGCTGCAATATCGAAGAGCAATATATTGAACACCATATAAGCCTATGAAATATTATCCCCCTAACTATCGTAAAACCAGACAAAACTAACCAAAAAAATACGAGGCATATTATTCTGACAAGGGTTATGGCATACATATATACATACTTTTGATAACTTAGCTAAAAATATGTTACATATTTCAGTAATGTTCGATACCCTTCTAGTCCCAAAATCATTTTCTGCCTTTCTCAAAAAAAAAGTTTTTACTGTACTGCACTTTTGTGTGCAATGCAAAATCTTTTTCCCTGATTTTCCCAAAAATGGGGTGGGTCTTATATAACATCATGTGTGCTGTCAAATACAGTTAAGTTGTAGCAAGTAAAAGTTGATCTGTTGGTGATTCCATTAATACCTTTATATGCTGCCCAGTGAAGTGCTGTATCTCCATTGATGTCTGCTGAGTGGTTGTGTGCACCCATTCCTAAAAGAAAAGTTGCTGTAGCCATTCTGCCATACATACAAGCCGTCATAAGGGGAGTAAGTGCTTTGAAATCTGCAGCATTGACAGCCACTGCAGCCTAAAATTAAAAATGTATCTCCAATTACTCAGAAATATTACATAAGTACTCATATACTGCAACAATATATTAACAAATTGTTTAAATTCGTAATCTGACAAATTTTGAAGCCATCCAAAGTTAATAGCTAATTAAATGAGCCTCCGCAAATTTATGGAGGAGTTATGTAATTTGTAAAAAGTTCATACTCTGGGATTTCTGGAATTTCAGGGCATAATGGGATAAAAAGTGCTGATCTGGGAACATAGGTAATAGTTGGGACAACTTTGAATGAGGGAGAAAAAGTGGATGGAGTATGTATTAAAAAGTTATGAGATGTTGAGGACTGAAAGGTTTTCCTAATATCACTTCATGAACATAAGGAGTTTACTTCAAGAACATTTTATTCATATTCCAAAACCCATTCATTTTTGCCAGGGAATGATACAATTATTTTTTTATGAACCTGAGTCTGCGGCACACTTGGTGGCATTGCAATACATCAAAATTTCATGTTTTTGCGATGTGGGTGAAGGTATTATCTTTCTACTTTGACTTTACAAACTCAGTAGATAGATAGATAGATAGATGGATTTATTTGTCTGTGATCATTTTACAATGAAATAAACATCGTCAAGTTATAAATAAGACAATAACACAATACATTAAAATATTACTACACTGCTGAACAAATCAAAAGATTATACCACCGGGAATACTGTCAAAATATTCTTGTACAGAGTATAAAGGGTTAGTTATCAACCAATGCTGAAGTACCCTTTTGAAATGAGCCATGTTAGCCTGTTTAGCCTCATGAGGAAGCACATTGAAAAATCTAATACTAGCTATATTTAAATAATTATATGTTTTGGTTAGACAGCATCTAGGAACATCAAGAGTATCACACATTCTCGTATAGTATGAGTGAGAGTCTCCTCGAACGCTATAACTGTCTAAATTTCTTTTAACATAACACACACTTTTAAAAATATATAGACCATACACAGTCATGACTTGCAGTTGTTTGAAGAGGGGCTTAAAATGTTCACGTGGCGATGAGTTGGTGAGTAACCTCATTACCCTTTTTTGGAGAATAAGAATCTCCTTGGTGGCAGTAGCATGTCCCCAGATTTCAAGGCCATAGTTTACATGGCTATGAAAAAAAGCATAGTAGGCAGATAAAAGGTATTCTTGAGGTACCAATGTCCTAAGTTTCCTTAACATAAAAGTAGCCTTTGAAAGTTTCCCAGCAACAGATAAGCTATGAGCATCCCAAAGTAATTTACTGTCTAGTTGAAAACCAAGCAATTTCATGGTAATGGGTGGATTTGCTGCCAAACTTAGTGAGAAGGACATAACTTGAGTTTTTTTTTCATTTAAAACAAATTTGTTTGCGGAAAACCATTTGGCAGCTTCTTTCATTGATGTCCTAGAAGCAATATGGGCACTGTCCTTGCTATTAACTTTATGGATGAAAGAAGTATCATCCGCATACAGTAAGGAGATACAGGGGATGTTTGAGGGCAAGTCATTGACCATGATCAGGAATAATAGGGGACCTAACACAGACCCTTGAGGGACCCCATTGTTTAACCTGTAAGGTCTGAGATGTCACCCCATTGATCGATACACTCTGTTGTCTATCAGATAAATAGGATTCCAAGAGATTTAATTCGGTGTGTTGAAGCCCGTAATATTTGAGCTTCTCCAGTAGGATTGAATGTGAGACACAATTGAAAGCTTTCGAAAGATCACAAGCTGTCAAGGAAATTGAAGATCTGTCTTCAAATGAGCTGCTTATTATGTCAACAAGATGTTTCACTGCAGATGCAGTTGAGTGACCCTTGCGAAAACCAAACTGAGACGAGGAAAAAAGTTTATTCTTCTCGAAGTAATTGTACAATTGGTCCTTAATAACATACTCAAAAATTTAGCAAAAGTTGGCACAATGGAAATTGGGCGATAGTTTGAAAAGGAGTCCTTATCTCCCTTCTTGTAGATAGGTATGGTTTTAGATATCTTAAGTGCTTTAGGAAATATGCCAGACTGCAGGCAGGAATTAAATATTATGGAGAGAGGTTCAGTGATACACAGTAGAACGGTCAGCCTTCATGCCAAATTGGCAATACATATTGCCACAAAGGAGGCATTTTGGTTCAATTTTCATTATTTGACCAACAATTCCCACAGAGGTGTACAGCATATCTGGAACCACCAGAAGAAATTAAATACATATGTAGTGGGCCACCATCGAGAAAGGATATGCATAAAACTGGTTGGTTAAGTCCCAAAAAGAGAAATGTGTCAGTGTTATTTGGAGAGGATAACAAAGGAACTATTCAACTTGGTCACAAAGAGAAGGTAACTCTAAGGTAAGAACACAGAAGAAAGATAAAGTAACTACAGGAAGCTATGAGGTATATATAGGGATACTGAATATTGGTAGATAAAATTAATGGATTTCGGTGTTTAAAATTATTGAAAGTGATGAAATAAATCGGTAAATTAAGGAAAATGAATAAGAAAATAGAAATAAAATTAGTAGATTTCGGTATTTGAGAACCGTTAAATACATCGGTAAATTGTGACTAAAATTAATGTAAAAAATTATCAAAAATAGCTAATTGTGTCCTGTTATTTGAAAAGACTATGCTAATTTTACACTGATTTCAAATTTTAATTGTTATGTTCTGGTCCTTCCCGTCCTATTTCCAATCGAGGGGTAGAGGGTCGCACAAAAATGACTATTCAGTCTATACCTTGGGGGAAGACTGCTTTATTTTCACATCACGTGATACAAAGTCAGACAGTGCTGCCAACCCTTTGATACAACATTAGACAGTGCTGCCGACCCTTGCGAAAACATCACATAGATGAAATAAAAATTAAATTCTGTTACACTAATAGCAATATATGAATTTAATCGATCATTATTCCAATTTGTTCTCATATGATTCTCCTTGTACATTTTTTTACAAAGCACTCTAAAACATAAGATATCAGTTTCATTTAAAATTAATGTCGTTTTTATAAATATAATGACCACATTTGTCAGTATTACTACAGAAATTACTTTATGATGTTACCCATTGATGTAAAACCGAACATTCATTCATGACATGATGATTATTATGTCTACTAGCGGACAATACAGGTCATACTGGCTATTCACGATCTCTCAAACTAAATGGCCATGGTCATTCACGGCCACTTGTGGCCATATACCACATGCCTTGAAGATTTTAATAACTATAATAACCACGGTAATAATAAAGGAAAAGAAGATGCACAAAGTGAGAATCTGTTTGGGAGGGAGCAAGGGTCATGGAGAATGATTCAAGCACTCGGACTGATTTCATAAAATTGAATATGGTGATGCAAAGACACATTCACAGTATTCACTGAATTTTAAGAAAATAAAATCCTAGTACACATAGAGTAAATAGGAGCCAATTTTTCAGGGTACTGAAAGCACCAAGAGTGAAGTACAATAACAAGATTAATATAAATTTCATACAGAGATAAAGTAGGTGTTGTGAGATGGTGGGATCATCTGCCAGAATCAAAGATGCTAGAGGAAGTTGGAGATAAATCACTTTTGTCCATTCTGTTTATTGAATACACCCTTCACACTATATGGAGAGAAGGAAAAAACTTCAATGAATGGCAAGGAGGTGGATGTGTTATACTCCATGAATAATGTGGCAGTCCTTGAAGAAAGTAGTCAAGAAGTAATGAATGACAATGCTGAGTGAATCTGACAATGAGACCATCCTCGGCACTGAGTCCAGTATGTAAATCAATAGAGAAAAATAAAGATCCCAGAGTGAGAAGACTTGGAACGAAGGGAGAAGTAGGACTGAGCAGTCAAAAGCTTCATCAACATATTACCCCGCAAGCCGCCTCAATAGGCGTGTGGCGGGGGGTGTTAGGACACCAGCCATTTGCATATAAAAAGGAAATGCTCTAATGAAATTACGCCTAACATTTATTAAAGTCCCTTATTGTTCGGGGGAAAAACGAATTACCATACCTGTCCGTTCGGCAAAATATCTCTCTTAATTTATCGTTTCTGTCGGACCTGGAAATATAGTGGGGTTCTAATATGATGTTTTCCGTGTCGCTCTTAAAGATATCTATTCTCAATTGTTCAAGCAATCTAAGCCTAGCGTGCAGCCTCCGAGTCTCTAGCGGCTCCCAGCCTAATTCGTTTAACATCTGTGTAACGCTGTCTGTACGCCCGTAGCTGTTTTTGACGAATCGCGCAGCTTTCCTTTGTATTTTATTAAGTTCCCGGATTAAGTCTTTCTGCATCGGATCCCATATGCTCGCTGCATATTCAAGGTGTGGCCGGACGAGTGTGAAATAGCACCTCTCTTTTACTTTTTCATCCAAAAATCTTCCCACAATACGCTTGACGAATCCTAGCTTCTTCAGAGCTCAGCCACAAATATTTCTTATATGTGTTTCACACAAGCTTGATTATGCCAAAGGATTCACCAAACTTGTAACTAAGATAGCATCTTATGCTATCAACAAATACCTTTCATGCATAATTAATAAGACTACGAAGCCTCTAACCAGAAGAAATAGCTCTTCACCTTCCCTAAAATTGACGAAGACCTACGAAATATAGGTCTATTAAAGACCTCTATTTTGAGTGCTTTCCTCAATGTAAGTGAAATGTAGATCCCTAGAAATGCTAGAAAAGGATCAATGAATTTCAGATGTGGTACATTTAATTGCCAGTTCCTAAAGACCATCGGAATGGACAGCATTACAACCTGCAAGTTATGCAGCATAGGGTTGTGCCTTCTCAATGGCAGATTTTGATGAGTAGATGACAATCATGGATGGGGCTCAACCTACAGTTGGGAAAGTTATTTAAAAAAATTAACTGATTTAAGTTAATCTCTGTAAAAAGTAACTAGCTAAAGTTAAAAGTTCCTTTTCTAAAAAAGTAACTGATTAAAGTTTTTAAAAAAGCAACTTTTACGGTAAAAGTTACTCTTTCAGTTACTTTTAAGAAACTTTTAAAAACTTTTTTCGCAATTGGGATAAAATATATACAAACTTCAAATTCAAGAAAATTTTTTTAATTTTTACTTAAAAAGTCATTTAACTATAATAACATTCTCATTTAAAAATTTGTATCGGACATCTGTCTGAAAAAAGAAGAAAAGAAAATTCGAACAGGTTGACATTTGCCAAAAACTAGCAAAAAAAATTAACTGAAGTTAGTTTTAAATGGTGAATGTATAATTGTAACGATTAAAAGTTAACTCTTCTAAATAGTTACAGTAAAATTAAATAGTTAACTACATTTTTAATTACTAATTTTAATCGTTAATTTTTTAAATCGTTAATCCCAACTATGGGTTAAACCTATGACTGGGAGGACTATTGAACGGTAGGGAATTGTGGAAGAGAAAAATACTAGAGGAAGGCCTAAAAGATTATAAATCAACCAAATTCAGAAGGCCAAGGCTATCAACTGAGTTTAAATCCAGAGCCACGCTTCAATTTACACGTACCTACCTCTAATCCTCCTCCTCATAGCAATTTTTTCAGTCGGAGGTAGAATTTAGGAGTTTAAGAATTCATCAAAATAACACATAACAGTTGTAGCTGTGTACCACCTTTGCTTAAGCCAATTATTATTTAAAATTTTTAAAAATTCATCTGCAATTTATTTTTTAGAGAATAGTAAAAACCTACCTGCAATAGAACTTGCACAACTGCTACATGCCCCTTGCGACATGCCCAGTGAATTGGACGGGGCCCTTGAGTTCCTAAGCAAGGTAAGTCTACAGGAACTGACCTCTCCACCAAATATCGCATAACCTCCACATTTCCATCCAAGGCTGCCCAATGAGCAGGTGTGTAACCCCATTGATCTCTAGCACTTAAAACCTCTGCAGCTCCAAGTTTCTCCACCAGAACTTCGATCTCTGATAAGTTCCTAAGAAATTAAGGTTACAAATATGACTCAATACAAAATAACGTCAACCATTTTTTATCCTCGAAATTAACCATATTGTGCCCCCTCCAGCCAATTAGAATTGGAGACAATTTTAAATTTCTCTCAACGTAGTTTATTTTCACAGTAGATGGGGGAGAATTTATTTGTCATGATCAATATCATACTGATAGGTGAGTAATTGAATGGCTGCTGCCAGTCAGGTGATTGTTAAAAAATCACCTTTGTAGGTGGGTTACCTTTTCTAATTAATCTAAATAATATTGCTGGTGAACTCAATTAGTTATATTACTTTCTGAGGGAAAATATACTAACCCTGTTCGGACAACGTCAAATATAGATTTTTCTGTTTTTCCGTTTGAATATTCAGAAGTTACAGAGCACGCGAGGATGTTGTTTGAATCCTTTTCTTCGCGCACCGTGGCGGCCGAATGTTCCGCGACCATGTTGCAAGTTTGCCCGGTTTCTTGCAAGCCCCATACGCTGCGGGCTGCACCCGGGTTGGGATAGACTTTGCACAACGTCCTGACGGATTTAATACAACGTGGGTTACGAAAAGTAGAAGCCTCGCGATAGCGTTGAGTTGCTGAAAAAAGTCCCGAAATATGGTTTAAGGAACCACACAAATTATCAATCATTGAGATAGGTACTTATGATGACTGATGGAAATCTAACCTATTCTAACAGTCGTTGAAATATGACGTTATATCTCCTTGAACTTAACCACCCAGTTCGAGAATCAAAACACCGCCCCGCGCATGATCGTATCGATCTCCCGAGGGCAATGCGGAAATCCATTACGTCATTCCTAAGTCCAACCATAAACAGATCGATGAGAGGCATTTTGAATGCGAGTGTGTTCTTTAGAAATGTGGAAATAAATTTCGGAAACAGAAAGCTTAAAAAATTCATGTTAATCCCTTCTTAAACCCGAAAGAATTGCTAGCGCCATTGCTCAAACCTTTTAAATGTGTACCCCTCCCTTGAGATAAAATTACGCAAAAAAATAAAGATTTTTCAAGCAGGCGAGTAGAGAAAAATCAGACAACGAAAATATTAGTTGTTCAATCCCTCTAAATGTTATTTTCAAAACAAAAACTTGATGATTTTAGAAAAATGAGCGTTCCCACTCTCAGCACAGTCCATATATTTTATCACGTTTTTTTCCGTTTTGGAAAGGCGTTTCCTGCCATAGTAGTTAGCATACATAATTGAAGCTATTGCGTCCCCTAAGATACGCTCACATCCAGGCCGAATTTTTCGCAATGTGGAGATGATTCATTAGAGCAATATTGCTCTAATGCATTGTATACATATATTCCACTTTACTCCTAACCTGAGTGAAATATAGTGATTTATTATAATTACCCTCAAAGACGAAGTCTTTAACACTTTAAACGCGGCGATAATTTTTTTAATTTTTGCCGGTGACTGAGTTTTTTTTCGTTATTAATTTTATTCATAGCCACATTCAAAAATTGTCAAATTTAATCGGAAGAAAAATATTTGATGCAAAAACGCAATTTTAAATTTTGACGTCGATCGAAGTCCGAGGCCAATGGATTGCGACTCCGTCGTGACATGCGTGGTTGCATACCCACGTTTATCTTCGGGACAGCTCTCCTAATCCTTTCTTTGGCTGTCGTTTATGTTGAACACTATGAAATATTTGGCCTTATTCCATACACATTCATTCATTAATCAAACCACCCTTCGAGTTGAAAATACTGAGTGAGCGAATACAAATTCATACACAGTAAATATTACCTACAACATCGTGATTGTCTTCATAAAATATAATTTATTTTGTTTTAAGTCGTTACAATATCATATTTGTAACCCATTTGCTTCCACTTTTTGTGCTTTGCTCATTTTCAGAGGGCCAATTAGGAGGAGCAATTAATGCATAATTGAATGCAGAGAGAAGTGTACCGTCTCAGAAAAGTTTATAAAAATGATCAAAAATATTTTATTCCTTTAACATGGAAGAGAAAAAAAATTGAAGAAATCTGACAATGAGCCAATATTTTACCGGTATGTCACAGCTTACCTCAGTGAGATATGGAAAAGAATGCTAGTATTAATGAAAAGCAAATTTATCGCAGCCATTGGTCAGGATTATGAGAACTAGCACTAGATAGGGAAGGATGGAGGACTGCAGTCAACTGATCTTAGGATTGAACGACCAATGATGAGGACATCAGGCAAATTACCTTCCCTGGGGCAACTGTGATGATACTCAATGTTCGTAAATGAGAAAATCCCATCCGACCTCTTTGGATGCATCAGTTACCAAAAATCCTTCATCCAGATTTGAGCCCCAGGCCCCGAGGATTGCAGCCATATACTCTTACCTGCGGGAATACCATGCTGTCCTAACACAAATTTAAGTAATGATAATAGACCTACATGGAAGTTAACTTGCAGAAAATATACATTTTACTATTTACTTAGTACATAATTGACATTACAAATCAATTCAAAAACAAATAATTTTTCACACTTGTCTCGATTTCCATTTTCACTATATTTGAAAAAATTAACTTTCTCTAACTTTGAGTGCTGTCAGCACAAGGTGTCCTTATGGTACTCCATGAAACAGGGTTTGAAGCAAAGGGGTTGGCACAGGTAGGACAAGAAAATGCGGTATCCCCCCTGAACCCTCTAGATGAGCAAAGTGTACACCGTCGCTGAGGGGCACTTTTCCGGCCTTTGTCAACACCATGTGTCTTAGGGTAGTGCTTTGATAATCCAAGGGACCTGGAGGGCAGGCTGGGAGAGTAGCGAGGGATTGGTTCTGAATATAAAGGAGTCAGGAGAGTTTTTACAACGGACAGGCGGAGGTTGACATATTTCCGGACTATTCTTCTTCTGCCATTGAAAGAACAATGTAAGAATTTAACATAACTGCTCATTGTAACTTAAGAAAGCAAGTTTGCAGCAACATTTTTAACTTAAGATTTTGATCGAACTGTATTTTCCGGCACTTCGCAAGGAAATGGTAATCAGCATTCATAGTGACGATTTATAAAACCTGATTTTCATTGCACCTACTCAACGATGGGTGATATTTGGCCTTCTGTTTCCTTAGGGAGTACTGTACGCAGCAATGTGATTGTGCCTTTGGAGCATCAAGAAAAAATTGAACAAAATTGAGAACATGATAAAATGTAGTTACCAGCAGTGCATTCATAATTCTTCACCAAAGAGTTAATTGCAAAGTGTGGCTTAATTCAGTGATTCAGACAAGTCTGTGATTTTATGATATTCTATTTCTATTGCCTTATGGCAGTCAGCAGATTTGTGGTGGTGTTGTCGGGAAGCTACGCTCTGAGTGTAATGGCATAACTGGTCTTTTCATGCTAATAAATGCAATTCAGTTTAATTCTCAGTTCTTTACTCTTCGTGAGAACTCTCGGAGGTCAATGAGAATATTTCTTGTGTTATCCAATAGATCTATTTCCCCATTGCCAGGGCATTCCTATTGGGAAATTTGTCCCTAAAGGTAGAATCCCTATATGGACTCTACCTTTAGAGAATCCCTATAGGGACTTTTTCCCCATTGCCAATTCCCTATAGAGACATGCAAAGGGGATTTTAAATGGAGAATTTTTAACAGAGTAGTAGAAGAGTATTATTGATAGATGATCATGTACATCAATACAGTGATTTAATATATGAATAGCTTCTTTTATGATAATTGAGGAAGCAGTGTGAAGTGCTCTATTCTATGAGACCAAAGCCCCTTTTCATTTCAATTAGCTCCATTCTACTGGCGATTCTCATGCATGCCTCTGTTGACCTCACACTTCTTCCCCATCTGCCTTCAAATCAGACGAAATACACGTGTCAACTGTACTTAGAGCAAAAAGAGTGGAGCGTGTGCCTGCTATGAATGACTGCCTACAGAGTGATAACTGTGAGACCGATTCTCACAGGAAGATGCAGTGTTGATAGTGGTTGCCCCATTCATAGCTACTAAGCACTAGCTTGGTAGCGCAGTAGACAGCTGCAAGGGAAGTCAACTAAAACCAGATTGTTAAACTTAAAGAGAGTTCTTAAAAAATATACCTTCACTACACTTACTGAGGAATTTGCGATGAAAATATGATATTTTTTACTGTTCTCCTAATATTTTCCTGATGGTGAGGGAAAATGTCCTTCTGATAAACTTTTTCCTGAAAATATTGAGAAATGAAAAAATAAATATTGTGATCCAACTATTATCCATTCATTGAAATATTCATAGAGTATTGTTAGACCCTTTTGCAGTAAAACTAAAAAGTTTCAGCTGTCCAGGCATCCAATTCAACAAGCATCACATATGCTGATCTATTGTATTGCTAACAATTCAAAAGATGAATTTGACAGATAATTCATGTATGTATTTCTATTCAACATGCTTCTTCTGCTTCATTCTACTCCTACTCTCAATTGCCACTCAAAGATGGTCAAAAGCACTAGGGATGATGACCCTGGCGGCCACCCAACTGCATTCAAGCCAAGCCCAATGACTCTTAAGGCCGTTTTACATGAGGGACTTTAATGCAATCTGATGTATGGATAGATGTGCAGTGAAAATTGTGTCATGTAAACCAGGGACTTGCTAGAATGACCGCATGAATGCATGAACAAAATAAGTGAAAAATAACCCCTGCTCTAATTCCATGTAGGTGTTCTTGCAATTTCTGCTCATCAAACTGCCCAATTAAGTTCCTAGTGTAAAATGGTCTTTGAATTTGGTGATTCAGCAGGAACCTGTGTTTCCATCTCGGCATTATGCTGCTGCCTTCTTACCTTTTGTCCATTGCACTTGTGTTACTTTCTTACTTAAGTTGTGAATGATGATTTTTAAAAGGGCATGATAATGTTTGCAATTGCATAACATACAAGAGTAAATGTATATATGTAGTCAATCTGCCAATTTTTAAACCAGTAATCATTTATTGGAATATTGTGTAAACAATTTATTGAAAATTAAACTCACATCAGTTAGAGAAATTTATCATAGTGTGATGTATGTACTGCAGTCCAGACCACATCACGCACTTGTTAAACGACTGAACATACTTTGCTGTGCTTTCTCAAGTGCCTCAATCAAATGTTTTAGTTCTGTTTTATCCAGTTCCAAGTTCATTGCGGTGTTTCCCTCACCAGATTCAAGGTTCAAGTCGAGTGCTAGAAGTGGCTCGTGCATTGCAGAAAATGTGCTGCTCCCAATGACCCACTGAAATATATTTCAAATTAATATATATTTTATTGGAAAAACAAAACACGAATCTTCCAAGCAAACTAAGAGCTAACTAAAATTTTAAATTATAGTAAAATTCCAATTCATTCTTTCATAGGCCAAGCGACAAGCATTAGAAACACATTGTATATGGCACATCAAACAAATACAGAAAGGGCATATAAAAAATAATTAGAAGTACAAATACCAAATATATAGCTGTCAAACAAAACAAGAGGGCAGTTAAAGTTTGATTTGAAAAAATTCTTGAATTGAGTAGAAACTAAGGGATAGTAAAAGCTCATTCCGCTTATGTTTGAATGACGTAGACCCCATAGCGGTTTTAAGCACGTTAGGAAGTTTGTTGAATAGGCATAGGCTCATGGATTTAAAGCCACAGGCTGTGTTCCTTGTACGAATAAAGGGAATGTGTAGATTATTATACTGGCGGGTGCCATAGCTATGGACGACAGAGTTCTGGTCAAATTCATGAAAATTAATCTTAACATTAGAGATGGGTGATCCGCTCATGAGTCGACTCGAAGAGCTAGATCTTTTTACGGAGCGAGCGACCCGTGACTCGCCAAAAAAGAGCGGTAGCCCTTCTGCTAGCTCCCCCCACTCCAACTCCCTCGGAGCTCACTGCCTGCTCCCTATACGTTCACTCCCGAGCTCCCTAGCCTCGGAGCACTCAACCCATTTGGTACGTTCGGCACTCACTTGAGTCCTTTTAAATCCCATCTTCTCCGCTGCGCTCCATTTGGTGCTCACTTCACTCTTGACTCCTTTCGAATCCCGCTTGCTCCACTCCGTTCGGCGTTCACTTCACTCTTGACTCCTTTTGAATCCTGTTCGCTCCACTCTGCTCGATCAGGAGCAGAGTGTTGACTCACTGCGCTCTCTCCTTTCCCGTCCAGTTTGGCTCGGCGTGGATATTTTTTTGCTTTCTGTTATGTAATTTGCTCAAGTTTCTGAAAAGCGCATGAATTTTCTGGATTTTGACCACAGTTGATACGTATTCTATGTAAATAATGAAGAATTAAGAAATGATTTTTAAACCGATGTGTACTGCTCATTTCCTTTACAATCTATTTTAAATAATTAATCAAATATTTAGTTTTCCATCTAATGTATATTTAAATGTTGCAGAACAAAATGTCAACCCCATTATCTGGAAGAACTTCTAGCGATATTTGGTTTCATTTTACCAAGTTAGACAAAATGGGAAAATGCTGGTATTGCCATTAAATGATTTCCTGTTCTTCTGGATCTTTTTCAAACCAGAAACGACATCTAAAATCGAAGCATCCAACTGTGTCTTTAGAACAGACAGAAAGCCAATCAAGATCTCCATCAACTGGTGATGAGTGTTATGCAGAGATTCGGGAAATCGAATCATCTCCTTCGACTTCCACTTTGCTTGAAGCTCTCCGGTCAGAAAGAGAAGACACACTATCCAGCTTGAATTTTGCATCAAGTGCATCTCACTCTCAGGTGCCTCAGAGGTTATTATCTGGCCCCAGTCACTTCATTTGCGACACTCTCACCCCCAACCGCTTCGTGTTTGCAACAATAATTTATTTTAATCAGCATCTTGTTTTGATAAACAATTTTGTTTAAAGAACTATTTTGTTTAATTAAACTTTTAAAAATAAGTTTTATTGGTACTATTCCCCAATATCGTCAACGATCGACTTCTTCAGGTACATTACAAACAAAAACCAGGGTTTAGGTACACAGTTTTTCAAGGAGGGGGAAGTCGTTGGAGGGAGGATTAAATTGAAAACAAAGGACGGTACTGTTGTGGGGTTGGGAGACCTTGAGTGTGAATATGTACATTTTTATTGGTAAATTGTAAAATCAAACAGCGATCATGAACGAGAAAGAACGGGACACCTGCTAGTCGTCGCCACAGCTAGCAGCCAGCCAAGGCACAATGTGCTTTGACAGTGCGTGATGTATGCGGGTGGCGGAGGGGAATAGGCCATTAAGGAGTGAGCTCACCATATCACTGCTAAATTTTATTAAGAAAGCGGTACAATGTCTCATGAGGAACAAAAATCTTACTTAAGTTGGTTCATTTCATTCAGAAAGCGGCACGATGTCTTATGAGGAACAAATATCTTACTTAAGTTGGTCCCAGACCTCCTACTTACTACTTAAGATGATGTAAGGCGATCCTTAAATCCTCTTACCCAAAAGGTGTGATACTTGAATGACTCCTGAACGCGACCAATGTGAACAAAGTTTCATTTCGGTAAATGGTGAGCGGTGAGTCATTAAAAAGAGCTCGTTCAATCCAGTGAGCAAGCGGTTCTAATCCAATCCTTGAAAAGAACGGTTTTGCCCATCTATACTTGACATACAGTAAGACAGTAAAGATATACCAACAGGGAACAGTTAAAATACCAAGGGATTTTAATAAGGGGTGGCAAGGAGTACGACATATGTCTTATTACACATTAATCAAATGGCTCTCTTTTGAATTTTAAAAAGTCATAGCTTGGGGTGAGGCCCCCCAATAAAGAATGTTGTAGAGCAAGTGAGTATAGAATTCACCAAAATACAAAAGTACTAACACTTCTAAAGGCACACACGTAAGAAGGACAATGCAATCACACAACAACTAGAAATTATGCATATGGTGACTTTCTTCACAGTAAAATGGGCACAAATATTATGTATTACTTTTACAAAATAGTTATTACACACACATGCCAGCTAAGTTGACAAAGCAGTTAACCAAGAAGAAGCCATAGATATCTCTGTTAATGTTCAAAATAAAGGTTGCATCCATTGGCAATTTTACTCATGAAAACTCCCTCAAATAATTTTAAAGTTTCCAAGAATATCAAATAAAAAATCAACATAGGGCAACAGCCCAATATTCAAGAAACTTATTTAAAAACAATATTATCTTACACCTGACTGGATCTAGTACATTGTTTTAATGTCATGCAGAAATTGAATTTGAATGCACAATTTCTTGACACCATAATTTGCACAGCATAATTGCATTGTGCAGGTTGCACTTTTGGATTAGTAATAAAAAGTAAAGGGTTAAAAATGAGGTGCTGGAAAAGTGCATCTTGTTTTAAAGTGGGGCATGAAGTGGAGCAAGTAGAGTAGATCACATAACTGGAGAGTATTCTTGACGATAATGGGTTTGTTTGGTAGTAAGAATAGGTAGAGGTAAAGGATTTCATACCCTAAGGAAGAATTTTATTTAAGGAGGGAATCAATGAGGGGACATTAGTACAGAAATAAAGAAAATATTAACTAAAAAATTGATAGGAAGTATAGCCTTGTATGGTCCAGAAACTTGGTCACTGCTGAAGAACGATGTGTAAAGTGTAGTCTTTAGAAGAAGAATGAAGAATGGAAATATGTAGTATCCCTGGTAAAAATGAAGTGTTGAACGAAGTGTCCACGAAGTGCATCGAAGTGTTAAAAGGCGAAACGAAGTGTAGCTCCCTAAAAATCTCGACACCTTGCAACACCTCCCGTACACCCCGCGACCCGGACACTTGCACTACACTTCTCCGACACTTGTAATGCACAGTTGTTCACACTTCCTTGACCGGTTTTCGGAACTTCAGAAGTCAGTCTTACCGAAGCTAGCCGAAGCGCTTCGTGGAGTCAACTTACAGGAGTTTCTTAGTACTTCCCGTTGTCATTCACAGACTTTAAACATAATATCCGTTGAGAGCACTGAGAATGTAAATATTTTTAAAATTATTGATGTTAATATTTGTAAAGTAATTGATGTAAATAAATTGAAAAGAATGCACACACATGTATTGTAATTTGGCTCTGTTATTTAAGTGGTAGTCAAGCCCTTTTTCCAATCCTCGCTGGTGCTTAGTACTGTGGAATGCAACACTTCATGAACGGTTTCAGGACACTTAGTTGTTGAATCAGGACATCTCCTCGCCAAATGTCGATCCTTCACCTCCACCTTATTCAGATGAATGAGAACACTTCGTCGACACTTTGAGTCGCCCCAAGAAGCAGACGATATCCATCGGATATCTAAATAAGGTTGATGTATCCAAAGGACATTGTTATTACACGATGGATATTTTGACAACGTTACATAGACATCCTATTTGCAACATCCACGATGAGTTCTAAAAATAACGTTAGTTACATAGATGTCCAAGTTGTAATATCCGTGATATTCTTAATTGACATTAAATAGATAGTTCATATGTATTAAACTGACAAAGATAAATAAAATATAATAATTATTTTAACATTTAAAATATGTATACATATATGTATATGCATATTATAATAATTTTCAAAAATATGATATTATCATTAAAATGAATCCTGTATATCATGTTGCAAACAATCAATATATCTTCCTTCCTCTTTATCACCTTTACCATCAATTCAAGAAGTGGCACTTATTTCCATAAAAAAGTGTTATTCCAAACAGTATCCCTGGCGAAAATGTTCCGCTTCCTCGACCGGTCACAGTAGCGTGCACGAAATGTACGGAAGCGGTGCTTTCCGATAAGGAGATTCAAGAAGAATCAAGCTGCCCAAAAACGACAGTTACTGGTTGATACCACATTAATCGAGGTAATATTACCTCGATTTATGGCCCGTAGGCTGTGGGTCTGCAAAGTGCGCCCCTGGCAGCCGCCCGCCTGGCCAGCCCCTATAGCTACAACGCAGAAGCTAACGTGCAGGAATTGGAAAAATCTTGTTTATCCGCAGTAATATTGCATTTATATGCATACTCTGCGGAAATATAGGATAACAGTTATCTGGCATTAATTAATGGCAAATAACTGTTATCAAGATTTTATGGTATTTCCTCAAACTATTACGGAATTATCATTTAATGATTATAGTTCTCGAAGTCACATTTATCCACAGAAGTGACTACATATAGGCCCATTCCATGCCAATTCATCCCAGAAAAGTGGACTTTTCAACCCGACCATCTCAGATTTACTTGAAATTTGGTAGGAAGTAAAATTATGTGAAGTAGTACTCAGACACAAAATTTTAGCCCTCAGCTATTTACGATATTCATACAGCAGGGTTGCAAACATGACAAAAAATGCAAAATATTCCCTCGCATGCTCTACAAAAATAAATCATTTCTTAGCTTCTAATTGTGATAGAACCTTCATGCTGGTCTTATTTTAAAGCTAAAGGAACATAGTTTCCATTAAAATTAGTTATATTTTAAAATACTGTTATTTTTATTCCGAGGTCACAATATGTGACCTTTGACCTGGATTATCTAAAAAAATGTATCTTGAATTTTATTGGGAAAAAGATATGTTAAACAGTTAAATGCATTCTATCTTTGGTATAAATTTCATTTTGGGATGGCTTTGGGAACAGGAGTAAAAAAAAATTATTTATGAGTGAAAATAATGGTGAGCTCCACAGGCGTGTGCAGACCTTTTTATTAGGTGGTGCCTGGAATTTTGTTGATTATAAAAACTAGCAGTAAAAAATGGTATCAAAGAAATTTGGATCATGTTTGCAAATACGATTAATAACAGTTGAGCTAACAACATTAGGGTAATAAAAAGAAAAATTTTTGTACGTATGTTTCGCAAAGAAATGTAATGTCTTGAAAGTTTTGTGAGTATGAAACCAAACACACTATCAATCTTAATCTAATTGATACAAAATCAAACTTAATAAACTTGCTTTTGAGCAACAGTCTCCTCTCACCGGGAATAAGAACTCTTCAATGGTATCCATATAGTTAACATTTATTGCACTGTCTTGCTCTATGAATGTTTTTTTAGGCACTCCCGGTGATCTTGAGACGTTGTCGAGCTTAGTTTACTCATGACAATTGCTAGATTGGAAAAACGCTTTTACACAACTGGCACTGGTTACAGGTTACTGAGAAAATTTCAAAGCACATTGGAACTCAAACAACAATTTTGATCTGTTGACAAGGAGTAACCACTTATTTAAAGCAGTTCTTGTAGCGCCTAAAGATAAAAGCGAAGAATGAAGTTATTCTGCTTCGTTATTGTATAGCCTTTGTAAATGTTTATTGAATAATTTACTCTTAACACACCACCGCAAACGCACTCCTCAGTTGTTTACTTCTGCAAACGCTTGGTACAATGTACGAAATGCAAAACTTTATTTGCACTGCCAGTCAGCCAGCTACAGTCAATTTTAAATGCTGGTTGTCAATAAGACAGAGGGAAAAACACATAAGTAATTGATTTAATTTACCAGTTTATGTTTCATCTAATCATTTACCAGTGCACCACCGGCACCACCCGTGTACCAAACATGCATCACACAAATTCAAACTTGTCTCAAGGGCTCTCTTTCTCTAAGTGTACTGCTAGTCTGGTAAGCAAGCTCAGTCTTGCTTGAGCTCCTGTGGCGTTCGTAGGTGATTCATGGGACTAGTGCTTATATGAATTGATAACTTGAAATAGTATGTGGTAATGGATGAGAAGTATATAGAGACACAGTCCTGCAACCTTTTTGATGTGTAAGGGCCCAAGAGCAGTAGAAAACAATTAAGGAAGGTGAAGGTGCAGAAAATAGAAAAACTACCATATGTGAATAGAGAACAAATGATTTGTGACAACTGTAAGAAGAAAATTAACTTAATTAATTATGTTCCTGAGGAAAAACCAAGCACATCAGCTGGTGAAGAAAGTGATATGGGATTGGACACATACAGGACTGAAACCGCTGTACAGACATTAAATGAAAGTCTGAGTACTGTTGGTGCATCACCTATCAAGAAGAAGAGAATGAACGAAGAGCCATACTGCAGAAAGAAAACTATTAAAATTGTGAAAGTTATAAAAGAGAAGATATTTCACATTCCAGCTGAAGAACCTGTGCCTGACAACAATGGTTATGATGTTATACTGCAACAACTAAAATAAAAGTTTGAAGAAAGCATTATGAAAAGTGAATAAGTTACAATTTTGACCCTCCTTTCTAAACACTGGAGTATCATAAGAATAGAGCAAGAATTTCCTCTTGCAAGTAACAACATGATATGTAAAGCTAAGCAATTAGTTAAAGAACGAGGGGTTTTGTCAACACCAAATCCTAAACCAGGAAGGATCTTGGATCCAGATGTTGCTCAGACTATGAAGAACATTTACTGCAATGATGATGTCAGCAGAATTATGCCAGGCAAGAAAGACTGTGAGTGTTGGAATGGGTGGTATGAAAGAACACACAGAAAAGAGGCTAATTTTAATCAACCTTGCAGAAGTATATGTTCATTTCAAACAGTCATCTCCTGGTGTGAAGATTGGCTTATCAAAATTTGCCTCTCTGCGGCCTAAACATTGTGTTCTTGTTGGAGCAAGTGGCACACACACACACTATGTATTTGTTCTTTACATTAGAGTGTGAAATTATTAATGGATGGGTGTAAATTAAACATGCTAAATGAAAACCACAGTATTAATTTGTCCACTTATAATCACTATCTGGCAAATATGATGTGCAATCCACCCAAAGTACAGTGTTGGTTCCAACAATGTGGTGAATGTGCAGGATCTAATAATGTTAAGACAATATTGGAAAACGTACTAGAAGACAATGTCATAGAAAATATTAACTTCAAACAGTGGATTACATTACAAATATGCATACTGATCAAATTATGACTCCATGACAATGGTTTGTCTAGGCGCCGGGCAACATCAAGAATGTGACCTTTGCTTATGTGTGTCAAAAAGAAATAATGGAAAATGGGAGGATGCTACACAGACGACATGAAGAAGCTAGACCAATACCAGGAACTCAAACATTCCATACGTTCATTTCAGGAATAAGGAATGAATTAATAATAAAGAAGTTTTCAACAGACACAACCTGTGAAGTGTAGGAAACAAACATCCCACAATAAACATTGTCTTTGGAGGAAATAAAAGATTTTGTGACTTAACTGTCTATAGTGATGCCTGGTGATTAGGCTGTGCCATGAGTGTGAATGTACCCTCACAGGAATTTTTGATCAGTTTCCTACATCCCAAAGGGCCATCACCATCATATGTGTATCCTCACCAGCCAGACATACTTAATATTCCAAGTGAACAAGCTCTCGCTAAGGTCGATCCACGTACTGCAACTGGGCGAACTTACACATTAACAGCTTTGGACACTCAGAGTTCAGAAGAAGCACTTAAGAGGAGGAGGCACAAACTAGTATTACTTATATGAAATTTGATTATATATTTTCCTGAGTGTTGTATAGAGCATTGAATTTCATTCTTCTATCTGGTAATTTCCATTAATAAATGCTAAGTTATTCCATTGAATGTGAAGTATGATGTTTTCATGATTTTTTTACTCCTGTTCCCAAAGCCATCCCAAAATGAAATTTATACCAAAGATAGAATGCATTTAACTGTTTAACATATCTTTTTCCCAATAAAATTCAAGATACATTTTTTTAGATAATCCAGGTCAAAGGTCACATATTGTGACCTCGGAATAAAAATAACATTATTTTAAAATATAACTATTTTTAATGGAAACTATGTTCCTTTAGCTTTAAAATAAGACCAACATGAAGGTCCTATCACAATTAGAAGCTAAGTAATGATTTATTTTTGTAGAGCATGCGAGGGAATATTTTGCATTTTTTGTCATGTTTGCAACCCTGCTGTATGAATATTGTGAATAGCTGAGGGCTAAAATTTTGTGTAAGAGTACTACTTCACATACTTTTACTTCGTATCCAAATTTCAAGTAAATCTGAGATGGTCGGGTTGGGAGCTGTGATGATTTGACATGGAATGACCCTATATACGTATTTCTCAACACTGTTCATTCAGCAGTAAATGAGAGATTAGGTGCGATGAGTCATAACGTCGATTATCATGCGAAACTGGTAGCATATCGTTAGGTAGGCACGTGGTAATATAAAATGGTGAATTACAACATGCCATTGCTCAAAAGCAAATTCAACATGAATAATGGCAGAACATTTTTATTTATTTTGAGAGAGCAGCGAAGGCATTGGAGAGGTATTACGATATTCCGGGTCGTGAACGTTAAGCACAATAACCATAATAAGCACACCCATTATCTACTCATTAGATGTTGTGAAGATATCTAAGAGATGTTGTTATATGGACCTCGATGTCCACTGTTGTACATCGCTGCAACGTTGTTTGGCGGGTCCTTTGGATATTTGATAGATATCCATACAACGTTAATTAGATTAACATAGATATTGCATGGATGTCATATGTTAACGACGACAACGTTGTCTGGATGTTGTAGGGATATCGATTGCTGCTTGGGGCCTATATCCCAACACTTCAGTGTTCCAAAAAACACTCCCCTGACTCCTCGTCAACACTTCGTTGATCCTTCCAGAACACTTCGTGGCAATGCATTCCGGACACTTCGATGACACTTTATTTTTACCAGGGATACTGGGTGGAGATGAAAACAAATGAAGTGATTAATAAGGGAAGAAAGGAGGCTGAAAAGATAAATATGGAGGCAGGAAAATAAGATAGAGGATGAATTGAGAGATAACAACAAGTAGGTGATAGGGGTGAGAATGTTGGGAAAGCATGATTGGGGGGAGAGAAGACTCGGACAATATGAAGGGAGGAAAAAGATAGGAAGAGTTTAGAAGGGGTTTAAAATTGGAAAATAGTTTGATGAAGAACACATTAGAGAGAACTACCTGCAGTTTGGGTAATTATTGGCAGGACCGACGATGGACCATTATGTGATTGAATACCTATGATGACGTTTGGACTGCCATACCTGCAGCTACATACTACTTTGTATACACCATCACTTTGTGATATCTCCATAAAGAGAAAACAAGAGATTTTGTTGGGGCCAATGCTTTCAGGTTATAATGATGTATGTTGTTTTCACTTTCTTCTAATCCTTTCACATTTTCTATGTTATTTCCACAATTTTTCCTCAGATTAATCTTTTTACAAATCTATGATATTCAGCTAACTATTCTATAATCACAACAAAATACATTGGGGACAATTACAATTGGCAAAGCATGCCCTTGGAGGTGCAACCTGTAGCAATCCTGCAATGAGATTCCACAAGGGCTTAAGGTTTGCCAAAAGTCCATCTCGGAGACAGCACTTAACATCATCATCCATTAGCAAGAGACCAATACCGTAAGTCTCCTGCTGACTTATTCATCTTAATTTATATCATAATCTGTTTAATCAGTTCCTCATTCCCCTTTTTTCAGCAACTGCTCAGATTGTTAAGTCATTATACACCAAAACATATGCATTAATGTTTCTCCATCTCAGTTGATTTGTATAGCATCATCACTCGTTAAAAAATGCGATCAACTGCACCTTCAATACTCTATTTCACCTCCTCCATTTCAACGACATATCTTTAACCCTTCCATTGCTGTATTTCCTGCAACAGCTATTACCCACTTCTTCTGTACACGAAAAAGTACCAGAGGAAGTACGTAGGGTTATCATGAAGTGCTTTATAATTACCTAACCGACTTAGCTGGTTTGTCCTCTTTCCTGCAGGTATCCTTAAATAGCAGCTGTTTGCGTGTTAAAGAATAACAAGCATGCCTTAATGCTAAAAAGAACGGCCCATTAGCGCCACAGGCTTACGATGAGACAATTGTTTCAATAAGGCGACCAACTATTCATCACTAGTAAATTACAAAACTACACGCACCCCTACTTGTCCCCATCCCCAAATTTTTTCCGGGACGAAATATTCACCGTGTACCTTAAGTTTCCAGTCGTAATCTTTTAACAGATAATCAGTTTTGCCAAGTACATTCAAATCGGCATAATGCATCATTTCACTTTTCCTGTTGGTGATACATGAGTGGAGAACGCTGCACTGGTTTTGGCTGAGGAAGTGGTATTTTTCTTTCAGCTAAAAAAAAAAAAAAAATGAAATTACAAAATTGTTTCATCATTTTAACAAATTAATTTGAAGTGCCAAATAAAATCAAACCTTATTGAGATCCATACTTGATGCAATACATTCACAACACATTGCATTGACATTAGTTACTACTTCTATGAATTCCTTTGCTGACAACTGAGTTCGTGATTGTAAATTTAATAAAGCCGGTCCTTTTTTCCCACACAATTCATCCAAGCATGAATACAAAAACTGTGGAATGAAACATAAAGGTACAAAAACGATGTTTGGATATTCTTACACGACTATCTCCTTCAATGTCACCCCCAACCAAATACCTCCTTCAGCTCATCTTCACTAAGGCTGGAGAGAAATTTCTGAGTTTCTTCTTTCTCAGCCATTTCTAAGTCCAGTTCAATACGGGGAATAATGGTCCGCCTATCGAGTCTTTACGCGATGCATGAAGAGCTAGTTTGTGTGCATATTTTAATATGAACGATTGTTCAATGACCATTACCAATTAACGTTACAATGAATAAACACAAACTTCTGCACGCGACTCGGGATTTGTTTTTCGTCACGAAAATTTATGCTTCATCAATTCGCCTATGGGGGGTGTTGTTGGCAAAAAGTGAATCATGCAATCGTGCAATCCCCCCTGAACCTCCCCGATAGGTGGCTCGGGTGAATCACAACAACCGGAAGACCAATTTCTTGCTGGTCGGAGCATCATTTTAGTTTTATTCGTCTTATGTTCCACTTCAAAGCCAAAAAATTTAATTTATCCTCTCTCAACTAAATGTTGCTATTACTTCAGATAAGAAGGTTTTTATTCAGCATTCTTTACGGTTGCACTGTTGTCTATTCATGATATCTCAGAATGACAGATCGTGTATATTAGTGCTCGAATAGTCCTTAAGAAAGTTTTATGATAGAAACAGAAAGAAATAATTTGCAGTGTAGATCGGTGCAACCATCCAGTTCCTCAAAATAATCAGGTGAGTAAGTACTCTCGGTTATTGTCTTTAAATAGTTGTATATTTTATGTAAATAATAGCTTGCTGTTATATTTTAGTCTGTTTCCAGTTGTGACTCTTCCGTCAAATTATGCCTCTATTATGTGCAGGTAGACTATTAGTCACTGTTAAAAAACACTGGTGGGGTATATACGTATAATTTTTTATTAAAAATTCTCGATAGGAGATAAGTATCACCGAATTTCTTGGGCACTTCGATGGAGCTATAATTAATCAGCAAGTGTTGAAATTCTCTATAATCTGTGGTGCTGAAAAAAGTATTGCATCTGTATTCATTAGAATTGTCTGTTTTATGTTATCGGCACCATCACTCTTTAGACATATGTTTATGTCGAAAGAAGACCCCATTTGAACATTGGGCGAGGTTTCCTCGCTTTCGATGCTGTTTTTCGTTGATTGGCTTTTTTTTCACATAGACAGGGGAATTAAACCTCTTTTCAGTATAGGTCTTATCTTGTATAGCACCACGTCAATATTTCAGTGGACGAAGCTATTTCCCCGACACCAATGCATTTATATTAGAGTGCGTAATTCTACATCTACGCTGCGGTCAATGTCAGTGAATTGGATTTTTATATTTAATGCATATAGCTATCTCCGATCTTTGTGTGCATCATAATGTATTGTAATATCATGCTGAATGCTGTGACCATGAATATAGCTCTTACCACTCAGAAACAGCTGTTGCTAAAAAAAAAAGTGTTGTGACCTTGATGCCTATGAATGCAGCGGCCTTCAACTTATGTTGCAATCCTATGCTACTACGGAAAAAAACATTTATGTCCACGAGACTGGCCGAATGCTCACATTAGACATCGTGTCACCCATATGTTTTCAATGCTCTCTATTATTTGTATCGTATAGGACATTCCTTCTAAGAAACGGATGCTTTGAGCTATATTTCTGCCCAAAAATTTTTATATGATCTTTACGCTATTGCGTTGCTTTAAATTTATTATTAGATGGTGGGGAAAATGTTTATCAATTTCTAATTTGGTCAGTAGAGCGTGAATGCATGTTTTCTACGGTAGGTGAAGAATTTCGCGGGCAGTAAATTTATTGCGGAGCGTTGGTTTCCCGTGCAGACTATATGTCTGGAAATCTTCCATGTTTTGTAATAATAATTTTTTTTCTTGTTGGCTCGAAGGCCCCTGAGGGTATTGGGGGCAGTGGAGTTTCAGGGGCAGCAGTTCACCCGAGTTCACGTTCGCTCCTCGCGAGGAGCACACATAATCTGAACCTCCCGTTGGACACTCATGAGTTGTGTAGGTGCTGAACTAGGTTATGGAATACACTTAACACCTTGGGGTCTTGAGTTTATGTACTGTACAAACCAATAACCTGTATCTGAATTAAAATTAAAGTTTTCTGCCAGATTGCCTGTCAGACAAATGCCAAACTTAAGGGTACTAACATTAATTTTTTCGGTGAAAATCTTTCAGGAAAATTAGTTCAATTTAGGGTAATTAGTTACAGTAGAAAAACATAGGGTAAAAAGGCCTGTTTGATGCGTACAGTAATTAGATTCGAGATGAAGCCTAGGTCGTTCATGGACATAAATCGGCAGTAAATGAAATCTCCTTATTTAAAAACTTGGTAAGCTCTTTTCTCATACATGGGTTACTTGATTCTTCTGTGTAGCTATACTTAAATTAAAGTACTGTAAAACCATTTTAAATATGGTCTGTATTTGCACAATTTTTAAAACTCCTTTTTCGAGAAGTGTACCTTGTACACCACTTTCACCTAAAAAAAACTCCTTTTGGTTGCGCACTAATTATGAGTAGATGCGCTCAATTCTCATAGTCACGATTGTTGGATGAGCGAACTCTTAGCAGTACGTGATATATCATTTAATCCATTCGCAATTAGATGAGGTTCCCTTCAAAGTATGCCAGGGTGTAATAATGAGTCGTTTTAGCCCTATAATTTTAATTTCTCGTGCTTAGATTTTGTTGCAAACTTAGTAATCCCTAGGTAAATACAAAATCCGTACGTGAGGCGCGATACGAACCCGCGATATTAGGGTTGCAAGTTCGGCGCACTCTAGGTTACCTCGGTCCGTAATGAATTTAGGTGTGCATAAAAAAATAGAAATTTAGGTGTGCATGAAATCCTATCGGCATCGAATTCTGTTACTACTTTTATTGAATCCAGTAGCCCACTAGGTTTTTTATCTTGTTCATTTTACTTGATGAATTTAATCTATTTACGATTATCTTTTTTATACTGCCCCATCATGGTAATATGAAGGCATTAACTGCTTAAAAATATTTCATATCCCATTCGGATAAATGGTAGCCCAATTGGCCCAGATCAATGGTACCCCAGCCTGTAGTGCATTAGTGCACTACAGGCTAATAGGTTGCGGTTCATCGAGATTTCCGGAAAGTTAAATGACTAATTTTCGCTGGCGGACGTAATACAATGCTAACCTTTCGTCCCTGTTTCAATTCCTGGTATTTAATCGTATAGTTGTGAGAATATTACTCCTTGAATGAATGTCGAGCAAAAACAATATTTTAGATGCCGCGAATCGGTTGCAGTGTTAAACGTTTACATATTTTGACAGTTTTCTAATGGTTGGGCACCTCCCTAATTATTATTCTGGTCGAGATACCTTTGGTGGAGCCAAATACCTTTGAAATCGAGTGTCACTCATACCTCCTAGCTACTCTGGCCGATATCATCACTTTTTTGTGCTGTTAAGAATTCATAAACGCCTGGGACCAAATACCTAATTGCGTCACAGTTTCCTTGAAAGAGCAATAGCTAACTTAATTTTGAATTTTCAATATTCCGTAGTCTAATTCATTTGCGACAATATTAAATATCAATTTTGGTTGGTTTTCTAGCTTTTTTATCAAATTACTTTGCTTTTTTAATTCATGCATGAGGTGGGCCGTGATCTCGTCTGTTGCCCCAACATGATTTATCTTAAGGCGCCTTCCTGAAGCTTTATTTTTCTCTCTCTATTACATCTACAAAATACCCTGAAAGCCACCTCAAGGGTGTATGGCAGGGGATGAGTAGTCACCAACATGCATTACACTATACCCTAAAGTTAGTGTATCTACGACTAATGATGCACTAGCATACATCGCTAATGGCTGTCACTTGAACTGGTAGGTAAAAAATCACTAGAAAAACGGCCTTGAACTTTGTGTGACGAATTATTTTTACCTCTCATAATACTTCCGTCATCTTCGGGGCTTGAGTCCGCGATCAATGGTTGAAGTAGAAGTAAAGGACGTCGAGACGTGGCTTTCTAAATTTATTCTAATCAGGTGTCTGGGTCGTGTTCTCGCGTGCGGAATGCCCCGCAATACTCTTAGTGGATATTTGGTATCCTTCTTCCTCTTTTATATGTTAAATGGAATGTTCATAATTTAAATATATAGTAGGAGAGATAAAAAAGTTTTCTTGCGTTGGTTTTCTCAGTGGACAATTACCTATTTTTCGTCCATAGTGGACAGTTACCTTTTTTCCGGTTTCTCCTGCGGTTTAATCTGGGACTGCCTCCTCAAGATGCAACCGCGGAAGTAACCTCGAAACAGTTTTCCAAGATATGGAAAATTCCGATTGTGTAGGACGGATGCCTTCTGGGCGTGTCACTTGAAATTTAGAAAATATTTTTAAAATTAGAGTAAAAAAGAAATGTTTTATCCTATTACACATTCTAAATCTAGCGTATCTTCGGAAAAGAACTAGACCTATGACCCGCTAGCATAGTTCTATTTTCTCAGAATAATATTTAGTTACCACGGGCCGCTTGGTATCAGTTTTCTTTGGCGGTCTATTTAGTATAAATAAACCACCCACCGTTGTGTCATCCAAATTATTTCAAGAAATTCTGTTCACTTTCATCTTTTGAACCAAACATCTCAGTTGAGGGAACGGAAAGTTATTCATCTACATCTACGATGTACCGTGCAAGCCACCACTAGGGTGTGTGGCACGGGGTGATTCCACACCAGGCATGCAGCACTCGTCCCAGAACAAATCCGAACCTCGCACGCTCCCCCTGGCTCTAGGCGCAGGCCAAAGGTAGTCAGGAGAACAGTGCGCAGTCAAACCGGAAACTGGGAGAGTGATACGTAAAAGAACATACAAACATGCAGAAAAATGCTATAGACACATCTAGTGGTTAATATTACTGATACTGTTAATTATTAAAACTACGAGATGCTACCTCATGCAAAGAACAAAATAAATAAATAAATCCTCGTTGTTGCGAGAAAACGCAGTAGCTTAATTCGTGTGACAATACAGTTATACATATTGCATCGTACAAGGAAAGGATACTACAGTTTTCAAGAAATTCAGTGTTCTTACTTTTATCTTTTGAACCAGCGACATTTTGATGAGATAGGGCAAATAATTTTATCATATTTCGAGGGAACCAATTTACTTAAATCGTGTGCCGCTCCGGGGAAATGTTAAATATTTCCCCTTTTTTATTATGTTTTTGAAGTCCATCGACGACATGATGTGTGACTAGGCGTGAGAAAATTGCTTGCAACTAAGCGTTTGCATTTGATCATATTGCGAAAAAATACGTGCCAACTGAAGGTCACGTGTCTCAACCAGTGACCTGCCAGTGATCTTCCTTCTCGTAGGAGAATGCAGTGCCCACTTACCACCCGTTCGAGAATTGTTTGTTTTCAAATGCAACATGCGTCATGTTCGTTCTATGAGCTATGCTCGATGCGATGAGAAAGTATGCTTGCTGCGTGCCCTTCCTCCCGATCGTGACTAATTCCGAGCCGAAGGCATGAACCTATCTTGAGCAATCACCAGATCAGAATTCTGAATCAGGAGCAACGTGCTGTCCATATTTTTATTTATTGATTTTCGCCGCGATTAAATTGCACATTGAGCCGTGTTTTTTTTTCTCAACGTCCTTTTTGGGTCTTTGTTGCTCAGGTGCTGTCGTTGGAAGAATTAAATAATTTCACCCTCCGAAGATCACCCTCACCTTTTCGAGACAGAACAATAGGCTTTACTGTTTCTTTTTTCTATTATTTACAGTTTTTAAAATATTTTTTACTCAAACATTTATTTCATATTGATACGTCGTATTTATTGAAACGCTTATCCAGGTATGATGCGCATGTTCCTGTTACCATTGGCACGGAGTATGCTCACTACATACTATCAGCGTTCAAATTGATGCTACGAGGAAAAGCTGTGCGTTTTTCGAACTAGGTACATACATGTGAACTCATGAACGAACATATGAATAATGTTGTGCCATGATTTTAAAATTGTACTTGCCGATTACGGGATGAGCATATGAATTCCCTTTCATTGGCAGTTATTGACGTTTAATGGTTGTTGACCGGGAACGACTTCTCAAATTCTGCTATTTCGACTTTTTGCCTGGACAGTAGATCGTTAGCATGAGAGCGTTTCCTCCCACCAGTGATCTAGTACGCTATTTCGTGGAAGTTAAGGAAGAAGTAACCCTTCTTATAAGTCTACCTCTCCTGTCTACGAGCCTATTTCTTAGATTAATGTGCCACTTCGACTCATGCTTTCATGATAAGATTCGTTTCCCTTTTTCTATCTACGTCAGTGTCAGTAATTATCCGAGGAGGTACGGTCTTTTGAGGTCACAGCGACCTCGTGAGACCAGCTCGTCGCAACATGTGCCAGCCATATGGAGTGGGCATCCTCAATGCTGGATGGTCCATTTCGCATGAGTGATATCGCGAAGCAGAACTGACGAGGAATCTAGATAAATTGATATCTGATTACTCGTTTTCACTCCGTATCATGATATGACTATATATTCTAATATCATGAGCATACTCTATAAAATATTTTTCTTATCCTGCGACCCTCACCATTCCTATATTTGCTGGCAATATCCTTTGTTATTTAAAACCATTAGAAGACCTTAGTATGACGAGCGTAGTCGAACAATGGGGAGCCAAAAATGAGTTCATTTTGACGACCCATAATTTCAATCTACCGTGGGTAACTGTTACTCAAGGTCGAACCTATGAAGTTCTTTCTATCGTGAAAGGTTGTAGTTAAGAGATGAGTGTCGTTTACCTGCTGTGAATTGTTTTCGATAGTCTCGACCAGTGCCGCGTTAGTATGTCGGAAAGTACGAGCTGGTAGTTGTGGAGTATTTTCTTCCGTCCTTTGAGGTCTTCTGTTGCCGTACATAAATATGCAAATATGCCATGAGGCACACGATTGCCTCGGGATGGTGAAATTCATCGTACCCCCTAAATAAAATTGTGAAAGAATTGTCTTTTTTATTAATTCCGAGTAGGTAACAAATCAGTTTATTTCTATTCGTATGTACTTTCAGTTGTGCCTTGAGTGGATGCCCAATTTCAGTGAGTTTATACTTGAGTGAGCGTCATCATTCGCAACGTAAATTTCTCGAAAAAGTGAATCCTTAACAAGCGAATGAAAAGTTGTCATTTCATAACTTATTTTATTGCACTTTGAATACCATTAAAATTAAAGTAATGTTCCTCGCTACAAGAATCCCACCCTTAGCTTTCCAATGCAATAATGCGCATTCTACGATCCTCCAGCCGTATGGGTGGATGTCCTTCAAGTCTCTTGGACATCACTTGAATACTTACGGACAACATTTGAGAATCTGCCTCTGCTGAATTCCTGACTAGCCCAAGGAGGAGTAGGGAGGGAGGAGGGAGTCGTCGTATGCTCTCGAGCGACATTTATACTCAGAGGAGATAGCCTCGGCGTTGCAGCGAAAGCGCGCGCTGCCTTGCATTTGAATCACAGTCTGCGGAAACCAGTTTCCCCTCGCGGTTGTCGCTTCGGCTGTTGATCAATTGCTAGCAAAAATAGTTCTGCGGAGCTCAAGTTCATGTGTTTGCTACCACGGTCCTGCTTTTCCTTACGCCTCTTATCAATTGTAAAATGAATAATTCGCCTTGAACCTTCCTTGATTCTTTCTCATACCGAAACTTTATTTTTCACAATATTTTAACTTTCCCTGGCAGAAAAAAGCGTATAATTAAATACATCAGTTGTGTGTCTTATAAGCATACTTATTAGGACAAGTGCCTGAGCGTCGTGATATTTGCTAATGGTTTACATGGTGGCACAAAAATATATCTATTCTTTAAAGGCCTGGCTACAAGTTGCATGAATCCGTGCGAATGCATGCGTGAATGGATGGAATTGAAACGGACTGGCCACACATTGTTGTTTACACTATGAAGTTTTGATAGGACACGCGTTCATGCACGAACTCTAGCGAGTTCCTGCATCGTGCCTTGTGACTATGAGAATTGTCCTTGAACTACGCGGCAGAATGTGAAAGTATACTTCTCTAAATTAAAGTTATTTTCTTTCGCCGTGGTATAATCTATGATAAAGAGTTGATACAGGCCGGACATTGCAAATGTTGAAAGCATTACTTCTGTATTTTCTCAGATCTACATCTACAGAATACCCTGCAAGCCACCTCAATGGTGTGTCGCAGGGGGTGTGTAGTCACCAATATGCATTACACTATACTACTAGGGTTACCATATTCTTAAACCCCAAAATGCAGACACCCTCAACGGGATTGATCAACAAGGTACCAACCCATTGTAGACCAGTAGTGCCATCTATCAACAGTTCATTTAAGTTTTTGTACAGAGAAAATTGCATACCACGTAGCGCCATAAATGATGCCAGCCCCTGGGTTCAGCAAAATAGAAAGCACGGCGTGGCGATGGCAGACTATCGCCGTCTATAGCCCTTAATGGAAAGCACCCTAACAGATCGATGACAGTGTAATTCAATAACCGATATAAAAATATACGAAACAAGTTGGCGATACGAGATGAAAACAAAAATCAAAGTATTTTACTTCTCAAAAATAAAAAATGCGGACATTAGCAGAAATCGTACAAATGAACGCGGATGCTACATTGAAAGTCGAAAATACGGACATGTCCGCATAAATGAGGATGTATGGTTAACCCTACACTATACCCTAAATTTAGTGTATCTACGACTATTGATGCATTAGCATAAATCGCTGATACTTGTCACGAGGCGCAGCCTCATAAGCATGCACTACACTGTAGATATGCTACCGATACTAGATATGCTATAGATAATTACGAATCTATTATATGAGAGCGAGATTATGACTTTTTAAAGTTAATGTGCACTCTTGTGCCGCTCGTGGTGGTTTATTCTGCTCGATGGCAGTTTATGTATCAAATGCTGTAGCATTTTCTTTGGCAATTCGGTATAAATTGTATTAAAAAATGTGATAGCGTAAAAGTGAGACTATCATCTGTAATGGTGTTTTGATCACTTGTAATATTCGGGTCGAATCTGTGGGTAGATGTTTGAGGAAATACAAGAAAAACTGACGAGGTCAGTGAACTTGGAGGAAAGGAAAATCCCAAGCTTAAAAACATTGTAATCAAGGTCGTGGATCTCGTTCCGTAAATGTTTACTGAGGCGCGAAAGTCACTATCAAGCAAGATGACCATGAACACATTTAGAAGTGGGTGTTGGTACCTACTTAAAGGAATGCAATTTCTTGTGAATTACGTGGATTGTGCTCACTTATGAGATATCTATTTGAAGCCATTGTGACCGATTTGAATATCAAGTACGGGTCTTTGTAGATACAATATTTGAAAATACCTTTGGCGAAGAAAAAAACGTGATTTTTTTATCGTGATGAGATGTTTTGCATCTTGCCTCACGACTAGCAGACTGGACTTTGTTATACGGTCGTAAAAGAAGAGACACTTTGCCTTTAGAAAGCTTACAACCACAGCTGACCACTCGACGTAAATTCCACTTCTTTCAAGTGTCGATTTTGTTTTAGAAATCAAAAATGTTTGCTGTGTCTCGTTGGATTATGAACAGCTTTTTACGAAATGGAATTGATAAGTGATTATGCTCCATTTCGGTCCTGGTTTTGTGTTAGTTCGCTGTGGTTAGTGACGTATGTATCGACGAGTAGTCGGTGAATGCTAGTAGTGCAAAGTAAAATCGATGTATGCACATTAATTTTATTGATGTTTGTTATTGTTTCACTGACATTATTTCAGTTAAACGCTTCATCGCCTTCATAAATTGGTTTGCCTCTTCATGTTTATTAAGCTGTCCCTGATTATGCCAATATCGGAGTAGCGTGTTACTTTAAAAATAAAGTGTGTATATAACTGATTTATTTATTATGTTTAGTGGATGCTTTTTTATCTCCTCTGGACAACCATATCCTCCTTATCGGATACATTGAATGAAAACATCTAGGTTCCGTTTTTAATTTTTACTGTGGAAGCTTAAGAAGTTAATACCACTCATTTAGTGGATATATTTGTTTACGTATGATTGGGAAACGTGAGTGTTGTAATTATGAGAGGGTTCATAACCTTCTTTAAAGTCTTTGGATACTCGGATGTTACCTGACGTGGCAATTGTTGGTCAAACGTTTTGCCTCTATATACTTAAGCTACGAAATGGGAATGACATTAAATTGGAATATGCCGGAGAATCGTATAAAAATTCAATACCTGTCACGGGTCATTTATCTAGAAAAAATTAGTGCGGTATTCAAATATTTACTTCACTTGTTACCCCATATTATTGGTTTTCATAAAATATAATCGAACTGGCAAAAAAAATCACGATGTTAATACATATCTGTTGTCATCCCTTTTACTTTGACGCAAGGAAAATGTTTGTTAGATTAATGAGGCCAAATTTAAGAATATCTGTGGTGTAGTGGGATCGTATGGGTAGTGTCTCCACCGTTGTCATCGGTGTCCCGTGTTCGAGTCATTTCAGAGATTTATCCCACGGTACAATGAATCTTCCGCCCAGGCGATGATGTTCGATCTATTAAGTCCTGAAAGGCCATCTTGATGCTTGCGTTCTGGATAGTTAAGTTTTACAATTGCGTGGTGCATGAATTGCATTGCTCACAGTCTTTTTTCCAAAGGTTCGTCGTCCATAGGGTCGTGTATTCCTCGCAAATGCTGTGCCACGCTTTTAATCGACTGACGAATGCCTTTGTGTCGGTGTCTCATCCTCCCCGCGTAGTTGACAACAGATTCTTTTCGTGGAGTTTGAACTTGGATTTGTACTCTTTTTTTTTAGCCCGTTTTAAGTGGGAAATTGTATTCATTGGGTTTTGTGTTGCGGGCCACCTAGTTCTGAACAGCAGCAAACGAGTAGTATGCATTACCGAGTACCCTTGAATTAGGGAGGGAGATCTTCCATCAAACTCGCTCAAATAACTGAAAAAGCAGTAAGGCGTTACCATTTGTTCAAATAGTAAACTGTTCACAAATAAACGAAACCGTAATTGTGAAATATACATCGCTTTAACAGGCCATCGTATCTTACCAAGCAAGCATGTCAATTTTTCAATTTCAGGTGTCGCATTAGAATATGACCATCGTCTCGGGTAAAGTTGGTTGTGTTTAGTTCGTTTAACTATCTATTATGTTAATTCGCCATCATTTTCATTTCACTTCGAATGTTGAAAAGTTCCATGAGCAAAAGAGCGAGATGCTTTGTTAAGGCCGTTTTACGCGGTACATTTGTTTGTAAAAACACCAAATTACGCCTAAAAAGTTCACATAAGTGGATGAGATATTAATATTGTTTTACCAAATTGCTCAGTTCGTTTAGAATGATTCAATGTCCCTCGTCCGTACTTATTGTATGGAGACGAACCAAAGCAAGCCTACGAGCATGTTATCTTCGTTAGAAGACACCTTCATGTATCTAGCTGTGATAATTGTATCATTTAGCTTTAAATTTCCCCAGGATTTCTTGAAGTGGCAATTTCAGCGTTAGAGCAAATAATGCGAGATAGTTTATCGTGCCTGTATTTTCAAATCTTAATAGTGACAATATTTCATGTGTGGCGATTTTATTACGCCACATTAAGGTCTAATTGAATCTCTTCGATAGTCAGTGGCTGCTGACGGTACTCCCATGGTTGATATTTTGGCGAAAGACTTGTTTAAACATTAAATAAATTCCGAAAAACAAGAGTTGCGCCGTATTACCTTTCACACCGAAGCAGTCGACATAGCATTTTCTTCGATAAGAAAATGGATTACTTTCAAATAAAGATTTCTTATTTGAATGGTACATCTTTCACATACTTACAGTGTACTTTCGATTCAATACCTTCATTCAACTGGTGTCGTGTGGCCATGTTTTTCTAAGGAAATGTTTTTTACTAAGCAATTCATGTTAAATCGTTATTGTGTCTGAAAATCATTTCTTTCTGAATTATTTAAATATGTACTGCGAATGTTGAAAAGTTCTACGCGCATTGGAGCGAGATGCTTTGTTAAGGCCGTTTTACACGGCACATTTTTTGTGTAAACTCTTCCGTGAACTCTTGCATGGGGCAAAATGTATCGTTTAAAGCGGCAAATTGTGTGAACGCTTGTGCGAATGTCTGAATTCCTGCACGGGAAATAGAACCTGTTCTAATTTCGTTGAGACAAACGTACAATCTCACGTACATTCGTTTGTTTAAAATCTTTCATCGTGTAAAAAGGCCTTTAAAGGTCAGAAGTTCATCTGAACACCATTAAATGTCCTCGCGGACACCTCCAGAAAAATAGCTTGAATTTTCTCTTATTAGTTTCGTAAATTTCCGATTCAAGCTAGTGGAGGGGGATACAGTATTTGTACTGGATTATTCTGAAATCCACGATCTTGCGACATGATTTGTTACCACACTGTGGTCTCACTCCCCGATATCTATATCTACATTGTGTTCTTTTCTCCCTGCTTTATTGACTTCTCTGTCAATTTCTGGGAAACCTTTGTTGGAAATGTCGCTTGTAAGTCCATCTGTTGTCTCGTATTTCTAAAAATCTTACTAGGGATGCGTTATTGTGGAACCATTACGTTCTTTACGGTCGTGGAATAACCAATACCTACCATATTATGTATCCTGATGTTGTGTACCTGTAGTTCTCAGTCATTTCTGGCGTACTATGGGTGCGTTGTGTAGTCGATGTGAATATATCGATTTGAGCTCGACAGCATTAAGACGGGGACTTCGTTTAAGACTTAAAGAAAAGGTAACTTTAAGGTCTTTGAGTCCCATCAAACGTAATCTTGATATATCTCACAAAATCTGTTTCATGTTAGTTGAGTAATGCATGGTGATGAGCAGAGACAGGAAAAAGTCATAAACGTCATAGTCATAGGTTTTTATCATGAAATAGTAGGTTTTTGCCAAAATGTCATAAAATTGTAGTATTCAGACTTACGTATGCCAGGGTGTCCGGCAACCTGGAAAACTCAGGGAAATATTTTGTCCTGGAGAACTCGGGGAAAACTCAGGGAATTTTTTTATTTTTCCGAGAAATCCTGGAAAATGCACGGCAGCCAATTTCCATTAAGGCAGAGAGAGAGGTAAATTCCACATGGAATACTTCCCATGTAAAATGGCCGCTACAAATTGGAATTCTTGGTGTTACCAAATTTACGAGAAATATAAAAGAGTCTGCACATGCGCGATGGCATTTTCCTCAATTACATATACGAAAACCGTTCAGACAGCAACCTAAATGTGGATATTGTTATACAATTGACAATCCTCTCCCAATAATCTCAACCCTCCTCGTTTTAATGTTTGCAGAAATGTTTTTGAAGGAGTGGAAATACATTTTGCGGTCACTGCGTGTTGAAATCAAGGCCCTCGGGTTCGAAGTCGACAAGGCCACTGTACAGCGGCTTCTCAAGCTAATTATAATTTGTGTATTGTCCTACAAATACAATTTTGTGTAATTGAATTATTTCGGGTGTTAGATCTGTACCTATCTCAAAGCAATTAATTAACAGTTTCTGAAATGCTCATGCAAAGTGCAGTGAAGCCTTAGTGAAGAAGAGTGAAGGTACCTACCAAGATCTCAAGAGAAAAAGAGTAAGAAAGAGATACTGCAAAAGGTTCAAGAGCTGCAAACCAATAAAATGTAATTTCTTTAAAGCCGAGAAATTTGTTGCCAAAGTTGAATTGGAAATGCACTCATTGGAAAAAATCACAAGTTTCTTTTATTTGCAAGTTCTTTATCAAACTAGTCTGAATCGAGTTTTTTGTGTTCAAATTGCACCTGACTCAAACTTTTGTTGTCGGTTAACAGTTTTTGTTTATTTGTTTGTTGAAATAAAACCCGTAATACTCCACATTCCTTGTATACTCGATTATTTAACTCAAATTAGGTATCAACATTTCTCGTATTTTTCATGTTGGCAAAATATGCCGAATTTATTATAAATTCATTAAAATTATGTTAGAAACAAAGTGCAACAAGACCCTGGAAAATGCAAAAGTTTACCTGGAAAACTCAGGGAAAAAAGAAATTGAGATTCACCGGACCCCCTGTAAGTGGAACCTCTCCAGGTACATCTATCGAAGAGTCCAGCGAGGAAGAAAATTTTCTGACAGAAACGTTGGGAACCGAGGGAAAAGAGAGAGATGGCATAGGATAATGAAAGGAATGAGATTTAGGAAATGTAAGAAAGAAAGGCGTGGGATATTTAGTTTTGGAGTAATGAAAGATTGAAAATGACGAAAATGGAGATATCTTCGTGACATTTTGACGCCATATTGCGATGTTTTTAGAAATGCTGGTAGTGGGATACTGACTAATGGCACATCTAATACATATGGACATGCCCCCCCCCCCCACAACAAGGTGGCGGGCTTATTGAGTGAAACAGGGGTGCTAGGAGCGCGGCCTGGAAATGGCCATATATTTAAAATAATTCCCCGAGTGGGTTGGTGATTGGAGGGTGCTGTAGCTGTAGTGTCGTAAATGTTGTAGCGTATTTTTTAAAGAAAAAAATTCCCATGTGGTTTGGTGATTGGAGGTGGGTGTAGCTATAGTGCCGTCAATGTTGTAGCGAATTGTTTTTAAGAAAAAAATCCCCCGATAGGGTTGGTGATTGGAGGGTGGTGTAGTGTGATGAAAGTTGTAGCGTATTTTAAAAAAATCTCCCGAGTGGGTTGTTGATTGAAGGGGGTGTGGTTGTTATGTGGTCAAAGTTGTAGCGTATTTTTTAAAAGATGAAAGTATGTACCATGAACCTTTTTTTTTTGTCTTTTAAAAAATAGTCTACAACTTTGACCACACACCAACCACACCCGGTTCATGGTAAGAAAGTTATATCCAATTAATATAATTGCAATGTAACAGTTACGCATTTTGTTAGGCAATCGTCTTATATTTGGCCACTATTAAACATTGTTCACACAAATATTCGTTTGTGTGAACGGAGAGACAGTCAACATATTTATACATAGTATGAAGCATTCTCAAATACCAAAATATACCAGGGAGACGAATTTATCTGCGCATCCTTTGGCCGCCAAATTGTTTTACATTGGCCAACAGAAAACATTTTTCCCACCCGTGAGCATTGCTCACAGAAACAATTATTATCTTCTATTTTTTTCTCATGGCATTTTTTATTTATAGTATGTATTCAGAAAACCGTGGTTCAACCGTCATTCAAAGAAGTGGTTCATGTAAAGATGTCATTTTTCTCAATGTTCATATCTAAGCTGGAAATAATATTCTTCAGGTCATTTTCACATTATACCTTTATATAGTGAATTAGACATCGCGAAGTATAGAATAAATTAATCATTTAACGTATTTTCGCTCATTAAAAAAAAAAATTCTATCCAATTTATACAATTGCAATGTGACTGTGGCACGTTATTTCAACAATCGTTATTTTATGGCGACTACATGAATTATTGGATATATAAACTAAATACCTACACTTTCTATCCGCAGACCTGGCTAAATGTTTGATTGGCACCTATTCTGGTCTCTTATCGTTTTCGAGAAAAATGAAATTCAAAATTAGACCGTTCTGATGACAGGTTCCCTGATTTTTTTCTCATGATCTAATCCATCGTAGTATGTCCGATTTCTTGAAATATTATAAACGTCGTCAGAAATTAAAACTACATTCAGTAACTGTCTATTCATTACGTAATATTATGAGATTGGAGACCCTTTTTACTTGATTTGAATGACCACAAGCAGGAAAAATGACCCCAAGCTGGAAAATGATTATTTTTTAGGGATAAAATAAAAATATAATATAATTTCTTCTATGTAAGATGATTGACCGTCTAGGAACCCGTTTGACGCTTGAGCCAAGCGTTGACGGAGATTGATTGAAAGTTTGGATGGCTCGAGCGGTTGACGAGGGTGCTGGACCGTCAATTTTGATCAAGAATTGCAAGATCAATCAAATTGAAAACTCTCTTGGTCCATTCTAATGAAGTTTCTTTTAGTCTTCTGGTTCCGTATTGCGCAGAACGTTGAGAGTAAATCTTCATGAGTGAAGCGGTTTCTCATTTTATACCACTCCACTGTGGGGCAGAATGAAGCCCTCCCAGAAAAACCCGCCCGGCGCGGCGGCTACGCCGAGCTGGCGCCTTTGCATACAATGATAGGCCAAAATTGCATAGGCGCAGCTAAGGGCAGCTGGTTTCTTTAAAAAAAAAGAAAGATAAGGGTTCAAAGAACTTGAAAAAGTATCCGTGAGACTAATGAGGAGCAATGAGGATATTGTAACCGTGTTTATTTCATGAACTGATAATGGTCATGCTAGTTAAAAAGGAGGGGGCATGAGGGAAGTTTATTTTATTTTCCATGTTTTCTCATGGAGATATTAAGTATATGAACCATAGAGACTTATAACCATAACCAGCCTTGTTTAAAATTATTCCAACCTAAAATAGGAATCATCAAACGACTCCCTGAGAAATAGCCATTCCAGAAGTTAGAAAATGGCGCCAATTTACCTCATCCTGACGACGAAGTTACTGCTTCTAAAAAGTAATTTGTGTTGTTTTTTTATGTGCTTGGGCGTGTTCTACGATAAATGCGTTTCGTGAAAAGCGGCCAATAAAGTATTCGAAAAATTGAATTTTGTCCTAGAATCGCTTTTTGCCCCACTGTGCAGTGAGTGTGCACTCCTTGGACCAACGTCGTTTCCTCTCAACTTGTTTTTTCCGCTTGAAGACAAACAATTTCAAGGCAAGAAAGGCCAAGTATGTATTCGAAACCATTTTCAGAGACACTTCACGACAGACATTTCACTTTCCGAGTCGGAAACTCAACTGAGAATGAGTTTTGATCAAAAGATTGAAGGATTGATTGAAGGTTGATTGAAGCTTGATTGAAGCGCGCGTCAATCGATTAACTAGGGACTACTTTATAGTGGTGACTTTGTGATTTGTTCCTGATATTTTTGCATAGGGAGGGAGCCTAGTATTTTTAACTATTTTCTGTACAAGTATTGTTTGCCTTAGCCTTTCAATACTGAAAAAATATTGTCTTCCGCGTTGAATTAGGACCTCATACTTGCTAAATGCATTCTACAAATGGAGGATGGACTGATGTATGTACATCGGCCGATACTGATTCTTGTTTTGGTTCGATACGATATTTTGGACACATCTGCCCATATGTTAGTATTTTGAATCTTTAGTTGAATATGAAGAACCTCGAGAGTGGGGTCGCACCGCACGTTTAAGCGCAGAGAGTTCCACTGCTTTGAATTCATGCTGGTCTGAAATTTGCATTAGAGAAATTGATTTTTATAATATTGATTGCATTTAAACGTATTAATTGTAATTTATTACCCGTGAAAAGAAAATAATATGATGGGAAATATCTTTTATTTTCCTAAAAAAATGGGCGACTCAAAGTGCGTACCACCCATGAAAAATCTAGTTAGACTTAGCACGAGTATACTATGAGCTACGAGCTATATTTTAGGATCTGCATACCGGATTGGACCTGTCCTTCTTAAAAATCTTTGTGTTGGAAATGCCTGTTTTCATATATTCTTGTATTAATGTGTCCAATAGATAATGACGTTTCAAACGAATTAAATCACCGTTTGAATTGCGTCCGCATGTTCTTGTCTTTCAATGACAGCAACAGTGATGCTCCTTCATATTGATTATAGTACTTGGGTATTAATATAACGTGACGTGAGCTGCAATAACCTGAGGTCTCTATTAAATCCACCCGTTCTGGAGCTTTATACGGAAGGAATAAAGTATGTCTCTCTTTTTCGTCTCCCCATAAAGCTCTAGATTAGAAAAGTGCGGAAGTTCGTCCTCGACCGATGCCGATAACACCGAGGCATTTGGGAAAGATGATATATGTGACATTAAAACGTTGTAGTATTATATACCAATCACAATTGATGGAATCACATGGCTCAAACTCAAATGCTTGGCAATAAATAATTTCCTGTAGAAGCATTTTTACTCACTATCTGCCCCATGTACTGGATAGGTCTGTTTTGGTTGCGTTGCCCGTGCTTTACCTCAATCTAGAGCTTTATCTCTCCACTGACCACTTCGCACCTGATTCGTACTCCGATCGTTGCTCCAACTCCGCAGAACCATGTGACGCAAATTTACGTGAGTGACCTCAGGGCTAACTTATTTTTCGCTTTCGTGAGACAGCAATTATTTGATGAAAGATGGCGTTTTGTAATGGAGGAGAGAATATAACTCAGCAGCTATGCCGGAATAGTTATCAAGTAGTTTATCAGGGGTCGAGGTCACTCATGGTCACGAGCTAGGTCACTTGGACATCTCGTGGGCGAAAATACGGATGTAAAAAGTATCGGATTAAAGGTCTCCATTCTATTTTGTCGTAATGCTCGCAGCAGAGATAAGATAAATGCTTAATTATTCATGCTTTGCGATTCTGTTGTTGTGAAAGTGATTGATGTTTAATTCATCAGCAATTCTTTATTTATATCAGGAGTATTTTAATATCGGGGTAGACAACAATCGCTTTTGGAAATCATATTCCGTTTGGCTCTGGGTCACAGACATAGAGAGGTTGAATGAAAATGGTATATGGATGTTGACGGTAGAAGCTATGGAGCCGAACACTCGCGCTTAGCCTTGTGCAGCAGGTATAAAGGTAAGTTTTCGATATGCATGGGCAACCAAGAACTTGGTGTTACTCGCCGGCGAGGAGCGCGACGTAATGAAGAGGATAGCATCGATAATAAAACGCTAGATATTTACTACTTTTATGAAATTCTACGTGAAAATAGCGTCCGCCATTTTATAAAGTAATATCACCTAAATTTTGGAAATAAACTCACTAAATTATGCACAGTTAAGCAAAAGAGCGGTTTTAACAGACCTAGTCTTTTATCCGACCAAATTCCTCCTACAGCGTCACCCTCGACTTAAATATGAAGATTTTCGCAGAAAACTGAAGTCGGGTGTAATTTTGTAATTTTGGTTATGTTGGAGCCCCTGTATCTCGGCAACTGCGACAGGACATGACCAATGACATGCCATTCCTTGGTTGCCAATCAATTGTGAGTATTTGTACCAAGTTTCATGATTCTATCTCCAAATAAGCCATTTTGGAATTTTGTCCAGCTTTTTTCGATTTCAGCCCACTGTGCGACGTTTCGTTGAACTAGTTGTTCATCATCCTCATGAGTAGGCTGAATTATTTTCACTGGAAGCTGCTTAGTGTAAACTTTTTCAGAAAATACGTATTCATTTAATGAAAACCTATTATTATATATGCGTCCTAGTGCGTTCATCCGAGTATTTGCTTGCTGTTGCTATATGTAATGTGCAAACAATATATTTCTATTGCTTATTCATTTGCCTGTCAATCACGCCTGTTTGAAGGACTTCCGGGTGCCCTAGGAGGTTGAAATTTGGCAGGAATTCTGTTCGTGACCGATCGTAAAAATAGTAATTGCCCCGAACAACAATTTATAGTAGTGGTTTTACCCCATATTGTTAACCCCCCTAAGAAAAGAATTGAATCGGTCCAGGAGTTTCTTTTCCTGTTATTTTAGGATACTTGCACTCAGCATATAGGAATGAAATTAGCATTATAGGATAGCCGAAAGAATGGAGGATCGGTCAAAAATATAGTTATAACAGCAAACGACGTTTGATTTTTTACCCCTGATTTTTTAGCTTATAGTCCCATAAGAAAACCATTTAACTCTGTTCTGGGGTTTGTTATTTTTTTGCTTTTTTAAATTATTTGCACTAAAGATGCGAGATTGAAACTTTCACTGTCGGATAGCAAAAAAAAAAATCTGTTTTTAATTCTTGCATTCGATTTTTCTATGATCATCGCATTTGTCTGAAATTTGTTTTTCTCTCTCCAAAATAGTCAATGATTTCTTCTTCCCGTTGAATTTCAACGGGCACCCTCTCCCAATAGAAAAGAAAGCAACTGTCGACTCCCAGGCCGATAGTTGGCAAACAATCCAGCCATCAGCGGACGTTATTGCCGTGTCTGTAGGCTCGAGCGCGGGGTGTCAAACTGACAGGATTCCCTCATTCCGTGATCCCCTTTAATGTCTCCCCGTCAAGGTTTTTTGTACTTATTAGGTTCTTATGTACGTACAAAAATATCAGCTTCCCATAGATCTGTGATGTTTGCGCCCAAAATTCTGCTGTTTATAATTGCTTCTTAATCGCAGCATTTTCCTCCCAGTCTTGCGACTGCGTTATTCTCAATATTTGTTCGTTAGCAATGCTTTAGCTTTATGCTGTACTCTTTAGCATGGGTGGTATTAATGTATGTACGTTTGTACGTACGTATTAAGTATTGTACCAATTTAACTGAAGAGAAGGTTTTTTTTATTATTTAGACTCACCTAAAAAATTATAAATATACTTTCATTTGAGAGATACTTTTCGCCAGCGGGATGCGAGGGCTCATTTGTGCAAATATTATGTATTATATTCACGTCAACTCATTTACTCAACGAAATTACGCAATGGAAAACAATATGTTCAACTCAGTTTAGTAACTTTTAGTATGAAAGTGATTTTCCCTAGGTAAATAGAATCGCCTGTGTGTCTCGTATTCATTTCAGTTTACCGCAAATTAAAAACATGCTCGTGCATGTTCTCTCCTTCGATCCTATGTGGTAACTGTACATTTAGGTAGCAATTCAAGGGTATCTCATGACTTCGTTTCTGGATCCTGCGTGTTATACGCTTGGAGCATAGATTTTGCTTTTCTCTTACTTTCTAATTAATGAATTTTTTTGTAAGTCCATTATGTCATTATTCAAAGCATTTGCTTTCCGGAAATTGTGTCCGGGTTTGTAAGAAATTAAATGCTGTGCATTCGCTAAAATACTAGACGTAGGTACTTAATGCCTTTAATCTACTGATTATGGTGTTAAAGAGTGGGTCTAAATAGTGCCCTTAATTGTTGAGCAATGAGCATGCTCCTTATGCAATAAGGGGCTACAGCCAAACTCAAATAATTCCTCTGGAAATATCTACTAAAATTAGAATGATTGTCTCCGGAGATTCCCAGCGTGAAGCAGCGGGTTTGTGTTCTTCACCCTCAATTTTCGAAGCTCGCTTAGGATGGAAGCCTTGTATTTTATTGTTTAAAGGAACATACGATAATTCCCCTATAAACAACTGCTTTGAATTTTTCAAATTTTCATTTCAAGGGGAAAATCGGAATTAGGTCACATCCTTGGTTAGTATCGCAGGTTAGGATTCTTTATAGCCTATTGAATTCATCTTTACCGTCGTGGTTGTTCCCCGGGTGGTATCGCAAGGCTGGGGTTGATATTTTTATCTGATAGCCTCCTCGATCATTCGTACAATTGAGGGCGCCATCCACCCGTGTAATGCATTGCTTCTAGTCCGTAACAAGACGATTGTCGTGACGTCGGGCGCTGTAGTATTCCTGGGTTTTGCATACTGGAGCCAATTTACCTCGTGAAATATCCTAATGAAAACGCTCTCTGGGTTTAGGACTTAAGGTGGTGGACATAACATGCCTTGCAATATCTACGGATAGCCAGCAATCGTCAACTACTTCAGCTTGTTTTTTAAACTGTCGGTAAAAACCCTCTGGAGTTTCATTTTCAACTCTTTTGACATTTCGTAATTAATTGATTTCCTCTAAGTTATCCATTGCGCTTAAGTGCTACCTATATTTTTAAAAACAGGCATTTCCTTTTGGTGCCGTAGTTTTTTTTGCCCATTTAGTGTTCTTTTAAATACTTAATTATCAAATTGTTTAGATTCTTTGAATTAGAATAATGCATATTAATTATTTGTTCAATATTCATTAGATCTTTTGTATAAATAATGCTTGGTAAGACTGAATGTTGTGATGTTCTCCCTGTGAAAGATAGATACTCTTTTTTATATTGCTGCCAAATGTTACGACAAAAATAATAGCTAGAATTTTATTTGATCAATCAATGTTTTGACCAGTCGATATTTATTCTGCCTTTTTTCTTAGATTTTTTTGTTTTATTTATGGTTTTAATTACATTTCAATTATTTAAAATCTTCACTTTTTCTGAATAGCTTCGGACTTGGCCATTTTCTTAGAATTTATGGAGAAGTTGATGCCAAGCGGCTGGCGTGCCGCCAAAATTTAAGTTACTTACACTTAAGTGTATCATTTATTGGACAGTGAATGTATTGCGTTTTCATTGGAGTATGCGGTCAATGTGAATAAACTTAAATGTATGCAAATTGATGTTTACGCTTTATGTTATCCATTTCCACAGTGTTTATGTTTCTCTAGAAGATACGCGCATGGCCATATGTGTAACCTTGATTTTTGCTGGACTGGAAGCGATTGGAGACCTTCTTCGAGTTTTATGTGATCGCTTCTTGTCCCGTTTTTAAGTTCTTCATCCTGTTATATTTGTGTTGTAATCTCCTTCGCCGAAATGCATTCACCTGCCTATAGCCCATTTGCCGTAGCCTTTCGTTTCGCATTTTTTTAAGCATGGCAAAGTTGGCTGAATGCTCCGGCTCTGTGGCTTATCTAACCCAACATCTGTTGGAGGCTGCCGTGCATGCTCTTGATAAGCTGAGCTATACTCACCTGCCCTGCTTTGGAAGAAGACTTCGTTTGCGGCAATATCCTCTCAAGGTACGTAACTCTATATGCAATTATTTTGTTGGACGCATGTTAACAATGGCATGTGATGGAAAAATATATGTTTAGCAACATAAGAAAAAAAAGTTCTTTATCAAATTATGGCAAAAATAACAGAATATTTTGAAGATATGGACAGCCGTTAAATAATATCCTTTTAATCGAGGGAGGAATTTTCCATAAAAACTTGGCGCCGTAAGAAAGAAATATCCATTTTTAAATTTGACATTTACCCATTTATCTCATAAGTTGATAGAGTGATTGTTTTCATTAGCCCTGAAATGTCAAGATGCAAGTCCAAGGCCTTTCGACTTCCTTCTCCATCGCCTTGCCTCCGAAATTAGAGTGATAAGGCGTTACCCACTTTCATTTTTAACATATGGGTATTATTTTTGGCTGGCAGTTATAGGCAGTTATTTCTTTGTTGGAAAATGTTAGTGACTGATTTTAAATGGTCATATTTTACGCTTCAGTTCAAATGTTATTGTTTGCCATTTACTGCGATTCTTTGAAATTAGAAAAATAATGGTAGCCTGACCTACTTCTTTTTTTACTGAATAATTAAATAATATTATATTTTCCTCGTAGTAAGCTATTATATTTCATAGTTAATCGCCTGATATTTAAAAAAAACCCCTTCCAATGATGAAGATTTGTGAATTTGTTAAATACTACTCGGGGCGCATTTATAAATGTGAAGCTAAATAAGTAGATCTCCTTCATTCTATCATTCGCCTATTTTGGTCCTCGTTCATTCCGTCATCGAGACTTCACTCCTTTGTTAAAAGTGCTTCGGCAGCATTATTTATGATTTTGTTTTCACATTCATGTCGCATATATTAATAGTACATTAATATGCTAAGTCTTCTCAACTGATGTCTCTTAATAACGGACAGAAATTTTCTTTCAGGGCAGTTGGCGCGGAAGAAGACACAAATCACGACGTTATAAAGTGTTAACACAGGATTGGCGTGGGAAGGCGCCTGCCCAGCATCCCCCGCAGATATGGTTGACATGACGCCTTTGCGCCCTCTAGCAGTAATTATATTTGTGCTGTCAAGAAGAATCGCCCTCTCCTCTTTCAAGGAGCTGTCAATGCCTTTCCCTTATGAGATGACTTGACCGAGCATGCCAAATTTCTCCAATCGTGTTGGAATGCCGAAAATAATTTACATATTCGTAATGTTTGTCAATCGATTCATTTCCAAACAATATGGTTTGGAAATAGTCAGTCATTGTTGTTGAATGAATGAAGAATATTTTGTTTAATGCCTCTTACATTTACTTATGTTTTTCAATGTAGATTATCCCCGTTATACAGACAGGTGTTTTACATTTTACGGTCATATACTTTGTTTGCTCAAAATATGTTTTCTTTTTAAATAAAATTAGGCATTTCATTATCTTATTCGTTTTCCTATTTTTTGGGTATTGAGTCCCAAAGCAGTGCATGAACTGTCCCTGAAAGATTTCTACTAGTGCTTTCTAAAAATAAGATACCTATTGCAAACTTACCTTTAAATATTTCTAACATAATGTAGTGAAAATACTTGAGTTAAGTTTAAGGTAATGGCTGCTTTATAAGATTTTAAGCTTTGGAAAAGGGGTTCAAGATTCCGATTGATTGATTTCTTAGTGGGTTAGACCTTTTTGTTTCTCGTTTATTGTTGAACTCATTTATCGTATTTTTCAAGATATTGCTTGAAATAAGGTATTCAGTTATTTCAACCCATAGCTACCCAACTGACTAACGTAACCCTATTTTACAGTAGTTCTGCCTTAAAGCCCTTGACATTTTGGATAGAATTAGCATTTGGATAGAATTAGCTCCATGGATTGAAAAATAAAACTGGATCGTAGTGGATGCTAATGAGATAGTTAGAATATTTATATGTAACTGTTCAACTTGCTGTCACACTTGCTTGCTTCTCATTGCCATTACTAATGTGGTTAGCCATGTCGTGTCAGATTTTAAACTCTTTTGGAGATGTCAATAGCCATTTCAAGTCAATTTATGTGCTCGGAGAAATATGATTGTATCAGATTCGGGTTTCAATGCAGCCAAAAGCTTTTAGTCACTGAATATAATTTTATTTATTAATTTAAAATATTTTTCACATACAGCAGTAGCGCCAATTTACAGTGAAACATTTAACAATAAACATGAAAGAGGACAAAAATACAATAACCACATAAAAATCAACAATAGATTAAATAAATTTCAATATATGCATGATGAATTGAACACTTTGTAATCTTTATTCATCATGAATATCGACAACTTCCACCAGGTCAGGGTTCAGGGTCCCTTTTCCTATGCTGCCAGCCACCGCTTTCTCGTAAAAATGCAGTACATTGCATCTGGATCTTAATCTTGCAGCTCGAGAGACACTCGAGGTATTAAGAGGCTTGAGTGACCTCCCGGTCAGCTGTTGGACGTTGACACTATTCTCTCCACAAGTTAGAGGATAGAGGAAAATTTGGCGCTCAAATATTTAAACAAAACAGTTATGTCGTATCTCATCTGGAAAGCGTTGGTCTTCAAATTTCTTTACGTATTTGCGATTGTTTAATATAATTTCTCATTTGCTAGGTGTCTTTTTTTCTTATATTCTCATATGGAAGGTTTTATGACATTGATCTCTTTCTTTTGTGGTCACCGGCAGTGCTCCTTGTCAACGGGAGCAGCGATACCTTTCGTGGTATGCATTCCGTTATACATATTATTATAGTGCCTAGATTCTGAATGATAGCCCTGTCGGTTGATCGTTCTGCCGGAAGCTTCTCGGTTCCAATGTAGGGAGGGGTCTTCTAGACACCATTTTTATTTATCGTAATTCATAGTGTGGAGATGGGTAAGAGAGAAGATTTCCACGTTTATCGAATCAATTTATTAGAGCTTTTATGCAATTTCAGTCCATGACTTAATTACAAAAACAAATCAGCAAGGCCTCCTTGGCAGCAATATAAAAGCACCATTTACGGTCGCCACAATAGGATGAAATAGGATTACATTATTTTCTGTGGCAATCATGGCTCTGGGAACGGAATAGCTACCGGAACGGAATGCGTGAATTTGAATTTGGATTTGGACCTTAATCGTAATATCTACCTTCGACTTAGTCCTCGGGTTAATGACTGAGATTACGATATTAGGTGAGCAGTGAGGAGTATAAATGCCGGATTACGTTTGTTATCGAGTGTGAGTTCATGCTATCCAAGAATCTGAGTGGCGATATGATATTGATTTATTTCGTAGGGTCTTTTTACTCGGGAAAAGTACTTCCGCAAGTTTCTTATGCAAGAGCTTGCGGAGGATTTTACTCGGACGAAACTTTTTTCTCAAGTTAGTACAGAGCCAGATTGGTTGCTGTTTACACTGGCAGCAATACGCTTCTGCAAGTGACTTGCCGAAACTTCTAACAGTTCTGC